>OY776111.1:375961463-377161463 GCA_963675035.1 Allygus modestus | reverse complement strand
TTTGACTCTGTAATTCATTTATTTGACAACAGAGTTTTGGTATTGGATTATATTTAAAATATACATTTTAATTTTAATTTGCAGCTCACAATATAAGCTGTGCTCTAAGGAAAAATTTTCTGGCTTCTACAGGTCGTCCTAAAATGGAGGTGAAGTACAGTCTGAAAAGTAGTTTTCGTGAGGATTATACGGAGCAAAGCGTATTTGTAACTTTCTTTACGAAAAAAAATAAAACGTAAAAAAATAAGAAATAAAGAGATCAAAACGAATTGTCGTCTCTAACTCAAAAGGACTAGACACGAAAACCAGCACATTGTATTGTGAACAGTTGTATTGTTGTTTCATATTTGCCAACTGCTAATCTTAAGCACGATATTCACTCTAAGTTTTTACCGTCTCTCGTTTAGGTTCTACTAAAACTAACATGTTTGTAGTAACTTGCATGGTGTATTCTAAGAAGTGGAAACTTAAGCAATAAAAATATTAACAAACGGTATCAGGAAACTGACACATACTTTCTCCTTTCTAGTCCAACTTTAATGAATAAATTACTTTTTATTTACTAAATATAGAATAGAAAGCACGGTCAAATGTACAGAAAATCTTGTAAACAAGTTGTTTTAAAAAACACACACCCAAATCCCTGCTTTGGAGGCACTACAGAATCCATTGCTGCACTCGTGGTTTTAAGAGGGGAAATGCCCCCTATTCCCCCCCAGGGTTATTAAGGGGCAACATATTTCGAATTTCCTCTGTTGGTCAATACTAACTTGACAAGCATATCAAGTTTGAATGAAATTGATCAGTAAATAAGAGAGAAATAGTATTTTTTTTTATTCCCCATAAGAATAACATGGGTACAACTGCGTTTACCGCAAAATGAAAATTTCAATTTTCTCCGAAACCAGCAATCGTAGAATAGTAATTCAAAATACTAAATTATTTAGTTTTTTTTAGCTCTTTTTAATGGTGAATAGTAATATTTTTTTATGTTTATGTATTTTTATGAAAAATCCAAAAAACTGAATTTTTGATGTTTTAAGTCCTGTAATTTCTGAACCGGAATTTTTACAGCAATGCGGGTGGTGCCATTTTGTTGGAAAACTAAAGTTCTACAAACGACTGAAGTTTAATCAAAATCGTTAGAGCCGTTTTTGAGAAATTTGGATTTTTCATGTTTTTTGGTGGTTTTGGGGGGATAATTACCCTTAAAAATCAAAAATTCAAAAAAATGAAAAAATGCCTGGAGATAGCGTGGATTAGCACCTACATGCCAAATTTCATAAAAATCGGCCCATTGGTTAAGGCTGTAGCTCTGTACACATCCACACAGACACACACACACACACACACACACACACACACACACACACACGCACACAGACAGACATCACGTAAAAACCACTTTTTTGGGCTCAGGGAGCACCGAAACGAATATTTCCACTAACAACTCGAATTCGAAAATTTTGACGAAAACAATACTTTCTCCATATACTATGTATAAGGGGAGAAAGTAAAAACAATATTAACTTATCGTATTTAAAATGGTTTATAAATAGGAAACACCATGTTGTGGAAACAAGCTATTAGCTTTACATGGGTTATTTTGTACAATAAATATAAACCAGTACATATGCCCCAGTATGCGGGTTAACATCGATCAGTAACCATTGCCGATGCGGCAGTGCGGCGGGCGCGGCGACAGAGCGGTGAGCGGTGTAGCGATGTAGCGGCGCGGTTGCCATAATTGGTCGACCTGCACACCTATCCCAACCTCAACTCTTCACTCTGACAATTAATTACTTATTCATTCCCTCCCCTCCCCCCGGGCGGCCGAGCCAGCACATTTACTAATTATACACCCGAACCAGTCCGTCCATTTGTAAACTGTTTAATATATTATATTTGTGTTTTGTTCCTATTACAGTGTCGGTCCCGATAACTATCGCCTTAATAACACACGTCTCCGTGCCGGATTTATGGACCGAACAATTAAAATGGAATCTAAATAAAGGCGGACGGTGCCGAGAGGATCATTAGTTCTTATTAATGTTTCTATGTTTTTATTAGCGCCACGATTGGATTAGCCTCGAGAGTAAATTATTTCGAGCGAGCTGTAATTACCTTGTAGCTGGCTCTCCGTTTGTTTGGGCTTTCCGAATTCAGCTGCGGGCGCTAGTTGGCCCGGCCACTCGTCCCATTCATCGTAAGTCGCGTATAAAGTATCTGGAAACTGCGTGCGGAAACGTTACCTGAGGTGATACAAGTCTGAACACACTAACAGCGAGGAATTATAACACTGATAAACTTTGGGTAGTGTATTGCATAGAGCGGTCATCTCATAGTTTTGGACTAATCAAAAGTTAATTCGAAACAAAATATAGGAAATATTGTTCAAATTCGAAACTGGATCCGGCTGTTATTTGCCACTGGGCTGTCTAAGTAAAGGCCACCTTTGCCTGTAACAGGACCGTCATTGATTGAACCGCTCACTGTAAAATCTTGAAAATGCCACTGGCGTTGAAAGGCTGAAAAACAGAACCGAAACTAAAATACAATGCAAACTCCTGTTTGAGATACGATCGCGTATCCTCGATACTTATCGACTCAGCAGAATTTTGTTAACCGCTGTTAAATTCCGGCTCAGCATTATCAAAAATATCTATAATTTGAAACTTAAAATGATAAATCACGCATCGCCAATCGGTCCACTTGCGCAACATCAGATTAAAATCGAATCTCCGAACTCGATCGGCGATTCCAGTCCTTCGGTAATGTAATAATCAAACCGACTAACCATAAAATTACCGAGCCACATATTCGCTATTAAACGATTTTAACAAGGCGAACGGACAATTTATAAAATGGATACTTACACTTTAATAAGTGTTTAAACCCGAAGCGACCGGAGGAAAATCAACAGCGATTACCGTGGCGTGATGTCGACATTACCCGCGATCACAGGCATTAGACCGATATAACCGGGCTGTATTTGCTATTCAATTATTAGCACAAGAGGCTTAACGGATAGCCGACCGACCGGCCAGATTATAGCCTGCAACGAGTCATTGAAAATGGTTGCGAAAAGGTCAGTGAACATGCCAAGCCCCGGGTCAATTCCAGATTGCCGACCGTCGATGCAAATTGGCCCAAATTATTGACACTAGCTGCTTTTGTTGTTTTAGCGGTCGGTGCCTCGGCCCCCAGCGCGGCAGTGTTTGACAACGCCGTCCCCGGGCTGCGATACACTTCGCTAATGATAATCATGATCGTCGCCATTCTCTCTGACCGATAATGATTAATATTAGTTCCGGCTCCGTTTATAGGGTCCGGAGGTGTATAAGGAATTGCGAAAGTGGTTTGAAATATGGTAGATGGCTCGAGAAAGAACCAGCCTTCCAGTTGGGTTGGAGAGTTGTAATGGTAAGGAGGTGAGTTGTAATATATATGTACTATGAAATACAACAAACTCGGTGCCAATTGAAATGAGTCGGAATTGTGAATGATTTTGCTTACAAACTACGCTCCATTCCAACAAAATACTCCAGTAGATATTGTAATCAGTTAATCGCAGTTTATCTTAATTTTACTTAAATTAAAAAAAAAGATTGATTTCAACGTTTATATAGTCTGTATACAATATCATTTGAAGGGAGAAGTTCTATGGAAACTACTTGAAATTTTAAAGATAATAGCTGAAATTGTTAAAATTAGAACATTAGCGGTGTCACAGACAGTAAATATACTGATGTTCCGACTTTGGGTCATACTTTAACCGGAAAAGATAGTGCGTTTATGTAAGGAAATGGATAAACGTATTTTTTTGGAATTGAAGAATAAAAATTGGTATGCCAAAAAGCGTAAAATAAATTATGTAGAAAAGGCATAAAATTAAGACGAAGGCCCTACATCTCTATCTCTTTGAATATCTCATCTCTTTGAATATTCTTTTCAAAGAGATGGAAGTTGCTTTTAAAGAAGAATAAAACTTCAAGAGTATAAAGGATAATACTTGGGAGAGTGAGAAGATTCAGTTGCTGAAAACAGGCTTACAATGCGCTCGGTAGCCAGCTCCACACGTAATACGAACAGTCCTTTTTGGGCTCTAAATACTCTCAAGATTTCACTTGATGCCAGAAACCTATTGAATACTTCATTTTACTGAAACAATAACCATAATTAATCTGAAGGATAGTTTCTTAAACAACTACATGCATTAATACTCAGAAAGAAAAGAGAAAGTACCTGTACGTAAGGTGTCAATGTGTTTAGATTAGTTGAGCTTTCATAATCTACCGCATAGACTGGCATTACACACCTAAAATTCATGTATCCTCCCACTGGTATTCTCCTTATAAACTTTCTCACAGCATACCACCACTTTTGTACTTCATAAAATTCCATAATAACGCAAAGAAGATAGGCAGACTCAGATGGACTTATTCCGTTTAACACTGAAATTCGCTTTATGACGTTTAACTGTTGATACGTAATACCATAATTTTAGTCTTCTCTTCATTCAAGTAAATACCATTTGATTTAAACTATCTATTTATGTTAGTATATGTCTAATTTATTTCGGTTTCTGGGCTATGCATGTCATTGCAAGAAGACACAGATGTGAAGTCAGCATAACAAACAATGTCTGAACTCATAATATAAGGGAAATAGAGATAAGAGGGTAAAAGTGACAGCACTGCATCATCTTTCCAATCCAAAAGGACAGAATAATAATCACACAATCGAATGCCTTGGACAAATTACAATAAATGATGAATCCAACACACTGCGACCTGTCCAAGGCATCAAAAACTGCTTCCATGACATTAATGATAGCGCTAGAAGTTGAATATCCTTTTTTTAAACCAAAATTAGATATCGTCAGAAGAGTGTTAGAGTAAAAATAACGCTTAAGACTTTCCAGAATTATGATTTCAAACACTTTTGCAAAAGAGGAGTGCAGAACAATTGGCCTGCAATTAAAAATTTCAGTCTTCTGGCCTTTTTATGATTTTCTGGAACAAATCTATCATAAAGCACCAATTTATAATGTGTACTACAAGAAGTACTATAAAATATGCACATCTTCAAAACGTATGATGTTACTCCATCCCAACCACTAGATTTTGAGTTTCTCTGCTTTGATAAAGAACCTAATATCCCAGCCATTATGTATGGTTCAAATACAATGAGGGAAGGTTTATTTTGTTGATAAATATCTGGAATAGTAGTAACATACTCGATTGCTTTACCCAAAGAAGCATCTTGCGACAGTTAATTTCCTACTGAAACAACATATGCGTTTAACCTTCTTTCTGGGTTATTGGGTGGTGTGAAGATACAGAATCACCAAGTTCATCAAGCAAATTTAAGGAATACAAGGTCGGTGACTTTTATTTTGAAAGATGAAAATGGCAATATAATCAAAAGAGGATTTAACGAGTAAGGGTAGTTAAAGACCAAACATAAGGAGATATAATTGATTGAGAAGGTGATAAGGAGAAAGGAGGGGTTTAAATGTCAGTTAGTTGAGTTTTCCGATTAGTAGGGGAAAATTCTCCAAAAATAGATACAAATGTCAATATTTTGGGTATTTGTTATACTATGGGGTTTAAATTTGGATCATGGGCGTTATGGAGGACAATTATAATGGGAAACACGCTAAAGTTCAAATGAGCATTATAGTTATACAAGTGGTTAACATTTGATATCTATGTTATTGTTAAGATTTCTTTATTTTACTCACACAAGATTTCTACGTGAATTTTCCATATTGCCTATTTTTATGTTCATAAATAAGTTATATCTAGAATTTTATTTATCCTCTATAACAATAACATTGAACAGATTTCACAGGTTTACTACAATGAGGGCGGTTACAAATTAGATTTTTATTCAACCATTAATAGACTAAAACCACTTGAATCCTAATACAAATGTTTATAAAGGCATATTCATAATAAGAGAGATATATAATTGTATATATTCCCCATAGTAATAACATTAGATAACATACTCATTATAAAATATAACTGTGTATTCAGGTTTGCTGCATGGGGGTATTTTACGTGAACAGTATTAAAATTGCCACAAAATTATGCCCCAAACCAAGTTTGATCAAAATCTGTTCATAAATAAGCAAGATATAAAACTATAATTTATAATAATGATAACATTTGACTTACTCTGTATCCAATTTACATAGAGCGATAATTCAAAATGCTGAATTATTTATTGTTCGAGCTGAATCCAAGAGCAATAACCTTTTTTAAGACTATGTAAAACAAAACAAAAATACCAACATCTTGGGGTACAAACCCTCCTCCCATCCAAACTCCAGTTCGAACAATGCGATTGATCTGGTTTTTGGACTCAGGAAAATAGGTGCTGATTTAAAACGGCTATGCAAACTTTTAATTAAGATCATACCTTTTTTACGGAATTTATCGTTCCCACAGACAGAAAAGCACAAAAATAATAAATTGGACGAATGGTGTTTTTGGCATCTGGGGCCTGAAAACGAAATGTTATCACGCTCTAAGTCTTACTATAATAGATTCATAACTCTAGGAGAGATTCACTTAAACACTCCAGAGAAGAATAAATATTAAGAAATGGTTGAGGTTAGTTATATAAATTAGGTAAATTTGATTTGTCTTTTAAATAAGTAATACAGGTATTGGCTTAAGAATTTAAATATTGAGACTCATAAAAATAATTTCCGTTTGAGACTTACTGCAAAAAAAACAGACACGGCCAATACTTTATGTTTTGTTTTCGTTCATGCAGCAAGAAACCACGTAAAATGTTTTATGAAATAACTAGCCGTTACCCGTCTATTAATAAAGTCACAAATAAACTCACAAAATTTCAGCTTTATAATATAAGTATGATATTATGTAAAAGTTGTGAATATACGTCCTAATATGATATTCTTCCAATCCTACTACTTGTCTTTATACTTTTGTGTTCGGACCATGTCCTTTTGGGCTTATTCCTATAGATACTTTACAACAGAAGTTAAGGTTTTTTGGGTTCCTTTGCTTTCCTGTTGTATATTTGTGCTGTGACCTCATAATTTTTGTTCTACCATAAGAATTACTTAAATGTATAGGTTGTAACTGGAGATAGTCGATTAGGACTGTGGTGAGTTTGCGAGAGTCATAAAAGAGTAACTGTAACTTTACTGGTTTTGCGGACTTCGTTCTGCAGTTATTATTCTAGCAGTCCGGGTTCCAGTTGCAGAGCCATAAGTACCAGACTTTCAGATATGCATATTTTAGTTTCTATAAAAAATTATGAATTGTATCAAGGGTTATCCTTTGTTCAGGATCCCTGCCTTAGTGACCCTCGACGATATTAATCTATGAGTCAGCTAATTGTAAGCCCGTGGCCGAGGGAGGTTGACGCCCGAGCTAATGTCCGGGTGACATCAGTGTCCTGTCATTGGTCCTCGGCAGCCAATCGCCAATCACTCCCGAGGACGACACCGATCATTAAAGGATCGCTGCTGGAATACTACTCAGCCGTGACCGCAACTCTGTGTACCCGCAATATCGCTACTTCTTCTGCATCGTTCTACCGTGAGTTCCTGGTAACTGTTAGGTCTTTTTAAAACACGTTTATATAGAAATAACCATGGGACATATTTTTCTGTTGATTTTGAGACACTGATAAGTTAGTACTTCTTCAGAAAATAATTTGTACTTAGGCATTATCTATTTACTAAAATGATAAGCCGATTTATCTGACCAAGCTACTGGCGGAACTATTAGGTCTTAATTGTTTATGTTTTACTTGAAAGCATTTAACGTCTAGGTCTGCTTTTTGGATGTTTTGAAAACATCCACCATCAGGGCTTCGTTCTCTGGGCTTTCAAAGTTCCATGTCAATCTTATAGCAGAATAAAATCAATTTAGTTGAAAAGTCAACCGTCAACCGATGTTGATATAAAAAAACACAGTAGAGAAGCAAGATCAACTGTTTTAAGATAATTTCTGGAATTACATCGCAATACAAACTGTATTTGAACTGGGCAATCAGAAACAAATATTTATTTGAATTTGAACAACTGTATTCGCTCGTTGATTATTATAGGTTTTCAAATCGAGAAATCCTATTGAAAGCTTACTTTGGATCTTTGTACCCGTTCTTGCGTTAGGCAGTGTCTTGGGCGCAGAGATGGAAATATTAAAAAACTTACAATATATAAAACTGATATGTTTTATAAACACTTAAAACTTTTTGAAAATTGAATAACTGTTTGGCTCTTACAGTTATTATCCTGAATTTATAATCCATTTCCTATCATATTCCTTTTTTCATAAGCCGAATACCTTTAATGTAGAAACGTCAGCAAAGCAGCTGCCAACATAACATTACTTGTTCTAAAGAATACTTAAGCCCGGTTATCACCAAAAATAATAAGAGTAATGAATATTACAATATTGGTCCATTTATATATTTTAATTCAAAGAAAACACATATTTGTGGCCTCGTTAGAGTGATCCTGTTAATCAGTAAATAGTTTAATTTCGCTTTCGTTTGGTAAAGAATCACAAATTGAATATTTATGATTCAAACTCTTTGTCACTTCTAATTGGATATATTGATTGTAGTTCATATTTTTAATAGAAAATAATGCTTGCATTATTCTCTTTACACCATTATTCGTTGAGTTAACCTCACACAGTTGTCTATACTTGATTAATTATAGTCTTTAGTTACCAATTATTAAATCTTCATTCATGACAAGCATTCTCAAATGTGAAACCAGGTTTTGTCAAACTAAGCTTAACACGTTTGATAGATGAGAAAATGCCATACCTTCGAAGATATGAAAACCGGATTCCAAAGAAAATTGATATTTTATAAATTAATATGGAGTATTATGGAACAAATTTGATAATGTTTGTTATATGCTATTCTTCATTAATTAATGAGGCTAACTTTTAAAGATTGTGTCATGATATCTAGAATAATACATAGTTTGTTCAATGAAAGAAAAATCCGATAGTATGTACCAATCAGTACAATGATTTTATTATCTAAACTTTGGTTTTCAATGTTTTTTCATTGATTTTGATATTACGGAGCCTTTACTGGTTGTTAAGAATGAAGTTTTTGTCTTATTTCAGCTATAAAATAAATTTATGTTTTCGAACATTCACATTTCCCATTTACCGATTGTCGCTGATTTTAAAATGTATGTTAATAATATATCATTTATGCATAATTTTCAAAATGTATTTGTTTTGTAGTATGTATACCATTTCAACCTCTTCTTGTCGATTGGCAATTTTTAAAAATATGATATTCGTTTCAGTGCCTGAGGGGTTTAGTGTTTGCATCTATACTCAACTTAGAGTAAGAGGCACCCCAGTTGGCAGTGCCGGCAGGCAGGCAACTACTACCCTTTTGCGGACCTAGATTCATAGCCTGGCATTACTAAAAACATTCTTGTTCCTTATCTTTTGGTTTATAGTTTTTAAATCCTACTATGCAAATATAAATGTTGTTTAGGTTGTTCAATTTCCGTCCCAAAATAGCGGTCAAAGTGGGAGTTAACAAAAATATATAAATCCAATTGCTATAAATTTAAGTGAACCAATGTCTTCAAGCAGGACAGTACACAGTTGGCAGGCGGAATGAGTAGTAGAGCGTTCCGCCAACTGGGATGTCCCTTACTCTAATAGCTATTTTACGATAGTAATCTGTGGCTTGATATAATTTAAATACTTATTTTATTATAATGTAATTTCGCTTGTAAAACGGAATTTTAAATTTTAATAACTATTACATTATATGACGAGTTCGCACGCAGCACGCTGACGTGAGGGAAGTGAATTTCCACATAAAAACGATAAAAACTCAAAATCAGTTAAAAACATACAATTATTCTAATTTTGATTAAAATCTGAAAATATTGATTTTTTGGCTGTTCTGATGCTCCTGGTTATTTTTACCTGCAATGCTGGGAATACAATTTTGCGCATTATAAGGTTAGGAAAAGGTCCAGTCAGGCTTTAAAGTAGGCGTGAGGTTGGTGGGGATGATAAAAGTACAACAACAAATGAAAAACAGGCTTTTCTAAAGTAAAACCCCCATAAGACAACGTACTGTATTTGGTCAATACACATTTTCTTCAATAACTCAGTAAATATATATGCTAGAATGACGAGAGAGGGCTTAAAAGTTTCGACACACTAATTTCCACCGTTTTTCATTCGTTTATTTCACATCCGGGGCTTTTCTGACCCTTTTTGGGCCCAAAAACTCGAAATTTGAAAGAATAATCCCCAAAAAAGGGGTTTAGAGTTTTCCGATTGTTTTGCCCAACGAACTTGTCCAACTGATTATAGAAAGGAACGTCCCTACCAAATTTGAAGTAAATCGGACAAAAAATGCGACCGCTAGAGTGCATACACATACTCACACACACACACACACACACACACACACACATATATATATATATATATATATATATATATATATATATATATGTCTATATATATATATAAAATTTTGAACGACCCCCAAAACGTGTTCAGGGGGTCACGTTAGGAACTTCTATGGTGGTCCCGGGCTTAAGTTTCACCGTGCGGGTCATGCTAATAGTTCACTTTCCAAAGGAAATTCACTAATAAATGTAAAAACAACTTGTCATGATAAGTAATAAACCTTACACGTACACTTTAGGCTATAGGTAAACTTTGTACACCCGTATAATAATCCAAATGTATAGAACAGTACTCTTATTTAGCCTTCGATCTTATGTAAAATCATCTATAGTTATTATCTAATTATATATTCTGGTTCCAAAACAAAGTTATAAGGTTAATCGCAAAAATCTGAAATTTGAAATCTATAGGCTACTTCTACCAATAAATGGTAAGTTTCTAATATAAGGTTAATGTTTGGAATGGACAAATGTCATAGTCTTGCTGAGGTGTTTTATCAAGAACTAACTTGCTCACGTTCCCCAGTATTTACATTCTGGAATGTCTCTCTTTTCTTTCCTTTTTAGCGAATTTCCCCTATAGGGAAGAAGCTATTACTGTAGTCGGCATGGTAAGACCTAGGCCCGGGTCCATGATAACTTTTCTTTTTGAGGTCCCCAGATGCCAAAAACACCATTTGTTCGAAACTGTATATATAAATATCTATATATATATATATATATATATATGTGTGTGTGTGTGTGTGTGTGTGTGTGTGTGTGTGTGTGTGTGTGTGTGTCCGTGAGCACGATAACTCTCGTAAAATTCATCCGATTTTGACGAAATTTGGTATAAACGTGTAAAGCAGCATTTATGACTTTAAGCTCGAAAACCAGACAGATCGACTTATCCGAAGAGGTATTTTGGGGGGTTTTGTACCCCAAAAATGGGTTTTTTGAGATTTTTACATATAGTTTTTGAAGAAATCTAATTTTAGTTTTTTTCATTGGAACCAGCTTAGAAATACGCACAATTTGGTGTTTTGATCATTGCTCTACGTCAAATGGTTACAGAGATATTGAAAGTGCTAAACGCAGTACGTTGTCCAATGTTATTCTTATGGAGAATAAGATAAATTGTATATCTTGCTTATTTATGAACTTTTCCTGATGAAACTTGATACATAGTTTCATATCGTTGTGGTCTATTGATATTTGCGCTAAAAAACATTTTTCGGCCGATAGTTCCCGTAGCAGCAAACCTGCATACTCAGCCCCATGTTATTCTTATGGGGAATAAGTAACGTGTTTTCTCCCTTAATTATGAGCATAAATTAATAAAATTTGGTATGTAGCTTTACCTACTTGAGTTATATCGATATTTGTATAAAACCCCATTTTTTGTGTTCCTTGCTTCAGCAAACTTGCATACTCAGCCGCCATGTTATTCTTATGGAGAATAATTAAAATGTCATAAATTGTTTATTTATGAATGTATATTGATGAAACATGGTATGTGGCTTTATGTGGTATTAAGATACATATATATATATATATATATATATATATATATATATATATATATATATACATTGGAAATTCGCTGAGTACGCAGGTTTGCTGCTACGGGGGTATTTTTATGAATAGTACGAATGTAGGGAATTTTTGTGTGTATATAATGGTGTGATACATTTTTATTCCTCAAAAGTTTTACAGATACATATAGAATTACTATTTTGTCATGATATGTGGCGGAGTTTTTGAGACCTTTGATTGATTTTTTGATATTTAGCAAGTATATATTTAACTACTAATAATACTATATATAGTACAATTCCAATCGGATTATACGAGTTTTATTTACTATGATTTCCTTGTTAGTGTTTGGTTCAAGATTTTACTTTCACAATGTTTTAACTTTAAACGATTTTTTCTTACGATCTTCAAAGTTAATTCTACTGGGTGGTATTTACTATTATCTATGACTTGTGTAGTAAGGTTTGAGGATACTCGTTTTGCCAGCTAACGCAGATAAGAATGTTTTGGGAAGTCAAGATAAAAAAAATTCTAAATGTCACGTTTTAAACAGATTCATTTATAATAATTTAACTTAATCTTTAGGTTACATCCGTTCATTCAATTACACCCGTATTACTAGATAAACGCTTTCTACTTCAACTCTTATAATCAGATTAAAATCCCGCATGGTTTTAAAACGGTTACACCGAGCTGTAATTAAATGGTTTCCAAGTCATTAAACACTCGAAGCGATTGGCCGAGCGATATTTATTTCATGAATTGTAATTACCGATGTCGAGACAGTGCCTTCCCCGAAGACACTACCTGTGGTGTTGCACAAGAGCCTCCTACGAGGGGGCGGAGTCTGTTAGATAAACAGAGACACACCCCGGCCATAAACAATATCACTTAGCTATCCGGCGGTGGTCATTGGAGTCGGTATTTCAGCGATCCTCGCCCGTCCAGAGGGAATGGGATCTACATAATTCCATTATTTATCCGGGCCCGAAATGAGGAAAGGGGGCGGTCGGCAGTAAATAAGGAGAAAACAGATCAAATTGTCAACGGTTATCTTATATAGTGATTAATTCGCGGGTCCGAATAGCAATTATAGGAGGTTAAACACTCGACTAATATATGAACAAAGCGTTGTAAACCGTGTCTCGACGCGTCTGGACCTTGTCCAATTAAATCCTCTGGATTGTATTAGCATAGTCGTATCAATTTGCATGGACCTGGGCTTAACAAGTTTAAGATGTTGTACTCGGCCGGACATTAACGGGACGATTCGCCGGTTTATGGTACTCGGGTGGGAGGACACTTTGTTCCGCCACTTTTATTTCGATTTTATTCGAGTTTTATTCACCGACTGGTTAGCTCGTTTTATTTCGGGGTCTAAATCGGACAAGAAATTCGGCAAGTTTTATTGATTTTGGTTTTATATGTGTTGTCATTCTCATTTCCGGTTTATTTATTTTACTTTACTCACATGTTCTGTAAACTAAGTGTTAAAGCACGAGGTATAAGATAATACGTCTGGAGAGTTCTATCTGTTGGTAGGTACCTTAGTATTATAATACTGAAACACAGGGGCGGATCCAGAGGTCATGTTTGGGGGGGGCGGTCACCGAAAGTTACCCCTCCCCCTTCCCGGTAGCACGTCCTTGGCACCCCCATTATTGTTTTTAACTATATGAAATTATGCAACGAATTAAAGTAAGTTAACATAATATATCAATAATCTTGTACCCAAGAAAAAAACAATCTAAACAAAAATTAACTTTAGTTCTACTGTGCCCGGCCGTATAAAAAAAAATAAAATATTTAGGCATTACACGTTTTTCTACGTCATCTGTAGGCGTCTAAGAACAAGTAAGATGCCTAAATAAACAATTTATTTTAGTATTTACCCACGCGAAAAACTATTTAAAAACGTAATTGAAATCTGCAATACTGAACTATACTACGCGAAGATACAATTAGGAATGAGGCTGACAGCCAAGGTCAACCACTTGAAAAATGAAAATGTCGTACCACATTTTTACAAAATAAAATACTTGGTGAATGAGTTTCTGTTTGCACGCAATTTAATCTTTATTTCCTATTATTTCATTACATATAATTCGAGGCACTTTTTGCTTCTAGCCTAACCCCTGGATATTTATTGCCTAGCAACGGATTACGCGGTTTTAAACAAAAATCAAACCTAACCTGTAAACAAAACACCGCTTACAGCAAACGACGGTAGACGGGCGAAATCCAGTAAAAAATAATCACCGAATACAATTGTAGCAACCTTTGCTGCTAAAATTTACCTCTAAGACCATGTTGAAAACACTGCATTTTCGGTCTGTCAACTGGAAAAACTGCAGCAACTTCGCGGTGCTCGGGAATGTCCATGTTTTTATAAGACGCTTTTAGGTTAAATACATGGATCTAAGTAATGTGTTATATTCTAAAATGGAAGTTTAAAATTTCGCCTGTCTTATGGTGTGCATTTTATTTCATTATTTAAAGAAACGTTTAGGTTCGTTAGTTTGAATTTTAATGTAACCTTGTAGACGGGAGAAGCAAAATTTGACTCTCGGAACCGAAAAACGGGGTTTCGGGAGGCTTTTAATGCTTACATTTTCATTCGGATTTATTCAAAAATTCATCGTATGCCTGAATAATAAAATAAAACACAAAAATTCTCAGGTTTGGGGGGGGCGACCGCCCCTACCGCCCCCCCTTGGATCCGCCCCTGCTGAAACAGAGTAATCAGTAACACGTTCACAAACAAGCATTTTACAACCTATATTCTGAGTTCAGAGGTAGAATTACATCAACGTCCTGTCATATTCACCAACAATTCGCCAAAATATACGAGAAAATCAAAAAATATATAAAAACCTAACCGTCTAATTGTTATTAATAATTAGAAACCAAATTCATATTAGTTCAAAACTGACCTTAATATACGGATCTTAAAACGTGTTGTATACATTTGTAATCCCATATGTCTACACACAACGTGAAACATGCTAATAAAACACTGTACCATCCGTTGTATAATCGATGGAATAACGGATTCGAAATATTTAATGGAGAAATGGTTTAATAATTCAAATACTAGAATTGACAATGATTTCTAAATGATTAAGTACAACTGACTTATCATCTTTGAAAGGAAAATGGATTTTCAGACAAGATATCTTAATTTTAAACATTTTAAGTTTAGAATAGCTTTATAACAATAAATCGTCTAAATTGTTTACTATACAATTTCTACATTTTAAACGAACCATTAATTGTATTAACCAACCTATATGTCATCTGATGACTTTTTGGTATCTTTGAAAATGTATCATGGCGGCCAAGTCTATAGTAATTGCAGGCAACTGGCCAACATAAGTAATGTTTTACTAAGTCTCAATTAAGTTTTAATAACGACAAATTCCAAAGATTGTGGCTTTGGTAGTGAGTTTACTTTTGACCACTTGACCTGTTAAGTTGCATTAAATAAATCTTCTCTTGAAAAGTTATACACATGCAATTGGACCAGATATTTTCCAAAGAACAACATTTTTTAGAAAAAATAATATTTGAATTTATATGGCAATTAATTGTGTTGTTTAATAACTGCGGGGCCTAGCTTTGCTCTTGGAAGGTGAGAGAGTTGGTTTAGTAATTTTTCACCAAGTCCCCCTACTGACGAGCAGATTTGGTTATCTCAATGGCCTCTTTTCTGCATGTTTAAGGTCACTCAAATTGTTATTATAGCTCATTGTTCATTTGATTCATTTTAGATATGACATGACCACTCTATATGTAATATTCATTCAATAGCTTTAGTCACTGCTCTCAGAAAATCACATGTTAATACTCAAACTACATGAGCTACACTACTACTTTGACAGATCACTGATTGATTATAAACAGCTGTTATGACTCTTTTGTTTTGATTTTAAATCCATAAGCCCAATTTTAATTTTTTATCTTCTCATATTTGTTTTAATACATCATTTGATTTTTCCTGGGGATGAGATCTGTCTAGAACTTATTTTCATTCCAGAAATTATTTGTCTCCAACATTTTAAGAAAACAGTTGGAGCCGTTTTTGAGATCAGAGTTGCAAGCAAGCAAACAACCAACCAACCAAAACACCTTACTCATTTTAGAGTATAGGATTACATTGTCTCCATTGTCTAAATAATCTTAACATAATTTATTAACTCAAGAATTTCACAAGTACATAGACAAATTATAGTAAAATATTCTTAATAGTTAAACAACACTTATCAAGGAAAGATAACAACGCTAAAGTAAAGGTATACAATGAATTCTTTTGGGTTAAAATAAAATAACAAATACATATCATTAGACAACAATAGAACAACAACTTAATGAATTACCAATCACTAATTAAAAGTGATTAGTACGCTCTGAACTCGAAAACTAAAAGCATATTTATTCTCTAGTACAAATTCAAATGTTTGACTTTTGAAGTACATTTCAAAACCATCATTTGTTTTTATAAGTCTGTTTTAAAGTACAAATTGGTTTGAGTCCTTTTTATAAAGTTAAATTACAACAGTATCCATAAGAAAACCCAGTTTGAAAACTTGAATTGGTTTCGTGGTCCTTTTTTTACCTTTTTTGATATAAACGCTATCAAATGTAGGCTATACGCCATACATAATCAAGCAGAGCCCTACTCCCGCTTCTAAATTATTTTCGAATTCTTATCCTCTTCGGCCTTCAAAATGTTATTGTTAACCATCAAGCACCAAATACAGGACCGACTGTGTTGAGGTTTTGTAGGAGATATAATACACTATAATCAAACATAGGCATGTTGATGTTCCAGCAACCCTTTGGTGCTCTACCCCCTTTGGCTTTCAAAATTACCAAGCAAATCGTATTAACATTAAGTACTAACAAGACAAATTTACCATTAATATGTGATTATGAAAATAGGCCATACTCTAGAATAAACATTTATATTTTCAATGTGTGAAACCACATGAACAAACACTTTTTAAAATATATTTTATTCATGTCGATAAATATATATTTTACTATTAATTTTCCCCGAATGAAACTGCGACGGACAACAGCTAGTTGCTATATAAAATCCTACTGTTCAGATTAGTTCGCGAATTAAAAATCAAATTCAGCTAAATGTGCAGTTTCGTTAGCTTAACATGGGCCCAGAAACAAATCAATTTAAAAAAATAAATGTTTATTTTTATTTTTAAACACACATATCTTTGTTTGGGTTGTAAATAACTTTAATTTAAATAAGCTAGAATTGTCTGGAGCTGATCACCCAGAATTTGAAGAACCAATTGTTATACAGAAGTATAACTGTAAAAAACATGTGTTCTGCTAACAATTGCTATTTAACGATCTATTATCGACAGTTACCTCCTTTTTATGGTGCGGCGAGCAAAGTTATTGCCACATTAATGTCGTAATAGTTGTCATTGCATTTTTAATTGTAGTTTGTTGGCTGTTAAATCAGTACTTTATAGTTCACACTACGAGTCAATAAGTCAATTTAACGTGGTTATATAACGTGGTGCACTACACTTGCAATATACTGTGCCTCAAATTGTTGTGCAATGTATATTGTTTAATTGTGCTGTATTGTTAGAGCTCTGAGGCGGAGCGAATTCGATCACCGCGTAGAGAGAAAGGAATAAGAAAACCATATTTGAAGGAAACTAGTACAGCGATTTTACCCCACCAAAATCAACGAATATGTGTGGTAAATTATCCCGCAATAAAATAACGTTAGTGAACTAAGTGAACCTATCTGCCATATTGGAGGCCATAGCAAAAATAAAACGAGTTCGCACGCAGCACGCTGACGTGAGGGAAGTGAATTTCCACATACAAAACTTTTAAAACTCAAAACCAGTGTAAAAACATACATTTATTCCAATTTTATTTAAATCTGAAAACATTGATTTTTTGGCTGTTCTGTTGCTCCTAGTTTCATTTACCTGCAATGCTAGGAATACAATTTGCGCATTATAAGGTTGGGAGAAGGTCCATTCAGGCTTTAAAGTAGGCACCAGGTTGCTTGGGGATGGTACGAATACACCAATAAATGAATAACATGCTTTCTAATGTAAAAACCCCATAAGACAACGTACTGTATTTAGCCGATATACATTTTCTTTAATAACTCGGTAAATATTTATACTAGAATGACGAGAGAGGGCTTAAAACTTTCACTTCACTAATTCCCATTTTAATACGTGCATTAAATTTACTTACGGGGCTTTTCTGACCATCTTTGGGCCCAAATACTCGAAATTTGAAAGAATAATCCCCCAAAAAGGGTTTTAGAGTTTTCCGATTGTTTTGCCCAATAAACTTGTCCAACCGATTATAGAAAGGAACGTCCCTACCAAATTTGAAGTAAATCTGACAAAAATGCGACAGCTAGAGTCCACACACACACACACACACACACACACACACACACACACACACACACACACACACATATAATTTTGAACGACCCCCCAAATCGTGTTCAGGGGGTCATGTTAGGAACTTCTATGGTTGTCCCGGGCTTAAGTTTCGCCGTGCGGGTCATGCTAATAGTTCACTTTCCGTGGAAATTCACTAATAAATAAACAACAGTTCAAAATATTTCCCTACTGAACAAAAATGTCTTTGAACAATACTCACTTTCCTTACACATTTTCCATCACGCTTATTTTCCATCAGTTGTTGTACTGTACAACACCAAAGATTTAGTTATAAATGATACAATTAACTATCATTGCCAAATATATTAGTCACTTGGTCAAAGGCTTGTAGGGATAATTAGATAACTTATTTTATTACTGGTTTGATTAAAATATCCAAACAAAAGGTAACAGTGGTTTTACTTAATATTTGTAACTTTTGTTCCTGATTACTAATTATCAAAGGAAATATAAATATCATAACGATAAACGTCTAGTCCTCAGACATCACGAGCGGCTGCGAGAGTAAACAGGCCAAGAGAAATCCACCGTTTATTCCTTATCTACGTAAACTCTATGGGGCAATCGCTATCGCGCAATAGTACATAAACATCACTACTGAACAATTGACTGATCGGCATCTCAACTAGAATACATCTGAATAATAACCTCACGAGTTGACCGCGCGTTTCTCAACAACTCTCCCGCAATTGAAGCGATCAGTCGCCATCGAGCCAAAGTACACTTCTGACCCCGCATCGTGACTGGCGACTCGTTAAATCAAATTGAGAAACGGTTGCTGCTCGGACTGTTTGCAGAATTTGATCTAATTGGCAATTTAGCGCGGCCGCTACCGGTCCGACCGCGCGTTGTAGTCTCCACCCCGTGGTTTGGAGGGCGCAACCCGTGGTTACACTCATAGGGCCTAATGACCGGGGGAACTCTGCAGCGTCAATTAGAAACTACTTTAGTTATCGTGGATAGGATTGCTCCGCGATTGGTTGTTCTACAAGAATCCTTCAGCTTTGGAAATTATATGTTGAATCTGAGGAATTGATAAAGTATATGCGGTTGGGCGTTTGCAATCTCTAACAGGAACTCACTGGAATTAAATGTTGTTAATCAATGTCAAATTATTACCTATCAATCCTAGGTTTTAAATTGAATACATATTTTCTGCCATCATACAATTCTAGGTATCATTAGCAATTTTGGATTCTATTTTAGAAACTAAATTATGCAATGAGTTTTGTGAGGGGATGGGAACTAATTCATACTGCCCGAGACTGCCGAATAGACAATGTCAGGACAGTGCTAGTCCGATTGTGTTGGTCAATACTAATAACAAGGCATCTAACTGGTAAAAACACGATATAGACAAGGTAACCGGTAACAACATTTATATTGCTCAGGATTCATGGATTGAGACATACGAATTATACCAGTATTGTAAAATCAATATTAGAATTAGGAAGAATTATTAATTTTGATTTGTTAAAGCATTACCACTAGGTTGTATTTTGGACGCATATACAATCCGTCCCGCTTGCATTTCGAGGATGACCTTTACAAAATGATGGTTTAAAAGTTACATGAAAAATATAAACAAGAGAGTTCACCAGATGTAAGCGTCACAAATGTATTTAAAGGTTACAAAATCAAAAAACATGACTCTTAAATAAATCTGTGTGGATAGGTCCCAAATTTAGAAACTCAAAGGCTATATTTTAATCCAGAATGGATTGAACGGTAACGTTGAATCCGCTGCTGTTCAATAACATTTACTTTTATTTTTAATACTCTTCTGGCAAGTGTCATTGCTCGACTCTACAGTGAGGCCAAAATTGTGATGTGAATTATTTTAAGCTGTAATTTTGCATATAAAACTCTACCGTATCACGTCTTTGGAAATAACTGTGCTAAATTATATAGTTTAAACATATATGTTTTGTCAGTAAAACAGTTATATAGATTATACTAGTTAAAATATATCAAACCTAATAAATAATTACTAGTTGATATTATAAAATTTTGTTGCGATATTTTATTTATTTGTTTCTATTCACTGAAAGCCAAACATTTCAACGGAAATGTTAGGAATAAGTATTTATAAATTTATAATATTTTTTAACTTCGTACTATGATTTATTTATATATTATATTATTCATGTATATTTCTCTGTATGACTCGGCTATTTCATGAAGACTAGTTAATCTCCGAGTTTGTTGACTTCCATAAAGACCATAGTCGCCCCCCCTCTATCGAGTTAATAAGAGAAAAGCAAGTCGTCGCCCTTATTGACATTGACAACTCGTCGTGGACGTCTTCATCCGAGGACGTGGTTTATTTATTCCGCTGTTCTGTTGTGTCGGCGAAGGACAAAGAGGCTCATTTCTTTAATAATGTGGTCATGTCTAATTGGCCCACTAATGGTGGAAGCTGAGCGTATAAGGCGCCGAAGTCGTATCACAGATGTCCTCGTGTAAGACCAGTGTCGTTGTAATAGGTCGCCAGCTGTCTAGCCGTGCATGGCAGCCGGTGCATGGTGCTCGTACACCGAGAAGAGCATCCACATATGTAAGTGTCAGTGTGGGCAAGGAAATATGATTTAGATTGTTTAATATGTAATTCCTGACATTTTTGTTAAATGCTAAGGTTCTATTAGTCTAAGCTCAGATCAGACAAAGGCATTAGCCTCTCGAAAATTAATTAATCAGGGTTGCTCTATTTGACAAACTTCATCCATACAGATATAGCATAGGGAATGAATGGAATGTTTTATTAAATTATTAAACTTTCATTAACAAATTTATTTGAATTTAAGTTTAAAACTTCTGTAAAGAATACTGCAATGACAATTTATATCAAAATTGCATTATGATTAGTTTTTAAATTTCAAAGTATTTGTTTAGGTTGTTTTTATGGTAGTTTTTCTGAATGTTCATTTAATGAGACAATTCTTCAATGTTGAAAGATTATTACATTTTCCAGGTAATACCGAATATGAAATATTTCAAAATTCCTTTTAACTTGCAACATTCTGGTTGAGACTCGCCATTTTGAAGTCAGTCATCTTATCCTAGTAAGTTCATTGTTTAAGTTTAAATTGTTTATTTTATCTATACATTTATATATTATAGTTTAGACTTAGATAAAAAACATAAGCATAATTTAAGTGAATAGTGCAGACTCTCCACTCGCACAGATGTACCGGTACAAGTCTTATTGGGAACAATTCGAGAATTGTTGTGTGTCAGTTTCACTTTGTATGCATGTACCTATTGAAAAATAATTATCTGAAGTTTTTGTTTTTATATTACAGAATTAGATAAAATAGAATTTGTAGATTTTAAGGTTTGAGTTTCTGGAGTATGTATTTAGGCCTATTAATGACACATTTTTGGAGTTGATAACAGCCTATACTAATATAGCTACAGAGATTTTTCTGTGAAAATGGAGTTAATTATTGGACAGGAGAGTTTATTTTTTGCGTCTACTTCTTTCAGATAGCAGTTTAACGCACCGTTTAAATGATATAATACGACATGATTTAACGAAGGACTTACTTCATTATTGAGGTAAATTTTTTAGTGTACATTTTGAAGCTTTTCGGGGAAGGGACTAAACTGGCATAAGTAGTCTCTTGTTTACAGCTTTCAAGTCTATGGATTCATATATCAACATAATACAAATGTAAGTAATCAAATTAAAATATTAAGTACCATACAAACAACAATTTGAGCGGATACAACATTTATAAATATGTGATACTTACTAATACCACATATTAGTAAGTAAGTATGTCACATATTACTATCTGCTGTTATAGTTGTAACCTGCAGATGGAAGTTCACATGGCCTTGGATAAATTATATAACAAAATCTATAATCCGACATCTTCCTGATGAAATATACTTTATGGAGAAAAAATTGGTATATTCTTAACTTTATTAACACTTGAAATAGCTTAGACAAGTAGGTAAAATTTGAAAGGGTCCTATAAAATATTTTTCTGACCGTTTTACGTTTTTATGTCCCAACGTCCACAATGAATTGGTCGGAGATGAGTCCTGATGCTGAGCCGGATGCGGTTTACGACTCGAGGTGATTATGATCAGAAGTGGCTCGGAAACCATCTCTCGGGTTTACGGTCAATCATGCCTAATGTCCTCCCCACGTGTCCCAGGATCTGATACACGACTTGGGAGTTGATCTGCCTCTACTGAAGGGAATTGGTATTCTGCCGTAGTATCAGTCGTTTCCAGTGCTGTTCCCCGTCTAGCCTCTGCTGGTGTGAAGGTCGACCTTGGGCTTAGCGAAGAGAAGCATCGATCAAACTTGAAATATCTATTCTTTGGCTGCTCTAGTTACTTTTCTCAGGAGCTTGAATCGTAGGCTATCAGACTAGAGAGTTAAGTGCTCCGAATGTAAAGGGAGCTAGTAATAAACACTTGTAAAAGAGCATATTCAGTGACATTTGGTATAGCCCTGTATAACATTAATGTTACGATTCCACTTGAATTGTAGATGGAACTAATCATATGTATGAGCCAATAACTTTAACGATAAAACGTCCGAAGCGAATTTTGCCACGACGAGAAAACATGATGAGTGACTTGAATTCTACTGCAGAATTAAAAGATGAGACTTAAACAAAAATAAGAGTTTTAAATATGAACACATTAAAATCACTTAAATTTCCTATATGTTACTTGCTATTTGTATTTTTTGTTCTTGGACAAGTAATTGTACAAGTGTTCAAATCAGATAAAATTATAAAATATGTTATTTCAAAGAAAATTTATATATGCAGCAGACGCAAACTATTGTTATTCAGATAGCACCAAATGGGCCATCATCACGTTTTTTTCAAATTTATTCATGCATCATATGTTTCAGATGGTCCATTACGAAAAATTAATTGGATTTATTTGATAAGGTAACTTAGCGAACATACTTTTTTTTTGCGCCATATAGGCCAGTGAAAATAGGTTTTTTAAAAGAGCAAAATGCAAGCAGACATATTTTTGTTGGAAAATGTTCACTGAGGCCTTCTGATTCAAATATAAACGTTTTATACTTCGGGTCAGGTGAGATTTCGCCGCGATATTGTAAAATGGCGGACGTGATTTTTGAATATTTGTGCCATAAAAAGTTACCCTTTCGTCCGATTTTCCTAAAATTTGAATAAACAAGTTAAATTAACATATCTTAGACCTCATGAAGCCATAACCCACATTTCAAGATCCAAGTAGTATTTTTGTGCGTTTTTTCCTTTCAAAAATCTGATTGTTAAGCTTTTTTTACCATGTATTTTAATATATTTTTGATGTACTTGCCTTCATGTTGTAGTGCATAAAGAAACTAACATTTTAGTTTTTAAATAATAATTTTATCTTGAGTGGTTCTGAAGAAAAATGAATAAAGCCTGCCAGTACAAAATGAAGTACGTTGTCTATTAATGTTATGGGAAATTAATACATTTTCAGACCGAAAGTTGAACATAAATTTAAATTGTATGCTACACTCCTTGGCACTCCTATAAAGCAATTTAAATAATTTTCAACAGGTTAGTGGGGGAAAGAAGATTGAGACAACGTTCTGTATTTATCAGATATGTATTTTGTAACTTTTCTCTGGAACCCGTTATCGTATGACGATGATTTAAAAAACAAAATTTGTAGTTTTTTAAGCTAGTTTCAATGAAAAAATTACATTTAAATTAACTATAAATATATACGGTAAAAATTTAAAAATGCTGTGTTTTGGGTAATAATTCCGACAATTTTTATACTTTTTAGTCAATTAAATTGATTTTTCTTGTATTCAAGACAAGGCAATCAAAATCAACAAATACTGTCTAAATTCGGTCGAAAATTGATTAAAACTGTACTATTTATGAGCAATTTCAGAAATATTAACATACATTTCTATATAAAATTGAGAAAAAATCCAATATGGCGGCGAAAGCTCACTTCATTCGAAGTAGAAAACTTGGTATTTGAGAGAGAGGACTTCAGGTAACATTTTCCAGGATCAATATTTCTGCTTGCAATTTGTTTCATTTTTATCCAATTTGTTTACCTTAATTTCCCTGGCCTACTAGTACTATAAAACAGTTCACCCAATATATAAGCTCAAGTTGCCTTTGCTGGTGCCTTTCTTGTTTACTTCGAGAGGTATCTGAGTTATTCGGTCTGGGAATTGGCTGATTGGAAACCCCTCTGGACCAAGGACTCACAATTACCTTACAATACCTTTCAATCGCCAAGGACTTACCTTGGCCTTCAGCCTAAGTATTTTATTAAAATACCATGTAAACCTGGTTGAACAAATGGACGTATAGGGCTTTGAAGTTGACTAATTTGAAGTAAAAGTATTTATTTTATTTTTATAGCTTATTTATTCTGATTATATCAAACGATTTATGTACTCTGATTGAACTATTTAAAACATCTTGTTTACTACCAATGATTTGGTACGTTATTACCTACAACATCCCATAATACAGGATCAGGAATTAACCAAAGTATGTATCTTAATTTTTCAAATTGTTTTGTATACATTATGAAAAAGTGGGAAACTTGGATTACACCTTATCCAAGGCAGAGGAGGATTGTACATACATTTATAATTTGATATTGTATTTGTCGGTTTATAATACTACTTAATTCTACTAACTCAATAGTTAATAACTAATACTAATAACTAATAGTTATTTTCGTCAGCAAAGGACTAAACCAGAAATAGTGATTAAGATAAGCCTTGTGTGAATAGAAAAAAGGTTATTCTCTATATCACTAAGAAAATAATGGTGCTGTTTTGATTCCAAAGTAATTGAGATTTTCAGAAATCATAGTTTTTTTATACATAAGTTCTTAGGTTTTGATGGTTTAACATATATTATGATGTAGTATAATAAACTTAACGACCTTACACTTCTTATTGGAAGTACTAACTCCATAACAACCAAATAAAACTAGTGGTTGCATTCGCTGATTAGCTACTAAATTAGTTTTTCCAAGAAATATTTAGCAAATTATTAGCAAAACAGGTGGCACAATTGTGGTAAATCCGTAACGTACAGTGGACGTCATAAAAACAGTAACTCAAATTGAGGATAACTCAAGTAGTTTTGAAAAATACTGATAACAAACCTATTAGATCGAACTTTTGTGTCAGGATTGAATGTTTAGTCAAATTTTATTTAGTTCGTTTAGTGAACAAGTGAACGTTTCGAAACGAGCTTGGTTGTCGTCGTCAGGCGCGGCGGAGAGTGCACGCACAATTAGTCGCTGAGCACACAGGGGGCGGGGGGAGGGCGGAGTCTACCATGATTAAGTTTAAGCCTCGAGTGGCTACGATTGTGGACAAATTAACAACATTGGAACCTTGTTAGAGCCTTGTGGCACTCCACGATCCCCCCGCGGCGGCTGCGCCTCTCTCCTCCTCCCTCCCACTACTATAGACCTCTCACTCGCACCTGTGTACCATTAGGCGAGCTAGACAACCGTGTCATATCCTCAAGAATTGAATACTATTGGTAAAGCTTCTTAATTGCAATTTACGTAGGTATGTCTCTTAAACGGTTAATCTCTTATTAAAGAACTATTGGCTTATTTTCTGACGTATTACATTGAATTACGTTTTCGTGTTAATTAGGTAGGATTACAGATAAAGATACAGTATGTATAATATATATTCAATGCATAAAATAAATAATGGAGATTTTAACAAAGATTATTAATGTCACTGTAACTTTATGTTTTAGCCAACACCGCTGAAATACTATTAAATTGTTATAAATTTCCATATCAGTTTATCAAACTCAATTTTGTAATACTGACACCATAAAATCCACGCAATCATGTAAAATGAGTGTATTTATCAATTTTAACTGCACAAGAAATGAGCCGATAATCTTCTTTTACCCCATTTATATGAAATAATGGTCCACCTGAGTTGGCTCTATTAATTGCAGCATCATAAAATAGGAAATTGTTTAACTAATGTCGTGCAGGCTAGCGTTAGCATGACTTTTCAAGCTCAAAAAATACTCATCTGGCCTTGTTACATCGTATGTTCATCCAGCACATTATCAACCTGTTAATACTGGTACCGATCAGTGCTGATAAACATTTAGGAATAACATTAATTTTATCTTATTAAAATATAATTATAGTTAGTAATTGGCATTTGTTGCTGTCTCGAGTATGTTTGACAACTAACATTCACCTGCACCAAGTGCCTCACGGGTGACCATAACATGTATCAGGCACGAGCGTATTGTGAATGTTATGAAGGACACTGAAGGACACTTTAGATTCATATCAGGGAGAATACCTAACGTCATAGACGCCTGCACGCGCCTAACATTGTCGTTTGGAAACTCCCTCCAATCGGGAAACACATAAACTACGAATGCGGATGTGTTTACTATTCAAGTACTTCGTGTGCCGATCATGAAAAAATGTTCATTGTTAAAATAAAGTAATTTTTTGTATTTCGCTTTATTCCGACTTTAGGTACAAATCATGAAAAGCCTACGACTGTAATAATACCCACTAAAAGATCACAAGAACAATATTACTATTTATTTAGTGTTTAGAGTAATATTTGTAATTAATTAAGTGTAAGATTTAGATGATGTTCAGATCGCTTTCAAACATTTAATAAACAAACTCATCCCAAACATCCTGTTTCATGAAATAAAACAAAGACAACTATATGCACTGGAAATGTAACTTAAAAATATATAACATCTCTTGATTTTACCATTTACAAAGACATTCAAAAATTAAAAGATCGAGACTAACAGTTCCTTCTCACAGTCAATGTACATTTTGAATTCACATGGTGGCCTCTTTTCCCCTAAACCTTCCCGACGACATGGACCTCGGGCGGTGTGTGGAACGTATCAGGCAAAGCAAGGGGTGAACCGCTACAGTGCAAACTAGATAATAATGATAAGATTTCCTTGCCAGGACAGGGTCACTACCACGGTTCCGATATCCGCTGCCTTGACCACTGCGCAAGCGACTCACCTGTGTAAGTGTGGCCGATTATCATCCTGCTAAAAAGGAGATGAACCTAACAACTCTCTCAATTTGAAACCATTGTTGGACAAAATTAAACTTGTGTTAAATGTGGTGTTAGCTCATATGTTATGTTACCCTTTATTGTAAAGGCAAATATCTAATTTTTATGCCACCATTTTTTATATTTTTTTTTGAAGTGGAAGAAAGAAGAAATGAAAGATTTGCTCATGATCTAAGTACTCTTTGCTATATCTGCAGTAATATATTCCACCACTAGACATTAAAAGGCGATCTTCAGGGCAAGAATAACCACATATTGTTTGTTTATTTCAAATGTTACGAACAATGCGGAGTTAGATAGTTAAGACTACTTACTATGAGATATGCAAAGAACTGAATTAGAACAATTTTCTTAAAAAATTAAAGTGAGTTCGTCACAATCTGCTACGGCAGCATACGGAAACAACATCTCTCGGATTGGTTGACTAATATAACTGACAGCTAGAACCACTGCGAAGAGCCACTTTGAAGCTCTATATCTTAATTATATAAGTAGAGATTACAGTGGCTTGGGAAAAACGAAGCTAGAAGAAAAATGTAATGACATTGACCAGGAGGGCTCATCTCTCATATGTAGGAAGATTCCGCCATTTTACGTTAGCCTACACTAATAAAACAGACTTACATGAGCCTGCAGTTTGTTAAATGATACAATCTATAAAGTCTTCAAATATCTCCATGTTATTCATATAGGAGAATTTTTGACAAGGAACCCGGCCTTAGTTTGAGAAAACCAGGCAACGTGTGAATTTGTACAGATTTGGAGCTTAAACATTCCGATACTCCCCAAAATTATCAGATTTATCATTTTCTCCGATTAAGTTTGTTAAATTATACAAAATTTAAATGCCTACAAATCGTTTTGGCGGGATTTATATAGGTGGGATTTGTTTTGGTGGGTTTATAGGTCCCTTTTCATAAATTGTTACATTTGCAGTAGCTATTTATATAAAAAACTGCAGATATTTTATTGTTGGTGATTGTTCCTACAGGGTACCGTGATATTACTTAACCTTAATATTTTAGCCATAGAATTTCGATGTGTGCCCACTAGTTTACATTAAGTAATATATTGTATATTCATATATTAGGTAAAGTTGTTTATATTATTTAGACTCAGCTGTGTTCTTGTATCGGTAATGACTGAACCTACTGTCCATGTTGCCCTAACAGTGTAAATAAATAAATATAAATTACTTGTATTTTTTTAGTAATTTGGAGCCAAAAATAAATTAATATAAATTGAAAAACAGTAGTTGGTTATAAAATTTAACTTTTAAAATACCGTCAATATGGTATGATGGTACTAGTAATTAGGTCATCATTAAAAAGAGTATATTTCGCACCAAGGGCCGAAAGTGGGGTTTTGCTGGCCCGAGATCGTGTTTTATGACCGAGACGAAGTCCAGGTCATATTTAAAGACATTCGAGGACTATACAAAACCCTTTCGGCAGAGGTGCAAACGCTATTTTGCACCATACTACACTATAAAATAAAAATGTTAATATTTATTTGAAAATTAACATCGCATAAACGAAACTACGAAGTTATGAATTAGTCTCATTGTATTTTACTTTTTGTCACTGTTTGCATAAAAATTAAAAGTACAGCTGTGATTATTTGAAAACATAAATGCTCATCTCGGACTAAAAATACTTCCGTAGCAGCAAACCTGCGTACTCAGCGAATTTCCAAAGCATATATATATGTATCTTTATACCACATAAAGCCACATACCAAGTTTCATCAATATACATTCATAAATAAACGATTTATGACATTTTAATTATTCTCCATAAGAATAACATGGCGGCTGAGTACGCAGGTTTGCTGCTACGGAGACCATCGGCATTGCTGCTACGGGACTTTTTTTAGGGCAAATATCAATAGACCACAACGGTATGAAGCAATATACCAAGTTTCTTTAGGATAAGTTGATAAATAAGCGAGATTTAAAATATTTCTTATCCCCCATAAGAATAGCACTGGAAAACGTACTGTGTTTAGCACTTTCAATATCTCTGTAACCATTTGACGTAGAGCAATGATCAAAACACCAAATTGTGCGTCTTTTTAAGCTAATTCAAATAGAAAAAAACTAAAATTTGATATTATCAAAAATTATATGTAAAAGTCTTAAAAACCCATTTTTGGGGTACAAAC
Organism: Allygus modestus; assembly: GCA_963675035.1. Classification (NCBI taxonomy): domain Eukaryota; kingdom Metazoa; phylum Arthropoda; class Insecta; order Hemiptera; family Cicadellidae; genus Allygus; species Allygus modestus. The sequence continues at coordinate 377,131,774 of OY776111.1, read as the reverse complement.
CCCCTCCAAAATACCCTTTCGGATAGTTCGATCTGTCTGGTTTTCGAACTTAAAGTCAAAAAATTACACGTTTATACCAAATTTCGTCAAAATTGGACAATTTTCCTCAAAACGAAAAGTTATCATGGTCCCGGGCCTAGTTATTACCATGCCGACTACGGTAATAGCTTCTTCCCTATAGGGGAAATTCGCTAACAGTTAACCAATAAACAAAACATCGATAGAACAATGTTTTTAATTTTTTTTGTTATTTTTTCCAGTGTTTCAACCAAAGAACATAAAATAATATGCACTTATCACCAGGTAACGTCGTGTACGCTTGAAAAGAAGTTGGCAACACTGGCTAAATAGATCAGATGACGTTCGGCCCTTGGACGGAAAAGCTCTACTTTTGGTATTCAAATGATCTTCCGAAAACAGGTGATTACAGCGTAGAATGATGAAAATATATAAATTCATAATGTGTTAATTAATTTGTTTAATACAGAAGTGCGTATTTTGTACGTATATGCTACTCCTTAGGGAGAAACATCACATCGGAGGACATGTTCTTACTGTCCCTGAATTCATTTCCAGCTCGTTAGAGTCTACTTATCATATTTTAAGTAAAATCTGGTCACGTCTTCAATTCTAAATTTAGAAGAATTGGCGATTTCTATTATTCTACCATTTGGTGCTGCGGTATTGTTTTTGTTTCAGATCGTCACCGAAGCGTGGCGACTATTTATGCTTGGAAGGTTGAGGTTTTTGATAGTCAAATATGCAAGTACAATCAATCTATTTAAAAAGCAATACACTGTTTTAATTAATACCCCCAGTTGCTACCGGATGAACCAGTAGTAGCAAATCCTGAATTAGAAAAACACATAAAAAACGCTACAGTCAAACTCCATTACTTATGCTTCCACAAGCACAACATCTGCAACTCCAGAAGTCAGTCCAGCTTCTTATTTATTCAACATCATTGTCGACAAAGCTGATGATCCTCTTAGGAAACAATCAAGCCGGAAACCTCGCCCGACTTTCCAACATCAAAATAAACAGTTTGTCAGGTGACGGGGGTGGAGGCGGGGAGGCAATATGGCGGCGCCGCTCCCGAGATGAAGACATCCTTCTAATAGCGGCTCTCTCACACTTGTTACGCCTTATTTATACAAATCGCCTCGTCTTTTCATTAATATTTTAAATAGGTTTGTTAGACAAAGTGGTGTGAGTGATGGACTCCCAAATTAAAACCCTCGGTAAAGGGCAGCAGATTAATGCCGATACTCCTGGGCTTCTCGGATTCATTATAATTCCAATTTGTTTGTGGATCAGTAGGCGTCTGGGAAGGACACGGGTTTGGTCTTCTTCTGTTTTGGTAATACTGACTGAACGGGTTATTTTACACTTTACCTTTATGATACGACGTAAGGAATATTTAAATTTTCCCGATCCTAGATTTGCTTACACATACATAAGGTCATAAATTCAAATAGGAATTTTACAGAATGTCTTTACGAACTGTCATACCCTGGAGACAAGTGAGCTGTGACAGCCAGCTGAGTTATAACAGAGAAGATTCTTGGATACGTCTTGTGTGTGACGTAAGCCACTTCGAGCACACAAATCACCCTGGTTAAAGAACACATTAAGTCAGATACTGTAGAACAATAAGACAGTCACGTAATCACCGAATTAAATAATTCAGGTTTCATACATAAGATCACTTTATTCATGAATCCATAAAAAGACTCTTAAAATGGAAGCACTTAAATATATTTAAAAAGCATATAAAGAAATAATAAAGGGTTTTATAACAGTTATTTCCTGAAGAATTTGATGTTATGAAACGTAGCCCTAACTTTAATTTGTATTCTATAATTGTACGACGAAATATGTGTTAGTAGTAGTTTTAAATGCTTTTCTTGCTGTTTACCCGAGGAGCCGGATCATAATGTCCCCATAACAGTGGGTAACCTGCCCAGTAATGTCCCCACAACAGTGGGTAACCTGCCCAGTAATGTCCTCACAACAGTGGGTACCTTCCCAGTAATGTCCCCACAGCAGTGGGTAACCTGCCTAGTAATGTCCCCACAACAGTGGGTAACCTCCCCAGTCATGTCCCCACAACAGTGGGTAACCTCCCCAGTAATGTCCCCACAACAGTGGGTAACCTCCCCAGTAATGTCCCCACAACAGTGGGTAACCTTCCCAGTAATGTCCCCACAACAGTGGGTAACCTTCCCAGTAATGTTCCAACAACAGTGGGTAACCAACCCTGTAATGTCCCCACAACAGTGGGTTACCTTCCCAGTAATGTCCCTACAACAGTAGGTAACCTTCCCAGTAATGTCCCCACAACAGTGGGTAACCTTCCCAGTAATGTCCCCACAACAGTAGGTAACCTTCCCAGTAATGTCCCCACAACAGTTGGTAACCTTCCCAGTAATGTCCCCACAACAGTTAGTTGGTAATCTTCCCAGTAATGTCCCCAAAACAGTAGGTAACCTTCCCAGTAATGTCCCCACAACAGTGGGTAACCTTCCCAGTAATGTCCCCACAACAGTGGGTAACCGTCCCAGTAATGTCCCCACAACAGTGGGTAACCTTCCCAGTAATGTCCCTACAACAGTGGGTAACCTGCCCAGTAATGATGTAACGCAGGTAGGCTGTTAGCTGCTGTTAACGCTAGAGTGTTTAGTATTCAACAGCCGGGAACTGCCGACGCGACGTGCGGGAATTTGGCGGAATCTGCGGCGAGCAGGCGGGAAGCTGGGCCGCTCTACACATAATTAACGTCCAAATAAACACCGGGCTACTTAACATAGCCAAGTATGTTATTCTCGTACAAATATCAACATGAGTCATTCAGGCATATTATTAGCAGATCCTTATGTCCCACTAAGCGTGTATTAATTAATGTTAATTAATGCTTGTAAACTCACGTATTTTTATAACGGAAGTAAATCATTCAAATTTATATCTTTCAGAAGAGAGTTAGCTATTTTCAATTAATTGAGTTAGAGGTAGTTAGATAACCGTGTTGAGTGGATAATTAAAAGTCATTCCTAATGATTATTGTAAATCTTATGGTACCCGTAATGCGTACATAATAAACGAACATTTAAACAGCTGTGTAAATCAGGCAGTGGTTAAAATACAGGTAAAATACTTTCAGGTTTTTTTTATTGGATTTAGACATTTACGTTAACTGTAGTTTGAGAAATAGATGTAGATAATCAACATTATTCTGGCTAAAGTAGAAACTGCTACAAAACCAAAAAATTGAATCCACCTTTTATAATAGTGCGAAAGCTATTGGGAGTAAAATTGCTATTAAAGCTGTTTATTCTGTATGCACTTTATATTGTATGGTATTATATAACAGTCTAAATCTCTGTATTTTTTAATATATCCATACAGTATATAAAAAAAAATTTTGATTGTTGAATTTTGCAGAGAGTTTTGAACTTTTATGAGGCACCATAGCGCCTTTTCTAGAGTGAGAGCGACACTTGTAGCCCTAGTGAACTTAACCAGCAGTGGTTGTTATGCAGGACCTCTGTCCAAGACGTGAGCACATCGAGGGTCGAGAGGGAATTGGGCAGGAAGAAGGCCCCGTTGCCAGGACGATAATAGATTACTATTACTGGCAACATTTATAACTTACTGAGCGGCTCGCTATGGAATAATTATTATAATTAGCTGCCAACAAAAATTTAATTGTACACCTTTTACGAGAATAATGTTTAGTTTTATGATGTGGTTTGGTAATCTAATATGATGCGAAATCTTTCCTAACTTGTAGTAGCAGCTCTTGCTATATTGTGGTAGTTTCCCTGTAATGTTGTGGCAGTATTTCTATCACGTTGTGATAATATCTCTAGTATGTTATAGTGACGACTATATAACACATGATGGTACCTACATCATGTTGTGGTAACTTCCCTATATAATATACTTGTAGACGAGATATAATGTTATGAACGTGTCCAAACATGTTGTGGTCGCATCTCGATCATGTTGCGGTAGCGTCTCTTTCATGCTGTGCTAGCGGCTCTATAACGCTGTGGCATGGTCTCTATATAATGTAGTGAAAAGGTCGCTAAATGTGGCAGTGTCTTCGCTTACGTCTCTACAATGTTGCGGTCGCGTCACTATAATGTTGTGGTCGCATCTCTATCATGTTGTGGTCACGTCTCTACAATATTGTGGTAGCGTCACTATAATGCTGTGGTCGAATCTCTATCATGTTGTGGTAGCGTCCCTATCTTTGCTGTGGTCGCGTCTCTATCATGTTGTGGTCGAATCTCTATCATGTTGTGGTCACGTCTCTACAATGTTGCTGTCACGTCACTATAATGTTGTGGTCGAATATCTATCATTTTGTGGTAGCGTCCCTATCTTTGCTGTGGTCGCGTCTCTATCATGTTGTGGTCGAATCTCTATCATGTTGTGGTCACGTCTCTACAATATTGTGGTCGCGTCACTATAATGCTGTGGTCGAATCTCTATCATGTTGTGGTAGCGTCCCTATCTTTGCTGTGGTCGCGTCTCTATCATGTTGTGGTTGTAGGGGAGGCGCAGCGCGGGGACAGATACCCGATAGCCGAGGAATGTCGCGGCCCGCACCTGCGCCGCCGCAGGACAACTCTATTCCGGGGAGCCCCGGGGGTCCGGCCCGGGGTGCTCGATTTATGGCTCCTTAAACGACTCTAAATAATGAACCGAGGCCGCGATTAACAATGGCCGAGGTGCGATATCGGGCATCAAATCTTCACCCGGGCCGCGTACATTGCCGCGCGGCAACAGATTTATCCGCGCCTAATATCATAACCTTTTGTCAAAACGTCGGAAAATTCTTGGCCTAACGACCGCAGTGACTGATTTACCGGGCTCTGGTCCTACACGACCTCTAGCAGACGGATCGGGCGCTACGACATGCTCGTGAAATGTGACGGACACTCGCTGTGGTGTCGGGGACTATACGTCACCCATGCCTCATATACAATACTAAGGAGTTGAGAATTTGACTGCTTATCGTTATTTTTAATATTTTCCATTTGATTTCTCTCACCAAATGTTGGTATAAATAATTGCAGGTATTTTTTATAGAATCAAGCGATATAAGTTGACAACTTGCCTACTTTTAAATTTTACAATTAATAAACCTCCCCTTCCACTTCTGAACTCATTTATGTGTCAAATGCAACATTCCAAATTTGTCCTAGATTGGATTAAAACTATTACAACTTTATCTGGGGTTTTAGGATAAAATAATTCATAAAAAATGCTATTTTTATTAACAATTAATTACTAGTCAGAATCATAATGACCATGCTAATAAGTAGTGTCTGTAAATAATTTAAAACAAAGTACAAGAACAATTCAAAAGTAACAAAGTTAAACAATAATGACGGAATAATTATAAACATATATTCACAAATATGCATAATTTAAATTGTAATTAACTCTCCAATGACCATGGTTCATATGACTGCATTGCATTGTATATGCAGTTTCGTTGTTAGGGAGATATTTGATTAAAATATTAACATATCATAACCCAACCTTAACAGGCTTTAACATTGTTCATTAATAAGTGAGGTGTAACACTTTACTTATTTTCCATTAGAGTAGAGTAACATGGGAAACGTACTGTGTTTATCACTTTTAATGTCTTAATAAACAATTAGAGCAATAACAATGCAATGTATACATTGGTAATAATTAAAACCCAAAATTTTATATTTAGAACATTTTTGTTTGACAGGATACATTTGTTAAAATGTTAAAATGTAAACATTTTAACGATTAAACAAATAACTTTCGAAATAAAGTAATGATTTAGAATATAGACATGGAGGCCTTGAGGACTACAACTTAAGCCCACAGCGGACTTGGTTGAGTTTTCCAACATCGTGTCGTTATTCGATTAATATTGCACTTTTGTACAAATATAAGTATGTGTATTAAAGGGAACAGTGCAAAAGTTCAAAAAATATCTCTGATAACCTGATTCTAGTCAGATTTTTAGTGTAACAATTAGGTAATTATAATAACGTCAGATGTTTGTGGCATAAAGCAGTTCTCGAAAGACAATTTTGGGCTGTTATAACTTCCGGCTGCAACGATCAGTTGCAGAAATAATGACATTTAAACTATTCAATTTTGATAGCCCATCTAGAGGATTTTAGTGCAAACAATAAACTATTTACAATTGACTTGTATCATCCTATATATTAATCCGCTAGGGGTTTTTCTTCACAGTCATAACTCGATAATGGCTGGGCGGATTTTAACGTTTGAGGTGTAAAATTAAAGATATTTTTACGTAGATGTGACAATACATCTCAGAATTTTAAGAAAGGGCACTTAGATACAGTAAAGTGTTGAATTTTCGGAACAGTGGTGCTATCCGACGGCGGAAGTCTAAACTTCGTGTTGATTGAAAGTACGTTGTTATCATCAGTTTTAATTTTATAAGTTTTGTTATGTTTGTTAAGAACTGAAGTAACCTTTCGTTGGGTTCAAACTTGCTCGGATTTGAGCAACAGGACAACTTGTTACAATTAATCTCATTGAAAAAACAAGCCTTAAAAATAACTAACTCAATGGTTAAAGTTTTAAAAGAGGCCTTTTGTCTTTTTAAAAATATAAAGCACTTATGTTGCCAATGCGTCCTCAATATTTTTTCTGTCATAATCTTAACCTCCCTGTCAGGTAGTGGAGCTATGTTAGTATTTGTTTACACGGTATCGTATCTGTTTATTCAATTGTATTCATGGTGAATGAACACTCATAAACACATTTGTGTAGCCCGACGTACGCCTCTGAAAGCTCTGTGCCATCTCATGTAGACTTCCCCAGGCGTCGGCGTCGGCGTTGGCCCGCGACACCGGGACGCGGCTCTGCCCCGGGGGGCCGCGAACACGGGGTCACCAGATAACGACCGGGGTCAAAGTGAAACTCTATATCTAACAAATCTCCATCTGATTAAATTATCTCGACTTTTATGGTCCCAAATAACTCACGTTCCGTACGTGTCCTCCGCCGTCGTCATTATTTGGCGATAAACTGGTTTACAGCTGTGTTTTAGGAAGTCGGAGCTTGATTAGAGACTAACCTGGTGGAAATCAAACAAATAAACAAATAATAGGTGGGACAGGCAATTCAACATGTTATTAGGTTCGGGATTGAAATAGGTTGTGCAAACAAAAGTTCCGCTCCTCTGGTGTTATGAAAAGTTAGTGTAGGACCATTGGCTCTATGAGATCTATGGCTTCAACTGTAAATAAACACAGAGGACAGATATAAGAGTGTGAACGATCAAGCACAATCGCTTAGTACGTTAAGCGTTCCAGTTGTGTACCCCTAGAATGGATTAGAATATATTATTTTTGCTTAATTATCAGAAGGGAGAATTAGAAGGAGAATTAGAACAAGCAGAAACAGACTTGTATTTTTGGCTTGTTTTGCAATGGCAGGTGTTTGTTTATCTTAAATCGATTAGGCCTTGTATGTTCATGCCATTGTATGGAAAGTTGTGAAAACGATCATGACACACCATGCAAAGGAAGAGAGGTGTCTGTATTGGAAAAAATACTCTTAACTTTCCGTTCAAGTATTTAGAGAATTTGAAATACCACGGTGTTTATTTTATCTCTTTACCTTTCAGTTCACGAAAAATAATACTAATTAGCGAATTTTCCCTATAGGGAAGAAGATATTACCATAGATGGCTTGGTAAGAACTAGGCCCGGGACCATAATAAATTTTCGTTTTGAGGCCCCCGATGCCAAAAACACCATTCGTTCAAATTCATACATATGTATGTTTGTGTGTGTGTGTATATATATATATATATTCAAAGGGCTAAGCACAGTACGTTGTCCAATATTAATCTATGGAGATTAAGTAAAGTTTTATATCTCGCTTATTAATGAACATATATTAATGAAACTTGGTATATAGCTTTATATGATTGGGGTTTACTGATATTTGCATACAAAACCCATTTGTAGTGGTCCCCTTGGTATCAAACCTGCGTACTCAGCAGCTATAACGTTATTCTTATGGAGAATAAAAACATGTGATATCTTGGTTGGTTTTGAATATTAATCTGGAAAACTTGGAATGTTGCTCAATATGGTGGTGATCCATTGTTATTTAAATAAAACAAATCGATTTTTGTGGTCCTTGATGCAGCAAACCTGCATACTCAGTCTTAATTTTTTTCTTATGGAGAATAAATAAAATGAATATGCATTGATGAAAGTTGGTAGGTGGCTTCATGAGGTTGTGAAGTACCATTTGAAATTCGTAGAGCATGCAGGTTTGCTGCAACGGGGATATTTTATCTAATGTAGCACATATTTTTGTGCGAGTTGTATCATCGGAGGTTTGTGTATGTTTAAGAAATTATTTGACACCTAGGATTATTGGTCAAGTTATTAACCAGTTAATTCGACGTATTTCAATGTCAAATCCGCCTTTCTCCTTACGAGGTTGTATTTTTATTTGAACCACCATTGTAATCCCAGGAACCATAAGACTTTAAGAACGCTTTACATGGGGGACCTCCCATAATTTTTAGTGTACGTTAAAAATATGGAACCGAATTCCAAAATTCTAACACCTTTTTCCAATACAGCGGTCAAGTTGGAAAATTTTAACGAAACCCCCCTTTTCTATGATATTTTTAGGTTTAGAACAGTATGATATTTTAATAATATTAGGTCAATTTTATTTATTTTTGTTTCCCCTAAACGTAGCGTTTAGTGAGGTAATGGAAGCGTAAATTCAATTTGTTCTCATAAGAAATGCATGTAAACTCACGTACTTTTATAACGGAAGTAAGTAGTGTTGGCTGTAGCCAATAACCGTTACAGCCATATGAGGATTCTTGTAATACGACCTATCTCAACTGTTGTCTGACTTTGTTGATGTTTTGGAAAATTCAGTACATTTTCTAGATTCATTGATATTAAATTGTTTAGTACAATTTAGTATATTTTTACATGTACTATTTTTAAAGTCCCAACACATTTTGATCCTTGATATAATACTATAAATAAAGTACTTTAATGTTCGATAGTTCGAGCTAATTGGTTTCTATTTGTTAGACTTTAGCGCGTTCCTTATTTATTAGTGATGTATTGAATTAGCACATATTTAGCGTTATGAGTCCATTTCATTTTAATTCTAAAATGATATTAATACATTTAAGGAAATAAAATATATAATACAAATCAAATATTTAAGGAATTATTGAGGACTTTTTCCATCTCTGATTAGTAAAAAGATGTTCCATCTCTGATCTCCACAACGCTTCGGGATCAGATTCGAGATTCGGAAACGTCGTGAAACTTCGTTTTTATTAATAAGTGATGGAAATGTCCGCAGTAATTCACCATCACCAACATTGAATTTCATACAATACATTTTTCACTGGTAAGTATATCAATATTAATACAATTGAAGAATCCATAGTATTATTTAGTCGGTTTTATTGGCATTGGGATGTCAATTGTTTTTTCCGACTGAGAATCTCAAGAATAATCAGAAGGATATTATTTTGCTAAAGTACTAAATAATTTATTGAGTAGGATGATACGTGTTGTTACTATATGAAACTGCCTTCTGGTAGAATTGTATTGTAATTGACAATATTTGTTTCACTAGGTGGACACTTACATACAACTCACCGATAACATAGAAATATAAGTTGCATTTGGTAAGTAGTAAATATTACCCTCTTTTACAAGAATCAAGCATATTCATGTCACCCACTAAAAATAGAGTTGTCTGCTTGTGTATTTGACCACTGATGTTTTTTTTAACAAATCCTTGACTTCACTATCCGTTGGGTTATACAAATATTTGATCAGAAAAAAAAAACTAGGCTAAATGCTTTTAAAACATATTTATTTTATGCCCGAAAACCAGTCAAAAGTATTAGATAAGTTTTACTGAATGTCTTTAAACCAATTAAACTCGTTAAAGACAAATGAATTGATTAGTTTGCAATAAGTTTTTGATTGAATAATATCTTAATATATAAAAATGAATCCCTATAACCCTTGGTCAAGCCATAACTTGAGAATGAGTGCACCAAATTGAATAATTCTTTTTTTGTTGTGTTCGTTAATGGCAGGACAAGGTTTTTATAAAATAATTGTTAATCCGACCTAAGGGCTCTGTCCCACTGGCCTTCAAAGTTTTCATTGAATTTATCAAAGTTCAAAGTTACACAAAACAGCTGTTAACAAGGATTTATCAAACGCACTTGAAAGGCATAAACATATATTCATTACGGAAATAACGAATCTACTTGAATGGCAACTCAAACTCTTTTTTCAATGCCGCAGTTAGCTCTATTTAAAAATAGGCGAGTGAGAGTAGCGAACGAGCTCATCCGGGAGGCGAGTGAGCGAAGCGAACGAGCTCAGCTTAAAAATGAACGAGTATTTGATATAAAACAAATTCAATGGCATTAGGACAGGACCAGCTAGTCCTAATGTTGTGGCCTTAGTTGTCGGGCCAGCTAGTAAGGCTATACAACTAAGACGTTGCAGCATATATTGGAGACATCAGTTAAGTTTAAAATTAGCCATTTATTAAGCTATTAATACAGTTTGTTTCATTGGTAGTTTTGAAAGACATTGGTCTTGAAGTTAATATTTTATATGCATTAAACAATTTAACAGAAGGAAGCAAAAAGTTTAGTTTTAGTATTTATTTTCCTTATCAATATGAATATTGAATCGGAGTTTAAATTCTATAGTGGGTGTAAACTACCAAAATCAGTTTTCACTCGAGTTTGTCCGTTGCCAGGTCAATCTAAAATGTTATTAATAATGTTGAATATTCATATAAACTATTTACACCTTTCATAGCCACTTGGAAAAACAAACAGATTTAATTCAATGGATACTGACATTATATCTCAATTACCAAACCTCAGTCTTCACTTAACCACAGCCTTAACTCGCTTTTGAATATTAAAATTGAACGTAGAACGGAAATTGGACTTTTCTAGAGCCAAAAACGACAATTTCAAATTTTCAAAGCGGCTCATTCCTTAAACAAACTTGTTAAATAAATATATACCGGGGTACAATTAAAAATTTCTAAATTACAGCCTGAAAATCTTCAATCAGTAGACCGGATGAAGACATTATACAAGATATTACTCAAGGCGGGGATTGAGGAACCCATTTAACTCGGGGTTTACCATCTGTACAGGAAGACAAAGGAATTGTATGAGGGGCCAAAATATGGTAATGATGGTTTTAGAAGACTTTATGCATACAGTATTTTATTCGTTCATCAAATATTTCGTTAATGGTGCAACCGTACGAAATACCGCAAAACGTATGCCCTGTAACGGAAGTTACAATCCACTGTTTTATTTAAAGAATGGTCAATATTTATTTTTTTTATAGTGTGAAACATTTTGAATCTTAAATTGATACTGTTATCAATGTAACTACTGAATTTTCAGTTGGGAAAGTTGTCAGAGAAAGTAGATGCCGCGGGGTAAATATATGCCAGAGGAATAATATACTATGCCAAATTTAGATATTTTTCCAGTGGTTGATTAAATAGTACTCTATTTTAAAAGACTTGATAGTATTAATTGTTAGATCGTGATTCAAAATCTTCTTCGAACGTGTAGTCTTATGTGAAGAGTGTTTATGAGTATAGTTGAGTGCACAGTCACTTCATAGGCTTGAATTCAATTGCCATGGATATCCAAAATCAAAGATAGGAAGAAACAGGTGTGTGCAAATATTGAATCTTGAAATATCACTTTTAATGGGTGTAACAAGTCATGGAAGATCATTAGGACAAGTAAGGCTGCGAGAGAGGGAAGAGATAGTGCCGTTGTGAGATAGGAAGGTGTGAGAGAGAAAGAGATCGAATGTGTACACAATTAGAAGACCGCGAAACGAACCCGGCTGTAGAGAGGGAAGAGATAGTGCCGTTGTGAGATAGGAAGGTGTGAGAGAGAAAGAAATCGAATGTGTACACAGTTAGAAGACCGCGACACGATCCCGGCTGTAGAGAGGGAAGAGATAGTGCCGTTGTGAGATAGGAAGGTGTGAAAGAGAAAGAGATCGAATGTGTACACAATTAGAAGACCGCGACACGATCCCGGCTGTAGAGAGGGAAGAGATAGTGCCGTTGTGAGATAGGAAGGTGTGAGAGAGAAAGAAATCGAATGTGTACACAATTAGAAGACCGCGACACGATCCCGGCTGTAGAGAGGGAAGAGATAGTGCCGTTGTGAGATAGGAAGGTGTGAGAGAGACAGAAATCGAATGTGTACACAATTAGAAGAGCGCGACACGAACCCGGCTGTAGAGAGGGAAGAGATAGTGCCGTTGTGAGATAGGAAGGTGTGAGAGAGAAAGAAATCGAATGTGTACACAATTAGAAGACCGCGACACGATCCCGGCTGTAGAGAGGGAAGAGATAGTGCCGTTGTGAGATAGGAAGGTGTGAGAGAGAAAGAAATCGAATGTGTACACAGTTAGAAGACCGCGACACGATCCCGGCTGTAGAGAGGGAAGAGATAGTGCCGTTGTGAGATAGGAAGGTGTGAAAGAGAAAGAGATCGAATGTGTACACAATTAGAAGACCGCGACACGATCCCGGCTGTAGAGAGGGAAGAGATAGTGCCGTTGTGAGATAGGAAGGTGTGAGAGAGAAAGAAATCGAATGTGTACACAATTAGAAGACCGCGACACGATCCCGGCTGTAGAGAGGGAAGAGATAGTGCCGTTGTGAGATAGGAAGGTTTGAGAGAGAAAGAGATCGAATGTGTACACAATTAGAAGAGCGCGACACGAACCCGGCTGTAGAGAGGGAAGAGATAGTGCCGTTGTGAGATAGGTAGGTGTGAGAGAGAAAGAGATCGAATGTGTACACAATTAGAAGACCGCGACACGATCCCGGCTGTACCGATTAATTCAGGACAGTTCTTGCCTGATAAGCTTTTTTGTCCTCACTGGTGTCGAAATGATAATGTAGCTTGTCCGGACTGGTTAGACGGCGCGGACGCGGCATTACACAATACTTAAACAATGGCCCCGCTTTTATCGCCCGGCTGGGACCACTGCTGGCCGTTGAGGTTGCCGCGGGATTCCCAGCCATCGGAGTCAGATGTAGTCAACTTGTGACAGGCCTTTGAAGAGCATCGACGATTCCAGATCGCGGATAACTGACGAATCCGCGTTTAAAAAAATATATATACACTTTTTAAAACAAAAATTTCCCATGATAATCATATACAAAAGTGTTTAAATATCGAGCTTAATTGCCCGCGATTCGTTGATTTATTTATGAAAGTATCTTAAACATAAATATTTAACAAGGTCCAATATTTATAGTATAGTACAGTTGTATTTAGAAATACTATTTCCTAATTCCATAAAGTATTTTTGAAACCCGATTTCATAAATTCATTAGTAGAGTTCGTTTAGTTTGTATAACAATTGATAGACAAGGATTTAGTACTTTACCCCTGTGAGCATTTTTAATCAACTTTACTGATACATAGAGGTTTTTGAGCTACTAATCTTCTTTTTTTCATATGAATAATGAAAAAGTATTAAAGCTATTGTTTTATTTATGTTTTGCTACTTATTTATGGTAACTGAATAAATATGGTTTATAAGTAAATTAAAGCGACCATTTAAGTACACAAAATTACATTGGCTATAGCGTAGGAATTTATAAAACTGATTTACTAACGTAAGAAAATGTTATTTCTTGGTTATTGAAATTGGAAGTAAAACAAGGAAAATTAAAAGTCCTTTCTGAGGTTTTTGCCGTTACTCCTTACCCAATCATCACCAATATTCGATTAGATGTCTCAATAAAGGTGTAGTCATTCTTAAGGTAGTTGTATTTTAGATTTTCCTTATTTGGTCATTATAGTTTTACAACTACTTGTTAATTTTAAATTTTATTACTGTATAGTTTCTCATTCATTTATAAAAGTTCTAAATTTTAAAACGCAGTTTACTAGAGAACGATAAAGTCATTTATTTAGCACTCAAAAGAATTGTATGTCAGGTTAGGAGTAGCGGAGGCACAAAGTTAAGATTGGTCTCAAGGAAAAAACTATAAGATGGTGTACGGCAACTTAAAATGATGAATACGCTTAACTCAATAAACTTGTCAAAGACTGAATGCAATGGAAATAGAAGAGAATATTGCAAGCAGATATAAAATTTTAAAACAATCAAAGAACTTTTGCCCTGATTTCATTGATTTTTTACACTGTAGGTAGGATTAAACACTACCGGTATTGAGTAGGCCTACTAAATTATTTAAATGTATAAACTAAATTTATTTTATAAATTTCGAACTTACCTCCTCTTAATTTGTTTCCACATTATAAAATTTGTAAATTACAGATGTAATGCTGCATCGGAGACTTCGTTTTTTAGTGCATAGTAATTCACTCGGAACCTGCCCCAACAGCCCCCGCCACAACCACAGCCGAGTGTCCGCGCGTATCCCTCCCCCTCTCAAGGCAACCGTGTAACCCAAGAACCTGGCGGAGAAACATAGACTCTTCACCTAATGCAACGATCGCGCCGCGAGAATCTATGTGTATGCATAAACCGGCCAAGATACCATCTCCCCGACAATTTAAGGGAACATAGAGTGAGATTAGTGATCACGACAATTTCCCTTTATGTCTTTGTTTAAGCGTACAAATTGTTGGGCCGCGATGTTATAAAGTTGTACGCCGCCGCCCACTCCCCTGCCACGTGTCTCTGTCTGATGCGATCAGAGGTGCCAACCGAACAACGCCTTTTGTCCCTCCAACGTGCATTACCTTCCCCGACCTATCCTCTAGAATGCATACAAGATCTGGGAGAGATAATGCTCATTGCACCGCTGCATAGGATCGTGCCGCCAGCCGCCCTTTTACTGTGGAAACAAATAAATGTTTGAGCAAACTGATGATATTGTAGCATTCTGGTTAAGGGTGGCTGTGATATATTAGTTTAAAACTGTTTAGGATTCAAAGGTGATTAGCTAATAGAAGTCGGGTTCACAAACATAATGCCTTCATTTTATCTACTTAATAAAAGTTGAAACTCTGACTGATAGACAGCGCACAGCCTAAACCGGTGTGCCTAGAAGCATGAAGTTGTGGACATGAGTTCCTCATATAAAGTAGGAGAACACTAAGAAAGGATTTTCTGATATGACTTTAAGGTTCCACCCTACGAGTCGACAAAATTTCAATGTTACTCTTGTGGAGATTCTATTTACTTTACCGGATCACACCATAAACAGATGTTACTTATTCGAACTAGTTGAAAATTTTAATCACAGAATGCAGCACACACTAATGTATTCTCGGGTTAAAACGCTTAGGTATGACTTGCAACATAATGAAATTTGATCAACTATACCATATAATGAAGATAAAATATCAACATATGTTAGACTAAATGCGATATCAACAGTTAATTGATTGTACTCCTGTATTAAAAATAGTCTAACGGCCACTTAGGTCTCACGTTTGTCGTAGATCGATGAGAATACTACTTCTTACTTCCTGCGGCAACCGCTACTTGCCCAAAGCCTTAGGAAACTAACAACTATTTGGAACTAACATTACATGACACTATTTAATCATGGTTTTGTCTGAACTATTTTTATCTCGCGCCATCTTTAATTCATCACTTGAAATGTGTCAAGTATAGTGTAACTATTTCCTTGTGAACTGGTATCGAACCCTATTTATTCATACACCTGCAGTAGCTCTCATTAGGGTTCGATTCTATAGGGAAGAAATCCACTTTCGGTCGTGAGAGAGTTGTCTGGGCCAAAAGGGCCAATCAGAGGGCCGATTAATCTCTGCCTCGTTAGACAAAGGTGATTACATGTTTAAGGAAATGGGCTCGTCTCAGCGAGAAAAACGACCAAAGGGTTGCAGGATATTAGGCGGCTATTATAACTCGATTACCGCAGGGCCCGAGTGGTTAGGGGTAATGAAGAGGACTCCACACGCCCTCTATTTACAAAATCATCAGCATCTTCACCGGCTAGACGTAAAGGTTGCCTGAACTGTTGCAGTATCATAAGAAGATGTTTTATCGTGAGGTATTAGCCTTGATTAAGTAGGCACATGTATCAGTTTATAATGAATAGAAGTTGGAGAACACTTCGTGACGCATTAGCAAATGCTTATTGGAGAATTGCAATCGCTGTTAATTTTCGTGGTGTTAAAATTATCTTTGGTCAAATTAAATGATTGAAATTTAAAATAGGTAATAGGCAGACTACTGAAGTGGACTCGGTTAGTGACAACAGCATAACTCACTGCACTGACACTAAACAGAGAACGTATATTCTCTTGTACGAACCGAAATAGTCTAAAGTATATTTCACAGATGAGATCAATTTTTCCTCAGGTTAGTAGAGTTTTATTCTTACCTCAAGCTGTTTTCACGCAGATTAAAGAGAACTCATTCTGTCACTAATGCGGTTGCTTGTATTACTAAAAACTAACTTTTAACCAAACGGAAATAAGTTATGGACATTCTCTTATTAAAAATGTATTTGTTTCCATTTTATTAAAAGTATAACATTATATCAGCAAATATATATATATATTTCACTTCCAACTAGTTATTTTGGGTTCAGACTGTTCTGTACCTTCTACTACAGAAAACTAAGTATTACCTAGTGAAATGTACCTCTCCATCTACGAGGGACTTCTCATCCATTAAACCTTTCCCAGACACATCAACAGTTACTCCAGATACCCCAACCCCCAACCAGATTCCCCAACTTCAGGTTCAGATTTGTTCCAAAATTCCTTCATTCCTTACCCTTCTAAATCTCTGAATTTTCCAAGTTTGTCCCTCTTATCTTCATCGCTGAGAGACATCTTCACACCCATGAGTACGCCTAATGATTTGCAGCCTACTCAGTCATTTGAGAGATGCCACCTCTACTTCTGAGCCTTGGGGAGGAGCCTGCTCATGAGAGTCATACTGTTAGGAGAACATTTTTTTAAACTTTCAATCTTGGCCGAATCTAGTGAGGTGAGTTCTAACATCTAACATGAGTTCTGGCAGCTGTTTATCTGATTTTAACATAGATTCGGTACCGACTTTGGAATATTTTAACAATATGGATTTTTCAATAACAATGATAAATTTTCTGTTTTCACTTAAACATCCAAAGATGATTGCATAAAATTGATGAACATAGGGACACGTTTTAAATTTTGAAATTTTATCCAACTGTTGTTTGTCTTTCTGAACATTGGTTGAGTAAACCCTTTATAAAATACCTAAATACTCTTTCAGGCTATGAGGTCGCAGCGTTTTATGGCCGTGAGCGTTCGTACAGAGGAGGTTCTTCCATTTTGGTGAAGCGATGCGTGCAATACAGGTTGGAATCTCGACTTTGTGACCTGGGTGACCTTTTACTTTCGAATGTTATGCTATTACACTAAACGAAAAGTGTTATGCTATTACACTATGTTATTACGCCTTTTCAGAAAAGAACACAGTGGCTGCAGTATACCGGTCCCCTAAATCCAATGTTGACTGTTTCATTGATGTATTTGAATCGCTCTTGGATGGTCGCACTCGAGGTCGTAATCTTCTCATAGTATGAAGTGATTTTAATATTAATATTTTGGAGGAATCAAGGGAAAAGACTATGTTTCTTGATGTGATTAATTCAGGTAATCGACAAATCAATATCACTTCTCCTATTAGAATAATCAGTCATGGTTCTAAAACGCGTATTGATAATATCATTACCACCATGAAAGAACATCAGATGCAATCTTACGTGTTTGAAACAGGTCTCTCTGATCACGTTGCTCTGCTGACAGTGGTGTTTCCTCTTTCACTAACAATTTTCAACGGTGGAAACAAAGTTCAGAGTGATATACGATGAAAACATCCGTACCATTAATTCTTTCCTTCAACTAGAGAATTGGAGATTGGATTGGATGTCTTTGAAGCTCCTGATTGTGATATTGTGATTGTGAATTTAGGCTCTTTTTAAGTTATTTACTTCGGTTGTCCGATGATGCTTGTCCTGAACGTTCAAAAATGTGTTGGATATCGAAAGGAATCAGAACTTCTTGCGCACGAAAACGGGAACTGTATATTTTAACTAAGACCAATTCTTCTCCAGATTTCATCTCCTATTTTAAAAGGTACTATTCTTCGCAAAGTAATTTTTCAGGCAAAAAGAACAACATCAAATTTATAAATCAAAGCAGAAATCTGGGTAGGGCAACTTGGAAAGTTTTAAATAATGAGCTTGGAAATTCTGTATCTTCAAACCAACCAATAATTCTTTCCGATGATGACGTAACTATTGAAACTCCAAGAGAAGTAGGAAGATGATTTATTTAAGTGGGAAAACAATTGTCACAACATGCTTCTTTGGGGAAAGCACTCGAGTATGTTGCTACTATTCGAGCTCTTCATCAACAAAATAAACCTTTCCTCCATGTATTTGAACGAGCCACAAAGGCTGAGGTTCTAGGCTCTATATTGAAGCTGAGAAACTCTTAAGTCTAGAGGTTGCGATGGAGTAACATCTGAAGTTTTGAAAAGTTGTTCGGATTTTATAGTACTCCTTTTACTACACATTATAAATCGGTGCTTTATGGATGGAATTTTTTCCAGAAAATCTAAAGCTATCTGTTGTCCGCCCAATTCATAAAAAGGCCAGAAAACTGAACTTTTCAACTTCAGGCCAATCTCTCTGCTCTCCTCTTTTGCAAAGGTGTTTGAAATCATCATTCTAGAAAGACTCCAGCGTTATTCTAGCACTCCTCTGACGAAATCTCAATTTGGTTTTAAAAAAGAATGTTCAACTTTTAGCGCTATCAATAATGTCATGGAAGCAGTTTTGGGTGCCTTGGATGCAGTTTTGGGTGCCTTGCACAGTGAGTTGGTGCAATTTACTGAGATTTGTCCATGGCGTTCAATTGTGTGAATCACTCTGCCCTTTTTGGGTAAACTGGAGGGATACGGCGTGAATGGTTCAGCGCTGTCACTCATATCCTTACACCTCTCTGAAAGGAAGCAGGCTGTTTCATTGAAAAATAGAGGTCAATTTCAGGAGAATTGGATGATGGTCACTTCAGGAGTACTTCAAGGTTCTATTCTGGGCCCTTTTCTACTTTCTGATCATCTAAATGACCTTCCTGCTAATATAAGTTCTGAAATTGTTTGTTATGCTGGTGACACAACTGCTCTGTCTTCTTGTAATAGCATGCATAACCTAGAGATCGTAATGAACCAGACATACACCAGCCTAAGTTGATGGCTTGAATCAATCAAATGGTCTTTACTTAAATGACGAGAAGACTACAACCAAACAGTAGACTTCCTTTATTGACATCAGGTAAAAAGAAGGAAAACCAGACTGTTGCTGTATATGTGTGCAGCAGGGTGTGAATTGCTGACTTCATTATAGAGTATAGGCTGCAGACTGTGGTGGTGCGGACCGGGCAGGGTGCAGGGCTGGAGCCTTCGATTGTAGGACTGAAGATCCCAGGGTAGACCGATCAAGGGTCGGTCGTAAAATATTTTGGCGAGGCTTGACTCAGGGCCTCCCCAGCCTTCATTAGTCCTGGGATCTTCTGTCAAGCCTCTAAAAACAGGTATAAGGCACTTGGGCCTCCGCCTCTACCTGCCAAGGGGGGGGACCGCTGGGACTGGCTTCTCGCCGGCCCTGTCTATCTCCTCCTTCGTCATTAGTTTCACGCTCACAGTCGTGTTATAGGATTTGTATTGCAAATCTTAGACTAAAACTTTATGTTTTTCTACTAGTATTAAAGCAAAATTATTAAACTTATCGAACACATGTTAAAACAGAGAACAACAAAATAAGTAGGTTATGTTTTATTTTTATAGCAACCAGACTATGATTAAATTTATATGGAGTATAACTTTATATAACCGCACCAAATCAAAACTGAATAAAATGGAACAAAATTTATTTTCACTCTATTTAGTAAAGTCAAAACTACATTATTTTTTTTATAAATGCGCTTTTTTCAACGAAAATCACTTTTATAGTTCTCTTTATACTTGTACAATATTTATCTCGCCAAAAACCTGCGTATTCAGTGAACGTATTTTATTGTAATGTTATTAATATACTACAGTTAACGCGCAAATGTGCATTTTGTTTTTTAATAACATCCTCAGTCAACATTGATAAAGACAGGACAAATAATTAACAACAAAATAAGAATAAATAATTCTTTACTGAGAAATATAAAGATTCAGAAAACTGTTAAAAATTGAAATGGTTAATTAAAAAAGCTATAACTAATGGTTTAAATTGTTTGTTTATTTGTGGCATTTAGCGGTGAAGGTAACCTTCAAAATTATTGTCTAATTATTGGTTTTGATGAAGTTTTAAGGTAGATATGGGGAACCGGAAAGCTTATATGGAGAAATCTATATATATATTATTAATATAACTTGACAACTTTTTAAACAAAAAGGCTTTAGGTGTGAAACTGGCTTTAGATTTTCGATTTAGGCCTCAGGGCTCTGCCCCACGGGACTTACAAGTCTCCAAGTTCATATGGAGGAGAGTTTTATTTGGTTTATGTCACATGTGCTTTTTCTTCATCCAATAAAATAAAATAAACAGCTGTTACAAGGATTGTATCTAACTACAGACTGTCATTGTTTTGTTTACTATTTAACTATTTACTCTCAACACGGGATGTGGAAGCTGCGCATAGAACATTCTAGTAATATATAAATGTACTAGATGTTACTTGTGGCTTTACTCGTGAACAATTAAACCACATTACAAATATTAACCTGACCAGGACTATAAAATCTTTGTTTACGTTATCATAATTTTTTGTTAATGTGATATATAAGCTCATGCGCAATGTTACCTTAATAGGTTCAGTCGTGTTTGGGTGCGATGAATCATCCATCTATACATACATCCAAACTGTCACATTTAGAATATTAGTATGATATATTTTTGATATCTATTAAAATATAAGGGAAAATCTATCATAACTGCAGTCAAAAAGAGCAAACTACCCACATAAGGAAATAATGGAGATTGAATTAGGTTTTTTTTGTAGTGTTTTGTACTGAAATACAGGGTAGGAACTACAACCAATAGTTAATATTTTATTTTAAATTACTACAAAATGTAAGTGACCCATGGTGTGAGGTGTTTGTGCCCCTTGTCAACCTCATCAAACTCGATGACAATCCCAAGAGCGAGGCTTGAATCAGGATCCCAGCTCGACCCCTCATTAGTGCCGGGACCTTCGGTCAAGCCTCGCCAAAACAGGTAAATAATTCTCAGGTCAATTTTAACCCTGGGATCTTCAGTCCGTCTACCGGAGCCTTCATAATAGAGTAGAGGCTGGCTACAGACTGTGCTGGTGTGGCCCGAGCAGGGTGCAGGGTTGGAGACTTCATTATAGAGTAAAGGCGTTAATTGTGTTAATTGGGCTGTTTTGGTTTTTATGTGTATCAACAGTCAAACGTGATCTAGAATAAGTCCATCAGAGTCCGCCTTTCTTCTTGACGTTACCATGGATGTTAGGCTGAACTGGTCCAAACATTTTGACTCCCTATGTAAAAACACTGTCTTCACTTCCTTTCACTTTTCAAATATTAATGCCTGTAGTTGGTAAATAAACTACCCTTCGGATTTACTATGCTTTTATATATATATATATATATGTATTTGAATGAAATATGCAATCTGTTTCTGGGAATCGTCTAGTGATTTCTTGAGAGTATTTAGACATCAAAAAAGGATTGTTCGTATTATGTGTGGAGCTGGCTATTCTTGAGGTTTTATCCTTTTTTAAATGCAACTCTTTCAAGATAATATTGATAGACAACCCTATAATACGACATAAGTGTAACATGGTCTACCCTATCCATAGATTGACACTACTTGAAAAGGGCATTAACTACTCTGGTCTTTACCTTGTATTTACCTTACATTAACTACAAGAAGACTTTACAATGCTCTCCCCCGGCACCTGAAAAACATAGCCAGTGCAAGCATTTTTCTTAAAAAGGTGAAAAAAAATTGTGATTATAAGGTGTCCGTACTCGGTTGATGAATTCCTGTCAGACTGCACAAATACGTGAAGGAAATGTGCACTTATTGACAAAATTTTAAAATTGTCAATTTAGTATTAGTTTTAAAAATCTGACTTGTTTCACATAACTATTTGTTATTCACAAAATAAATGATTTGTGATTCTGATTCTGAGTAAGAACTAACTCGTAAGAAATTTACTATTATAATTTAAAATGTTTTATCATTTAAGTAGTACAACTCATTTCATTTGAAGCTAGTTTGGTTTCGAACCATAAAATGAGAACCAGAGTTTAAAATAACACCACGCTCAAGACTAGCTGTTATAAAATGCTCTTCCCGAGACATTCTCACATTACTAAAAGCCCTAAACACGTCAGTCGCAGTTGTTCGCGCTGTGAACTCGTTGGCTCCGCACGCTCTGCTCCTAAACACTGTTATTTCTCGCACTTTACCAGAAAATTTATTCAACTATGTGATTTACCGGATTGGTTTTGCTGCGCGATGACTTGTGGCCAGAAGAATCTCTGGACAAACAATCGGGACGAGTCGGCGAGGGGGTGGAGGTGGTTTCTGGGAAGCTCAACTCAGAATGTACACAAATTACGTAAAAATCGCGTTAGTGTAAAACGCCCACTCGCTCGTAAAGCGGCGGCGAACGTCGTAAATAACCGGTATTTATGACGGGTGTTTGTGTTGGTCAGGGTATGCTCAATAGACGAATCAGCTCGCCAGACGACGCGCGAAATCGCTTAAAAAGGTGCAAATTATAGAGTAGAGGCTGGCTGCAGACTGCGGTGGTGCGGCCCGAGCAGGGTGCAGGGCTGGAGACTTCATTATAGAGTAGAGGCTGGCTGCTGACTTTGGTGGTGCGGCCTGGGCAGGGTACAGTCCTGGAGACTTCATTATAGAGTATAGGCTGGCTGCTGACTCCGGTGGTGTGGCCCGAGCAGGGTGCAGGGCTGGAGACTTCATTATAGAGTAGAGGCTGGCTGCTGACTTTGGTGGCGCGGCCCAGGCAGGGTACAGTCCTGGAGACTTCATTATAGAGTAGAGGCTGGCTGCAGACTGCGGTGGTGTGGCCCGAGCAGGGTGCAGGGCTGGAGACTTAATTATAGAGTAGAGGCTGGCTACTGACTTTGGTGGTGCGGCCCGGGCAGGGTACAGTCCTGGAGACTTCATTATAGAGTATAGGCTGGCTGCTGACTCCGGTGGTGCGGCCTGGGTCGGGTGCAGTGCTGGAGACTTCATTATATAGAAGAGGCTGGCTGCAGACTAAGGTGGTGCGGCCCGGGCCGGGTGCAGGGCTGGAGACTCGAACTGCAGACTGCGGAGGTGCAGCCCAAGCAGGGTGCAGGGCTGGAGACTTCATTATAGAGTAGAGGCTGGCTGCAGACTGCGGTGGTGCGGCCCGGGCCGGGTGCAAGGATGGAGACTTCATTACAAAATAGAGGCTGGCTGCAGACTGCGGTCGCGGTGGTTTGGCCCGAGCATGGTGCAGGGCTGGAGACGTCATTATATAGTATAGGCTAGCTGCAGACTGCGGTGGTGCGGCCCGGGCAGGGTGCAAAGCTGAAGACTTCATTATGCAGCGACACGGTGTGTTTTGTATATGTGTTTAATTCTCCAGTAAATATTTCTAAAGACATACCTTGAGTAACGTTTTAAAATTATTTTTCGATAAAATACTATTAATAGGAACAAAAGTTTTGTTCTTATAATACTTTACTATTGCTATATTAATAGCCCTACTTTTTCTTGTAATCTATAATATTATAAAGAAGAAGTGGTTTCTGTCTGTCTGTCTGTCTGTCTGTCTGTCTGATGTTCCGGGTGAACGCAAAAACTACTTAACCGACTGGGCTGAAACTTTACACAAAGGTAGATCTTGAACCCATGCAACACATAGGCCTGTTCACTTCCTTAAAATAACCCTCGGGCTACGCCCCGTGAACGTTCTAAGTTTCAATGTTTACATTACATAAGAAAGTAAACATTCAGAAACTGTAAACCGAACAGCTGAGGGCACTTACATTTGACAGCTTAAAGAGCAGAAGCAAGAACAACAGCTGTTTCAAGCCAACTAAAATGAAATTTGCATTGACTATAGAACGGGTAAGGAAAACCCCTGTGCGAAGAACGTGTACATCAAGTATATATATATTTATTTATTTCAATATACCGTATAATTAATCTATATAAATAAAATTAGAGTTTTGTCTGTACATTGCTTGGAATTATGAAATTTTTGCATATTTTCACGTTTTACACCCTAGAGAAACCAAAACAAATCTTATCTCAATTTATGTCTGTCTGTCTGCCGGTAACGCTCAAGGACGGGTTTTTGTTCGCTTTTCACTGGAAAACGGGTGCGGTGACATTAATGAAACTTTGTTTCTTTGTTCTATATATGCGTGAGAAGGTTTTAGGGCACTATAAACTGTCATACGCCTTTTTAAAAAATAATGGCGGCCGCTCAAAAACGTGATTTTGTGCGGTTTTGTTCATGTTTTGTTCGCTTTTCCCAGGAAAACGGGTGCACCGATTTTTATGCAACCTTTTTCTATGTTCTATATGTGCGTTAGAAGGTTTTAGGCTAATTGGATTGTTTTAAATTACCTTAGGACCCTGCCCCATAGGGGTTTTAAGATCCTATGCTATTCTTATGGACAAAGCATTTATTTATATTGAACCAGATGATGGCATAGTTATTCTATAAATAGGTTTTTTAGTTCTTTTTTAAAACGTTGAATGAAGATTGGTAATAAATAACATAAGTGGATATATGATCTAAATCTATATTTGTCAGACTCATGCACTCACTGACATAGTGATCACTTTATCTAAGAAACGACAATGTCTATTGAAGATAACATTTTGGATGGTGGTTCCCCTTATGCTGCAGATTCACAATAAGAATACGTTTAAAAAAGTCCTATAGGGTTCTTCGCTAATTTACTTTTATGGCAATTGTATGAGTATTAGTACTTTCTGGACCTTTGTAAGTTACATTTCGGTAGGAACATAACTAATTCATCAGAAAAAAACGCAGCCTATTCCTGTTACGAAAATGTTTATGTGCTTCGCCCCCCGGAATTTCAAAATACAATATTTTAACAATCTTGCACATACTCTTGGACTGATGGATCTGAAATTTGGTAGGAATGTAGCTGATAGGTCAGTGCAGACATTTACCTACTCCAGACACAAATATACTCAAGGACTCTGGCCCGATGGCCTTTAATATAAGCGTGTTAGTCATAACACACCAACTACTCAACCAGTAGAGCTGAAATTTTATGCCTTAAAGGAAATAAGAAACAACATCATGGGGAGTCACGGTGTTGTTCTCTGGAGATCTCACACAGACCCTTTGTCGTAAGTGAGACATGAGTGGACGAGTCTACGCCTCTCTAAAAATATATTTTATGTAGCCGACCACTGAGCGTCTGAACTTAACAGTAAATATGAAAATGTATTTTTGAGAAGATTAAGGGGTTGATCAGTTTTCTTATGCGCTTTTAAAAGTTGAGATTGGGACATTGAAAAACAAATTAAGGTCTCAGAAACATCTATCCTTCACTCGGCACTATCGATGAATCACAGGATATATTGATTAACAGTTTGTTACACCGAGGTTCATAAACAGTTTAATCTGGAAAGTGCCTGGCTCTGTGATTGTGCCATCCCTCACGTCCACCAATGAACAAGCAACGGAGATCAACACAAATGTAGGTCTATTCCAAAGGGAGGAACGAACATATACAATATTAATACCGTTCATTTAACCATGACCACTGTTAGAACAGTTCGTATATATTGATTTACATTTATTTAAATAAAATCAAGTAGTCATATGTTTTAAAAACATATGGTTTTTCCAAGTTTAAATTGTTTATTTACAATTATATTGAAAACAGGACCTGGCAAGAATGGTGATTTTAAAAGTGGTTTGTCAATGTTTTTAAAGTTTAATGTTTCGTTACATTACTATTAATTTATTGGAATGTAAAGATTAATGTATCAAAGTATTTAAAATGTTAAATTAAACAGGGTTAATATTTTGTTGTACTTGAGTTCTTTTATTTCTAAAATCGAATCCAAAGTGTTACGTGTACCGATTTGGAGTAGCAAAAACCACACCGTTCACTACCCGACAGAGTTCCTCAACTTGGCAGCAGTACCCGAACTATCTGCCATAGTATATTTCGTTAACTTTAATTTAATTCTACTTTAAAAGTGTAAAATGTAATTTTAATATTGTAAAATTGTGGGTTGTTAATATTTTTAGTTAATCTGCCATTTATGTACAACCCGTACGAAGGACGGGTACATCAGCTAGTACTTTATTAAATGTTTTATTAGAAACCCTAAGCAGTGAATGAAACATTATGGTTTATACAATTCTTTTTTTTAAGATATATAATAGATATAATAATAGATAATAGATAATATAATAGATACATATTGTAAACAAGTTAATTGAGTCAATCTACCTTTTTTTAAGTTTTTTGTAAGCGTTACTTTTGTTTAAGGACAATTTGCAAAGTAAAACCATGGAAATCATATTTTACTGTAATTAAAAATAAAATCCGTAAGGGAATTATTTAAAAAGTAATCTATATCTATAAAAGAGGAAGTATGTATGTATGTGTATATATATATATATATGTATATGTAATGTAGCCTATGGACTCCGAAACCGCTCGATAGATTGTAATGAAACTTTCAGGCATTATTAAGCATTATTCAAGGATGGTTTGTGTGAAGTTCGGTGCAAATCTGTCCAAAGGGCTCCGACCCAGAGGGCGTACAAGGCTGCAGTCTCAGGTTTTAGAAATTTAGAGTTTACAAAATTAACAGCTGTAATTAATTAACAGCTGTGTGGTTTATTATATTTTGAATTGTGTTACTTGAATGAATTGGCGCAGCAACGCGCGCCGGGTAACTACTAGTAAGTATATAAGCTAAAAAAACAAAATAAAAAGACAAATTGATTATTGATTGTGATTTTAAACGATTCCAGTTCCCGTTTATGCTATTTATATAATTTATCCGTATACTTAAACAATACATAATTTAAGTCAAAAGATTAGTGTTATTCTAAACAATTAACCGATTATTTCTAATACAGTACCTATTGTGCCGCTTCACGTTATAGCCAACCTTTCGACTGCTACCTTATTCATTGCCCCTTAAACCGCCAAGTTGATCACACGCCCTCGTGATGGTAGCAGCTATAGCCAGTGAAGTTCACGGTCTGGCGACTGACACCTCGTCACTCAAGTTGTAAACTACTCTGTTATTTATTGGCTTCTTAAGCTATCGCGTTGTGCACGATCACTTACGGATGATCGAGACCGATATTTATTGGCTATAAGCCGCTGGATGGACGAACATACGATTTTGTCAATGGCTGACTTTTTTTATATATATTATAATAAAATCTGCGATCATGAATACATTTGACATTGAAGGTAGATATTTTACCCTCCATATGATAAGGGAAAGAAGAGTGTTAATTTTATATTTATATTGAGGAATGGCAACGAACATAGCGAAATTCATCCTTAATCTCTGAAAAAATTCAAATAATTGTGGCAAATTCTAATTCCCTGTAAAAGTTATTTCGGACCGAGATTTATAAATGAGGTGATTGAGGTTAATTAATGTCGTTCTCATCGTTCAAAAAAGGAGAATGAGCAAACATGCTATTTTTTCATCAGCTGTGCAAAAGCTTTGGGGTATCGAAAATATTGTATGTAAAATGCGATAGTACGATAAAGTCATGTTTGAGTTTTTTGTTTTGTTTCTTCACAACAGTTTTATCGTCAATAACAATAATTGTTTGTATTAATAGCGTATTATTTATTTTAATAACAATTAATTGGGCAGATTTAGTTCGGTATAATCTAGCACAGGGCGGACCTGGACTTTTGTAAGTTTACATATATATTACTCACAAAGTTCCTCGGTCTCTAACCGAAGCTTAATATAATCTTAAATAAAGTCTACAACTTCACTTTGACAGCACCTAAAATAAACCCAGCTGTGCTATACATTGACGATATCATGATAAGTTAAAGACTTCATTTACATTTAATAAATCACTAATTTTGTATGTATATCTTTATGGCAAACCCACATGCAATACCTTTTGTCTTAACTGTGAAAAATTTAACCTTTCCATAGCAATAGGTCAGATGTACTAAGGCATTTCTAATGAATAGCATTAACCAGGTGTTTTATTAAATTTGAACAGGTTAAAAGGTAAAATTAAAGTTGAAGAGATTCTTATAATTATTTAAGAATATACCGAAACATAAGTTATACATTTAATTGGTAAATTGGGTATTTAGGACACTTACCGTGATTCCGTTGGATAACATGTTTACCAGCGTTCAATACATGTATAACATTTTCTTATTACGCAATCTGCAAACCTTTATGTTCGTAAAAGCTGAATTTTCAAAAGTTAATCTTCCACTTTATACAATACTTACTATTTTTACATCCCTACTGCACATGTATCTTCATTCACTTTAACAATATTGTAAATTCTCTTACCAGCGGTCAAATTGTGTAGTATGTTTGGATGAAACGACACCGTGCTACGCAAATTTCAGTTTACGCCCTGATAAAAATCAATCACGCCCAATATCATGATGGACGACATATTTACTAATATAGTAGTCTATATTCAAAAAGTTCTTGCGGATGTCCCCAAAGAGGAGACTGACCTGATATTCTCACATTGACAGAGTTTGTTCTACAGTTTACCCGTCTCACGCAGAGTCTCCCAGTGAAGAACAGCTTATGTCTTACTTTAGTATCATATATCCGCACTTTTTTCGGTCTGATACTATATAGGTCTGATACTGTAGGGAGCTGTGCAGACGGGAATTTCAGGAATGTTTTAGACTTCAATACACGGGCAATTCTCATAATCTTAAAATTAATAAAGCAGAGAGTTGTGTAAGTCAGGCATTACATTTCTCTGCCCTGTTGATTCTACCTTGCCTTTACGCGCATTTTGCAAACCGTATTATTCTGCAGATTTATATTTCAGCTGACGCAGGGCAGCGATTTACATGGATATAGAACAAGGCGGCGAGATAACTTCGCAAAGCTCAACACAAAACAGAGGCAAGAGGCTTACGAAAATCGTCCCTCCCAAGCGGGAGTGAAATTTCTAAACAAACTCCATGAAAGCATCAACATGGAAAACCGTCCACTTTCATTGCAGACTCGACTGAAACGTCAGATGAATTTGAATGCCTTCCACACAATAGAGTAATCACCGTTACGTAAATACCATGTGCATATGTACAACCATGCAAAACCATGCAGCCCTACAGGCAACACGAGATAGGTAGAATATCGTAGGGCGATAACCCAGTTGACCGTGCTAATAATCTAATAGTGTAACACTTTTGCATGTACTTTATTTATTTTTTGGAAAGGCGATTCTTTAGTTATTGTTTATCTCCAAGGAATTTTCAAATACAATGACTTAATTTTAAACTACATTACAACATTTATATTTAGGGCCTATACACATGTTCTATTGACGTGGCAGCCCCGCAGCCCGGGAGCGGCAGCGGGGTCAGTGCCGCTGGTATATGCTCGCGGTCGAGCGCGCGGTCTCTCTCAATTTCGAAAACCAGTTCCCGAGTGTTCTCAGTGTCAAACAATATTTATCATAATCAAGCGAGAATGTGCATTACTCGGGCCGGATTAATGTGCGCCAACCCGTGGTTAGACGCGGCGTTCCCGCTGTAATTTATTTGGCAATGGGAGCCCTATCTGCCATCTCCAACACGTGGTCCGGTGCACTAATATTGGTTTAGCGCATCTGATGATCGATCCTCACGTTCGCCGTGTTAATAACGCCTATCAGGCTGCGTGAAATCACGTCCCGGGCCGGTAGAGGTCAGCGGCAGGCGCGCGGGGCTTCCGTTGCTGAGGCTCCGGTGTGAGGAGTGGAACAAAGGGTCGGAGGATGCAGCAGGAAACATGGACCAGCGAGATCAGCAAACGTTAAAAATGGGACAAAAGTCCTCTTGTAACTGCGGTGATGTTTTATACAGAAGTGTTTGGACAGTCAGTGGCAGCCAAGATCAAAGTGTGTTGTGGGTTTAACTTATAAATATTTGCGTCTGACTACATTGAGTTCTATGGGACAATTACAAGAGTTAGTGTTTGTACAGTAATATCTAAACTCACGCAGCCTTTGAAACATGCAGTATCATAGATATTTATCACATCTATTCGGTTCCCAATCCCCATCATGTTGGAAAAGGTCTCTTTGGCACCCGGGTTTTAATTTTTATCTCAGATCCAATCTTGCCAGCCTTCTATTTTTGTTCTAGGAGTTCTCTGGTGTCAAAAAGCACCTTTGACAGTAGAAACCGCCTTCGGCGAATCTTCAATGTCCAGGGGCTCCCACACGGCGCCGGCGCCGGCGGTACACCACTGGTGGCACGCACATAAGTAAACCAACCCCTTCCTTACTGATGAAATTAGTTTTTTTTACAAAAAACCTCAATTGACCGTCGCCATAGGTCAATAGGCGTGTGCGGCGATCTGAAAACAGCGAGGTACTGTAACGTTAATTACATTGTTAAATAGTCATATGGACAAGCCATTGGTGACCGTTCGTGAAAAAGTATCACGGCAGTCAGCCGGGATCGAACTTATGCTTGACTACGGCTGATTTGCGAGGCCAGCGACCTTCTGAGCTACCCTCGGATGAAATATAAGTTTTATATTTCATCCGAGTAGCTACCGCGTCCGGTAATTATTCGATAAACATAGTGAAATCAGCTTAAAAAGTTATATTAAAGAGTTGTAGCATAACGACAAAGACACCCATTTGTTCAGTGTTAAAGGCATTGGGTGAACCTGAGTTTATTAAATCTTAACAAAGCAAACTTTCTTTAAAATTAAATTTCTTTTGAAAGCTCTAGGAGTGCATTACTGCACAATAAGTATTATGTTATTAGCCTTAATACAACACTGGGTTCTACCACTGACACAGTGCATGATAACAGATATTTGCTTGCATACAACCCATCAGTTGACTAGTTCAATTTTCGCCTGAAATCAGTGTTAATACTCGTTGAATCTATTTCATAATATTTTCAGCAATTTCAGATCTCTAAATGTAAGTATTATTGCATTCATGTTTGGTATTTTCAAAAGCTCTCGCTCAAGTGTCTTTCGAGGCTTTAAACACCTTCAGGGCTCCACCACTGGGCTTTCAAAGTTCCAAAGTTAGTCTTATGGAGTTTTATTTAATAATTCAGGTGATAAAAATTTGAAATTCAAAACTAATTGGCTCTCTGCTTGTGAGATTTCCTAGCGAATGTCGGGACACCGGCTGGTTAAACAAAAAAATGTTATTTAAGTGGATTTTCAAAGTGAAAATATGACGATCCGGGTTTGAAATTTGATCTATGTTTAATTAGTTAAAGTACTATGACTAGTGTGTATAGGGTTGAGTTAGTGATACGCTTAGAGTGACACGATAAACGGGAGGGAAAATTCTATACAATTATAATTATGTTGATGCTTAATCTCAGCGAGTTAACTTACCAATTAATTAAACTTTGTATTGTAATTTGAATGTTTTACTGCCGAAGATCAGTCCAAATGGAAATACTGCCTACAATTTATAATTACTGAGTAAACTACGAATTTAAAAGAAGGTACGATCGTATCAACTGCCAACTGTAGGCCTATTCCGTAATGTCCTGTCAAAGACTATATTACATGTGGACATTCCGAACATCGTAACATTTAATAACATGTTCAAAATAATTGAAGGATATATAGGAAGGGTTCTTCACTGCTACATTGGGTTTTTGTATTTTAGATGATAAATAGTTTCAACATTGATTTTTGTAATTTACAATTACATGTACAACTACTGTATTAAAGAGTTGTATAGTTATAACCAAAGTTCATGCTGCTTAAAAATTGGGACACCAAATAAAATATATAATAACATTAATACATAATGACATTTCGGTCATTTTAATTAAAATTTTGAATCTCACATTGCATTACATCATGTTTGCGTCCCTATATATTCCATTAACAAACCCATTTTGCTCGTTGAGAATTTATTGACATTTTGAGTTATTTTTCCTATCTAAACGCTTAGCGGGAACGCTTAACTTACGCCTCATTTAGAGTCCCAAGGAATTTTAAACAAATCTAATTTTTTGGGGACTAAATAATAACCAGAACCCTATACTCCAATACGAGCTATGTCTGTTTGTTTTTGCAAAATTTATCTCAAGATCCAGCGGAAGGATTTTGCTGAAGGTTTGGGATTAGGGGCTTTTGGGTATAAAAAATCGATTGGTGAAAACCACTACCTCAGGAAAACTCGTATTTTTCTAAACAACTCATTTTTAAAATTAAAAAATTTAACATTGGGCTTATTGAGTTTAAAATCATTACACCGGTTACTATGAATAACAAAAACAAACCATTAAATCAGCTGTATGATTTTATCTGTAACTTAATATTGTAAATAGTTTTTTATCGTTATGAGAAAAAATACCCCCGTCGCAGCAAACCTGTATACTCAGCGAATTTCCAATGAATATATAACATAACACATTAAAAGACTTAACAGGATTCATAATAAATATATTCACAAACAAGCGATATTTAAAATATTAATTAATCTCCATAAGAATAACATTGGGGATGAGTACGCAGGTTTGCTGCAACAAGGCACACAAAATAATGGGTTTTTATGCAAATATCAATAGAACTCATCTTAGTGAAGTCACATACCAAGTTTCATCGATATACATTCATAAATAAGCGATATATAACATTTTAAGTATTTTCAATTAGAATACATGGGGACCAAGTACCTAGGTTTGCTGCTACAGGAACCATAGGCAAAAAATTGTTTTTTTTGTGCAAACAACAATAAACCACAACCAGATGAAGACATATACCAAATTTCGTCAGTTAATGTTCATAAATAAGCGAGATATACAATTTTTCTTTTTCTCCATAAGAATAACATTAGACAACGAACTGTGTTTAGCAATTTCAATATCTCGGTTAATTGGTTAATTGACGTAGAACAATGATCAAATTACCAAATTGTTTGTTTTTTTAAGCTGAATTCAATGGTAAAAATTAAAATTTGTTTAAAATAAAAATTACATGTGAAAACCCCAAAAAACACATTTTTGGGGTACAAAACCCCCCAAAAACCCCCCTTCGGATGGTGTGATTCATCTGGTTTTCGAACTCGTTCAAATAAATGGTACTTTACACATTTGTACCAAATTTAATTAAGATCGGACCTTCTTTACGAGAGTTATCGTGCTTACGGACACACACCCACATATATATATATATATATATATATATATATGTATATATATATAAATATATATATATATAAATACATATATAAAAATTTGAACGAATGGTGTTTTTGGCATCTGGGGACCTCAAAATGAAAAGTTATCATGGTCTCGGGCTTAAGTCTTACCATGAGACCTACGGTAATAGCTTCTTCCCTATAGGGGAAATTCGCTAAAAACTACTTGAGTGGCAACTCTCATAATGGAAATAAAAAAACTACTTGAATGGCAAATCAAACTCCTTGTTCGATAGGCGAGTGAGCGAAGCGAACGAGCTCATATTGAAAATGAACGAGTATTTGAAATAGAACAAATTCAATGCCTCTTCTGCGGAATCAAACACCGAGCATGGCTCGGTCCCCCGGTACTATTACCATAATAGTACTAGAAAGTCGTTCTGTCCGGAATTGCTAACCCTTATATTCATTAAACATTTTTTGTTCTCACTAGAACAACATTAACAACCGGTGAGCGTTAAGTAGGTTATTATAACGATTAATATTACCGGTGGGTTCTCGGGTCAGATTTGAGAACATTAATTCATGATTATAATCACGTGCACCTGCTCCCGTTCCATCTAGCAGCTGTTGCAGATGCCCTCATATCAGAACTCATACAAGTCCTAGAGTTGTTAGTACAAGTATAGGCTACCGACAAATAGGTTTGGGTACACGCCCTCTAATCTGCCAATTAAAATAACTAAACTAGTATTGCCAAAACAACGTATCCATTTTTCATCCATTTAGGTGATTTATGTTGAAAATTCTGTAAAATATTATATAGTGGTACATTTAGAATTACCGAAAAGAAAATTTGTATCTTCAAGGGTTTGATAAAATGAGAGATATGCATTTTAATGGGCGTTTAGAGTTCATTTCCTACCCTATAAACTGTAGTTAATGTTGTACCAGCACTTGCACATTAAATCAAGGTTCAGATTTCAAGGCTTAAATAAATCTAAAATATATTAAATTAATAAATTAAATTAAAATCTGTAAATAAAAATCGGCAGGATTAAATATTATATCAAAGCTGCAGGTGACCCAAAACGGAATTTAACATCTACTAAACTATTTAATCTTATACTGAAAAAGAATGGTAAACCTAAAGGTGCTGCTATTTAGAATACAAATATTCAATTTACGAATAAAATCTGACTTGCGTGAGTTTGAAACTTATGATTATAATTGGTTTCACTGTCCAGAGGAGAGAGTTTTTAGTCGTTGAAAGGAAACTGGATCCGCAATACGTGAACAGCCAATACGGGTTTAGTATCATCGAGTTTCTATTATAACAAATGATCTTGAAATATCAACCTACACAGAAAGATAATACCTAATTAGGGGAAATAATCACATACCGACTTTAACCGAAGCATAGACACCATGAAAGACAAAACATGAAAGGTTTATTACTCTATAACTAACTCCATTTCTTTAAACCCTGACTGAATTGGCCAATAACATTCATCAAACAGTAAACAACGCAAAACACCTCTCGTTAACGACCGGAGCGGGCGATAACTCGCTGACCGGCAACTCGCGCGTTTATCACTGTCGGAAAAACAAACAGCGCGTAATCGCTCCTCGGAGTCTGTCTGCAGATGAGTTAGCAATCAGCTGATAGCCACGCCGCGCGCGGGAACGACCGGCGGGGATGATACCCGCCACCCTGCCATCCGTAGTTATTAATTGTGCCCCGCTCTCCGCCTAATTTCCCAGGATAAGGGTAGCAATTACATAGTTAAACACCTCCAACACGCGATGGGCCAAGAATTATCGCGCCAGTTGGAATCCCGTGTTGTTACAATTAGCCGCTACTTCGAGAAATATGGCGCCTCAGCTGTGGATCGAGTTTTTATCATTGACGAGCGGTCATTTGACTTTTTTAATAGCTAGTATTTTTATTCAATTTTATTGAATGTTTTGCAATTCTAAAAACACCGTTTTTCTTACAAATGTGTACCTATATAACATTTCGTATAAGTTAACTAGCTTGTTGCTGAAAATACACCGATTAAACACGTTACCTAATTAACTCAGTCATACTATAAGTTAATGCTAGGATTTTGAAACTTGAGCGACTAAAAATACCAGCTTTGCCCAACAGGTTCGCTTGTTCACCTGATTTCAGTTTCATAGTCAAATGAGATCACACACTGCCCATCGAATTCCAATGCTTAAAGTGGGTTTTAACTTAACACTGTTATTTATTATATTACCTTAGGAGAAATTATATAGCAAATAATATTATTCCTCCGTTTTTCTCACCGATTCCGTTAATTCATTTGGATATTATGGTTCCTGGGATTCAGATTTATGATTTTCTCCAAAGTTCCTGGGAGGGTTTGGTTTATATATGGATATCTCTTACGTAAAGTATATATTATAAAAGTTATTGAACAACCTATTTAAATGGCGAAGATTACTCTTAAATGCACGTCTTTAATATACGTTGTTTGAAGGTCATTGACAGGTATCTATTGAATGTAATGACATTATAAGATTTTCCCCCCTGATCCCCAGTATGTAAACTAGGTAAATTTTACCGTCCCTTTACTCTATAAATACTTAATTTAAATTATATATTCTTAACCCTTGATCTTTGTATTATATAATCAAATAATTTAGCAAAATTTTTTGCCACGCCATACACAAAACTTACCTGATGCTTGCGCCGGGTTTCTAGAGTGTCCAATCATGGTGTCTCGTCATTTCTCCCCCTTCAACAACTTGTGTCTAACCGTGTATTCTGATCATTACCCCAACAAATTATTCTACATACAATCTAATTAACACTCGGTTTAACCTGACTGTCATGCCCAATTAAACTAGTTTAAAAGACATCAAGCCAACAAATCAAACAGCATAACGGGGCGAGCTGACATGACACGGAGCAAGAGTTAGTTAACACAGACATCACTCGAGACGTTGATACATCTTTTGACCGGTTCGGATAATTCGTCGTTTCCACGCTCATTGGGCCGCCTGCCAGACTCTAATGATGTATTTACTTGTGTCGGTCACAGCCATCAATAACCACGTCTTTAGCAACCTTATCGCCTCCTCCATTACTCTGTGCAATTAAACTTCGTGAGCGCCAAGTCGAGCTAGGTTGCGCTGACGAAGGTAACATTTGCTCATCACAGAGTACGAAGTTTAGACCCAGTGAAAAAGGATTAATTAAACATCTCTAGTTGACTTAATATAAGCACTTATTCATCAGGCTTAAAACGTTGTTTTTGTAAGAAAAAGTATTGTCAACGTATCGAGAGAAAAACCAGTCTAATTCATTGATTCGTTTTTCTTAACACCCTGCATTTGATTGATAATGGTTTTGAATGACGTACCGTCAAGATTAGAAAATATTCTAAAATGAAGGCTTCTTAAAAATAACCATAATAACAAATACAAATGAAGTGGTTATTTCAAAATTTACAATTGATCGAAGACCACGTTACAGTTTTGATAAGAAAAGAAAAGAATCCAAAAGCAAATTTCGTAAAGATCAATTTGAAACTGAGCACGTCTCCAGCAGTGGATTTAGCAAAGTAATTAATCTGACTTATTAAACAGTTTACCTCTTCTTTTATAAGTTATAATGGTTTTACTTTAATATTTGTACTACACTGAAATAAATTGTAATTGTAATTGCAAATTGTATTTTGATGATCATAGATTTTCCGTCCCTCCTTTATATACAAGAAAAGTTTAATTATATGCACCTGGCTAATATATATTGGTAACAAATTTGTGGAGTTTCTGTCTATGGGATAGTAATAGTTCATAAAGAAGTTATTGACCAATAGGCAAACTACGTAATCAAGATTGCTAAAGAAAGTTAAATTATGAGCCCTTTTTAATTTTAATTCCACATGAGGTCTGCAGTAGTTTTGTATTTATTTGTAAATTGATTCAGTTTACTGATGATTTAGTATGTACATTAGGCTAGTTGTTATTTTACTTACGTCGTCAATCAAATTTTGTTATGATGAACGCGTTTCGGCGCTAGGCCATCATCAGCATCCATACACTATACACTAGATTATTCATGAGATCTGCGTTGCGTAGCTCTAGCAGCAAACTGCGTCATGTTTTCACTCGGTGTCACCGCAGTTCCTAGCCGGCTCCCTTACCCGTGTGCACGAGGTTTTATAATAGTATTTTTGTTAGTATACAAATATTAGTTATTTTAACAACATTACGCAGTTTGATACCTATGAAACGCAGATCCCATTAGTAATATAATTTACAGTGTATGGATGCTGATGATGGCCTAGCGCCGAAACGAGTTCATCACGAACAAAATTGGATTAACGACGTAAGTAACATAACAACTAGTTTGTCATTATCAATCCATGCTACAAACCGTACATAATGTACATTAGGGACAAAGAAATAACGATCTTTACATTACTTTACATTAAAGGCATACTTTATTGTTATTCTTTTTTATAGTTTATCTAAAAACAAATGTACGGAACAATAAAGGTAGTACGAATTTGTGTAAGACATTTCATTTTGCTTGTTTTATGCTTTGACTAACTTTTATGCAATAGTATACAATAATATGTTTTTCCAAAACTGAGTTAACTCCAAGACAAAAGTAAACAATCATATTTTAAGGAAGCTTTTAGGAAAAGGATTTAGGTACAGTTCATTTCAGGGTGTCTGATTTACCAAAAAAATCACACTCCAGTTAACATACGCGTGCAGATGGTGTTGGGTAGAGAGACCATAAGCCCGGCTCCCTCTAGTTAGCGACTTGAGGTGTGGTGGTGTGATGGGTAGTGAGTCCATAAGCCCGGCTCCCTCTAGTTAGCGACTCGGGGTGAAGTGGTGTGATGGGTAGTGAGTCCATAAGCCCGGCTCCCTCTAGTTAGCGACTCGGGGTGAAGTGGTGTGATGGGTAGTGAGTCCATAAGCCCGGCTCCCTCTAGTTAGCGACTCGAGGTGGTGTGGTGTGGTGGGTAGTGAGTCCATAAGCCCGGCTCCCTCTAGTTAGCAACTTGAGGTGTGGTGGTGTGATGGGTAGTGAGTCTATAAGCCCGGCTCTCTCTAGTTAGCGACTCGGGGTGAAGTGGTGTGATGGGTAGTGAGTCCATAAGCCCGGCTCCCTCTAGGTAGCGACTTGAGGTGTGGTGGTGTGATGGGTAGTGAGTCCATAAGCCCGGCTCCCTCTAGTTAGCGACTTGAGGTGTAGTGGTGTGATGGGTAGTGAGTCCATAAGCCCGGCTCTCTCTAGTTAGCGACTCGGGGTGAAGTGGTGTGATGGGTAGTGAGTCCATAAGCCCGGCTCCCTCTAGTTAGCGACTCGAGGTGGTGTGGTGTGATGGGTAGTGAGTCCATAAGCCCGGCTCCCTCTAGTTAGCGACTCGGGGTGAAGTGGTGTGATGGGTAGTGAGTCCACAAGCCCGGCTCTCTCTAGTTAGCGACTCGGGGTGAAGTGGTGTGATGGGTAGTGAGTCCATAAGCCCGGCTCCCTCTAGTTAGCGACTCGAGGTGGTGTGGTGTGATGGGTAGTGAGTCCATAAGCCCGGCTCCCTCTAGTTAGCGACTCGGGGTGAAGTGGTGTGATGGCCTGTAGGCTCAATATATCACGAAGGTTTATGGGAAGTCTGGCTGACCATTGCTATAATCGCGCTGATTCACGTGCTCTTACTCATCCGTCGCCATGAATTTGCTAATACAATATAAACTACACTGTACACTGTACGTCATATTTCATAAAATAACTATTAAAACCGTAATCATCCTCCGCATTAAATAAGTGCAATATTTTATCATATCCGATTTCTGAACTCCACAATCTTTTAATCGTTGACTTACAATATTTTCTTAAAACACATAAAAAAGTTTCCTTTTCGTCTTTAAATTTAGCTGGTATTTTGAAAGCTATGTATATTAAGTAACCCGTGAAGAGTATCGCCTAGGAATGCTATTGTTATAACTCTAAAAACATTTGGGAACTATCTAATATGTAAACAAACTATGGCTTTCTAACATTTAACGTACAAACATACTTATCGTATCAAAAATGGATTTAGAAGTAGTAGTGCAGCGTAGGAGCAGAATACTGCTGATTTAGAAAGTTACCTCTAAAGCTGAAGTAACAGATGCAAGATTACAATTATTATTTGGGTTTGGTTATCATAAAAATTTAATGTAACTAACTTAAATAATATTGTGCTCTGTATTAAAGTTCATAGCGCATACATCTACAACTGGCCCAATGTGTTCCATTACCAAATGCAGAGCCTCCCTGTTCTTCGCTACCAACAATTTCCATAATTCCAGCCCAATTACCACATAAAAACACTTAGTTTTAATTGATTCCGTCGGACTGCGGTGATACCAGATGGTATTGCGATAGCGATAACCGTGTACCCTGACGCGATCATCTGCCCGGGCCCGCGGGGATCGAACCAGCTGGCCGTCAAAGTTCTAACAAGGGGCATTATAACAGCTTGTAACCTGCCCCTGGCATTCCACCGCCTTCCACGTTAAACGCCTATCATTAGTAAACGGTTAGACAAAGGCCCGTAATAGGCGACCCTGGCCCGAGCGCCCCGCCCGCCCGCCGAAATTCTGTTTTGACTTTACGGTGCGGATTTTTACCGCCGTGATTTAGGAGAAAATTAATTAGCTGTGGCCTCGGCCCGGGTTACCATAGCCTACTAAACGGCCGGTCATCCAGTCACATTAGGGGGTGTCAAATCTATCATGTTTTTTGTTCTCGCCCAGTTTGTGTATTATGAATGGGCGCTGGTTTTCGTTATTTATTTGGCGCTAAATTACCTCTCAGAATTGTTTGGTCAAGAGGTTCCTTCACATTCCTCAGGATTTCGTTGTACCGTAAAATATCTCCCTCGTTAAAAGCCAATTTGGAACTATAATTCGTTTAGACGTGATTTTTAAGTTGGGATGTTCAATTACAGAGACATTAATTGTGCATTAGTAACGTTGGTATAATTGGTTTGCTCGTGTATTGAACTCATAAATACTTCCACTCGAATGTTCACCAAAATTAAATAACTAAGTTTTAACGGATAATACAAGCAAACAAATAAATATATCGAATATGCAACCTAAAATATGTATACCCTCAATTTAAAATGCAACTCGACAAAATACTTAAAATATGGTCGGCATTATTCGAGCAAACGATTAAAAATTGACAGGTGTAAATAAACGATACGGCGAACCTTTTACATTGCAATGGGGGGCAAAATAAATAATTAGTGAGTTGTAATTAAATCACATACGATCCATTGGGTGGTTCAAGTAATTTTGAATTGGAGGAAAGGAGAATTGTGGCCCTGTAAAAATGTTAATGTGTTTCTAATCTTCCAAGGAAATAAAAGGACCAGCGTACCGGTTCGGCGTCATATTAAAGCCCGTTTACCCATTCGGGTTAAATTGCATCCATCAAGAATGTAACACAAAACAAACAAGAGCGGGCAGAGCTGGCCTTTAAAGTTCTAATTAAATATGTTTTCCTGCAGTGTTAGTTTTTTATAGACAGGAAAACTGATTGACACTTATTATTGACAGTAAAGATCAGTAAACAGCTTAATCTGATATGCTGCATCATAAATTAATTAATTATTATCAGTTGGCGTTCCCTCTTAAAGTATGAGTGAATAAGTTCATCAAAAGGTATACAGAATTTATTCAACTGTATTTTCTAGTTAGTAAGAATAGATCTATAGGTAACATTTACTTAGTTTAAACTTTTCGTCCTTACAAACTTTTTGTGCTTTGGGACGATCCAAACGACTTGCAACTGACCCAACAGTATAACGATACATCTTACAAGTACCCACATTAACGACCGGCTAAAGTGAAAACTATAGTCAATCCAGTAGGTTTTTGGATAGATCAGTCAGTGAGAAATAAACCGAACTTTGTAACAATAATCATTAGTAGTCTTTAATTTTCACTGGTACTTGTCTATCAGTCATAACTTAACATTTTATGTCTTATGTTTCACAATAATTAAATATAGTGAGTATCCTTGGGTGAGGAAATACTAACACTTGAGTTTCTTCCTGTAGTCGTGAAATGGACCGACCACACCTATTACCTTATTATCCTTTTAGCCCTAACGGCTTTTCCATAACCCATTAACTACAACTTCATCAGGACCTAATTGAGTCAATTGCCCAACGGATGAATTTTAAGTAGGCCATGCGGCCATAGTGGACAATAAATGTAGGATGTAGGAAGGGAAGCAATGGAACATCAAAGTAAATCTTTGAAACAAACCAAAACCTAAAAGTGCGTTTAAATAAGCAAAATATCCGTGAGTAGGATAAATTCTCATAATATAATCAACTATCCCATACTATTTCACTTAATTTATAGTTTTATAGTGTGTAAAGCTCACTGTTGTAATTTCTATCTCAATTTGAAAAAAAACTTTTGCTGAGTATGGAATACATTTTGATGTAACAGCGACCCCTCAACAATATATTTTTGTTTGTTTGCATGATATCAATAGATATTTTGTAAATTGTTTGAGGCTGTATAAGGTGATATAAAACGTAATAATAGGTAAGTACCTGGGGGCCGAGCTTTTCTCGGGGAAGGCCAGTCAGTTTGTTTAGATGACTGAGAGTAATATTTCACCACTTCCCCCAACTAACTGTCGTATTTTTGTAACTCATTTGCCTCTTTTCTGCATTTTCTGCACTCCAGTTGTTATTTATAGCTCAATGTCCTTTTTAACTATTTAAGATATGACCACTCTATATATACATTCTTCATTCAAAAGTTTTAATCACTGCTCTCAAGAAAGCACATGTTAACAATTACAAACAACACGAGTATTACTTTGACAGTTCCCTGGTTAATTATGAATAGATGTAACAATTCTTTTGTTTTGATTTTACACTCCATAAGCCCAATATTACTTTTTTATCTTTTAATTTTAGTTTTTTTTACATCATCTGATTTTTCCTGGGGATAAGACCTGCCTAGAACTTATTTTTATCCCAGAAATTAGTTATTTCCAACATTTGAAGGGAATCGTTCGTGCCGTTTTTCAGATCAGAGCTGCAAGCAAGCACGTCCGGATGGTTGATTATGAATAGCTGTTACAATTCTTTTATTAGTGAATTTCCTTTGGAAATTGAACTATTAGCATGACCCGCACGGCAAAACTTAATCCCGGGACCACCATAGAAGTTCCTAACGTGACCCCCTGAACACGTTTTGGGGGGTCGTTCAAAATGTTTTATATATATATATATATATAGACATATATATATATATATATATGTGTATGCACTCTAGCGGTCACATTTTTTGTCCGATTTACTTCAAATTTGAAGGGACGTTCCTTTCTATAATCTGTTGGATAAGTTCGTTGGGCCAAACAATTGGAAAACTCTAAACCCATTTTTTGGGGAGTAATCTTTAAAATTTTGAGTTTTTGGGCCCAAAAAGGGT
Organism: Allygus modestus; assembly: GCA_963675035.1. Lineage (NCBI taxonomy): Eukaryota > Metazoa > Arthropoda > Insecta > Hemiptera > Cicadellidae > Allygus > Allygus modestus. The sequence goes on along the minus strand of OY776111.1, from coordinate 377,088,819 downwards.
TAGAAAAGCTCCGTATGTAAAATTAATGCATGTAAAAAGATGGGAATTAGAGAGACGAAAGTTTTAAGCCCTCTCTCGTCATTCTAGAATAAATATTTACCGAGTTATTAAAGAAAATGTATATCGGCTAAACACAGTAGGCCTACGTTGTCTTATGGGGGTTTTACACTACAAAAGCCTGTTATTCCTTTGTTAGAGTACTTTTATTATCCCCAGCAACCTCACGCCTACTTTCAAGCCTGTCTGAACCTTCTCCTAACCTTATAATGCGCAAAATTGTATTCCCAGCTTTGCAAGTAAATAAAACCAGGAGTATCAGAACAGCCAAAAAATTAATGTTTTTCAGATTTCAACAAAAATTGGACAAATGTATGTTTTTATACTGATTTTGAGTTTTAAAAGTTTTTATGTAGAAATTCACTTCCCTCACGTCAGCCTGCTGCGTGCGAACTCGTTTTGATTTTAAATTCGAAAAGGCCCAATGTTGATTTTTTTAACTTTTCATTTTAGTTTTTATACATTATTTGATTTTTCCTGGGGATGAGACCTGTCTAGAACTTATTTTTATCCCAGAAATTAGTTATTTACAATATTTGAAGGAAATCGTTGTTGCCGTTTTTGAGATCAGAGCTGCAAGCAAGCACGGCCGCACGCACGCAAATATTAGAGTATAGGATAGGATACAACCATAAAAGTATAATAGCATAAAACTATTGAAGATCATTGTGTTCCAAAATTAATCCTAAAAACATCTTTTCAAATTTGTTCCCGGACCACACCACGTTATTTGGAGGCTGAAGGTCTTTGGATAATTTTTTTCGCGGTCTCAGGGCTCGCCCCACTGGCTGCTTCTATCACTTCCCGACGTCCAATTTGCACGGGTGATGGTTATTAGGATTTGCTTTACAAAGCCACATGCCTTGAATGATATCCCAGCGTTGGATTTGGGAGCCCCCAACCTTAGGGCTCCGCCCCCCTGGCAAAATTATTGTATTATTTTTCTTTTTTGCGTGATTTCAGCCAATTAGAAATGTGTACAAATATTTATACACATTTATAAACATTTTTTTAATAACATAATTGGAATGTTATTGATCTATTAGGACTCCGCCTCAGTCACTAAAACATTGACATGGTTATTCTTATGGAAAAATTAGTGCTCCAGGTTATTGCGAAAAGGCTTCTCAAATCTGCTCCTGGTCCATACCACATTGCTAAGGGACTAAAGGTCTTCGGATAATTTTTTCGTGACCTCAGGGCTCCACCCCACTGGCTTCTTCTATCACTTCCCGACCTCCGATTTAAAAATGTGACATTTAGTTATTAGGATTTTTTACCGCATTTCTTGAATGAAAATGGAGCCCCAACGTGGATACGTCCCGCCCAACAACCGCCCCTGCCCCCTATGGCAAAGTTACTGTTTTTTAGCGAATTTCCCCTATAGGGAAGAAGCTATTACCGTAGTCGGCATGGTAAGACCTAGGCCCGGGACCATGATAACTTTTCGTTTTGAGGTCCCCAGACCCCAAAAACACCATTCGTTCGAAACTGTATATATATATATATATATATGTGTGTGTGTCCGTGAGCACGATAACTCTCGTAAAAATTATCCGATTTTGATGAAATTTGGTATAAACGTGTAAAACAACATTTATGACTTTAAGTTCGAAAACCAGCCAGATCGCTCTACCCGAAGGGGTATTTTGGGGGGGTTTTGTACCCCAAAAATGGGTTTTTCGAATTTTTTACATATAATTTTGGAAATAGTCAAACTTTAGTTTTTCCATTGGATTCAGCGTAAAAAAACACACAATTTGGTATTTTGATCATTCCTCTACGTCAATTGGTTACCGAGATATTGAAAGTGCTAAACACAGTACGTTGTCTAATGTTATTCTTATGGAGGAATATAACAATTTTATATCTCGCTTATTTATGAACGTATACTGACGAAACTTGGTATACAGCTTCTTCTGGTTGTGGACCATTGATATTTGCTCAAAAAACAATTTTTTACCAAAGGCTCCCGTAGCAGCAAACCTGCGTACTACCCATGTTATTCTTATGGAGAATAAGTAACGTGTTATCTGCCTTCATTATGAAAATAAATTAATGAAATTTGGTATGTGGCTTTACCTACATGAGTTATATTGATATTTGTGTGAAACCCCATTTTTTGTGTTCCTTGCTTCAGCAAACCTGCATACTCTGCCGCGATGTTATTCTTATGGAGAATAATTAAAATGTCATAAATCGTTTATTTATGAATGTATATTGATGAAACTTGGTATGTGGCTTTATGTAGTATTAAGATATATATATATGCATTGGAAATTCGCTGAGTACGCAGGTTTGCTGCTACGGGGGTATTTTTTGTTTTAGCGAATTTACCCTATAGGGAAGAAGCTATTACCGTATGTGGCATGGTAAGACTTAAGCCCGAGACCATGACAACTTTTTGTTTTGTGGTCCCCAGATGCCAAAAACACTATTCGTTCAAATTTATATACATATATATATATATATATATATATATGTGTGTGTGTGTGTGTGTGTGTGTGTGTGTGTGTGTGTGTGTGTGTGTGTGTGTCCGTTACCGCGATAACTTTTGAAAGAAGCGCCCGATTTTGATGAAATTTGGCACAAATGTGGAGAGTAACATTTATGGCTTTAAGTTCGAAAACCAGATCGATCGGTTTATGGGAAGGGGGTTTTATGGGGGTTTCAAATTTTCCAAAAATCAGTTTTTTGAACTTTTCACCCTAAAATTTTAAAAATACTAGAATTTGGTTATAGCCATTTTATAGAGCTTAAAAAAACAAACAACGTAGTATTTTGAATCATTAAGCTAGGTTTAGTGGTTGTGGATAAAAGTAAAAAAAATGTGTCCATAAAATTGTCTATGTTAATCTTATGGAAATACGGTTTTTAGATTTTCCTCAGATAATTCCATTAAAAACTCCACATTTCTTTCTACCAATCAGTTTAGCTCTACAAAACAATCATTTTGGCGTTTTAATTGTTGTTTTACGTCCAACCGTTGCAGTTATATTCAAAGTGCTAAACACAGTACGTTGTCCAATGTTATCCTTATGGAGAATAAATAAAATGTTATATTTCGATTATTTATGTATGTATATTGATGAAACTTGGTATGTGGCTTCAACTAGTTGTGGTGTATTGATATTAGCACAAAAAAGGTTTTTTCTTGATTTTTCTTAGTAGCAGCAAACCTGCATACTCGCGCCCCATGTTATTCATAAGGTTAATAAGTAAAGTTTTATATCTCCCTTAGTTATGAACCCAAATTAATAAAACTTGGTATGTAGCTTCACCTGGTTGAGTTATATTGATAATTTAAAAAAAATACATTTCTTATCTTCCTTGTTGCAGCAAACCTGCGTACTCAATTATAATGTTATTCTTATGGAGAATAAATAAAAAGCTATATATCACTTATTAATGAATGTATTTTTGTGAAACTTGGTGAGTGGCTCTACGTAGTAATGATACCCACATACATATATGCATTGGAAATTCGCTGAGTACGCAGGTTTGCTGCGACGGGGGTATTTATTTATTGCCGATTTCAGCCAGTTGTTATTGATCTATAACGTTTGGATACCTTTTTTTATAATCCCGAACATAGGGCTCTGCCCCACTGGCAAAGCGTTGTCATGTTAATGTTATGGAGAAAATGTACTCCAGTTGATTGCGAAAAAGACTCCAATAAACTACTCCCACACCATACCACGTTGCAGGGGACCAACAATATTTTGAATACGTTTCCCCCTCTCCAAGTCTCAGGGCGTCCGTTCCACTGATGGCCTCAAATGTGGCCATGTTAAACTTATGGAGAAAATATGATATGTAACAGGCTCGAAAACGACCCCTCAAACCTGCTCCTGGACCATACCACGTTGTTTAGGATGGATACGTTTTTCCAAACTTAGGACTCCATCCCAGTGGCCTAAAAAGTTGTTATGTTATGGTGCAAATATTGTTCTTGGAGCGACGAAAGGCGCTCGGTCTAAATACTACTTTTTTAATGGCAATAACTCGTTCGTATGTGTTTCTAAGGTTTAATTGTATTTATTTATTTCACGTTAGTAAAAATCTATTTCTATAAAAAATAAGTCATTTTAATTTTTAGGAAAAATGTGAGAGGCTTATGATTTATGATTTAAAGAGGAGATTAATATCGTAGCTAGTTTGCCCACTGCGGTAAAGACTATTGGTAAAAGCGAGTTACAAAAACTACTGATATTTTTTAAATTTAATATAATATTCATACGAGAAAATCCACCGCAAAAATCTGCGTTTGTATAATCTTAACCAGCCAGGAACACAACAGTTTATACTGCTACATATGTTAAATATGCTACATATTCGCTATGATGTTTGTTTTGACGAGACCTTTAAAATGATGCCTAATTTTTGTCTTAGGTTCACATAAGAGCATTTTTACATTCGAACTCGCGACCTTAAAATTTATTACCTATATACGTTTTAGAACAGATAATTAGTTGTGTTTTATGTATTTAGGCTAAACTGTTCTCCCGTTATACATGCTGAACGTGTGGTCGGAGCGCCCTGTTTATATTTAACTTTAAATCATTGATAACTCGAAAACCGTTAGGTTTAGAGCAAAAGTGATAATAATAAAAATTGTGCACCTCTTAACTTCCCACATTTGTTATTCGAAACCATTCTCTTTATCATCAATAGTAAAAGAGTTATAAGCAAAAAGGTGGAAGTCGGATGGCATTTTCCAAGATGGCGGCTGTAGCACTTCAATTTTAGCGAACTTTTAGTATGTTAAACCAGGAAGATAGGGAAAACACCTGGACCAAAATCCTAGCTGTGCTAATTTTGTTGGGTCATTATTTTTCTTGCACTATCATTTTTTGCCCATAAAAAGTGTGAATATATTTTATAAACAGCTATGGAGCATCACGCAATAGATAAATGGAAACTCGTCACTGTCTTGGTGATAAGTATTATCAATGGAATTTAGGAAAGATGAAACTCAGATAAATATCCAACAAAGATACCTCAGGAAATGAGAATTTCAGCATGTCTTAACAACAGCTAAACCCCGTTAGACAGCTGGTAATAGGAAATATTTTACCAATTGACCTGAAAGAAAACTAATATATTGCCAATGCCTAAAGAAGTGCAATGATTTATATTTCGATATTATAAGTTCTAGTCCACCATATGGAGTTATCGTTAAACCCATGACACGCGCCGTAATGCAAGGGTTTAGCAGGATTACCCTTTACAACAGCGGCTATATAAACCACAGAGTTAAAGTTTGAAATTAAGGAAGGAACAATTAATATTTTTCTTTTAGTGAATTTCTTCTATAGGGAAGAAGCTATTACCGTAGTCGGCATGGTAAGACCTAGGCCCGGGACCATGATAACTTTTAGTTTTGAGGTCCTCAGATGCCAAAAACACCATTCGTTCAAAACTGTATATATATATATATATATATATATGTGTGTGTGTGTGTGTGTGTGTGTGTGTGTGTGTGTGTGTGTGTGTGTGTGTGTGTGTGTGTGTGTGTGTGTGTGTGTGTGTGTGTGAGCACGATAACTCTCGTAAAAATAGCCCGATTTTGACGAAATTTGGTATAAACGTGTAAAGCAGCATTTATGACTTTAAGTTCGAAAACCAGACAGATCGACATAAGGGGTATTTTGGGGGGTTTTGTACCCCAAAAATGGGTTTTTTGAGTTTTTTACATATAATTGTTCAAAAACTCATTGGAATCAGCTTAAAAAGACGCACAATTTGGTGTTTTGTCCATTGCTCTACGTCAAATGGTTGAAAGTGCTAAACACAGTACGCTGTCCAATGTTATTCTTATAATGAATAAGAAAAATTGTATATCTTGCTTATTTATCAACTCATCCTGATGAAACTTGGTATATTGCTTCATATCGTTCTTTTCTATTGATATTTGCACTAAAAAACCTTTTTTGGCCGATAGTTCCCGTAGCAGCAAACCTGCGTACTCAGCTTCCATGTTATTCTTATGGAGAATAAGTAACGTGTTATCTCCCTTAATTATGAACATCAATTAATACAATTTGGTATGTGGCTTTAACTTCTTGAGTTATATTGATATTTGTAGAAAACTAAATTTTTTGTGTTCCTTGCTTCTGCAATCCTGCATACTCAACTGCCATGTTATTCTTATGGAGAATAATTAAAATGTCATAAATCGTTTATTTTGTGAATGTGTATTGATGAAACTTGGTTTGTGGCTTAATGTGGTATTAAGATACATAGATATGCATTTTAAATTCGCTGAGTACGCATGTTTGCTGCTACGGGGGTATTTTCATATTAAAATGAGTTTTGCTATGAGCCTTTTTAAATGTAGGAAAATGAGCTTTTTCAAACTGCAATCAATTTAAACGAATCAATTTTTTTTGAAATTGTAAAAACTCTGCAAGTACAGTGTCTTTTTTTTCTTTTGGATTCCGCTTAGGCCCTATAGTTTGTTCATTATTGTAGCTGTGAACAGTAATCATGCGGACTTCTGCAACGCTCCTTTTCGTGTTTTCACACGGTGCGGCGCAGCAGAATGTTTCCTCGGAGAGACCGGAGGATAAAACGGCTTGCTGTTGACGGCAGCTCTTGGAGTTGCAAGTAGGCTAACATGGCGAACTGTCGTGTCCTGTCATTAGAATTATAATAGACCGATGTGTGCTTGGCAGCCAATGGCGCGAGAGCTAAACCATAAACATTTAACTGCCGATACGCAACAGTGGTTTCAATAAGGAGTGATCACTGTGAATCATCCTCGCAACAGCAGCACCGAGCACCGATGTGAACCGGCCTTATTGGGAGCTTGTGTCCCAGCCCACTATGGACATTAATTAGGGTTGTAAATGTTGGGAAAAGAAACAATGTATTACTATTATTTATTTTAGTAAAAATCGTGTTTTGAATGGAAATATGTTATTTATATAATTTCTATTCAGAAGAAGTTAGTAGGTATTGATATTAGGCACGGTATTAAAATTTAATCTGAATTCCTGACTATACTTTATATGCAGAGTGCTTTGAACGTCTGAACAGTTTTATATTTTTGAAACCATTATACATAAACCATTAAAACAATACTGCACCTAAATTTTTTCTATTCAACTATGGTTTATTTCCGTCATCTGAGAGAATTAGACAAAAAATATTGAAAATCTCATAGCAAAAATAAATAAGAGCATAGGCCAAGCTGTGATTTGAATTTAAAATAAAATTGGAGAACATCAAATTATTATAAATACGACTACAGACATCAGAAGACTGAATAAGAAAAGTTCTACAGAATCCATTCCCTCTAGGTGTATTTTGGAGTCATGTATTTGGCTATATGTATTACTCGCTTCAAATTATGTAAAATATAGCCAATGCTTACTGTTTGATAGATATTCACGACCTTTTCAAAGATGTCCCCACACAAAGGGGTCTTGACGATATTAAGAAAAACTCCAGGTCGTGCTACATGTAGTTGTATAGGTCTTGGAAAGTTAGGTCTGGATTTTAAAGCCTACAGCTTATTATGTGTAATGTTTAAAAGACATTCATTTTAACATTCATTTCGGGTACATTTAAGAATGTATCCAACTCCTTGTGGTATTTTCCCATTTATATTAAGTGTTATTAGATCTTGAAAGTGTTATTGTGAAATGAGCATGTATTTGTCACATTTCTGTGCATGAAGTTTGGTCAGTTGTGCTGTTAGGACATTTTATCCTGTATTTTATTGTATTGTGCACTAAAATGACGTTAATCTAAAAAGCTACTATGCAATTAGTATCTAAGTGTACTACGTACAGTATTTGGCATTTCAAAAAAATGTTGAATTACTTATTGTATGCAATGAAATACAAATGTGTACCCAGACTGCACATACCATTCAGTAGGGGGTAACAATAACCTTACAATTACTTTTAAAACAAAAAATATTCAGATAGGCAATTGGCGAAGTGAGTATATGGCATAATATGTAGATATGAAGATTAAAGAATGGTATTTTTGTTTACCATGGATTTCAAAACAAAAATTTATCAAAATTAGAAACTAGGTGTTATTGTGCAATAGCTATAGCTTATTACATTTGAAAACCTCAATTATAAAATGTGAGACTTACACGTAAAACACATTGATTTGCTTTGCCCTATTTTTGAATTTTACAGTTTAACAAAATAGGAGTTTGTAACTCAAATAACCTGTGGCAGTTATAGCTAAAATGGTTGAAAATTGGCCTACCACCCAAAATACCCGGGTTCAAATAACGGTGAAATTCATCTTACTTTTCAAACTCGGACTGCCACCGCACCGTGCCTCGGAAATCACGTTTAGCCGTTGGTTGCGCCCTACCCCAGATTGAATGATCCGCATGATGTTGTTTAGCGCCCCGCCGCCACTAAGCAGGGCCATGCATATTTACACTGGAAGACCTTTTTGTTCTCCTCAATCGCAATGTTATTTTACAGACTTCTACCAAACTTTTTGTAGTTTCACACTTTTCAGATTCCAATCTAGGTATTGTACGGTTCCTTTTTTCCAAAATATTTTTTCTCCTCACGTTAGGAAGCTTTAAAAAACGCTTAATTTGAAAACGTTGCTAATAGCCTACCACTTATTTTGAATTAAAATCACGATTTATGAATCGTCTGATACATAGATGAACATTTAGTAAATGAAATGACAAAAAATTATTTTTAATTGGTTATTGATTGAGCCTACAATGTGGGTGATGCAAAACCCTTATTTAAGCGTGCGGAAGGCAGGTAGGGCGCAACCTTAAGTAGCCGATAGGTCATGTCAGAGGCACAAGTGCGACCTGAAAACTCTGACATTGGCCAGAAGGTTACACAAATTTTACTTTACTTTTACTCAAATCACCGAAAACCTTAAACTCTACAGGCTATCTATTTTTGTAAAAAGCACTCTCTCTTGATTCGTTGGCCCCTTCCAGCAAACATACACAACCTGAAACATAACCATCACATAAACTAGATTTACTAGACATTCTGAGTGCTTGCCTAATCATCTTATCCTTTATTTATTCCATTACTATAACGATTTGTCTACACCCAGTTGAGAGTTCACGATATATTAGGAGGACATTACGTAAAAGTTGACAAATCAATAACTTTACAGGACATGTTTTGTATAATTCGTGGTTGAGCAACACTATATGTAGGCAGTGTGCATTTATATAAGTAAAATTAAGTGACTTTATTAAGTGATATCCCTCCAAACCTCCGGAGTAAGATGATTATTTCTCATCAATATTGTCAAGCTTATTTCTTTAGTGTTATTATTATTACTTTAGGGGATCAGAATCAGAATCAGAATTATCTTTATTTTCAATCATTAAGATTACAAGAATAGTGTCAAGAGTTGATACATGTAAATTTAATTTGTGAAGAGAGTTTAGTTCTGGATGTTTTCTTGTAGAAATTTCTCAAGTGAGTAGGAAGGTTGGACCAGAAGCCATTCTTTCAGTGCTGATTTGAGGTAGTTCCCTCTCTTGTGATGAAGTTCTTGTGGTAGTGAGTTGTAGAGTTTCCTACCGATGCAGGATGGTTTAGTTTCATATAGCTTCAGATGGTGTACTGGGAGGATGTGCGGTTCACCATTTCTGGTATTGTGTTGGCGAGTGTCTCTGTTTCTTTGTAGATCTTTTCCATCCACATACATCCCACATACTTCCACATACTTCCACATACTTCCACATACTTCTGGAATGTACAGTAAAACTGCTGGCATAATTCTTAGGGAGCTGAATGCTACTGCCGATTGTCCCTTTAGTAGCCTAGTCCCTTTAGTGGCTATGGGAGAGTATCCTGAACCCATATGCAATTTAATAGAGAATTTTGTACCTCAAACTATACAGGGAGGTCCAATAGATCTCAATATGGCCACCCTTTAAGGCTCTGCAGGTCAAATCGAAATTCAACCTCCCGCCAAACATTTCTCATCATTTCTGGAGTAACATGTGCAATAGCATCTCTTATCCGCTCTCGCAGGTGGTAAAGGTTAATTGCTTGGTTGAGTTACGCGAAGAAGAGTAATTAACACCATACTCAGGTCTAAAACGTCTTTGAATTGAGACTATTGATCTAAATTCTGTAAACCACAAGGCACACTGAGCTTTTTGCTGAGGAGCAGCCATAGCTCTGATGAATTGTTATTAATAAATGTAAACAACAATGAATTACCAACAAACAACTGTTTGACCACTAATTTAAAAACAGCTGATTGAACAACAAAATTTAAGAACTGAAAATAACAGCTGGCAATAACAAAATTACCCATGCAATGTTAATTCCATCCCCAATAAATGCAGCAAAGGTGTACGATGTGCTAAATTTTGATTTAACGCCTGCTGAGCCTTAAACGCCAGAGAGACTATATTGAGATTTTTTGAGTACCACCAAAAACGTTTTGAGTTTTTCCATCTGTACATATATAAATGTTACCATATAGTTAAAATATTGTAAATAAAAATTGTTGTTAAAATGTGTCAGTTCTTTTTGGACCTCACTGTATTTTAATTATGACTGTTTAGACATCCTAGTTATTTTGTGATAGTACGTAAAGTTCAGCCTACTTCTCAAATAAAACAACAACCGAGCTATGGAATGTTGTAAATTTAACTGTTTCAATAATAATAATAAACTAATAATAACGAGTGTTTGAATGAGATTATATATAACAAAACTAGTCTACATGCAATTGTGAAACTACATTTTTGTGGTACACAAGTGAGTTAAGACAATTCTTCCACATTATGTCTTCAATCAAAATGAAGTAATATAGCAACACTCTGTGTCCAGTAAATTCCACATAACAACTCGTGAATGGAACTGAAGACAATAGAGAGTAAACAATTACAGAACGCGGGGAGAGGTGGGGGGGAGCTAAGAGGCCGGCTAACAATTATGCTTGACTCTACACATACAACTCTACATAAATATTAATGGCCACTTAATATTTTATCGTCGTTCGTACGGCGACGTCTAAATATACCAACCGTCCGGGCGCTGGAGGGGGGGGCTGAGTGAGACGTCCAGGGGTCAGACACTGACGAGCGGGGTCAGCGCTGTTTGAATTAGTTTAAATTAGCTGACGGCTGACCCCCGGGGCACTGATGTTGGTTTTGGTCCGTACCCTAATGGGCTCTCTGGTACCCACTGGGCTGACCTTGGGTTAACGAGGTGTTTAAGATCGTGAGCTTTACTAATGTTTAACGTTAGGCCTCCGTAATAGACTGTTGGCCAAATGAGAATCACCTGCTGATTAGCTCTAAATAAATTGGAATAAGTTTAATGTTCTTATAGTTTCATTATATATCTTTCGAAATTTTAAACGCAAATGGAGGAGTTTAGGTTGAAAGTTCTTATTGTAAAGTCAGTTGAGAAACATTAAAGTCACCTAGTCCGCAACGTTTCAAATTAGGACCATTGTGTTTAAAAGGAAATGAATAAACACTTCAAGAAGGATACTAATTCTTCACTATCATGAACAAAAAGTCAACCAAGCGAAACAAATATAGCCTTAAAATATACAAAAATAAATCAAAAACGAATTTGTTGGTCGGGTAAATATTGCTGTTTGGAAGTATAGAAGGAAAATAGACTAGTGTTAAAAAGTGGAAACACATACATCATACATTCATACACATAGCAAGACCACAGAGAACCCAATGTGTCGTTATCACAAGAATTTAGCAGTAAGGGACCAGTATATCAGCTAAGCGAATTGAACAACAGTCGGACTCAACCAGTAACCAGTGATCTAACATGCGAGTATGGTTCCGTCATCATCCTCACTAACAGGGATCATTACAGTTGAGGAATCTCTGTGTTCGAGGGCAAGTCGTTATTGTTATCTGGTATCGACCACTTATTACTCGCGGGAATAACGGAACTGAAGAACGTCACAAGTACACAGCGACCGCCGCGTCGTTATCAAGTGTTAAACTGGCGATAGCATCTCTTTGTTGGGTCTAATTAATTAAACTCTTGTAATAATTACCGACTACAAACATGGTTTGAAATAAAATAGGCCTTATCTAAAATATGCAGTCGACATCTAAATTGGTGGTCCGGGGCGCTGAGGCGGCTAGCGTGGCTATCACGCTGAGACTAATGATGACTGACGCGTCGCCACGGCTACGATGTCCCGGACACTCGAGTCCTGCGACGGAGGAGGACTTATGCACTTAGCTGGCAATCAGAATTTAAAATGTGTTCCAAAAATGTGTCATGCAGGATTATCCCTATCATTAATAACTTATTTCCAAAAAATGTTCAAAATATAAAAGAGTATAATGGCTGAAAAGCCCGCGAGTGTAGAATTGATGAGTTTTAAATTATAACATCAGTGAAGTATGCGTGTATGAATCAGGAATATTTAAAATTATCATAGTTATTAATGTTGTTAAGGCGTTAATTCGTAAAACTAGAGCTAAAACGCTGAAACATATAATGTCGTTCTTAATCTAAATATTCGTAAGGTTAAGGTTAGGTTAGTTATTTTTACAAAATGATCCGTATCCGCGAGGTTTATTAGGTACAATACTTAAATCTGTAAAATTTACGATGGAGCAGAAATTGTTTTAGAATCTCATCACGTTGACCAAATTAAGCATTATTTTAATAGTCATAGTTTTGTGGAAAGGTTTGTAGAATTGTGAATTTCGTAACTTGGATTGTCCAAGCACATGGGATTGTCCAGCAACTGGTATGCTTTTTGATTGAAACCGGAAAGTCTCCGCGTTTACAAGTTTAGAAAATTTAACCTGCGGAGGTCTTCGCCAAGTAATTTATCCGTAAAGTATTTGCCAAGACTGCAGGACGTAGACGAGGGGGGCAGTTATATTCGTTGTGCTCTGGGAAAGGCAATCATAAAGTGTTTAAAACATCATCAATGGTTTGTCGAACCTAACCTTAATTTATTGGCCGTAAAATTAGTTCTCATTGAGCCGTTTTAATCGAAAATAAACTCTTACATAACATTTGTGTTTAACAACTGCAGTCACACGGTGTTTAATAGCAAAGTAGTCATTATCTAACCAACAGCGATTCATTAATCATGTTATTGTGCAAGTAAATCCAATTAACAGCGAATGATAGCGGAGTGAGAGAGTGAGAGGTTGTCAAGGCCCGCGCCAGCAGCGAATGTCCAGGTCCGACTCTTACTGCTGATAGCAATTTATAAATTACAGTGAATGTGACAGTGTTATGGTTCAGCCCAGATAGATATCTTCCGCGCCACATAAATGTTACATTAAAATATGTTGACATTTAATTTCAATCTGATTACATCTCATTACAGTTGGCTGTATAGGCTAATGTACTGCGAAGTGGTTGGTAGTTGGTATTGCGGTAATGGTAGAAGTGATACCACCACAACAGTTTTGGATAGTGAGACTCTTTTAAGGTGTCTTAATAATACTCCGAATATTCCAAGCAAGATTATATCAGGGTTTACTGAAACTCAGATTCATAAATAGGTGAACACATGATCAGTTTTTAAATGCACCACCCAAAATAGTTTGTTAAAATGTTATACAAATTTACAGACGAAAGTTTCTGTCCTTTGAAGGGCATTTCGTAAGAAATATATTCCACTCCCTTCGTTGTTTATCTTCAGTGTCTTTTATTCGTTAAATCCAACTCTCAAAGATTTTATGGAAGGAATCGTTATCACCAATACTCCACTAGACATTTTGCCTTATTAAAGCACCCTATCCATAAAACAACTTTCCTAGAAAAATGTCCATCATACTTCTGCTTAAAACTTTAGAAACATTGCCCCAACCACAAATGAGACCTATCTCAAAACGTTTAAAAGGTTTGCTACTGAATTTCTATTTCAGAACTGTTTCTACAGCGACTCTTGAGTAGTTTGAATGCAATTAATTGTTAGACTGCCTGATCACATGAAATCTGTATGGATAGTTTTCAACAGCTGGCTGCTAATTTTACATCCTAGATAACAGTACAATTTGTATCAATGAAATTATGTGTTACCTGATATTTTTCTAGTTAGAATAGAAATGTAATCTTAAATTTAAATGTGAATGTAACAAGTCTATTGCCCAGGCAAACATTGCATGAAAGGGCGTATACGATTATCTTAATAAATAAATCAATAAATGCAAAAAAAGAATAAGTTAAAAAAAAACAGAAAACACAACTCAAACTCAAATATTTTAAACCTTGCATTTTAGGATTCCTTTCCAAGAGTCTTAGAATCTTAGTACACCAAGACCACAGCCACATACAGAGTAATTAAGACGACATTGTAGTAGACTAGATACACAATGAAATACTGCAATTCCTATAGGCCGAGACCACAGCCACGTACAGAGTACCTAAGGCGCCATTGTAGTAGGCTAGATACACAATGCAATACTGCCATTTCTATAGGCCGAGACCACAGCCACATACAGAGTACCTAAGGCGCCATTGTAGTAGGCTAGTTACACACAATGCAATACTGCAATTCCTATAGGCCGAGACCACAACCACGTACAGAGTACCTAAGGTGCCATTGTAGTAGGCTAGATACACAATGCAATACTTCAATTCCTATAGGCCGAGACCACAACCACATACAGAGTACCTAAAGCACCATTGTAGTAGGCTAGATACACAATGCAATACTGCAATCCCTATAGACCGAGACCAAAACCACATACAGAGTACCTAAGATGCCATTGTAGTAGGCTGTATACACAATGCAATAGTGCAATTCCTATAGGCCGATACTACAACCACATACAGAGTACCTAAGGTGCCATTGTAGTAGGCTAGTTACACAATGCAATACTGCAATTCCCATAGGCCGAGACCACAACCACATACAGAGTACCTAAGGCGCCATTGTAGTAGGCTAGATACACAATGCAATACTGCAATTCCTATAGGCCGATACTACAACCACATACAGAGTACCTAAGGTGCCATTGTAGTAGGCTAGATACACAATGCAATACTGCAATTCCTATAGGCCGAGACCACAACCACATACAGAGTACCTAAGACGCCATTGTAGTAGGCTAGATACACAATGCAATAGTGCAATTCCTATAGGCCGATACTACAACCACATACAGAGTACCTAAGGCGCCATTGTAGTAGGCTAGATACACAATGCAATACTGCAATTCCCATAGGCCGAGACCACAACCACATACAGAGTACCTAAGGTGCCATTGTAGTAGGCTAGATACACAATGCAATAGTGCAATTCCAATAGGCCGAGACCACAACCACGTACAGAGTACCTAAGGCGCCATTGTAGTAGGCTAGATACACAATGCAATACTGCAATTCCTATAGGCCGAGACCACAACCACATACAGAGTACCTAAAGCACCATTGTAGTAGGCTAGATACACAATGCAATACTGCAATTCCTATAGGTCGAGACCACAACCACATACAGAGTACCTAAGGCGCCATTGTAGTGGGCTAGATACACAATTCAATACTGCAATTCCTAAGAGCCAAGACCACAACCACATACAGAGTAACCAAGGCGTCATTGTAGTAGGCTAGATACACAATGCAACACTGCAATTCCTATGAGCCGAGACCACAACCACATACAGAGTAACCGAGGCGTCATTGTAGTAGGCTAGATACACAATGCAACATTGCAATTCCTATGAGCCGAGACCACAACCACATACAGAGTAACCAAGGCGTCATTGTAGTAGGCTAGATACACAACGCAACACTGCAATTCCTATGAGCCGAGACCACAACCACATACAGTGTAACCAAGGCATCATTGTAGTAGACTAGATACACGATTCAATACTGCAATTCCTATGAGCCGAGACCACAACCACATACAGAGTAACCAAGGCGTCATTGTAGTTGGCTAGTTACACAATGCAATTCCTATGAGCCGAGACGAGCTGCAGCAGAGGTGTCAACATACAAACGACAATAAATCACAGGTATGATTAGATATTCCGACCAGAGCGGACAAATGGTGTCGTTACTTGAGTATGCGCGGGATGGGTCGTCTGGCAGGGCTAACAGTTCCAGGTACCGGACTACCACGACTAGACTGTCTGACGACTGCAGCGGTGATAAGTCTGGAATTCTAATTTTTCTTTTATCGCTTCTAAAAATACTAATAGAAGTGTTTTTCACTTGTGTTCCAAGGTATTCTCGATGTAAATTAGTTGCAAGGAGTGCATTTCAAACACCTATATGGGTGAACGTTTATGTAACAGAAAAGGTTAGAATGAGAAAAACTACTTCACAGAAACACATATCCTCTTACCTATCAAAATATAATCCGGCAAATTGTAAGTGAACAAATGTACAATAACAATTAATTCATGTCTGTAATGTTTGATAATATAGTATTGCCAAATTCAGGCCCATAATGAGTACTATGACGGTCTGAACTTAAGAAGTGTTATTCATAGCACGAAAGCATTTCATATTTTCATAGCCTTTAATGGGAAGATATCTAATATTCCTATATTTGATTAAATTAAATATACATACTTTCGTAAAAGAGAAACTATGTATTATTTTAAATTAGTCAATTAGTAAAAATTTAACTTTTATTACAATTCTAATTTCTCAACCCAGGTTAAATTTCATAAGAGGATAACAAACATCATTTATATAAAACCGCAATCTTTTTCTCTTTGTAATGACAAAATGAATTGTAATTCCTTTCCAAATGCAATCAACTATATTTAATTCAGTCTCATCCCCACTCATAGGCTACTAAGCTATGTGGGAGATTTTTTAAATCATTTTAAATAAATTGGTTAAATCAATTGTAATCATAAATGGAAATAGAGATCTGACCTCATGGTTATGTCATTGTTGATACATTAATCATCAATGTGCTGAATATGTTAAATAACAACATCTAAAAGTTTACTTTAAAATATTAAATACAAAACCGATTGCCCTATTTCTGGATTTTATGTGATGGATTTAATCTTACAATTAATATTTTTATAAAATGTTACCTTAACCGTTATATTTGGGCTATTTGCATATGTTTTCGTTAGCAAAGTGTTCAACGCTAAACAACCTTGTACGCCACCATTTTTAGCAGTGGGGGCGTCGTAACCTTCTAGAGGAAAATGAGGTGCTGCGAGCTTGTTTGGCAATAATTGCAGTATTAATAAAGGCGAGATGAAGCGATAAGGAGGCGGCCGTGGTTTATAGCGGTGTTGACAAGCCGAGTGTCGAGCGCGAAACGCGTTCCCGAAACGGAAGTGGCGCGATTATCTGATCCGAGATTAATTACCGCTGCTATGTAATTATAAGGAATTAATAACTCGCTCGCTTCGCTCGTTTCATTACGCGCGGAGTAATTGGTAATTGGCGGTAGGGAAAGGCTCGGTGGTGCCCTGATGAAGTGATTTCGGCCGCCGTCGCTACTGATGGATGGAGTTTGCTGCTTCAGCGGTCATTAGAGGTCATTTGTTAGCATTTGCATTTATTTCTGTACGAGGGGGCATTTATTTTGCCGATAGAACCTGTGCTACTTACTACAAACTCTGGTTTGATTATGAATTTTTTTTAATCTTACTTAATCACTTGACATTTCCAAGAGGAAATATTTCATACAAAAGTTGTGGCCGGTAATAAAAATGAAAGTAAAACTATTCCTACACGTAAAAATCAAAGGAACAATTACATTACGATACAAGTACACATTGTATTACCGCCAAGGACTACATAATAATGAAGTAAGCATTCGTAAACCTCATAAAGACCTTACGGTAGGAAACAGTTTATAAATATGGTGCAGTGAAGATAAAAGTTGATAAGTTAACATATAATACAACACAATTTTTCGAATACAAACCTAAGAGTAAGAAAGGTAAGCATACCTTAGTACATAAATTTGTAATTCTATCAGCAAAACCTACTACTTGAAGCATGGTAAATTTGAGTTTTCATTACACAAACAATAAAAAGAATATTAATCATATAAATAAAATTCCCAATAACCTGCAATCATAATTCCCAGTATCCACCGGAAAGTAGGCGTCTGCGTATTGGAGGTGAAGCAAGAGATAATTAGCAAGTGACAGGGAAAGGCGCGAGGCCTTGGAGATTGTTTTCATTAATAAGGTCGGCGAGTAAAGCGAGCTAAAGGTGAGCTTATTAACCTTATCCCGAGGTACGACTCCATCCGTGGACCATGACTCGAAACTGGCATGCGGCAGTCGCGACGTTAGGTCAACTCGCCTGTTTTGGGCTAAGTTATAAACACATACGTTAAGCCGCGATCGCACCCCCCGAGAGCAATAAAAGTATTTTTTCTCCGTCTTTTCGTCACGATCGTTGCCTGTAGCCAACGGGACAAAATATTATTTAGTACAAATGAGCACTATATTGTCGTATTCGGCATCGCTAAGAAACACTACAAAATAATTTAAAGTTTACGATTTTCAGGCATAAATAATTACCCTTATAATACCTAACAATATTATAATCAAATTGATAATAAACTGTTTGCCAATCCATATTATTGTTTGCTGGAATATATTTGGCATTTTATACCCTAAAATAAAAAAATAAAAACTGTAACACTAAATGTTATATTTTTTTATGTTGTATGTAACAGAGTTAAATATAAATGTAGTCATTTCAACTGAAAGCAAAATTAGACTATCTTAGATGAAGTGAGATTAAAAATTGATAGTTATTTTTGTAATGGTCTCGTTTTGTGTAGCTTACACTAATGCACCACTGTGTTTAACACGAAAACTATAAACCACAAATAAATAGGTGACAATTAATAAGGAAGTAAATAAAATTACTAATGAAAAGAAGAAGTATATAATTATAGAAACCTGTGATAAGTATTGATACAATAACCAATAATACTGATAATTCGACCAATAAAGGGGCAGTAAGCAAACACCAGTGATTAGGAAATACCACGTTTACAAAGATACGTAACAATCTGACAAATTTGAATAAAAAGGAAATGGGGATTTCATCAATATTGTAGGTTACCAGGAATGTGATTCACTTCCATACATATATTTTGAAGTATGTTGCTTTCTTGTTTATCTCCTACTTGTGTCTAAAGGTAATAATAATAAGGTATAATTCATAAAACTTATATGTCATTGTTTGTTTTGATGATATATTGGAGAAAAAAACCTACGAAACGCATTTCTTTCTTTAAAAGAATAAAAACCTCTTCAAAGAACAAAG
Organism: Allygus modestus; assembly: GCA_963675035.1. Classification (NCBI taxonomy): domain Eukaryota; kingdom Metazoa; phylum Arthropoda; class Insecta; order Hemiptera; family Cicadellidae; genus Allygus; species Allygus modestus. Next base: position 377,069,557 of record OY776111.1, on the reverse strand, counting down.
TAAATAAGACTTGTAAACCTGACAGGAAATGCGCCAGCGGAGTAGGTGTTATAATTATTGCTAAAGGGTGAAACCCATGTAGAGGCTGCACGCAATCCGGCAATGATTATAAAAACCAAGGAGCGATTGCCGTTCTAATGTACTGTAAATAGAAACGTAACCTTAACCATTTATTATGTTTTATCTTGGCACCTTAATAAATATATAATGCCAGCTGGCCACACACTTTTTAGTGAATTTCCTTTGGAAAGTGAACTATTAGCATGACCCGCACGGTGAAACTTAAGCCCGGGACCACCATAGAAGTTCCTGACGTGACTCCCTGAACACGTTTTGGGGGGTCGTTCAAAATTATATATATATATATATATATATATATATATATATAGACATATTTATATAGACATGTATGTATATGTGTTTGCAATCTAGCGGTCGCAATTTTTGTCCGATTTACTTCAAATTTAATAGGGACGTTCCTTTCTGTAATCGGTTGGATAAGTTCGTTGGGCAAAACAATCGGAAAACTCCAAACCCCTTTTTTGGGGGATTAATCTTTCAAATTTCGAGTTTTTGGGCCCAGATGTTAAATAAATGCATGTAAAAAGATGGGAATTGGAGAGGCGAAAGTTTTAAGTCCTCTCTCATCATTCTATCGTAAATATTTACCAAGTTATTAAAGAAAATGTGTATCGACTAAAGACAGTACGTTGTCTTACGGGGGTTTTTCACTAGAAAAGCCTGTTATTCCTTTGTTAGAGTACTCTTATCAGCCCCAGCAACCTCACGCCTACTTTCAAGTCTGTCTGGACCTTCTGCTAATCTTATAATGGGCAAAATTGTGTTCCCAGCAATGCAAGTAAATGAAACCAAGAGTATCAGAACAGCCAAAAAATCAGTGTTTTCAGATTTTAATAAAAATTGGACAAATGTATGTTTTTACACTGATTTTGAGTTTTAAAAGTTGTTATGTGGAAATTCACTTCCCTCACGTCAGCGTGCTGCGTGCGAACTCGTTTTATTTGTTATTGAAGCAATGGTCTTTCACTAATGACATGGAACTCGTAAGTAGGAGCCAGCAAAAAACAGCTTTCCGAATAAATGTTTTTTTTAATTCTTTTAAGTTACAAGGAAAGGTAGGAATCGAATAATATACAATTTAAGTGATGCAATATTTAATTAGGTTCTGCTATTGATGGATTTTAAATAATCTAGGCTTGTGGTAGTAGCAGAGATTTTTAGAAGGCTGTACAAGACTGCCATTTATAAAAGACTTAAGTGATATTAAGTAATCTGTGAAGAATGTTGTCAGTAACAAGATTAGCACGTGTCAAATTTCCTATTAAATCATAAAAATGTCACTAGAGCCAATGTACACACAAAATATAAGAGTTATAATTTTGATTCTTCATTATAATACCACTTTAAATCATACAATTATTTTGTTCTCTGAACTTTTTATAGTGTATGGATCAAAATGAGGTAACGGGTTACAGCCTAAACGCCCTCATAGAGTATGGTAGAGTCTACATAGATCTAAAGAAGCTCGATCTAGAGTCTACATAGATCTAAAGAAGCTCGATCTAAACCACAAATAAAAACTTAGCCACAAGTAGAGGGTAACGAGAAAGTAAACCTAGAACTTTAAATGCACTAAAAGTCATTTTCGTCGTAAACCGTGAAGACACATGGCTTTAGTCGCAATAAAGAAGTGTGGCGGTTATGGCGTTAGCCAGCCCTGAGGCGCTGATACTCGGCGCACGCCACCAACCAATAATGATAAACTTGCTGAGACACGGCTGTAGCGGTTGTAGCCTGGTTACCTCGCGTGATGATTCAATACCGTAAACGACTGGCTACGTGGTTTCAATAAATAGCTGGTGTAATGTGTTACAAACAATCACACGACTGTGATAACCAACGATTTTAGAGAGGTGGAATTAGCGTTCCAATTAAAAAGCTAAATATCGATTTGATTTCTGGATAGCTACTCAAAATCGTTAGGGTATTTCTTTGACCTTTTAATGAGTGTGATCACATTCAAGTATACAAGTTGAAACAAGCGTTTCTCGACATAGAAACTAATAGGATACCTCTTTCAACAAGCTTTATAATTACTCTCTTAACGATGATGCTGTAAGAGATACGGAATTACCGGTTCTTATTAGGTGTTTCCTGAATAACGTGGTCATATCGACCTGTTTGAGTAAAACTGTGTCCAAACGTGTTTTATATCGCTCCGTTTCAAGGTATATCATCGAACCCAGTTGCTCGAAGTCAAGCAAATACTGTAGTTTTCTTTTGGGATTACCCAACTCACATAGGGTCTTATTAATTTATTATGTGATGTAATTTCAAAAATTATCTTGAAGGAGAAATTATTGCTTCTGTACTGTATTGTTTTAGTATCTAAATATGTTAATTATTCAATTAATTTGATTATATTATTTCATAATTTTAATATTGGAACTCTGAAAGCCCAGGGGGCAAAACCCTGTAGGTGGATGTTTTCAAGAATCCAAAAAGACACATCTAGGGGTCAGTGGTTTTCAAATAAAACATAAATAATAACTGAATACATAATATTTTTGACGTTAGTCACAAAATACGCCTCAGTATTTTAATAAACAGGTTTGATAAAAATAGAGTACTGAACCAACTCAATTTGTATAAATTTGCAAAATATTTTTGAGAAAGAATTTGGGTACACCTTTTTTAAGTATCTCATATAAGATACATCAACCCTTTTATTCATCACCATCCATAACCAATTTAATGAAGGTACCTTATCGGCCCACTTCTGAAATACTCTTTCTGATACGTATGTTGAATTGTTTTTTGAGTTTCCAATCAAAGAAGCCAGTGTTCTAATAGAGTGACAATACGATGTCCTAACACCTGATGTTTCCTACTGTGTAAATGAATTTTAACATGGGCGCAGAACTCTTCTCCGCAGTATTCGCACATACGTTAAAATCGCATTTTGGTCCATCTCGTTTTAAGTCTCAAAGTTTACTAATGAATGCAAACGGTTTCAGTTAAATGTCTTTTGTTTTTGTTTGCGCCATCAAGTTCTGGAGGAAGATTCTAATTATTCAAATATTTTATTTTCCATAAAAAACTCTTGCATTCTTGGGGTGAAAATAATTATATATATCATACCATCAAATATTTATGTATTTAGTTTTATCGAATGACTGCCAACGCTATATACGATATTTACAAGTTGGTTGACGAGGACATGCATCGATTCCCCAAGAGTTTTGATATTTTTCACACAACTTAGGAGTCATATCTATCAAATCCTTAAAGTTTGTACCAGACATCCAGAAAACTGGGTTCCTGTTTCGCACTTCTAAATATTTAAATAACTCACAAGTTCTTAAATGATTGTACTGTACTTATGTTTCTCTAAAACTTTAATATTAGTCCGTTTCATTGTCACCACATCGAGCTTCCTTTGAAATCCCACTACCTTTCAGTGTATACGATATAGAAATTTCTTGGCTGGCGTCCGGTTGGATGGGGTGGATTTCATGGAGTATTACCGAAAAACTGGCGCTTTTTCCTCTGAACATGCCAAGGGACATCCAAGATGCAATGATCGCCTTTAAACTTTTATATATATTGATAAATTCTTCCCATCTACTTTTCCAAGTTACCTTTGCTGCTCGGTAAGGACTCGCTCAAGAAAACGTTTGTGGTCGCTGATTTATTCGCACCAGTTTATGAATCAAACTACACATAGGATCGGATCTAACGTCATAAAAACTCAAAACTAGTCTAAACTACTCTTCATCAGTTATTATGACTTAAAAAATAAATTATTAAAGCTAATTAAGTAAATTTTTAAGTATTATTTCTAAGTTTATTGTTAATTTTGTTTATGTGAATAGTTTATGTTCTTGCTGTTTAGTTTTTAATACACTCTTAACATGTACTCTTTAGATGTACCTTTGTTAATTAACTATCCTGTTGTCTTCGGGTTACCCTTTAGTTTTGTTGTTGTTTCTGGCATGATAAAGTCAGTGATAATAGTTTTGTTGTATAGTTTGTTATTATAGTTTAATATTTTAATATTTTTTTAACTTAGCTATGTTTTAACTTTATTAGTTATCAGTTTTAAAATTAAATTACATAGCACAACTGATCAATATAGACAATTTTAAAATGGGTTTACAATTTACCTTTTACTTAATTTATTTACTTTCGATAAACTAACATTTTACTCTAATTTTCACAAAAGACATTTAATTAAAGTATGTGGTTAATTGATGTCATAATTACTATTTTCTTAAAAGTTCGTGGTTGGTACCAATATAGACATTATACCTATATAGAAAATACTTATATTTTAACCAAGTACAGGGAGTTGCACGAGTGAAAAACGAGGCTGTCCATAAGCCCAATGATAAAATTTACATTAGTCTCATGGACAGGTTGGTTTTTCACTCGTGCAATATTTTTTATCAACTTCATAACCAATTAATGATTGTGTCACATTCATTCTGTTTGCAAGAGAATACTTGTTTTTTTGTAGACTGCTTTGTGATTATGTTGTTGTTATCAATATCACACTTGCACCTCTTCCTACGATATATTGCATCATAACTACGATTATTAGTATTGCGTGCTATCATTGTACTTATCTCAGTAAAATGACTGTCTGATTGAAAACAAATTAATGTAAATTTTGCTTGTCCCATGAATTTCTAGGTAAGCTCTATGTAAGACGCAAAAGTGACCCAATAAAAGAACACAGTGTGGGAAAGGCTCCTACAGTTTATGAAAGTGGGAACGCATTAATTTAGATAACTGTTACCGCCGCGAGCAAGAGCATGCAGACGCGTCATCGGTCCGGCCTCATTAGTACTCAGTTATATGGAGCCCCCAATCGCTCCATCGCCCGCACGTACGGTCGCCGTTTCCATTCAGGTCGGCCACGGGGCGCCATCTTGCTGACGTCACTGACCTAATCACTTCCTACAGCCAGCACTTCCTTCAATACTGATGTACATTTACTGATTGAGTTGTTTTTTGTATAACTTATTGACATAAATGATTCTAGAGATTTTTAATACCAAAAGTTAATCCTTAAATGTAAACTGAACCACACCACTTTTAAAGCATACTATTTATATTAGATGAATTAAGTACTCAGATTACACCTAATGTAAGTGATATATTCTAAGTTCTGCCACGTGATTCGCATAACACGTGAAATAACATATAAATTGGCTATACCTTTTTCGTAATGTCAAAACATTTGTTTGTCATCCACGAAACATAGGTTAGTTAAAAGTTAATATTTTTCATTTAAGCTTATAAGCTAGGTTAGCAGGGTCTAAAAAAGATTAGGCTATTATCAAATATATATCATTAGAAATACTGTGAAATAATTCAACTAAATTAGTTGGGGTATATGTATGCGTTGTCTCACTATACACATTTTTAGCGAATTTCCCCTATAGGGAAGAAGCTATTACCGTAGGTGGCATGGTAAGACTTAAGCCCGAGACCATGATAACTTTTTGTTTTGAGGTCCCCAGATTCCAAAAACACTATTCGTTCAAATTTATATATATATGTATATATATATATATATATATATATATACATTTAAGAAATTAACACCATTTTGTTGCAATATTTCGAGGTATTCTCTTTATCAAGCACAAAAAATGAATGACAAACAAAAACAACAGATCATATGTATTTACACATTTAGTTAAGATCAGATGATGTGGAATAAAACTATTTTGATACTGTAGAAAGAATAAGGAACCAAAAATTATCAAATTAACGAATGTTGAGTCCATGTGGTTGTTTCGTTCTTAAAACTAACTGGTGAGCCAATTCGACTGTTCTCAAATTCATGTCATTTAATTCTTTGTTTTCAACACTTTGGATTTTGTGAATAGCTTTAAGATGGAAACAATCTTCAAACTCAGCATTATGTTGAACAGCGTGTAAGGCCACCGGCTTGTGCTTGTCTTTATGGTTGACAGAAAACCGATGTCCTGTCATCCGAACACTGCTATATATATGTCCGTTACCGCGATAACTTTTGAAAGAAGCGCCATATTTTTATGAAATTTGGCACAAATGTGGAGAGTAACATTTATGACTTTAAGTTCGAAAACCAGATCGATCGGTTTATGGGAAGGGGGTTTTATGGGGGTTTAAAATCTTCCAAAAATCAGTTTTTTGAACTTTTTACCCTAAAATTTTAAAAACACTAGGTTTTGGCTATAGCCATTTTGTAGAGCTTAAAAAAACAAACAATTTAGTACTTTGAATCATTAAGCTATGTTTAGTGGTTGTGGAGAAAAGTCAAAAAGTAGGTCCATAAAATGTCCCATGTTAATCTTATGGGAATACGGTTTTTAGATTTTCCTCAGATAATTTCACTAAAAACTCCAAATTTCTTTCTACCATGCAGTTTAGCTCTACAAAACAATCATTTTGGCGTTTTAATTATTGTTTTACGTCCAACCGTTGCAATGATATTCAAAGTGCTAAACACAGTACGTTGTCCAATGTTATCCTTATGGAGAATAAATAAAATGTTATATTTTGATTATTTATGTGTGTATATTGATGAAACTTGGTATGTGGCTTCAACTAGTTGTGGTATATTGATAATAGCACAAAAAAATATTTTTGTTGATTTTTCCCGGTAGCAGCAAACCTGCATACTCGGCCCCCATGTTATTAATATGGAGAATAAGTAAAGATTTATATCTCCCTTAGTTATGAACCTAAATTAATAAAACTTGGTATGTAGCTTCACCTGGTTGATTTATATTGATAATTGCAAAAAAACACATATCTTCCTTGTTACAGCAAACCTGCGTACTCATTTATAATGTTATTCTTATGGGGAATAAATAAAAAGCTATATATCACTTATTAATGAATGTATTTTTGTGAAACTTGGTAAGTGGCTCTAGGTAGTAGTGATACCTACATATTTGCATTGGAAATTCGCTGAGTACGCAGGTTTGATGCGACGGGGGTAGTTTTTAATTATATGAATTTATTTGCATCAAAAGTTAAATCTAGATTTGATATTTGAAACTGGACACCTAATAAACTGTTCATTTGCCGTACTATCATCAAAACAAACGCGAGCGCCATTGAGTAAATACAACTCTACGAGATCTTATGGTTCGATACGACATTTTGTGTTGTAAAATTGGTTTAAAACAGTTCTCAAATACAATCCTTCCGAATAAGAATATTTTGCATCTAAAGGCATATTGTCCATCGCATGGATGCGTTACTTACAAGTTTTACAAAGATAAATCATAAATATACACATATCACACCCTGAGGAATTCAAATCATACTATTATAGTTTATATTGTTACGATCTTGATATATATACAAATCAAACCCATTTATCCATTATTTATGTTTGCTCCAATTGAATTACAATTTGTTTTAACCGTTGTCACTGAAAATTTTTAATAAATTTAAGATAACGATATCATAAAATGTATAAATGTGTTCATTACATAACAGATAAATGAATTTAATTCATTTATACATCAAAGCATACGGGCTAGAGCGCAGTTTGATTTAAAACAAAAATTTATAACATTAATCTACATTAATTGATTACAATTTTTACAAATCAAGATCCTGCAGAAACATTGCAGAGCCTTAGCAGAGTTAGTGAAGCCATCATGTTTCCCACAGATCTGCCTGTAGAAGTACCTGGGCCAACACGAGCGGGAATTTGTGGCGTCCTCAATTACAGTTTCTCCCGTTTCAGCGGTGAGGCGGTCGTTTTCGCACCGAAATCACGCAGTTAGTCCGAGCAGTCTCCGCAACGCTATCAATCCGCGTCCACACGTAATCGCCGGCCACTTAACAAATTTATAGTACAACAAACTGTTTACAAAATAAACATAAACCAACTAAATCGAGCGTAGCATAATAACGTACAATAATAGCCCGGACGAGCGGGGAACCAATTTGGGGTAATTTGCCGCCTCGAGTCCCATACAACCAGTTTTGGTTAAGATGTGTGTTTTGAAAGTCGAATTACTGCGCCGCTGGAAAATATATTGGTAAACGAGCGTGCCACACTGCCGGACGTAGGGGGAAGTAGGGGGACGCTCCCTGTGGCCGCTACAACCTCCTAGCGTGCCACACTGCCGGACGTAGGGGGCAGTCGGGGGACACTCCCTGTAGCCGCTACAACTTCCTAGCGTGCCACACTGCCGGACGTAGGGGGCAGTAGGGGGACACTCCCTGTGGCCGCTACAACCTCCTAGCGTGCCACACTGCCGGACGTAGGGGGCAGTAGGGGGACGCTCACTGTGGCCGCTACAACCTCCTAGCGTGCCACACTGCCGGACGTAGGGGGCAGTAGGGGGACGCTCCCTGTGGCCGCTACAACCTCCTAGCGTGCCACACTGCCGGACGTAGGGGGCAGTAGGGGGACGCTCCCTGTGGCCGCTACAACCTCCTAGCGTGCCACACTGCCGGACGTAGGGGGCAGTAGGGGGATGCTCCCTGTGGCCGCTACAACCTCCTAGCGTGCCACACTGCCGGACGTAGGGGGCAGTAGGGGGACGCTCCCTGTGGCCGCTACAATCTCCTAGCGTGCCACACTGCCGGACGTAGGGGGCAGTAGGGGGACGCTCCCTGTGGCCGCTACAACCTCCTAGCGTGCCACACTGCTGGACGTAGGGGGCAGTAGGGGGACACTCCCTGTGGCCGCTACAACCTCCTAGCGTGCCACACTACCGGACGAGGGGGCAGTAGGGGGACGCTCCCTGTGGCCGCTACAACCTCCTAGCGTGCCACACCGCCGGACGAGGGGGCAGTAGGGGGACGCTCCCTGTGGCCACTACAACCTCCTAGCGTGCCACACTGCCGGACGTAGGGGGCAGTAGGGGGACACTCCCTGTGGCCGCTACAACCTCCTAGCGTGCCACACCGCCGGACGAGGGGGCAGTAGGGGGACGCTCCCTGTGGCCGCTACAACCTCCTAGCGTGCCACACTGCCGGATGTAGGGGGCAGTAGGGGGACACTCCCTGTGGCCGCTACAACCTCCTAGCGTGCCACACTGCCGGACGAGGGGGCAGTCGGGGGACGTTCCCTGTGGCCGCTACAACCTCCTAGCGTGCCACACTGCCGGACGTAGGGGGCAGTAGGGGGACGCTCCCTGTGGCAGCTACAACCTCCTAGCGTGCCACACTGCCGGACGTATGGAGTAGTAGGAGGACACTCCCGGTGGCCGCTACAACCTCCTAGCGTGCCACACTGCCGGACGTAGGGGGCAGTAGGGGGACGCTCCCTGTGGCCGCTACAACCTCCTAGCGTGCCACACTGCCGGACGTAGGGGGCAGTAGGGGGACGCTCCCTGTGGCCGCTACAACCTCCTAGCGTGCCACACTGCCGGACGTAGGGGGCAGTAGGGGGACGCTCCCTGTGGCCGCTACAACCTCCTAGCGTGCCACACTGCCGGACGTAGGGGGCAGTAGGGGGACGCTCCCTGTGGGCACTACAACCTCCTAGCGTGCCACACTGCCGGACGTAGGGGGCAGTAGGGGGACGCTCCCTGTGGCCGCTAACAACCTCCTGGCGTGCCTCGCTGCCGGACGTAGGGGGCAGTAGGGGGACGCTCCCTTTTGCTGCTAAAACCTCCTAGCGTGCCATACTGCCGGACGTAGGGGGCAGTAGGGGGACGCTCCAAGGGGCCGCTACAACCTCCTAGCGCGCCACACTGCCGGACGTAGGGGGCAGTCGGGGGACGCTCCCTGTGGCCGCTACAATCTCCTAGCGTGCCACACTGCCGGACGTATGGGGGCAGTAGGGGGACGTTCCCTGTGGCCGCTACAATCTCCTAGCGCGCCACACTGCCGGACATAAGGGGCAGTCGGGGGACGCTCCCTTTTGCTGCTAAAACCTCCTAGCGTGCCACACTGCCGGATGTAGGGGGCAGTAGGGGGACGCTCCCAGTGGCCGCTACAACCTCCTAGCGCGCCACACTGCCGGAGGTAAGGGGCAGTCGGGGGACGCTCCCTTTTGCTGCTAAAACCTCCTAGCGTGTCACACTGCCGGACGAGGGGGCAATAGGGGGACGCTCCCTGTGGCCGCTACAACATCCTAGCGTGCCATACTGCCAGACGTAGGGGGCAGTCGGGGGACGCTCCATTTTGCTACTAAAACCTCCTAGCGTGCCATACTGCCGGACGTAGGGGGCAGTCGGGGGACGCTCCCTGTAGCCGCTACAACCTCCTAGCGTGCCACACTGCCGGACGTAGGGAGCAGTCGGGGGACGGTCCCTGTAGCCGCTACAACCTCCTAGCGCGCCACACTGCCAGACGTAGGGGGCAGTCGGGGGACGCTCCCTTTTGCCGCTAAAACCTCCTAGCGTGCCATACTGCCGGACGTAGGGGGCAGTCGGGGGACGCTTCCTTTTGCTGCTAAAACCTCCTAGCGTGCCACACTGCCGGACGTAGGGGGCAGTAAGGGGACGCTCCCTTTTGCTGCTAAAACCTCCTAGCGTGCCATACTGCAGGACGTAGGGGGCAGTCGGGGGACGCTCCCTGTGGCCGCTACAACCTCCTAGCGTGCCACACTGCCGGACGTAGGGGGCAGTAGGGGGACGTTCCCTGTGGCCGCTACAACATCCTAGCGCGCCACACTGCCGGACGTAGGGGGCAGTAGGGGGACGCTCCCTTTTGCTGCTAAAACCTCCTAGCGTGCCATACTGCCGGACGTAGGGGGCAGTCGGGGGACGTTCCCTGTGGCCGCTACAATCTCCTAGCGTGCCACACTGCCGGACGTATGGGGGCAGTAGGGGGACGTTACCTGTGGCCGCTACAATCTCCTAGCGCGCCACACTGCCGGACGTAAGGGGCAGTTGGGGGACGCTCCCTTTTGCCGCTAAAACCTCCTAGCGTGCCATACTGCCGGACGTAGGGGGCAGTAGGAGGATGTTCCCTGTTGCCGCTACAACCTCCTAGCGTGCCACACTGCCGGACGTAGGTGGCAGTAGGGGGACGCTCCCTGTGGCCGCTACAACCTCCTAGCGTGCCACACTGCCGGACGTAGGGGGCAGTAGGGGGACGCTCCCTGTGGCCGCTACAACCTCCTAGCGTGCCACACTGCCAGACGTAGGGGACAGTAGGGGAACGCTCCCTGTAGCCGCTACAACCTCCTAGCGTGCCACACTGCCGGACGTAGGGGGCAGTAGGGGGACGCTCCCTGTGGCCGCTACAACCTCCTAGCGTGCCACACTGCCGGACGTAGGGGGCAGTAGGGGGACGCTCCCTGTGGCCGCTACAACCTCCTAGCGTGCCACACAGCCGGACGTAGGGGGCAGTAGGGGGACGCTCCCTGTGGGCACTACAACCTCCTAGCGTGCCACACTGCCGGACGTAGGGGGCAGTCGGGGGACGGTCCCTGTAGCCGCTACAACCTCCTAGCGCGCCACACTGCCGGACGTAGGGGGCAGTCGGGGGACGCTCCCTTTTGCTGCTAAAACCTCCTAGCGTGCCACACTGCAGGACGTAGGGGGCAGTCGGGGGACGCTCCCTGTGGCCGCTACAACCTCCTAGCGTGCCACACTGCCGGACGTAGGGGGCAGTAGGGGGACGTTCCCTGTGGCCGCTACAACATCCTAGCGCGCCACACTGCCAGACGTAGGGGGCAGTAGGGGGACGCTCCCTTTTGCTGCTAAAACCTCCTAGCGTGCCATACTGCCGGACGTAGGGGGCAGTAGGGGGACGCTCCCTTTTGCTGCTAAAACCTGCTAGCGTGCCATACTGCCGGACGTAGGGGGCAGTCGGGGGACGCTCCCTGTAGCCGCTACAATCTCCTAGCGTGCCACACTGCCGGTCGTAGGGGGCAGTAGGGGGACGCTCCCTTTTGCCGCTAAAACCTCCTAGCGTGCCACACTGCCGGACGTAGGGGGCAGTCGGGGGACGTTCCCTTTTGCCGCTAAAACATCCTAGCGTGCCATACTGCCGGACGTAGGGGGCAGTAGGAGGATGTTCCCTGTTGCCGCTACAACCTCCTAGCGCGCCACACTGCCGGACGTAGGGGGCAGTCGTGGGACGTTCCCTGTGGCCGCTACAATCTCCTAGCGTGCCACACTGCCGGACGTATGGGGGCAGTAGGGGGACGTTCCCTGTGGCCGCTACAATCTCCTAGCGTGCCACACTGCCGGACGTATGGGGGCAGTAGGGGGACGTTCCCTGTGGCCGCTACAATCTCCTAGCGCGCCACACTGCCGGTCGTAAGGGGCAGTTGGGGGACGCTCCCTTTTGCCGCTAAAACCTCCTAGCGTGCCATACTGCCGGACGTAGGGGGCAGTAGGAGAATGTTCCCTGTTGCCGCTACAACCTCCAAGCAAGACAAACTGAACGTGTGGATAATCTTCGAGTTGGGTTCAAACTTTAAAGTTCACAAATTTCCTTGAATGGGGCTTATGCAAAATAAGCTGAGATAATTGTATATTGGAGAACCTCTCCCAAAGTAATTTAAAAGGTACCTAAGCTGATGGTCATTTGGTCCAGCTACCCGTTATCAATTAGATTTGTCAAATCTAGCCTTATTATGTTTAACATTTAGGTTAGATATGGGATACTCAGATACTTAGCTAGCCTACACAAGTGCTTATTTATATTATACTTATACTTTTTAAAACTACATTTCATAGTTTGACTCCCTAGTCAAAGCTTTCGTTAACGGGAATATAATTGCCCTTTCACTTTTCAATGTAAAATATGTTTGAGCTTCCGTCATGTATATTTTTCAGAGCTTAAACGAACTAAAAGACAAAATGGTGTGAAGTTGCCTTGGAACAATAATTACTTTACGATAGTAGACTACTATACGATTACGTTTGTTTTGACACTCAAAGTCGAGTTCAATGTCTTATGTTGATTCTTATGCTTTCTCTTCTTTATGAAAAGTATGTAAATTTTAAAACATAAACTGTATTACTTTGAACGGTAGGTAATCTTTGTAAATAGTGGGCAGTGATGTTTTGCAGGTTTCTATTTACATACATGATTTACTTATCCCATTTTACAGCTGAACTGCAATCTACAAGCTTTATAACCTCCTAGCTGGTAATCCCGTGCTTCGCGATGGGGAAACAATTCAGAGTAGAAAAACTAAGCAGTTACGTGTGCTGCATTCCGTGGTTAGCCCGTGGAACTACTACGAATCAAGATTAGCTGTTTGTATTTTCGTCAGCTCAAACAAAAATGAATGTCCATAAGGAATACATTAGAACTTGGAAGTCCCGTGAGGCAGAGCTCTGAGGACTTTTTAAACGAAAATAGGCCTATGTGTTTATTTGGTATACAAGGAAAATTCCCATAAATTTTCATGCCAATCGGTTTATTAGTTTTTGAGTGATAGAGGAACAAAAAGCAGACAGACAAACAGACAGACAGACACACACCTTCCCGTTTTTATATATTAGTATGATTTTGCCAAAGCTGACATATATTAAATCTTTTTAAAATAAATATTGTGAATTTAGACTAGTTTTCAATGTCCATTCACTCTATTCTTTCAAGAGCTTACAGTTCCTTCAATTATAGTTGCAGTTCATGAAGATATTTACTATATATTTGAAACGTCTAAATAGTACGTCGTGAGGTTTTCGTTGAACACACATCCACCCTTGGTTGTTTATAAAGGTCAACTTAAAGGTTATTCTTGTTCAACGTATGTGATAATATATTCATAACTTATTGCTGAAAGTGTATCTAAAAGCCACCTTTATAAGTTATGATATTTTGCCTTATTTAGGTTAATTGTTAAGGATTACTGAACGTCTGCTCAACCACTGACGAAATAAAACTTTAATAACAAATCTGAAATCTCACTAAGTATGATGGCAATTGTAACGATACTATTATGTCTCGAAGCACATTATTATGCTCTATTATTATTGAAACATTCCAATAATTATTATTATTTTACGAAGCCTAAGTAATTTTATTCGAAAGTTTGATAGATCGTTTGGATTTTGGAAAGTTGTCAAAATTATATATTAAATTTGATCAAATTAAACCCAGATGATTTTAAATAATCTAAAACAGGTTAATCTGTCCTGTTATGTATACACATTTGCCTCCGCGAGGTAACTGTTCAGTGTGAAGACGGGAGAGCGGTTTCCGTGTTACTGGCATTAAACCAAGTGTTTCCTCGGTGTTGCCGGACTGTGCTCCGATTAGCGCCACTCAGCTCGCGGTAATCGCCGCATAATCGTGAGAAAATTGATTACTTCGGAGATCCCGCCCAACGAGTCCGGGCGCCATCGAGTACACTGCTCCAACGCCGCGCGGAGATAATGCTCTTGACTGTGTGTGATCGTGGGGATTAAATATGACATTAGCGCACGTAAGATAAAGACAAACATTTAGTATTTCAAGTTATAAATTTATTTTCGTTGTATTATTTAGCAAATCTAATCACATATAAAAGACGAAATGACATGTAGTTTTTATTAGTGAATATCCTATGGAAAAGTGAACTATTAGCTTGACCCGCACGGTGAAACTTAAGAGTCTTCATCACCGGAAGTTGCCGGACGCCATCTTGGTGTTTTGTTCCATAAGGCCAATGTTAACTTTGTGCCCCCATTACTCCTCACCTAATCGTCACAAACAATTAATTTTGGTGTAAAATTAAAGGTTTCCTCGTCCTCTAGGGAAATACAATACCCCCGTCGCAGCAAACCTGCATACTCAGCGAATTTCCAATGTATATATAACATAACACATTAAAACACTTAACAGGATTCATAAGAAATGTATTCACAAACAAGCAATATTTAAAATATTAATTATTCTCCATAAGAATAACATTGGGGATGAGTACGCAGGTTTGCTGCAACAAGGCACACAAAATAATGGGTTTTTATGCAAATATCAATATAACTCATCTTAGTGAAGTCACATACCAAGTTTCATCCATATACATTCATAAATAAGCGATATATAACATTTTAAGTATTTTCCATAAGAATAACATGGGGACCAAGTACCTAGGTTTGCTGCTACAGGAACCATAGGTGAAAAATTGTTTTTTGTGCAAACAACAATAAACCACAACCAGATCAAGCCATATACCAAATTTCGCCAGTTTATGTTCATAAATAAGCGAGATATACAATTTTTCCTTTTCTCCATAAGAATAACATTAGACAACGTACTGTGTTTAGCACTTTCAATATCTCGGTAACCAATTGACGTAAAGCAATGATCAAAATACCAAATTGTTTGTTTTTTTAAGCTGAATTCAATGGTATAAATTAAAATTTGATTTATATTAAAACTACATGTGAAAACCCCAAAAAACACATTTTTGGGGTACAAAACCCCCCAAAAACCCCCCTTCGGATGGTGCGATTCATCTGGTTTTCGAACTCGTTCAAATAAATGGTACTTTACACATTTGTACCAAATTTCATTAAGATCGGACCTTTTTTACGAGAGTTATCGTGCTTACGGACACACATATATATATATATATATATATATATATATATATATATATATATATATAAAAATTTGAACGAATGGTGTGTTTTGCATCTGGGGACATCAAAATGAAAAGTTATCATGGTCTCGGGCTTAAGTCTTACCATGAGACCTACGGTAATAGCTTCTTCCCTATAGGGGAAATTCGCTAATAGTCGAATTTGGATTTTGTTACAAATTAATGAGAACATGTACAGTGTTTCAATTCAAAATTAAACTATTTATTATGCGACTATAGTACCCAAATTAAAAAAATCGATATTGTATTTCCCTAGAGGACGGCGAAACCTTTAATTTGACATCAAAATGAATTGTATGTGGCGATCAGGTGAGGAGTAATGGAGGCACAAAGTTAACATTGGCCTTATGGAACAAAACTCCAAGATGGCGTCTAGCAACTTCCGGTGATGAAGACTCTTAAGGCCGGGACCACTATAGACGTTCCTAACGTGACCCCCTGATCACGTTTTGGGGGTCGTTAAAAATTATATACATACATATGCCAACCTCCTTTTATGGGATTTTATATTTCAAATTTTGGGTTTTTGGGCCGACAAATGGTCAGAAAACCCCCGGATGTAAAATTAATGCATGTAAATAAATGGAGATTAGTAGGGCGTAGGTTTTAAGCCCTCTCTCATCATCTTAACATAAATAGTTACCGAGTTATTAAAGTAAATGTATATTGACTAATCACAGGACGTTGTCTTATGGGAGCTTTACATTTAAAAAAATCATTTATTGGTGTATTTTTATCATCCCCAGTATCCTAACGCCTACTTTCATTCCTGACTTGACTTTCTCCTAACCTTTTAATGCGCAACGTTGTATTCCCAGCATTGCAGGTAAAAAGAACCAGGAAAATCAGAACAAAAGTTTTTTTCAGATTTCGGTAAAAATTGGTGTAAATGTATGCTTTAACACTGATTTTTATTTTTACAAGTTTGCTATGTGGAAATTCACTACCCTCGCGTCAGCGTGCTGCTTGCGAACTCGTTTATCTTATTTACTTTTCCTTATTTTGTTTTACGTTGAAAGAATTAAAATATTCAGACAATATTATAAGTAGTGGTGAAATGGCGGGGAGAAGCCACTTCCGGCGCTTTTTTCCCATGTTATTCTTATGGGGAGCCGTTTTTGAACATTTGCCAGCTCCCGCCTTACACAAGTTTCCTTGTTGGCCTATATTAATACCCAACCCTTGCCTATATTAAATATATTGTCCCCATCCCTCCTCTATATTTTTTAAAATTTTCAAAAACTATCTCTGGTGTGTTTTGTGTCCTTGGATATGTGATTGTCCTAGTGTTTTAATAAATTCCCCCAAATTAAAAAAAAAATACTACCACCAACTTCCTGATTGTCGTAGTGTTTTAATAAATTCTACATATCCCAAATTCACGGTCGAATTAAAACTGCCAATTTTGACCCTATTTTAAAATTCATTTTAATACATCCTTTGCAGAAATCCACGAGTTCTGGCTACTTGGGAACCCGAGCCATTTGACATATAATAAATCACCCTTCCTCCTAATTACCTTCTCTACCAAATACATGTCTTTATATTTAGTCTTTAACAATTCTTCTGTATAAAATCCTCCTTTGATTATATTGCCATTCTCATCTTTCAAAATATAAGTCACAGGCTTTGTTTTCTTAACTTCTGCTATTGTAAAAAGCTCTCCCGTCCAGTTGGGGGTATATCCTTTACTAAATACATGTTTACATTTAGATATCCTTACACTATCCCCCACCTTATATCTTGGCTTTTTAACTTGTACTTTAGATGCTAACCTTTCATGTACATCTTTAGAGTTCTTAGCACTTACTTGGTTAGGTTTCATCCCTATGGATCTATGTACTTTATTATTATATATCCTTATTAACTTTGGAAGTAAATCCAACCACTTGTAACTCCCCTGTGCACTAAACTCTCTATACAACCAATTCTTTAAAGTTCTCTGGAACCTTTCCACAATAGCCGCCTTAGTTGTAGAGTAAGTGTGGTAGTGATTAATATTTAGAATTTTCATTAGTTTGGTAAAATGTTCATTAAAAAATTCTTTTCCGTTATCAGATTGAATATTTTTAACTCCCTTTGGGAGAATAGTTTTTATAGCTTCTGTGACTACTAATCCAGTTTTATTCTTTAGTGGAGCAGCATAAGCTTTTTTAGAAAATGTGTCTATTAAAGTTAAAATATATTTATTCCCACAATTCTCTCTAGCATAATTCCGCATATCTATTAAATCTATTTGAACAGTTTCGTTTATACCCAACACCTTAAAAGACCTTCTAACAAAGTTCTTTCTCGCGGGCTTATGCAATTCGTAAGCAATTTTTTCCATTTTTTATTCTTTATTTTTAATGTTAACGTATCTGCCAGTCTCTGTCGTTTCAAAAACACCTCCATTGCTACCAATTAACATACCATCACTCATTCTTTGATATACATAGTTTTTTGGCAAATATGCCCCTCCATCTAAAGTCTTAAATCCGCTTAAAGATGTAGGGTCTGCAACCAACAATTTAGGATTGTACATCATCAAATCGATTTCATTATTGTCTTGCACAAATTTATTAGTTTTATTGTTAAACCTTAATGCATGTGATTTTAAACAAATATCAAATTTAATATTGTCTTGTCTAAAAGTTTTAATATTATCGTCATACCTCAAAACCTGCGACATTAAACAAACATCACTCCTATCTTTGCCTTCAGGTACATTCTTTATTAATTTGTCCTCTGCATCCCACATATCTCTATCTAATGTTAATACATTATAATATTTATCCCCCTGTTTTATTATGCTTTTCTCACCTTTTGTTAATATTTGATTAACAACAGCCACATCATTTGGCGATGTTCCAGGTAAAATGTTTGTTAATTGCTTATTTTTACCATCAAATTTAAGACCGTCTAAAGTCACAGTTTGATGTTTTATAACACAATCGTTCTCATCAACAGCGGGTTTAACACGAACTAGCCGTTTATTATTAAAATCCCAAAAGTTTAGATCCATTTTTGGTACTTGAGAGACGTTTACAACATCATCGCTTTCTTTACCAGCCAACAAATTACTAATCTTTCGCTTTTTGGCATTCCAAATACCATTCTCCGATTCCAATAATTCATAATTATTTTTGTCTTGTACAAAGACACCATCTTTTCTTATTAAAGTTTGCTCTAATGTGGGTACATCGGTTGAGCTTTCACCTCGTTTAACATTAGTAATTTTGCGTTTATTAGCGTTCCAATTATTACTCTTGGATTCTAAAAACTTATATTTAGTATTACCTTGTACAAAAGCATCACCTTTCCTGGTTAACGTCTGCCCCAAAGTCGATACATCGTCAGTAAACTCCCCACCTTTAACACTACTAATTTTATAATTTAAAGCATTCCAACCATCATCTTTTAGATTTAAAGTAGTTTCTTTAAAACTTCTAGCTTCTGGTTTACTATACGGGTTATATACGCGATAAAATTTATCTATCATCTTTTTATTTAATAAACAATTCCACTTTCCCTCAATTCTTCTATGATAGAATCTATCTCATTATCCACTCCAGAATTTCCCCCCAATCGGCTTAACCAAAGCAGTCTTAACCTATCTACAAGCTCATTAGGATCGTCCCAATAAACATAGTCTATTTTATTACCAGTTACCTGCCTTAAACCTTCACCAACAGTCTTAAACAGGGGTTTAATTATATTAAGATATTTAGTGTGTTTATTACTTGACATCGCCGCACCTGTTTTATAACCCTTTAAATGTGCATTTGTAGCTTCTAAAATCTCTTTATAATTTTGCAAATCAGCCTGACTATAGTTTACGGGTTCTTTTAAAGTTAACAATTCCCACAATCCCTTTGTCCCTTTATAAATTTTTTCTCCAACTGTAACATCATCATTGGCAATTTGAACTTCCTGATTCCCAATAAAAAATTTATGTCCTTCTCGCCTAATAGCATATGTGGTGTCTGTCATACTACTTCTACTAAGGTAATTTCCTAAATAGTCTGATGCTAAAAGACCAAAATCTAATTTGTGTGGTGTTATCTGGGTTATTCTTGGTATTCTAGACGGGGTCTTTTCTAAAATCATTGGGAGAACTGGCCTCTCTGTTTTTGTGGCTAAATTTTTTAATTCTTGCAAAGGCTCTATTAACGGTTGGAATGTTTGGAACCTCTCTTCAGCCTCTAGAAATTTACCACGTTTTAACGCCCTATATTTTTCTCTTATTTGTTTTGCAGACTCTACCAATTCTTGTTGAATATTTGTTTTCATTTTATTTACATTTTATTTATCTCATTTGTCAAAGGATTATACTCAAACACCTTATCGTGTATTATTAGGCAATATGCAGATGTGTTTGAAGGGACATTTTCTGCAGTTTCAATTTCTAATTTAATATCTACAACCCCCTCTTTCACCGATTCATTCTGCCTAGAACAATCTATTACAATTAGAGGATATTTCTTTATAAAGTCAGCTCTGTTAAACATAGGATCGGGGACGGTGTTGTAGTAACTCTCCCTAAACCTCACAAACATCTCATAAGCTTTAGAGGCATCTCCATTTTCAAAGTCGAGATTTAAATCACTATAAGGATAATATTCAGAGTTTAAAAACACTTTGATATTTTTCAATTTACAGTGATCAAATTCATCAGTTCTTTTTCGTGCACTGTTGTCCCTACCTGTTTGGAAACCAAATATAATATACCTGGGCTTCTCCAAACTCGAAGACGTCTTAACTGACCATGTATGTCTCTTGGTTTCGGGGTATGATGGGAGTTCGTGTAGCTCCAAACTTCTAAATGCAATTTGCAAATTTTTATTTTGCAATAACATCTTTTGTAATTGAAGCTTCTCCCCATCAGATGGCACCACATGCGGCATCACCCACTGAATCGATTTAAGTGTAATTTTAGGAATAGGATCGACACCAGTTGGAGCATTAGATGTTGTTAATATACAATTTAAGTCGTTTTTGGATCTTTTCAACACCAATTCTTGTTTAACATTTACTAAAACCTTATTAAAATCCTCAAACACACCCATTAACAGCTCTAACGGGACACAAGTACTAAACTTGCCGCTTTTATGGAACTCCTTTAAATTTTCATCAGAATCAAATGCTACATTTGACAATTTAGTTGTTTTATTGTAAGAGCACAATATCTTCATAAGACTGGAAATTCCCGGATTTCTTACAATATATATTTCTTTACCAGCAACTTCGTATCTAATTTCGTCAAATAAGAATGCAAATGCATTATTTATAAAATGTCCTTTATCATGATTCTCTATTTCTCCTTTAATATACAGATAACTCCTACATGGGAGTGTTAGTAAATCTTGATTATTTATGCATATTCGAATTTCATCGGAATTATTTATTGCTAAAGTGTTGTGTGGAACATAGGAGTGATTTGTAATTTTAACCACGCTATCGTCGTATTGGAATTTTCCTGTAACGTCTAGAAAATCTTCCATTTTTATTAATAGAAAATTTTAACTTCAACCCAATTGATCGCAGAAACCTGGCATTTTGCACACTCAGTCCGTTCTTGTAAATTCTCATATCTTTTTTATATGACAAGTAATTGTAGTTTCTTCTTTATTAAAGTCAATTGGCTTGTCGTGTTGATCTGCAAATGTAATGCTAACAACATCTAAACTTCTCTTATTTACAGGAAAGTATATAATATTTCTGGGAACCTCAATAATTTTGTAGCCGGGAGGAGCTTCTGGGTAAAAACTGTGTATGGTGTGTGGTTTGTCACCATTCAAATAAGACCCATTCGCAATATTACATTTTACTCTAATCACATTTACATTATTTATGTTGATTTTATTTACAGATTTAAACGCAATATCTGGAGTAGAAAATCCTTTAAATCCCAATAATTCAGACCCTAAACACGGTTTTGTAAAATCAAACACATGGCTAGAATGCAATGTGGCTTTCATAGTTTTATTATCGGCTATAAGTACAAAATCTGGGAGTTGCTTTTGAATTTCCTTCGCAAGCTCAAACACTTCGTATGTACCTTCAGCAATTTCAATTACATTTGGAGCTTTGTGATCGTAATAATACACATCCTCACCCTCGTCTATAGTTAATTTTGTGTCTTTAAGTTTATTTAATTTTGGAACTAGGCCTTTGTAAAATATAAGTTTGACTTTTGTATTAATTAATGCTACTTTATTTTGTATAATAACTTCAACTTTACCATCTAATGCCCGGTTTAATTCGTCAATTGTGACCTCCCCTTTTGGGGTTGTAATTTTGTGCATTTTGTAATATGTCAAAGTATTTAGAGGTTTTTTAACATTAAATATAGAATTATAACTTTGAAAATCTACCAGTCCAATTACATAATCACCATTTAATTCTATAGGAGGAAAGAACACCGACTTCAACTCTGGCTCTGTGCCCGTAAATGTTATAGTAAATGAATCCATTTTTATAAACTAAAATTTTTCAGAAATGATAAACATAAAATTCCACAAATGGAACTGTTTAAATCTTGTATTTGATCAGTTGTATAGTAAATTTTAGATGGTACAAAATATTCAATTACCTCTTTTGGAGGCTGTATTCCGAAAGGGTCAAAATATATTACAACATCTTTATTTTTACGATATGCTGTCCAATGTGTACCCCTGTCACTGTCTAAATTAATAATTCCACATTCTTTTACTTTTGGTCTCCGTTTTCTTAGCTCGTTTTTTAGGTACACTCCTCGAAAGTGAGGCACGTCTCTTGCTGCCTCTAACAGCTGAAAGTTGTCCATCTTTTTTATTAAATTTTAATCCCATTCCCATTTTTGCTTTGGCCTTCATCAAATTTGTCACTGCATAAGCTGCTGCTTTTTCGGCCAGACTGGCGTCCTTTGCCGAAACCCTAGTCCAAGCCTGGTCCGCTAATCTCATATCTGCCTTGTTCCGGGCGGCTGTATCAGGATTATTCATGTAGAATATGTCGTGCTCTTTACAATAAGAGTCTAGCTTATTTTTTGGAGGTACATTTCTGGCTAAATTTTCACGCACGTTAGTTCCAGGTCCACACCATTTATAATTTCCAGGTATGTGGAGAGGGAAAGGAAGGTTGTTTATAAGGGTATTTAACAAGCCACGGCCTCTATATGGCTTTAAGAATAATCCCTTACCTTGGACCTTTTTACACTTTCTCTTTGCCATTTTTATTATATAAAAAATGTCATTTATTCAACAAAAGAACAAATTTAAAATAGCACATAAAGAAAATACACCAAAGAAGTTGGGTCTATTTCCTAATAATATTCGCTGTCTTATAATAGGGCCCAGTGGTTCGGGGAAGACTGTTGTAATTTATAACTTAATTGTAAAAAAACAAGGATTAAAGTTTACAAATTTATATATAATATCCAAATCTTTAGAACAAGAAAAATATAAAAAAATAATTGAAATATTCCGTCTGTGTGATGAAGTTAAATTACACACATATTCAAACTGTGAAATCACACCAAATGATGTAGAATCACACTCAATAGTTGTATTTGACGACATAAATAGTCCAAATATCACACAATTTTTCTCAATGGGCAGACACAAAAATATTAACAGTTTTTACTTGTGTCAATCTTACAGTAAAGTAAACAAACATTTACGTGACAATGTTAATTTCCTAATATTATTTAAACAAGACGATTTAAATTTAAAACATGTGTATAACAATCATGTGGGAAATGATTTTTCATTTAACCAATTTAGAAATCTCTGCCATCAATGCTGGGATAGGTCTAAATATGGCTTTTTGTAATAGACAAGGAAAGGCCAAAGAATAATGGGAAATATAGATTTATGTTTGACCAATTTTATAATGACCAAGGGCAAGAGTGTTGATGCCATCCAGAATAAACCTCTTGTCGTCATCAAAAGAGAGTACCTTTTTGTTCATTGTTAATGTTTGAAGATGGTGGTTTGTGGATTTAATTCTTGTAACATTCTCATAGTAATCTTCCCGGTTGCAAGACAGTGTAAGTAATGTTGGTGTCTTAAGAGATGTTTAACTGTAGCGTTGTCAGCTCCCTTTGCCTTTTTAACCTCTAGCTCATTTTGATTTTCTTTTTCGTATAACCATTGTAAAGGAATGAAAGAGTATAATTTTGGCCTTAAACCACAATATTCATACATAATTTGACCATTTAATTCGTCTTTAAACTTGCCCGTAACTTTTTTGTTTTTATCAGAGTATAAGAAATGGTCTTTACTATATGCAGAGGTGTCGAAACAGTCCAAGTCACTTTGTATTTCCTTGTAAAAGTCCTCTGTTACTATAGAATAAAGAAGGCTGTCTGTGTCTGTCATTAAGAACTTTTTATTCTTAAATTTTGACATATAATTATAGTGGAAATCATACATTATTACTTTACTGATATCCAAAATGGTCATTCCTAAATATATTGGTTTATCAAACTTTACAATTAATTTATTTAAATGCACAGCATGCAAATTGTTATCGAACATTTTGCTACAGTCAAACCTTGGCTTTGTAACGTATTTTGTTAACTTAGACTCGTCTACAAGATGTATATCACGAAACTTGCGTTGGTTCATAATTGTTCGACCAAAGAGACTGTTATTTAACAGTTTGTAAAAGTCTTTTTCAAAATCGTGTTTAGCTTTTTGTCGCTTTTCAATATTAAAATTAATATAGGGTGCGAGCCATTTTGATTGTCTGAATTTTAAAATTCTGTGGTATTTTGTAACTACCAAACCCAGTTCTTCGTATTTTTTTAGTGCTTTATAATGTAAAATGTATTAGGTTTTGTCATTTAAATTTGGTATTAATTTTCCATTCATTTTTTCTGGTGCGAGCGGGTAGTCATTATGCAAATCGTGTAAACTTTTATCGTATTTTAAATCAACTTCCAAAATAAATCCAAAGTTTTCATTTTGATTGTATTTATAATCTTTCTCATTTGTCCATCTAAAGCCATCAACAGGCAACGACTCGCACATTGCTGTAGAGTATAGCGAGTTACAGTCTAAGTATACAAGATAGGTGCTTTCTTGATTTGGGTCATAATGTTCGCCCATGTACTTATTGTTGGCTTTAGCATAGCGCGTGGAAATCATGCTTACACCGCCTCTAATGGCATGTTCTATAAACAAATGCATGTCAACGTCTTGAAATAACTGTAATTTTATGCCGGTCATTCTAAGACATGCCTCCCATGATAGTCCAGGCAGTGAGTACATATGAACGGGGTCGAGTTTATAATCCTTTAAACACAAGTCCCTAAATGTCTCAAACACATCAGCCAATAACAACACATCTGTTTTAAGGTATAAATCGTGATATTCTTTTAAATTCTTTATATTAAAATGATTCCATACGTTTTTAGCATGTTCATATTGTGCAGGAGATATACATTCTTTAGTTAGACTGCTGTAAAATGCCTCTATGGGTGGGAGGGGCTCTAAAAACTTTTCTGGTCCTGTCATGTATTCGTACGGAAATTCGCCCTTACGTTGTAGTTGTGGATTGTCTATAAATCTAAATGTATTTAAATTGGAAGCTAATTTGCTTAAGGGAAGAGACAAAAAGTTGTAGGAATCCAAAAATACCAAATCATCAACAGAGAACGAAATATACTTTTCCATATCTTTGGCTATGCAATTCAATTTGCGATTGAATTTTCCCAAGTGTTGCATTATTAAATGACCATCATAGTTTTTAAGATTGTGGAAGAATACTGGAATTTTCTTGGTTACTTTATAGTTTAAATTGCAAGAGTTGTGGGAGGGCCCCCTGAACTCGCCTGTTAGGTGGCAGTGGTCGCGCACTTTATCACATAGTAACGGCTGTTGGCATATGTGGCAGTGTGTAGAGTTTTGGAATAACATCTCTTGCTCTGGAGTCATTACAAGGGGAACATATACTCCCATCTGACTTTTAATAAAGTCATAAGTTTTAAATAACTTTTCGAAAAACACATCCATTACATTTTCACCGCTGTACAACTCTTCGTAAATAATTTTAGAATCTCTCACTACAACATAAGCAAATCCAGAGGGGGTGTGTTTGCCACAGTTTATAAAACATTCGAAATCTGCATAAATCACAAAGGGAGCTTTAAGTTGATATTTGTAATTCGTAAATTGTAGTGTATCTTTTTTAGACATTTGTACTCTTTGGGCATCAAAGGTTTTACAATATGTTGTGTGACGTTCCAATATATCTTTGGTGCAAAAATGTTGCAAACAGAACTTGCAAAAATATTTCTTATGGTCATGTTTTGTAGAATTAAACATTAACTTATCAAAATCACGAATTAAACAGTAATGTGATTTCCGACCCTGTTGTAGAAGCAGCAGGTTGACGTGCGTATTACTATTTAGTTTAGTTATTCTCAATGGATATATTAATTGTCCTTCAATTCCATATACATTAACACTTATGTTATTTTGTTTTTCAAATTTATCAATGTCGGATATTTTTACGGGATATTTTATATTTGACATATTCAACTGACCTTCATGGGGTTTGTAGTAAAATACTCGATTTGCATGTTCATTTATACAATTCCTTGGTTTCAAGCTTGCTAAAATACTCCACACGAAACATTTATTATCACTATTTTTAATATTTAAAACAGCGTGTTTTGATTTTATATTTTCTGGTGTGGGTATGTATGACTTGGGAGTTGGGGGTTTAAACTTGTAAACATGCAGCTGCCAGTATTTAGTATGGTCATATATCCATCCACTGCCTTGGGCTTGATACTTGTGCATGGAGGTATCGATCTTAAAAAGTGCTTCTTTAATTTGAGTTTTTAAATCTTTGTTCTCAATCGTTAACATCGTCAAACTTCGAAAATCAGCAATACATTCTTTGTCAATGATTAAATCACCATTATTGTCCACCGAGTGTTTGATGAACTTTACCCTCCTAATAAGAATCCATTTGATAGGTAGGGGACAAGATTGAAGAGTGTCTAATACTTCCACAGATTCACCGTTAAAAATATACAACTTGTAAGGTCGTTTGTCACAGCTTATGTAGTGGCGTTTCTTATTACTGTTAACAACCTTTTTACAAACTTTGCATGTATTATGTTTTTCTAGCATATGCGCTTTAAAATGATTGTTATTATCAAATATTTGATGGCATTTTTTACAAATTTTAGGAATAACTTTGTGAATGTTACGATAGTGTCTGATTAAATTACCTCTTTTGGAGCAGGGCGCGGAGCACATCGCACAGGACAACATGTTCGATGTAAATAAGTTTTGAGATGACATTACTCTGCTTTTTATAAACAAAAAATTACCATTTTTTAAATTAGACAAAAATTATTTAACAGCGGTTTTTAAATTATATTTTACAAGTTTACGAGAGTTCATATTCGAAATGCAGTCACATTCGAAATATGATTTACAAATGGATATTTAAATATGGAAACCTTAAAATTTGGAAATGGTGAATTGGAATTGGAATATTAGGCTATTTCACAATTTTCGGATGGATTAACAGTTGTGATTGTCCCTGAAGACACCACCTTAGCTACAACTACCGTCGCTAACACTCCCAGCTAACCGAAGTCCTAGGTGTGAGACGTGGAGAGGCCGTGGCGCCGAGACGTCCGGTGGAGAGGTGAGCCGTGACGCGTCCAGTGTCGGTGGAGAGGTGAGCCGTGACGAGTCCAGTGCCGGTGGTGACGTCATCTGGTGCGGGTGGTGACGTCATCCAATGCCGCTCGCCGCCTGGATGACGTGTCAGTGGTGAGATGTCGTGTCACTGGTGGTCTTGTAGAACAATAGTGCTGTGTGTTGTCGGTGGCTCCTTATATCGAGAGGATTTTCAATTTAACCAGGAAATTACCTCACATTGGCTGGACTTTCAACCAGGAAATTACCTCATAGCTAATTCTGGTCAATGTGTCAAGCACACGACCGACTTTAGTGTGTTAGTATGTCAGTGTGTCAGTGAACGGTGGATTGTTGCGTGTGCCATGGCGTCATGGTTAGTGGGCAGCGGTGCGGATTGTTGTGTGTTTTAATTAATCAGTTGGCAGTTTTAATTCGACCGTAGTTGGGATTTATTAAAACACTAGGACAATCATCCAAATTTTAAATCAGGAAGTTGGCGGCAGTATTTTTTAATTTGGGGGAATTTATTAAAACACCAATAACACATCCAAGTTTTAAATCAGACATAAACACCAAAGATAGTTTTTGAAAATTTTCAAAAATATAGAGGAGGGATGGGGAAAATATATTTAATATAGGCAAGGGTTGGGTATTAATATAGGCCAACAAGGAAACTTGTGTAAGGTGGGAGCTGGCAAATGTTCAAAAACGGCTCCCCATAAGAATAACATGGGAAAAAAGCGCCGGAAGTGGCTTCTCCCCGCCATTTCACCACTACTATTATATTATGATCATAACTAATTATCAACAAAACACAACACCTTTGTCAAAATGACCTTAGTAGAGTGAGACTATTCAAAGTTTAGGATACACTGTAGTTTCCCTGACCCCTTGAGTTGTGTAACGCTGAAAAATAAAAGACTACTTATATGTCTGCTTTGGCAACACGCAATTTTAACAATTAAAGAATGAGTGAGTAACCTCAATAGCCTACCTAAAACCATGAACATTATAACACCTGAAACGTGACTGCTAATAATAAAGGGGACACATTAAATCCTGATAATGAAATGTGAGAAGGGACTTATTTGTATTTATTTAGTACAATACAATTTATAACCAGGTTATAATATAAGATTTATATAAGAAACAACTTTAAGTTGTAATATAAATTGTTTTTAAGATCACTTTTTAATTGTTTGTAAATGTTTATCTATAAACGTAAACTGAATAAGTCGTCCTCTCATATAGTAAACACTTATTTAATACACTCATACATTTATTCTTACACTCATTACTACTGTATACATTTATTTTTACTGCTAAATGTTTATAACCAGAAGAGAAACATTAAGATGTGTCAATAAAACTAATTAATAAACTTCCAAGTATCTGATACTTATCTGACCTGGAGAGATGATTGCTTAAAGTGGATTCTTTTTTACCTTTCGCTTTTCATTATGGAAACTGTGTTTGTGATACGACTATATTATATAATCTATTCCACAAATAAGGGAAATTCACACATTTTAATGACCATAGCACTCCATAGGATAATGGTGGGTTAATTGTTTGTTTATTTTCTGAAAGAAAATTTTTAAAAATCTGTTGTATAGTGATAATTTAAAGTAACATTTTCTTGATTTCTTGTTTAGAAGACGAAGACTATATACATCATACTACATAGAGCTCGGGATGCACCTCAAGAAGATGAGGAATGATTAGGAAAGGCATCTCCAACGTTGCACTAAATTTGTATTTGAATCAAATTCCACTACACGGGGTAAGAGTTGGACAGGGTGGCCATTGATTACCTATGATAGGCCTTCTACTGCTGCGGTGTCTAACTCTGCGCAACGTTTGGCTGTATTACGGTTACCTCTATATCATTCTCTTTGATGCACCTAATTATTTTATTATACTTATTTGAAGTGCCAAAACGTACTCATGGATAAATTAGCAAAAGAGCCTTCTGCAAAAGAATAAACATCTGAAATTGTAAATCTAAAGTTAACTTTAAGTGACCATTTATGAAATGCAATCTTTATTACATTCGCTTGTGAGGGATATGTAACAATGGTCACACAGGAAAGGTGGGAATCGTTGTACTTTATGAAAGGACCGCAGACTAAGGGGTTTTCGTGTAAATATGTGATTTAAGGGGCTCGCTTTTAGTCTTCGAGTATAAGCTGATGAAAACTGTCCTTTGAAATATCCTTGATTATTGTTACCCTTATTTTTAATCTCTGAAACAACCTTTAATAAACTTCATGATTTGTGCACGTTTCAGCGTGTTATGCTAGACCGTTACAATACGTCAAACAAAGGAATGCCAAGGGAAAAGAGATTATTGATATTTGAAAATATAACGAATTGAGATAGCAACTAATGAGCCATTTAATTTATAAATAGTTTGTAACAACATTCATTCGACTGAAACGATGTGACTTACGACAGGCCCTAGTCGTATTCTATGCGTAAGAAGAAAGTCTTGAGGTATAAACTCTCAGAAATGTTTTCTCTTCTCACAGCAACGTAGCTAAAACATAATCATAATAACTGAGAGAAAAATTACACGTCATTCAAATCTTTTCAAAATGAGCCAGTCCAAACGGCATCCGCAATTATTTAGAGAGCCATCAGGCGTGTTAAGTAAACAGGCCGGAGAGCGGGGTCCGGCCAGCGATTTCTTTAACAACATTAAACTGGTGCACGCCATAATTGACTCGTACCTGATAGCCCGTTAAGTAGGGCCAATATAATATTTGATAGGGCAATTATGGGCGCGTTAACAAGTTGTTTAGCCGCTTGCCAGCACGACTAGCCGAGACTCTGGGTTGGGGAGGCATCGCTCTGTTCTTGCTGCCCGGCCGCGGCTATTTATTAAGAGTATAAATTCTATTCTTTGAATTTAAGTAAGCATTTAATAAACATTATTTATCAGAGAGTTCATTCTACTAACATTTTCTTCAAAGGACACATTCCCTTATTCGAAAATTAGCCTAATTCTAAAGTTAACGTAATATCTGAAGGAATTTTACTAAATCCCTTCAATTTCTTCAATAAAAATTAACTGATAACTGACATTTTTAAGTAATATTTTTATGATTTAAAAATTAAAATCTTGAAAATGAACTTTTGATAAATTACTTTGTTTTTACAGCTCATGGTCACATTTTCCGAAATAAGAATAATTGTTGTACTTGTTTCCATGAACTAAAACCAACTTTTCCAAAACATAGATTTATGAACTAATAATGTAGCAATATATTTAGATTCAAACAATTAAAAGACAGACTATATTTAGACTTGATATTTTGGTTACAAACCAATACATTATCACTTGAATTACACAAATTCGCAATTCGATTTCGGATAAAGATTATCACAAAAACGTTTGCTTCCGTAAATGAACAGCTAACTATCAGGTAAACCACATATACAGGGTGTTAAGAGAAACGCTTTTAGGAATTTAGGATATGATTCCTCTTACAATAAGAAAGAAAAAGTTCATGCGAAGGTATGTCCCAAAACATTACAAATTTAAACATTTTAAGATACACAAATGGCCGCGATTTTCAAATGATACAAAGTAGAAACTTGATATTCCATACCAAAGTAAGTAAGTCTTATTAGATGTAATACATTTACCAAGTTTGAAGTTGATATCTTTTTATGTTCTTAAGATATAACGTATTAAGTAAAAAACACAAACAGACAGATAGACTGAAAACTAAGCGTTTTAGGAAATAACTTCCGAGAAATTTTTCTTTCTTTTTGTATGAGGAATCATATCCTAAAGTCCTGAAAGATTTTTAACATCTTGTATAAGTTAGAATACACATTTCAATATATGTACAGGGGTCCTGGAAGCTCCTTTCCACAAGATTAACAAAAATATATTATGGATCAAGATAAGTAAATACCCCCGTTGCAGCAAACCTGCGTACTCAGCGAATTTCCAATGTATATTTATGCCACATAATACTACTTAATAACACATAAAACCAAATACCAAGTTTCATTACTATACATTCATAAATAAACGATATATGACAATTTTAATTATTCTCCATAATAATAACATGGCGGCATGGCGGCATGCAGGTTTGCTGAAGGAAGGAACACGAAAAATGGGGTTTTATACAAATATCAATATAACTCAAGTAGGTAAAGCCACATACCAAATTGTATTAATTTATGTTCATAATTAAGGGAGATAACACGTTACTTATTCTCCATAAGAATAACATGGGGGCTGAGTACGCAGGTTTTCTGCTACAAGAACTATAGGCAAAAAAATGTTTTTTATTGCAAATATCAATAAACCACAACGATATGAAGCAATATACCACGTTTCATCAGGATAAGTTGATAAATAAGCGAGATATACAATTTTTATTATTCTCCATAAGAATAACATTGGACAACGTACTGTGTTTAGTACTCAATATCTTGGTAACCAATTGACGTAGAGAAATGATCAAAACACCAAATTGTTTGTTTTTTAAGCTGAATTTAATGGTGAAAATAAAATTGGATTTACTAAAATATTATATGTAAAAACTCAAAATACCCATTTTTGGGGTACAAAACCCCCCAAAAATACCTCTTTGGATACAGCGATCTGGCTGGTTTTCGAACTTAAAGCCATAAATGATGCTTTACATGTTTGTACCAAATTTCATCAAAATCAGATCATTTTACGAGAGTTATCGCACCCACGAACACACACACACACACACACACACACACACACACACACACACACACACACACACACACACACACACACACACACACACACACACACACACACACACACACATATATATATATATACAGTTTTGAACGAATGGTGTTTTTGGCATCTGGGGACCTCAAAACGAAAAGTTACCATGGTCCCGGGCTTAGGTCTTACCATGCCAACTACGGTAATAGCTTCTTCCCTATAGGGGAAATTCGCTAAAAAGATTACTGAGTCCTAAAATGGTCCATTCTCCAGCCGTTTGTCTGTTTATTTTTTTCTTTTATAAATGCATACTATTTTAGGAACTGCTTGGGATTTGGACTTGAAACTTAATAGAAGTCTTGTTCATATTAAAATAATTGGATTGGACGTTTATATAGATTTTAACGTTAAAAAGTGTCTGGCATTTTATTATTTAGAAAAACAAATATCTTTAAAGATTTATCCTGGTGTAAAATTAAGGAAAACTTTATAAAATAAAAGATGGTATAAATATTTAAAATATTAAAAAATCCTTTGCCGAGCTATGCACTTTTTTCAATTAAAATCTTAAAACTGTGTGTGACAAATCTGAAAATATTATTTATATATTTAAAAAAGCAATAAACTCAACCATGTTTTGCGAAGTCTTTAAAATATGTATACTATATTTTGTGGGGTATCATTTTCATTTGTTGGTGCCGTGATTGATTTTTCAAAAGTAATGTTGTTTTAAAGATTTTTCCCTTTGGAAATTTAAAATTTTCACCATTTTGAAACATTAAAAACCATCAACTTTTTGCTCAATTCTAACTTAGCTTTAAACATGAATCAGACACATGCCAATTTTTAAGTCAAAACCTCAAGTAGATGGTTCCAAAAATATTATGTACTTAAAAAACACACATATAGACGCAAACCGAAGCATTTTAGGACCTAGGCACTTCTAAAACCTCAAATTCTTATGCCAAACTTTTGGAACGGACTTTACACTCAGTATTAATTACTCCTGTATAATTTGCACGGATTAGTCTAATAAGTACACGAAGATGAATCATCAAACTCTTCATTTTATGAGATTAAGTATTTAATGTGGTTACCCATGATTCAACACTGTTAACAAACTTAAAAATAAATACTATATAGACTTACACACTGCAGTCTAACTTAAGACAGGAAAGGTTCCGACTGAATATTACGTGGGTGTAATAAACACTAAGCTATTATCATTAACTATTTATCAATACTTTAAAGCCAAACCATCACAGGACTTTCAAGAGAACCAAAAGTCTGACACCCATGAACTATATGCATGAATGAAAGGTCTTGGCGAGAAAAACGGAGTAAATATACTTTTTAATATAAACTTTTTTAATGCCATAACTAAATTAAAGTGCCCAGTTAAAACGCTATTTTAAATATTGGAATTTTATCAGCAGTATGATTTGATTTGACTATAAGATTTAAATTAGCTGAACAAGTGAAGCTGTTGGGGAAAGCTAGTATTGCTTAAGGCTGTATGCGGTCTACCTTCAGTAAAATTATATCGCCAAGTGA
This sequence comes from Allygus modestus, assembly GCA_963675035.1. Taxonomy (NCBI): domain Eukaryota; kingdom Metazoa; phylum Arthropoda; class Insecta; order Hemiptera; family Cicadellidae; genus Allygus; species Allygus modestus. The sequence continues at coordinate 377,036,094 of OY776111.1, read as the reverse complement.
AAATATATCCTATTAAGATGGAAACAGAGATAAGAAGAATTTTCACAATTTCAATCATGAAGTTAGTATCACTCTCTAAAAATAATACAACTTAATAAGATGATGGTTTACAATTACCGTTTGTATAATATTAGAGATTCCAAAATAACTTTTCATTTAATCATTTTGCAAAATAAAACATTATAATGGAACATCTTTAAAATATCTCCTTTTAAAATAAGTTTCAAAATGTAAAGTATCTATTACTTATTTAATAGGTGAGCAGGTTTTTGTGACAATCACTCCTCCTAAACTACTAAACGGATTTTCATGTTTTTGGTGTCATTGGAAAGAGCCTAAAACGTGAAGTTGTGCAGGAAACGTTTTTTATAGAGAAATAATTTGTGAGTGAGGCCCTGGGGCTCCTTGAAGTTGAGTTTTTTCCCATAAGCTTAACATTGGGAAATAACTATAAGTTTTAAGCAATCAACTGGATAGAATAAACACAGTTAATCAGCAGGCCATGTTGGCTTTGGAACGTTGACACAATATTTATACGGGAATGTCAGTAGGCCTATAGTATTACGTTGTGATCGCTAGCGAAGCCGCGACAGGCTACTAGTTATTCATTTAAAATCATATTGATACTGTCCATTTGTACTTGCGATACTATCCCAAACCTATCAAGAAAGAAAGCAGTTCAAAATTCATAAGGTTTGGTTGTTGATTAACATGGATTAAAAGAATATATTAAACAAGACCTAACTTTGAACAACTAACTGCGACTAGAAAGACACTCTTTCGATAAAGAGCTGCTTCTCTTGCCAGGAGAAGGTCTATGAACTATTCCCGAATAGTAAGTAACTAATCGTAACTGTTTTGAAAAATATTATACAGTGATATAAACATCGAATATGCCTAAAAGAAATACGAGATGCCTTGGGCAAGAGAGTGCCTCATATTGGCGAGCTTGATACAATATAACTGCTTGGGAGTCAGTAAAGATGTCAGAGATATTGAAAGCTCGTTTTTGTATTAGACACGGTAATATTCGGGGCTATGTCAATCGACTCAGAAAACCTCAGACATTTATTTCACTGACTGTTGACATCATTAAAAAGTTGCATTAAAAGTATTACAGGTACTACCGCAATTAAGTAAAATAATAGTTTTATTTGAAAAATTCAATTTTCCTGACGGGTTTCGTATTGGTACGTTCTGGGGCGAGCAGGGGCGATCTCGTCCCTCCAAAACAAGGCCAAGCAGTAAACACCCGTAATTAATGAGACAGTCCCTGATATTTACGGCCACAAAAACTCTACTTAATTCTGATGATTTACTGAAAATAAATGTAAAATGGGAATTCCAGCGGGAATGTGTGAGAGCGGTCTATTGTCTTTAATTTGTAGCCTCTTCGAGAGGTAGTTACTACATCTTATTATAGGTATAACATAACATTTTAAACTTGTAAGCAACACAAACTAAATAAATGGTATCAGAAAACTGCCACATCAGATTTTTTCCATTCTAACCCTCTTAATCGATACATTATTCCTTAATATTTAAACTATTTGTAGAATTTAAATTAAGGTGTAGCCTGTATAGTAACCTTCTAGTAAACAATTTTACTCAGAAATGTTCACCCAAACACCTTTTTTGTAGGAATCACGGAATAATTTGCAACACGCATATTGTTAAGGGGGGAAATCCCTATAGTGTTAGGTGGCAAAATTTTCCGATTATCTGTTATATTAGTAGTAGTGTTAGTAGTTATATTAGTTAGTATACTAAGTTTTAATTAAATTGATCACTTAATAAGAGAGGAATAAAAATCATAGGAATAATATTAGAAAAATACTACGTTTTACGCTAGTTAAAATGTTTAAATTTTATCCGCAAACCATATTTTATCTTCCATAGGGTACTAATTGAAGATATTAAATTACTTATTTTTAAATTGTTGTATCGTGATAAGTACTTTGAATTTTGAAACCTTTGAAGCCCTTATCAGGCTTATTTATGACCCACAAACTATCTTAGAATTCTTAGAAGTCTTAAAAATCAAAATTTATCATAACTGGGTACAATGATTTTAATAAATGTGATTTATAATTATTCAAGTTTGGAACGAAATTATACCACTTGTATTTCTGGAAAAATTTGTGGTAAAATAGATTATGCTTTATTTATTATGCTTAAAATGTTTCAACCCCCTGGTTTTCATAAAAAGCAAAACTGACATTTGAATCATTATTATGATTATACGACTAATGGTTGGGGATAAAATTGAAATTTTCGTTTAGCAGTAAACACAACACATTGTGCAGAGTGATTCTTGTGGGGAATAAAAAAGGTATAATTTATCTCTTATTTCCTTATCACTTTCATTATAACTTGGTTTGTGGGTTAAGTTAGCATTGGCCAATAGAGGATTGTCGGAATATGTTGCCGCACCAAACTCTATAGGGGAGGAGGTGGATTCCCCCTCTTAAAACCGCTGTGTGGAGCAAATTACTTTGTAATGCCTCCAATAAAGGTTTACTATGCAAGGAAAGTGCTACCTGTCAAAAATAAGTAGGGTGTTTTATGTTATGAGAAGCTTAATTAATACCTTTAATTCATTCTGAGTGAGTTAGAGTCCTTAATTATATATATAATTTGAATTATGCAGGTTCGATACAAGATTTAAGGGATACCTAAGCAAGATGAAAATACTTTATCTCAAGTAAAATTTGAAATGGATGATACCTGTATTACAGTAGTTTTTATCACCTTCGCTTAGTAAAACTCAATTTATTTTTCATTTAACTTAATTTGTCCTTCAAGGATATAATTGTTTTGAAAATGATTTGTTGATTTTTAACCCACTGTATTGACTAGCATGTATGCAGCTTAATTTTCTAAAACCCGATATCCTTTTGTTGCTGTGACAAACCTTTTGAATTTCAACAAGTTTTCTCTTAAACATGGAGTTATACAATATCTAATACCAATTGGCAATAATTTAGAAGGCTGCAGTTATAAAGAGAAGTTTATGTGATCTTCCCTTCTGTGACTTTTGTGCATTAAATTTTCAAGACTAGCAAGTGATTTGTTTATAGAAAAATATGTTTAATAAACATAAATTTGATAAGAATTCTAGAACTATGGGTTCCAAAATATATATAAATAATATAAATAAATATATTTTCCAAAATTGTGGAAAAGGTAATAAATCTTGGTATGCAACAACGACAAAATAATTATAAATGGATTATGCAAAGCCTCATTCACTTTTTTTGGTTCATTTAGTATTTTATTATTATTACCGTTTCAAAATGTATAATTACGTAAACATTTGTAGGGTTAAAATAGATTAGGTCAAATATTGGGCCAATAAATGAGCCAACTACTCAGTGCCTATGTACTCTGCATATATGTTTTGTGCTCCTCATACTGCGGCATTGAAATCTTCATACTCTAGCATTTTCAGTTGCAAATATTTCGTTTCCCTAAGTGAGTCAGGCCATCGATGGTAACGTGTCTCCCACTATAATTAGGTTATCTGTGGCTGTTCGACTCTATTGAAAGTACTTTTCTTTATCTTACCATCCTGTTTATTTTCTTCAATAGAGTTGATTTGAGGAGATGCAACTTCTTGTTTGAATATTGTGGCAGTAAAATTAAATAGTTAATGAGTTTCACTAAATAAACATTTATAATAAGTTGTACAAAAGTCTAATCTGCATTGAAAAAAAATAAAAGTTTAATCTAGTTAAAACTAGTTAGTGAGTTTGGGCGATTGACTATATTAAAACTATGACATAAATGGATAATATACAAAAACTAGGAGATAGTTATTTCTCAAATTGTTATGTTTGTTTACAGTGTTATCAAACAGTAATTTGTTAAATTTTAGGGAAAACAGGAACATTTTTAATTCTGTCCTTCTAATCTCTTGCTTTAAAGTTATTACTCTACCTGAAGCCGTAGTTTTACGGTGTCTTGTTCGATAATTCGGTAGGGGTCGATCAGAACCAATTTAAAACTTACTCTTCACCAATTTTACAAGTTTATTCACCATTGCCAGTATCCTAGATGCCCTCGACCGACGCTTAGAACACTGAGATAAATCATGCACGGCTCAAGAGGGCCCCGCTACGCTAAGTACGGCAATAATCGGATCGCTCCGAGTCTTTTCCAAATTAGACACTTACGGAAGCTTGTCTCAGATCGGAGATATCCTAAATAACCGATGTAGCGAGCCACGGAGCCGAAGGATTACAATGTGTTTACGGCCGACGATTGTTCCCAGACATCTCGGCCACGACCGCCACGCCCCCATCACGCTCGCCAGAGCCCAATATCAATTTTATTCCCCGTTTTGCGGTTCGCAGTTTACTTTATCTGCGGATCACCGGTTATTTGGGCTCGTAAAGTGCGAACGGAATCACTTGATGAGCGGTGTCGCGGCGACGAGCCGCGTCCATCCGGAACGTCGATTTATTGTGGCTAACGATTCCCAACGAGCGATTCATCCTTTGATAACGAGAGGGAAAGGATCCTCGTTAGCAAAGGTTGAATGTGATTAGGTGCTGTGCCATCAGTGTTTGGTTACTAAAGGTTCAAGTGTAACGCAGTCTTGGGCGGTAAGGAAATCGCCCGGTGAAACGTCTCAGTAGCGTAAAACCATAAGAAGGATCCCTCTCTAATTCAAATGCAGAAGTAGATTATGGATACCTGCACATTGAAATTATTAATACCCTCATCCATTTATACTATCAAATATGAGGCGTTTGAGTTGGAAATCCCGAAATAAGTGCTATATGCACGTCTTCCATGTTGGCAAATTTGTGCAGGTTACCAGAAAAATGAACATTCAAGGCTCATGTAGCCAACAGCATCACAGTATGATTGGAGTGTAGCGACAGTTAAATCTTGGAGGAAACCTCTCTTCCTTCTTGTGTATAGTCGACTTATCTAACCCTTAGTACAGGAAGCCCTTCCCTCCTAGTCTTCTTCAAGAGGGATCCATCTTCGTCCAGGGACCACAGACGTCTCCTCCGTGAAAACATGAAGAAATAATGGACAAAGGGAAGCTTTAGTTACTAACGAATAACCAAAAGAGTTCATAGATTTTCTGAAATTTATTTTTTTAATCATTTTTGATCTCCGAACTGACAAAAAACTGGCCGAGAACCACCTAAGGACCATCCAATAAACTATTCCGTAGGGCGGTTCAAAAACACAGTTCGGAATGGTTTACGTTTTTTGAGTGAATGATGTCCCCCCTAAAAAAATAAATAAATAAACAAGAACAAAAACTGAAACTGAATTTGGATTTGATTGTCTGAAATTGTTTACTAACTCTTTGCTGACATGAACAAGAGGCGAAGCAATAATGCGACAATATCCAATTATTTGGCGTTTTTCTGAAAGACCTTGAAGAAACTAGTGACTTCAAGAGGATCCAAAGTGTTCCATCATAGTCTTAGGATACATCAATTCAATTGGCAATGTAAAAACGTATTACAACCCATCGTGGTTGTTAAATAAAAAGTAATAGAACATTTACACTCAATTCATGCACTATTGTTAAGATCGACTCTACCTTTTCAACCCCCTTGGACTCCATACAGGGCCCCGAGACAACAAAGCGCCAGACTTAGTATTCTCCCTGACCGCAGATGTAGCCTCGTCCCATAGAACTTCCGCAGGTGATCCAAGATGGCGACTGTCCTGACGCAGGAATTAGCGACAAGTAACAAGTGGCGGCGGCTCCTCAAATTAGCCTCGAAATTTCCCTGAAGTAATTGGCGAGTTCTGAGACGCCGCTTGCTCAGCATTCGCAGCAGACGCTGCACTTCCGGCCGCTGTCATGCAAACCAGTCGCTGCGCCGCGCCGGCCGTCAATCCGAGCATTGTCTCCCGCTCCCAGATATACGTGCAAGAATTCCAGATTGATTGACTCTGCAGAATTATTGCAATCGCTTGTTTTACCTTCAATAGTCATGTATTGTTCGTAATAGGAAAATAGCTGGCATTCAATAAATATAGATCTTCAGGGAATCAAATATAATAAAGCTGGATTGACTTTTTTGGAATAGAATTTATTTATACGTCAAGAAGACAAACCGATATTTATCCGAATAGTTTTTATTCTTCTGTCTGGTAAATATTTCTAAAGAACCAATAAGAATGTTTTGTTTAATTGTGTGCTAAGGTAGCCCTCCCTGTAACAGGTTGCATTAAAAGGTGTAGCCGCTTTGACACACAAGGCGTCGACAATATCCTTCTGCAATTTATGTTCATGAAATTACTCTCAATGTTGTATATTATGGAATATACAACATTGAGAGTAATATGAGCAACTAATGAGCACAAAATAGAAATTATACAGAATAGAAATATTCAACATAGTAGATCGATAGTAGAGAATTCCAATTCTATTAGCCTATGTTAGTCACACATACTTAGGTGAAAACGGAATAATTACAAATTTAAAACTAATACTTAATTATTATTAAACATTTGTTAGTGAATTCAATAAAAATATGTGTTATTGTTAAGTTGTTTTAAATTTTGCAATGATAGTCAGCAAAGTGATTTCAACTTAAGGTTTTAGGCTAGGGTTAAATTATAAAAGTTGCACTCGCTGCATGGAGCGGCCCCACGACCTGGTTGCCGTGTGAGGTGCCCCGGCAGAGGCTAGCGTGCCGACGGTGGTTGGCTTCGTGGTCCAAATTACAGGCTCTCAATGCCATTTGAATATTAACGTAGCTTTAGCGCTGTCCATCATTTAGCCAGTGGAATCCGCTCTTAACGAGGCCCAAATCATATATAATTATGTTAATACGGCCATTGCTCGCTAAACACACAGCGTTAGAGCAGGGTCGGTCTCAGCTGCTGGGGCTTCACGTTTCGTACGTTCGCTCAAGTACCTTACATTTGCCTCATTTAAACTCACGAAAACTGGGAAAAACTTACATCGAATTTTGTGGTTCCTCGACACTACATGCAGGGCTATATATATGATTTTATTTGAATATTAATCATGATCATGACCACTTAATAATTATTTGTGACTCAATCATTACAGTCCAGCTTTACAGCTATCAAAATATGTAGCTTGTTGGGTTATTTGTTCAGAGAATACAGCCCACAGGCAGGACTGGCCAAGCTTGATGCCATTTTTAACGTAAAGTTTTGCTTTAGTAGCACTAAAGAACGGTTAAAAATAAAAGTATAAAGAATGTACAGCTTACTAATAACTATATATCATTCAAATCAAGAGTAATTTGATTCAACAATTTATAATTGAATATTCAGGTTTTGGATTTGGACTCTTTAGAAAGTTACAATATTTATTACAGGTTACACTAATCAAATTTCTAAGCTATGAAAACTAAGCTAAATACTAAAAATTTTGAGATTACTAAATCTATGAAATCGAACGCTATTTTTACAATATTTGCTGAAATTACCTATTAAGAGACGAGAAATGTAACGGGTCTGTGAATTAATGGATTAAGGTCATACGGCCATGGCCTTAGTTACATTTTACAATAATGTATTGTAACATTGTAAACTTATTTTGGGACAGTCAAGAATTTGATATGGCCACAGATATTCAAGCAAAAAACGCTATTTATGACAATATTTACTGAAATTACTTAATAAGAGACGAGAAATGTAACGGGTCTGTGAATTAACGGATTAAGGTCATACGGCTCCGGTAATTTATTGTAACATTGTAAACGTATTTTGGGACAGACAAGAATTTGATATTCAAGCAAACAAACACTAATCACTAATCAACATTATAATGAGTTAATTTGTTCTAATAATTAATTCACATGCATGACTGATTATTTTTATTCCCGGTAACCGTTATGTTATTTTTCGTTAGCCAGTGGAATCCGCTCTTAACGAGGCCCAAATCATAATTCCCGGTTCACCTCTTGGACTTTTCGATCTAAAAAAGTCGTAAAAAGATACAAAAAATGAAAATGATCACTAACTGGAGCTAATGAGGACGGAACAAAATGTCGTAAAATGCACACATTACATTGAAGACCGAAGACAAGAGCCTAAGGGTCGGAAACGCGTACGTGTTGGGAAGATGCGTTATCAGCGACCAATCAGGGCGGAAGGCGATGATAACAGCTATCAGCTGTCAACATCGGTGCAACTGCCGCGGTGCTGCGGCCGTCATGTCAGTAGTTAGCATACACATTGCCGCCGCCTTCCCCGTTTGTCTCCTGCAATTGCTTCCATCAGTCGTAAATCATATTATATCACACAACAAGTTTTCTACCTCCTGTAATTCCGCTACAGATACGTCCAAGCGTGTTCTGCTTTAAGATTTAAGTTTATAATTTGAGTGTGAATAAGAAACTGTGTAGTATGGAAATAAAACAGCGTCATAATATTTTGATTTATTTGATTATATTTTAAATTATTGTTTAATACTGGGAGTCTTAATCATTACAGTTCGTCCTGACAAAGTGTCGCAATGAAGTATTACTTATAAACCTAATACCGTACAACAGCCACATTTACACCCATGCTGAAAAGCCATATTTAGTGGGTTGTTGCTATTGCTGGATTAGGAAACCCCAGCATTAGCTGCTAGGCACGTCTTCCACAAGCGGGAATTTTGCGCAGGTTACCGGAAGGAAAGGATATAGCAGGAAAGGAAAGGGTGGGATGGGACAGGCAGCCAAATAGACCTTTCAGAGGGCCAACTCCCGTGCTCCTGTGACAGCTGTGATCAGGCTCAAGGCGGACCCCGCTCTGCCCTCAAACTGGCCAAATCAACTGACAGGGTATCCATGTACAACAGTCAGGGACCACATTCTCAGGTTGGGGACCAAACCCGGAGTTTCCGTCCCCAGCTGAAGCAAATGGAGGAACCAAAGGTGAAAGGGAAGCTCGTCATAATGGACAGCCAAAAGACTTACCATATGTAATGACAACTTCATTTGGTGTACCGAATGTCAGCCTCAAAATTGGTATAGACCAGTTTTAAGGTTGTCCTGGGACCATTTCATAGGTTAATGTCCCATGTTAAATTTCTGTAACTTATAAACATATCTATACTTATTTAATAGGCGAGCAGGTTTTTTGTGACACTCACTCCTCCTAAACAACTGAACCAATTTTCATGTTTTTGGTGTCTTTGGAAAGAGCCTAACGTGAAGTTGTGCAGGAAACCTTTTTTATAGAGAATTAATTTGTCAGTGAGGCCCTGGGGCCCCTTAAAGTTGAGTTTTTTTCCCATAGGCTTAGCATTGGGAAATAACTATAAGTTGTAAGCAATCAGCTGGATAGAGTAAACACAGTTAATCAGCAGGCCATGGAACGGTAACACAATATTTATACGGGAATGTCAGTAAAATATTACGTTGTGATCGTGAGCGAAGCCGCGACAGGCTACTAGTTATTCATTTAAAATCATGTTGATACTGTCCATCTCTACTTGCGATACTATCCCAAACCTATCAAGAAAGAAAACAGTTCAAAATTCATAAGGTTTGGTTGTTGATTGACATAGATTAAAAGAATATATTAAACAAGACCTAACTTTGAACAACTAACTGCGACTAGAAAGACACTCTTTCGATAAAGAGCTGCTTCTTTTTACCTGTAAATAGGTAAAACCGTAACAAAGCTGTTGCAATTGTTTAAATAGTAAATATTGAACCTCATGAACCTGTGTCATAGTTTCCAACCTTCTTTTGATCAGATGATATTGTTAATAGATGTCCAATTGTTCATTATTCGAAATAGTCACACAGATATACACACAACTGTTGAATTCCACAGATGAAGCCGGGTACTACACCAGCTATACTATCCGATACATTTGCTTTAGGTTAGTTACAATAATTTATCTAATAACTATTATTTGTGTATAAATAACTTCAAAGTTTGAAACACGACCTTCAAGAGATGAAATATGGGTGGACAAAGTATCATTATTCAAATAACCCATAATCACAGGTTATTTACAAATCGTCTCTGAATTCCAGCTCAATAGTTTTACTTAACAGAGTTTAGCCCGGTAGAATGTAAACTTTGGGTTATAATCGGGCGTTTAGCCATGTAGGAGTCTAAGGAGGCCAAAACCCAGTGGTAACAGGGGAATTATGAAAATGACCGCTGGCTATTATCCGGCCATTATGTGAGGAGCCGCACAGGAATTTATCAAGTGGTGGCGTGTATTGATCGAGGTATAATGTGTAAAATGAGGAGAATTATCGTGTTAACACTTACGTAACCCGTGGGATAATGTCCGGATGATAGGGGAACGTTCGGATGATCGAGGCTGAGGATAGAGCCACGCCCGGCCGCTTATGGTGATTAATGCTCTAAAGCTACCGGGATTTTTATTTTTATTTTGCTTGAATATTTTTTGGTAACTTGCGCCTGAAATAGTGTTTTCTCTGTTACTTTAAAAAGTAAAAATTATAGTGAGAAATTTTGTCCTGAAATACGATAAATAGTTATTGTTTGAACATTATATTTATAGTTAAAAACTGACCTATTTATTTAATTATCATCCTTGCCCAGATATTACTATATTCATCATTACACGTGCTGAAGATAACACGGTTTTAGAAACTTTTCCATAGGGATTTCTTTATCCTACAGCTCTGCAGTTATCACCTGCGGACTTTCTTGGTAGGGTAATACTTCAGCCCGAGACCATGACACCTTTTTCATTTTCCCCATACACTTTTCAACGTGTGGATAGTATTGTATTTTCTTTAACAAGTTCAAATTTGAGTTTCTTTGAGGAAATATTTTGTTGATGCTACCTAACCCTTAAAAAATTGTTTTCACAGAGCGTCCGTAGTGGAATATATTTTCAATATTTTGGTTTTGTGGTAAAATGCAATCAATTATTGAAATCTTTGATTTCAGAGTATGTTATACAATTGTATTATATATTGATAACATGTTCAATTCAAAAATCAAAAGAGCAATGCCCTAAAGGTTTTTGGTCGGAACGGGAGCAGACTTATGTTTGGTTGAAGTGTATGACATACCTTCCTGCAAAGTTTCAACTCAGCTTGTTCTGCATTTAGTTCGTGATGGTTAACATGGGATATTTTACAAATAATTTTGAATTGAGTGTTGGTCCAACACATAATCATCATACAACATTTAAAATTTTTCTGTCAATCAAATGTTGTGTTAAAAACATTAGCACGGGAACACTAAAGGCTAGTGTGACAAAGCTCAACGTTTTTTTGAAATGGAGTAATCATAAGCTTGATTGTCTTTTATTAGCATTACCAATCATACCAAATTTTAGTATGGGGAAGGTACAGTTGGTGGATTATCATGTGAAGTTGTAACGCCAGTGGGTTGGAGCCCCAAAGGACTTTCGGAACGTGAGTAACCCCATGTTTGTGAGATGCTACCATGTAGGTGACCATGGGCTAAACATGGGGTCCTAGTACATTTCAGCTCAATCTGTCCCGTTGGTTGGTACATGATCGGTAAAATAGACAGAATAAAAGTCTGTGGGGCTGAGACTTCAATGAATTTTTTAAGGGATGGATTGGCCTAATACCTATAATGTTTTGGTGTTATCAGTCTTCATACCAAAATATATTTAGTCAGCTTAACAAGTTTATTAAATACTTATTATAACCTAAGTTCAACATGGACATATATAAATCATTTTAGATCTCAACGCATTTTTTTAACAGGCTTAGGTTTAGGTTTCGTACTTATTGTTCAATAAAGGTGCATGTTGGTAAACACAAATGTGAATACCCGTGGGGAAGAGCCCCGAGGCATTTTCAGCTTTATAATATTAGTTAGATGTCCACTATACCGATAGGACACGGTATACTCGTATACGAGTATAATACATATTATACTCGTATTATTACATTTGTACTCAACTCTTTAATAAGGCACGACAACATACTGTGGCAACGGTTGTCCATCAAATTAATTTGTTTCGGTAATTATCTGATCCACTGCAACTTTATGTCTGTGAGATATACATTGGGACTTTGAAGGCTAGTGGGGTGGAGCCCTGAGGGAATATTGTAAAACCGTTTGTTAGCGAGGACCTTGGACCAAAGGGAAATGTATGTACCAAATTTCAACTATGTAAACCTTATAGCGATGGAGGTTTTGTGATGAGTCATTGGTGTTTGGTTTTTGTATACTACGATTACTGTTTTAGTTTAGGGAGTGTAAAAATGTGTAATTTACTAGTATTTAGTTGCAAAAAAGGTCTGTAAGTTGCCCAAGTTTATTGACGTAAATATAAATAATCAATCGTTTACCATTCCCATTGAATGTTAAATGGACCTTGGTACTTATGCATTGTCAATTAGGAATACTAGTGGACCTGTTGCACAAAACCGAGCTAAGTTGTTCCATATTGTGTCTGATTAAAAGAGTTGGCTTTGCGATTTCACTAGTTTGTGATTCCAGCTCGTATGTCGATACGGCGAAACTGTGTTTTGTTGTATATTTGCTGTTTTAGAATTAAATACAAATTGATCTCTAAGTTCCTTATGGTCAGAAATCTAAATTTAAGCGCGACCAACTAAATTTCAGAATTAGGTATTGAAAATTGAAAACCACTTTGCACAACTACGGATCAATACCATTTATTTGATACCTCAATCGAAAAAATCGCAGTATAAATAATAGAGGAGTTTTGTTCACAAACATAACCTTAGCGAATTATGTGTGGATTACATTACTAATTAATTCGTGTGGAGGATATTATCCTTCAAGATTACTTTTACAACCACTGATTTCTTAACCAAGCAATACATTTGAATGAAATTCTATAGAGAATGATTGACTACTTAAACCTGCACACAAATTACTTTATAATGTTGTTACGTTTTAATGATTAATTGAAACGAATAATTTTCTCACAGAATTTGTTTCACTGAAAAATGTTTATCCGAGTATTATAGAATGTTCAAGAACATATTACCCCCACACGACCTTCACCCCTGACACCCCTCTACTTCGCTGATCGGTCCAAGTGTGCCCAGTAGCCCAGTCGGTGATAGCTGCCTACCCCCAGCGCCGGCACAGAGCTTGTTCCAAAGCCGCCCAGTAAAGTGTTTGTCACCTCGTACGCTTGTCGGCTAGCTGGTGTTAACTACTGTTTACTTATAATTTCCCACTGGTCACTTGACTTTAGCGGTGGTATTTGCTTAGCTGGCGGGCTCCATTGATTTCGGCACCTTTGACCTATTAGTGGCGAGAATTGAACCGGTGCCCATAATTTCTGCGGATGTTTTGAAAGCTGCTTGACTTTTGGGTGACCTAAACGTGCGGATTTCCTGTTAAGAACGCGGCTAAGTTTTTAAGCCGGGCAAAGCTGGTGTTTTTATGTGTTTTCTTCTGTAGTGAACCTATCAACTCAGTTGATGAACATAATATTTTAGTAATCAGCTGCCGAAATAACAGTTGTCCTTAAGACTGTCACAGGAATCTAAAGCGGCAAATGGGTGAAGGTCCGAGGAAACTAGGCTGTAAATATCTACAGAATCTATCCGAGCTCATCAAACACGTTCGACCATTTCCACGTCAAAAATCCTCAGCCCAGTCGTTTTGAATAAATAAACGGTTATTATTCAAATTCCCGTAATGATGCCGTAACTAAGAATTTTCTTAAATTAAAATCCACTTTTCATTTTGTGCCACGAATTTTCTTCGGCTAAAATGTATGCGTTAGCTCTGTAATAGAGCTTTTAATATGTAAGTGTCGGGGAATAAAGGTGAAATGATGGTATTAATAGGGGAATTATGGTGATGGGGGGCCGAGGGGCCCGAGGCCGTGATTATGTGGTCATCACGGCAAGATGGCGGTGGCATTTATTGATTGTTATATTATAATGTGTAAATGTCAGCACATTATCACATCGTCACCGAGATTGCCCTCAATCGACGCCTCGTTAAGACCTACATTTATGTTTTTTTCGGGGGTATTGAGTTTATTATCAACTTCCTTTTTCAGAGGGTGTTCGTTAGCTAAGAACTACCTTTATTTCGATGCTCTTCTGTATAAATTGGAAGTTTACTGAAACGAAACTGTCTTCTGTAGTAACTTTATTAATTTAAAAGTACATAAAATAAAAATATTAAAGATTATTTTTTAGCAGCTTGGCTATTGGGAGTTTAAGTACAATAATATCGGACACAAGAGCCATCCTATTTGTTATATATATTCAATGATTTTTTTATAAAAACTTTAAATTATATTGACGGTAATGAATAGAATGACTAGCAAATCGTGCTTATCTTACGATTAATAAAAACATCGATTGTTTTACAAGTAAATTTCTGTTATTTTTTTAAATAAGGTTCTCTGAGCACGTCGCGGAAAGAGAATATTACAATTATAATTGAATAATATTTGGTTCTCGTCGAAATTTGACGGATACAATATTAGGGATAGCGGAAAACTACCCCCAGAAAATAATCCCCATGAAAAAGCTGCTACGTCATTTTAACGTCAGAGGCTTGGGGGTAGTTTTCCGGCCGCGAAATTGAAGACAGTTAAAATATTATGTAGTTTTACTAGACCAAAATTTCACGGTTGAAGTAGTTGAAATAAGTGGTGGTAATTTAATACAAATATCAGTTAAGCTAACACCGGAAAAAAACATAAAACTAGACCCAGAAAACTAACCATGGGAAACTAACCCCCAGAAAACAAATCTGTGGAGTACGACTACCGGAAAACTACCCCCGGAAAACTAGCCCTAGAAATTTAACCCCAGAAAACTACCCCCAATTTAACTAATCTGTCGTGCGACCGCAGGAATACTATCCCCAGAAAGCTACCTTCTCAAATGAAACACCCCGCTGTAGATAAAAGTTGATGTAGGTAACATTTCTCTACCACTAAACGGGAAGACTATTTATCGGTTATTTAGTATTCTGTAATATATTTTATTAGCCTAAACTATGCTGTTTTATTGATACTCTGAGCCGCAGCCTGTTTTAATTTCAGAACAACTAAATAAAAGTGTACCACATTCCATTCCTGTGATTTTTAACTTATTAGAAAGAATCCATATAAATAAAATTAGAGTTTTGTCTGTACATTGCCTGGAATTATGAAATTTTTGCATATTTTGACGTTTTATACCATAGGAAAGCAGAAACTCGTCTTATCTCAATTTCTGTCTGTTTTTCGGTGACACTCTAGGACGGGTTTTTGTTCGCTTTTCACGGGAAAACGGGTGCACTTATTTCGATGAAACTTTTTTCTATGTTCTATATGTGCATTGGAAGGTTTTAGATTAATTGGATTTTTGGAAATAACCTTATTTGTAGTACACTGCCCTACGGGGTTTTAAAGATACTATGTAATTCTTATGGACAAAATATTTATTTATATTGAAGCAGATGATGACTTAATAGTTATCCTATAACTTAAAATATTGTAAACAGCCGTTTATCATTATGGAAATAAAAAACCTACTTGAATGGTAACTCTTAGAATGGAAATAAAAAAACTACTTGAATGGCAACTCAAACTCTTTTTTCGATAGGCGAGCGTAGGGGGTATTGACGAACTCTGAGCGCTCCCCCACCACGATCTAATGACCCCCCATTTATATTTTTGCCCCCCCACGATTTTAAATTGTTTGCCCCCCTCTGATTTTATATTTCCCCCCCGATTTTATAATTTTTCTGCCCCCCTTCTCCCCTCCCCGATATATATATTTTTTTTCAACTTGATACACCATGTGTCAGCATTACAGTTCCAGGAATTCTCGTCGACCTGAGCGCACGTGTCACTCCCTCCACCACCTATCCCCACCACATTCTCCCACCACCACTCCATCAATATTCTAAATATTCTACCATAACAGCTTATATCTAAACATACTTGAAAGGCATAAATATATGTTTAGTATTAAAATAAAAAGCCTACTTGAATGGCAACTCTCGAAAATGAACGAGTATTTGACATAAAACAAATTCAATGCCTGTTCTGCGGCAGCAACGCGCCGGGTACGTTGTGTGCTTGGGACATTGGGGGACGAGATCTATGCCTCTCAAAATAGATCTTTTATGTAGCCAACCATTTTACCAGTAGTGTCTCATATTGTAGTGTCTCATTTTACCAGTAAATTTGAAAATTATTTTTGGATAAGATTAAGGGGTTGAGGAGTTTTATTAGGTCCTAGGTTTTAAATGTTGGGAACAGGACATTGAAAAACAGGTGGTCTCATAAACATCCCTCCTTCACTCCGTACCATCGACGAATACAGTAACTACTGATCGACAGTTTTTTCCCTGAGGTTCATAAACAGATTAATTTCGAAAGTGCCTTGTGCTATCCTCATGTACTTAAAAAATGTAAATGTAATTTAAATATAGTAAAATCAATTCGGTTGTCATTCTTTTCAAATTCATCTATTATTTAGACATACAACCCGTACGAAGGACAGGTTCACAGCTAGTATCCTATATAATAATAACGTGTTGTGGCGATGTAACCACCTATTCCGAGTAAACTACTGAACGTAGAGAGGCCAGGTTGGTGTCAAAAGATTTATCTTAGGCCGAGGATGATGAACAAAATACGATATCCTACATTTATTTAGTTATAAGTTTGTAA
Organism: Allygus modestus; assembly: GCA_963675035.1. Lineage (NCBI taxonomy): Eukaryota > Metazoa > Arthropoda > Insecta > Hemiptera > Cicadellidae > Allygus > Allygus modestus. The sequence goes on along the minus strand of OY776111.1, from coordinate 377,019,503 downwards.
TTGGCAAAAAACACAATTTTTTTGCCACATTTTATTTGCAATCACTTTGTTTACCAAGCTATGTGTTCCCTACTTTGCATACAAATGCAATACAACAGCTTGTAAACAAAGGAGACTAGTTTTAGGTTTTTGGTTTGAAATTTACAAGCAGTAAGAAACAAAAATGCCATGCTGAATGGGAATAGAGTTTATAATACTGTATAAAAGTGTCAGCAAAGTTCAATTCAGATTTATGTATTCCGTATTTACTATTTATATTTCAGTTTTTGTTTACTTTTACGGTTAGCGGCGAAATTGGGTTTTATCACTGTTAATGGAACTAAAGTAGATGATTTTCCTTTAATAATCATGGGTCTCAGAAAGTATGACAGCAGGGTGGCATTCTAGCGGTTCACTGCTGGAATTGTAGTTTTTTTAGGTAGTTTTTTCAACTTTTGTGTAAAACTGAATCAAAATATTTGTATTACACCGATCATAGCCATTATACTCCCTAAAGTAGTATAGCGATTTGAGTATGACATTATAAAAAAACATGAATAAGACAGAAATACAGTTAAGAATGTACACTAATTTCCTGTGCGCAGCTTGCGCATCCTGTTTTGAGAAGCTAAATTAGAAAATATTTAAATAGTAATCAAAACAATGACCTTCTGTAGTTATACGTAATCCTTATAACAGCTGTTTATAATTTGATTTAAAAAAAAACATATGTGACATAAACCAAATAAAACTCACATCCATATGAATAACATAGGGACTTGGAAGTCCCATGGGACAGAGCGTTGAGGCCTAAGTCGAAAATCTAAAGCCAGTTTGCACATCTGCACACCTAGCTTTAGTCTTATCGTTTAGCACAACTAGAATTATCGTTTTAGTGTATAATATGTGGGGGTACATCATAAAATAAAAAGCCTTATTGTTTATAAAGTTTGCATGTAGTGTATTAGTAATGTAGGTAGATAAATTATGTCTTTTTGTTGGTCTGTCTTTAGATAGTTTGTATGTTAGCAGATGAAATCCAATTAAATGTTGGAAAATATGTAGATTGTATTTTAATCTTTTAGTTATAAAAACAGTGAAAGTAGTTAGGTTAATTTGTATTACAAATTTGGACCGATTAACAAACCTTTAAACACTTAATAACATTTAACTGCAGTTTTTACGAAACAAAATTTGGCTTGAAGTGACACCAAAATGGGTTAGATTCAACATTCAAAACTAAACTAACAACAAAGTTTAAATTAAACCCTTTTGGATATTGCAATCAGGCGTAAAATGTCTTTCGTAAAAAGACACTTTTTAATTTAGACACGTTCTAATAAACGTGTAATTTTAATATGCATTATGTTGGGTCTTTATTTCAATAACACCTTTAAATTTTGCACGGCGGATTCCCATTTTGTTACATCCAATTCAAAATTTGGTTTTTAAAAATAAATTGTTAAGCCATTAAATTTATTTTATAACCAGTGATCAATACTTCTTTAGTTTGTTTAAGTCCGTCATTTTCGAGGGCTAATAACAGCTAGTAAATTTATAAAAAGAGGATAAATTAACTACGACCAATCTCGTCTGTAATAATTATGCTCGTCGTCTACAATGGGCAGGCGAATCTATTAATTTACTTACCTCATAAGGCATACCTGAGGACAGCGAAATGTTTAAGACACAAGAGTCACTTAGCTGTCAATGTTAAGCTGTACACAAATATTTACGCATAAACAGATCAGTTCTCCCTTTATTTGTCGTATTTTTCGTAGGTGTGGTGATCCTACTTAGTGGTAGAGATACATTACCTACATTACCTTTTATCTACAGTGAGGAGTTTGATTTGAGGGGCTAGTTTTTGAGCGGGTAGATTTCCGGGATAAGCTCTTTGGAGAGAGTTTTCTGGGGATAGATTTCCGAGGTTAGTTCATTGGGGGCAGTATTCTGGGGATAGTTTTCTCGGGGTGGATTTCCGGTGGCCGAACTGTTGAGTTAATTATTTAAGTGTTAATGTTATTGCAATTTGATAAAATTATAATGTATTGGAGGTAGAATTCCAGTCGCGGGCCAACTTTCATGCAGCTGCAGGCCCCGCCCTTCGTGACATCAAAATGACGTAGGGGTCTTGGGGGTCCTTTTCTGGGAGCAGTATTCCGGCGACTCCAATATTAAGGTTGAGGATTCGATGGTGCCCTACGGGAAAAGTCACCAGCAATGAAATATTTGTAGTTTGTTATAAATTAGCAAAACGTGATTTACAACTTCACTCCTTAACTCTGAATATTTTTCATTTTCTAATTAAGGAAAAGAAACAGAACGGAAGAAATAATTTTCGTGGTAAAAAGCGTCTTTTGACTATGTTTTAAATTCCCATGTAAATTAATTGAATGGAGCTATTTTATTTAATCAGCTGATTACTTTAATACATGTTTACAAATAGGTTTCTAAGGTAGTTCTCGATTATCCTCTCAGATTGAAGCATTTCAGCGCGGGGAATTTTCTATTCTTCGTAATAAATCTATTTATATATATTTAAAAAGTTAATTTTGGAATTGTATGTAATCAAATGAGAAATACACCATGCCAAATTTGAAGGTATTTTCTTGACGAACCCCAAACATGATAGAGCCACGATTGCAGATTATTATCGCCGAGTGAAGATGTATACAAAATATTCGACGTTGTTACGCGTATTTTATCGTTTTCGAGCGTTCATACGATATTTGTCTGATTTTAAATACACAATATACGTGTTTTAATAATCAGCTGGTTAGAGAAACTTAAAATAGTGATGAAATTTTCTTTTTTAATTCTAAATTGAATTATTCCAAAAATGAAGTAAATTGTGCAAATATAGAGTGATTGAACTTTCATTTAAAAATTCCGCGTGTGAATGGTTCGATGGAAACCTCAATTGAACTGTACAAAGAGGTGCCTCTGCTATCTACGAAATTTACTACAAATTGCCACAAAATTGGCAGTATGTGATAGGATACACTTACTGCCAATACTACCTCATTATCAACAACCCGAGCCAAGTATGATTTTGTTAAAACTCGAACGTTTGTGATTTATATTTCTGTGAATTTAAATTTAACGAGTTGCTCGACAGTCAAGACTTTTTAGAACAATTGTCAAGTTGGGTCTATCTACATTAATAAATTTTGGCATTTTTCAGTTTCACGTCTGTTTCAAGATATGTTTTTTATGACATCCGCAGAAGGTCAGCGAGTTGAGATAATATTTCCAGATGTTAGCCTGAGGGCTACTAAACATAATCTACACGAAGGTTGTTGACTACGATTGTTATTCACCAACAAATTGTTAACTTTTATATACTGCTTAATTCGACAAAGCATTTCTCTGTAACGTCTATAACCTATAATCTTTAACATTTCTCTCTAAGGAACAGTTCAAGTTTTGAAATGTTTGTTTTGGAATAAAAATAGATTAACCAGTATAAACTAGTAAACTACAATACAAACCATTGCCCAACTAAATAAAATATAAGTTACTAATAATATGTAAAAAGACATGTAAAATTGTATTTAGGTGTTAAATACATTAAAAAAGATTGATACCAAGAATTTAGGAACAAAAAAATGATGTAATTTCTTAAACTATTACAATAATTGGCTGAGGCTATGAGCTCTGCTCAGATGCCTAAAGAGTTTTAGTTTTAAAATTAAGTTAAATTGTATGGCTGATCATATTTAACTACTTTTATTTCTTTGAATTTAATTTATCTATATGATTTGTGCCCTGATAGATTTTAACTGAGAACTATTGTTTTTTCTTAGAGTTTCTTACCATGATCTTTAATTCCAGTATGGGTTTTGGTGTCAGACTTTTGGTTTACCCAAAGGTTCTTTTTAGTGAATTTCCTATGGAAAGTGAACTATTAGCATGACCCGCACGGTGAAACTTAAGCCCGGGACCACCATAGAAGTTCCTAACGTGACCCCCTGAACACGTTTTGGGGGGTCGTTCAAAATTGTATATATATATATATATATATATATATATATATATATATATATATATATATGTGTGTGTGTGTGTGTGTGTGTTTGCACTCTAGCGGTCGCAATTTTTGTCCGATTTACTTCAAATTTGGTAGGGACGTTCCTTTCTGTAATCAGTTGGACAAGTTCGTTGGGCAAAACAATCGGAAAACTCTAAACCCCTTTTTTGGGGATTAATCTTTCAAATTTCGGGTTTTTGGGCCCAAAAATGGTTATAAAAGCCCCAAATGTAAAGAAAATGCATGTAAAAAGATGGGAATTAGAGAGGCGAAAGTTTTAAGCCCTCTCTCGTCATTCTAGCATAAATATTTACCGAGTTATTAAAGAAGATGTGTATTGACTAAACACAGTACGTTGTCTTATGGGGGTTTTACACGAGAAAAGCCTGTTATTCCTTTGTTAGAGTACTTTTATCATCCCCAGCAACCTCACACCTACTTTCAAACCTGTCTGGACCTTCTCCTAACCTTATATTGGGCAAAATTGTATTCCCAGCTTTGAAGGTAATTGAAACCAGGAGTATCAGAACAGCCAAAAAATCAATGTTTTCAGATTTCAATAAAAATTGAACAAATGTATGTTTTTACACTGGTTTTGAGTTTTAAAAGTTTTATTTGGAAATTCACTTCCCTCACGTCAGCGTGCTGCGTGCGAACTCGTTTCGGTTTAACATTGTTGTAGAAACTACTTCAATTAGTTAACAAGTCAATTAAGTTTTTCTTTGAAGGGTAAGCTAAAAAGTCGACTCTAATGTATTTTTTCACGGTCTGAAGAAAAGGTGAGGTACCATCACCCTCCTTTGCTGGAGCACAGTTTACTGGTAACAGCAGTGTCCATCTACAACCTTACCCATTTGACATCGAGTCACTGATGAAACGTTACTTGTTTCTCGCACTAACTAGCTGTTTGTCAGTTGCTCTCAAAACCTGCTGTAATTTTATTATCTACCAAACTTAAAATCCTTTCAAAGCATAGTGAACAATTTAGAATGCATCGCACACATACGCAGCTCAAAGCCAGTGACCCCGGCTCATTAGGTAAATGGGAACAAAGAGAGCCATGTTTGTAATACATGCAGCTAGGCAGCACCGCAGCACCGCAGGCGGCGGATGATGGTGATTTGGCCAAGACCGAGCGTAAATTGCAGACCAGGGTTTGGAAGCTTAGAGTCCGGTATAATTTACACCTCCGTGGCCGGTCGTAATGAATACCCTAAACAAAGTCCACTAACTGGTAATTTACAAGTATTTAATGGGCCGAGTTGGCCGGTCGCTGTAATGTGTGGTAAGTGGGGCGACGGTGCCTCTGCCGCGGCGACCGACGAATAACACACTCATTAATATTTATGGTGAAACTGCTGTGTTGTAAATCAAAACTCTATTAAGAATAAGAACAATGCTAGTAAAGAAGTGATCTATGGCCCGAAAATAATTCCTTTAGGTAAAGAATCACTGGACTAAAAAATGAGGTGTTTTATATTTGTATGCCCATAGGCCCAATAAGGTACTTGGGGCCGGGCTTTGCTCAGAGGAAAATCACATGCTGATACTTCACTTTGACTTTTTTTGATCATCAGTTATGGTTATTTTGTTACGATTTGAAACTCAGTGAGCCCAATGTTAAAATTTGCCAGCCGTTTTTGACGCCTAAAACCCCTTTATAAAATTCAGCAATTCTGCAATCCATTCTGCACGTATAAATTGTTCGTATAAGGGTATAGTACTGTTGTTCATAAGGTTTTCTTCCTGTTATTTTACCTGTAAAGTGGCTTGCATTTTCATCCAGGAATAATGTTCCCAACGAAACTTAGATCGCCCTACTCAGTTGGGCAATTGGCAATATTGCTCACTAACTGGTATAATTAATTGTTTGAAACACTTCACGTTTACGTTGGAATTTTAAAATAAACTTTATGGAAGATTAAAGTTTTACTTTACGGAGAATTGGAGCTTCAGAAAATATTCTGCAAACTGTCTAATCCCTATTGAAATATTAAACCGTAGGATTATCGAAAACGTAAACATTTACGTTGAGCTCTCTACCACGTATCTCTACATCCGGGGCCCTCTATCCCTCCAGCGTAGCGGATCTATCGCCAGATCTGACATTTATAATAGCGCGCATTTTCCGTTTCGGGCCGACAGCGTTTTTGAGTGACGTTAATGTTTTGTGGGCGAATTTCTGCGTCATCCAGGCGGAAGCTATGGGTTCGACCTGGGTGTTCCCAATTATCGGCACAAAGCTATCGTTTCGCGGCACAATGGGCCTATTAACACCACCGCCAAAACATTGGCTGACAGATGGAGGGGCTAGTTATTCCGCAACCCTGCCTACATTGTGGCTCCGATGTTTTAGAGAAACTACTACTCTCTGTTGTTATCTTTTAGTGGCGCTGGAAAATAAAAACCCCCTTACCCACCCGTGGTTTTGAGGCAGGATATTTTGTAGAATTTTGATCAATAGTGTACTAAATTTAATAAATATCAATGTTTAAAAATAGGTTAAAAATTTGCCGTTTAGCCACTAGCCGCCATCTTCTTTTTTATACAAAAAAATAATATCTCGAGAACTATTTAAGCTACAGAAAAAAAACTTTTCATGTACGTTAAATAACTAAAGAGGCAAATATTCAATAAATATTATGAAAATGTCTTAAATGTTTTTAAAATGGCACCCGTGTGAATATTTTTAAGTCAAACAACAACAAAAACATTAATTTTATAAACAATTTACAAGATACAAAAATGAAAAATATTTTTATCACAAATCTTATGATTCTTTTTTTAACGCATTCAACGCATAAGAGAGGAAATGCAGTTTTAAGGTTTTCTAGAGAGTGGGCGCCACGTAAAGGAGCACTGCTTGTTGTCTCCGGTTTGTGCTTGCAAATCTTGAAAGTGTATTTCTTGCTTTTGCATTTTGACAAATAGCGTTGAATAAAGAATCATAAGGTTTGTGATACAAATATTTTTCTTCGTTGTATCTTGTAAATTGTTTATAAAATTAATGTTTTTTTATTTGACTTTAAAATATTCAAACGGGTGCCATTTAAAAAATATTTAAGAAATTTTTATAATAATGCTTTATTATTTTCTTCTTGAGTTATATAACGTACGTGCAAATTTTGGTTACTGTAGCTTAAATATTTCTTGAGATATTAATGTTATTTATTTATCAACGGTTTCCCAATTTAAATTTTCTTATTACAACAGGCAATAAACAAGTATAAAAATAAATAAGAGTATACATATTACATGCACAGATAACAACTATTTTAGCTTAAAAACAATTCATATCAAAGCTCATGGTAAATGTGAGTTCAGCAAAAAAATTATAGCAACAAGCAACAATTACATCAATATACATCACAATCAAACACCTAGCTAGTGTGCAAGTATACAAATATCAATGTTATCCTAGTGTACAATCTTAAAAATAAAAAAATTAAATAATTTTTGTGTAAAAAGTACAAAATGGAGGTTAGCGGCTAAACTGCAAATTATTCAACCTATTTGTATGTCAAATTTTTTGTTAAAATTGATAGGTACTACCAGCCCCCGAAGTTTGTAATGACCCTTTCTGAACACCCTGTATAAGTGGTTATTTGTGTATCAATATTTTCCACCTGATGTCTCAAAAATAACCTCCGATAAATTTGATAACGAGATCAGGTTGATTTCAGCTGTGATTTTTACCAGACCGACATGTTTAATTGGAATAGCGTATATACAGTTATCACAACACTAAATTGTTTCTGAATATGTTTAACCTTATGAATTTTTAATACCCACTAACGTCTAGTAGGTTTCAACTACTTAAACCTACTAACGCAATAAATGTTACTGATGGATAATGAATGAGTGAAATATAGCCGTAGAATTAAAATATATCCATTAACACAAGTTACTACCCCATTACATAAATAACCTACCACACTAGCACTTATATTACCTCAGATTTATTTAGTTTTTTGCCCTCACAAACGCCCGGGACGAGGGGGATGCTGAGATTCCTGGTCCACACAAAGCCACTAATTACAAGGCCCTAACACCGGACTTAGGTAATAGAGTCACTCGCCTCTTAACGGCGGCATTAAGCCCTTAACTGCGGCCTCGGGTTGGGTTTAGAGTCCTCTAATATTTAAACTTTTATAGTTTTATAGCTTTTTTAATAGTGGCCCTAGGTCGGCAACTAACATCTGGCCCGGCGATAAACGTTTAAGAGCTTCCTTGTTATTAGACCGTAATACTGTCGGTGGACACCCTCTAACCATTCCGGGGTTTATTGTGCTCCGTTTACAGCAGGAAATAACTTGAGGTTTTCTATGAAACGGGGATACTCGGTGATTTATCGGGACTGTCGGAGTTTGAAATCTCCATTGAAGACACATCAAAATGTTAAAAAGGTAATTCTACTTTCTTTTGTAGACTAATATTGAAAGCGCACGGTGACTAAATATTTCCATCCCAAACGTTAAACATGTAATTCAATCCTAAAATAATAGTTAAAAAGGTTAAAGTACATATTGGTTACTTGTAAAATTACCCAACTATTTCAAATAAAATATATATATTCTCAACGTGCTTTAAACTGCTTTCACAGTTTTGCGCCAAAGAAAATTATTTACTTTTGTAAGGAAACAAAATAAAATAATTTACATAAATACAAATGCCTTAAAAACTAAAATTTCTAGAAAATACTTAATCAGCCTTTTCTTTAAGACAGCTCCTTTTCAACATTGCCTTTTCAAGAAACGAAGTGTAGCGAAACGGAATGATGAGATTTATTCCGATTTTGAAGGTTGGTTTATGGAAAAATGATTTGCCCGGGAGATTACGGACTTATCCTTTACCAGCTGCTAGGATGTCTGGGCAGGAACACCTGGGTGTGACTGCGGTCCAAGGAGACCCGGTCAACAGCTCAATCAGAAGATAACATCCTCCAGAATATATTTCACACGAAAAGAACTGTGTGTGTTGTATGCCCAGTGATCATTTAAGAGAGGGAGATTAGAATATTGTTAGATGTAAACAACATTTAAGAATACCGTTGAATTAATAGCACACTTAAAAAACACAATGGAATTCAAATATTCGTAAAGCTACTTTGAGAGTTGTTCATAATACCTCTCATCCACAGCTACATCCATACACATACAGCTCTCACCCTACAGTTCTCATCCTACAGCTCTCATCCACATATATAGGACTTTGTTAATACAATATTATTACATTTCAAATATCCGTGATTTGCCAATTAAATTTTGTGTTATTGGTGGAAAACGTCTGAATGATTTTATATTCCATGAACGAAACGTCTCTTATATTTAAGAAATACGAGTATGTTGATAACTACAAATTGCTTTTGTTATGTTTATTTATACCTTGTTGTGGTGTTGTGGTATTTGGAACTCATATTAAAACCTTTGATTACATTATTGTTTGCTATATATTCTACAGATAGTTTACGATTGTTAAAATAAGTGTCAGGTAATATTAATTTTAATATTGACTTCGTGTGTATGATTTTTTTTATTTCACCCCTCACACACAAATTCTGAAAGCGGTTTTGATAGTTGGTACTTCTTTTTAAATGTTTTGATGATCTATAGAACTCCCGATGAAAGAGTTACAGAAAAAAACATAAATCCGCTTAACGATTATTTTAATGTTGTAGCATTTCCTTAATTTTATAATTACGATAATATAACAAAATTTAACTGACTAACGGTTGCCATTTTAATATTAAACTTTTTTAACATAGTAGTTTTGGTTTTTTTCTTCTTGACAACGTACAAAGGTTGTAATATTGACCTTCACTCTAGTTCAAGCTTCTTCTACAGTTTTAGGTTCTTTGTCAACGAGTTATTCCTGAAGTTAGTATAAATAACAAACCTTAGGCAGTTTAGAAAGTTTTTGTAAAGGTTTGAGATTCAACATTTCATTATTAAACAACAAGTAAATTGGTACGTGCATATATTGCCCACATTAGGATGCAACAGGTGAACACATGACTATTTTAACATGATATAATGACGTCACTATGCCTTTGAGTTAGACAATAATTGTTACAAAAGAATAAGAACTATAGAAGATGAATACATTTGTTACTGAAATTTTAAAAAATGTATTTGTATTACTCATATTCAGCTTCTTTAGTCAGCGGTAAATTAAATATAATTTAGTATGTCATAGAAAAAGATTATTTATTCTAATTAAAATGAGCCTAACACATTATTGTGGTCGTCTCGAGTGAACCACTCTAACGGAGGAGTGGACCATCTAGACACGCGTCGGACCAGATTAGGCCCGGTAGTCACAGTGTACACAGTTTATGAACAATCGGACAAGTGTTGGCCCACGCCTCTTATCTTTATCACCCAACAACAGGCTTTGAATAGATTTAAATAACAATCTGGCCGCTCTATCAACTGCCCGTTTTGTGTTCGTTGTTCGGGTAAGCGGCTGTCCCGCTATCTCGCCTTGCTCTTTATAGCTTTATCGTATGTCTTGAATACTAAATGGTCCTTGTTTTGGTAGACGGGCATTGCTGAGGAAATTAAATTAATTCTCAGAATAAGGGAAATGTGTTGAGGCAATCTCGGTTTGGAGTTATGATGTATATATAAGATGAGTAATCACAGTTTGCGTGAACTTTTTATCCCCTTCCGAGGTGAATTTGTGTAAGTATTTTGGACGATTTTTGGATGTATCAACCGTATTTGACTTCTTTGGAGGAAACTATGAGTTTACGTTTTAAGCTAGCCTAATGTCTATGTGTTCAGTAATAGTTTGCCAATGAACGCTTAACTGAATCGTCACTAAACGCGCTTGCAATCGACCTCACTTGTGACACGTCATCTTGCTATTCGGCTACTTGATATTTGGCAGACTACGTCGTAGATACAGCCAATACCTCGGAGTAACCGACTAATGACGCAAAACACACTACAGTACTTGTATCTTATCGATAGGAATACACCTAACTAAATTTGTTACTTTTTTATATTAACAGTACACATTAATATTTCTAGGTGGTTATTTTGAATGCTGAGCATTTCTAACTGATATGGAAGGCAGTGTATTATTACAAACATATTTAAATCACAGTAATATCGCATTTTATCGTTAGATTATCTCATTCGTAATCAACTAAATACTCCTATAACGTCAGTCCTAAACCCCTGCCTTAGATCTATAGTCTTCGCTCTATTAGGTGTTACTAGAATCGATTAAATTAAATTCAAATTTAATAGATTCAAAGCCTCATCCCGAGCAGCGTTTCGCTGATTGTGTATTGGGAGAGAACACCGACTTGCACTTACGCATGAGTAATAAATCAATTTCGATATCTGCAGGTGCTAGGGACGCTACCTCGGGCTGTGACCCGTACACAACACCTCTTCTCTCCACAAACACCCTACACCTGCCTGCGCCCTCAGACGCATCCTTGTACTTATCGCACCTCCTCGTCGGCCCAGCGCCGCCATCAAGTAACACGGAGGGTTATCTCGCCCCAGGGCTACCCGACCGTTCGACGCAACGCTTCTCAAAGTCATAAACACCTGTCTGAAACTCCACACCACCTGGTAACCGTGTTATTGGCACTAATTTTTGTAAGGGTTAAGGATAATAATTTTTGTTTTAAATTTAAAGGAATACAAAATTCAGAAGTAAAGTTGAAGTCGTCATACGTGATCTGATTATTCGACTTATTCTTTATCGTTCGATTGATGAGCTAATATATGAAATTAAACATATTAGCATCAATAGTTCTAAACTAGATTTCTGTATTTATATATAATTCAATGTTGTGTGAAACATTCAGTTAAACATAGTACAAGTAAATTCTTGTAATAAGTTGTATAATGGATTTTAAAATCTTCGGATCTGCATATAGCCTATCCTTACCTAAGCTTTGCTAAGGAACATATCTACAATAAATAATTTCGTGATCGCTGTGTACTGGGATTCTTTGACTCTACCTCGACAATTACAGTAAAATTACTTCTTGTTTTCTAACAACTAATTCCAGGATGGCTGAAGTGTTGTTTGTACGCAAAATGAATGTAAAGAGATTCCTCAAAGATAATATAAAGTATTAGAATTCGTGTAATAGCTAATATACTGGTCATTGCAACAGCCTTTTATGTGTTCACTTTCGGTATTGTTAAATGTGGCTAAAAATAAATTTATAGAGTGATTTTAAACCAAAAAGTTATATAATAAACGTATTCTTAAGAAATCTGAAACTGAATTTTCAGGAGGCTTTTGGAACCAGCTTTCTGGAAAAAAAACTTACGCTAGGAGGAAAAGCCTATTTCGAGTAAGGGGAACTACAGCCCCCACGTGTGTTCTTCGAGTGTGGATTTAATACAGCTTCTTTAATCCTCGGGAGTGGTCATATGTTGTGCGTACTCGAGTGTCGCCACATTCTTGACTGGAGGGAGCCACAGGCGACGTCACCCCCACCCCGACCTAGTGACAGTCCGCTGAAGCGGACAAGATCGTGGCGACAAACGAGGTACGAGGGGTTGCTCCTGAGGGGTTGTCGCTGTGGGCGTTCCCAGAAGGATAAACACGGGCTAATCCTGTTAGCGCCACTTAGCAGGGATCCAATTAGAGGGGTGATCTTTGCGGGTGGCGCCCCGAGTGACCAAGACGGTCGTAGGGCTCGAGTATACACATAAAGGACTAATTTTCAACTTCTGAAAATCTGAGAAAACCTCAAAACCCCATGAAATATCAACACAATTTTTTTCTTAGGTCACTTCTGCATTACGGAAACCATTCATTGCTAAATAGGTGTTGTGAAATAATAATAATAAAAAATGTATAATTATACGCTTAGAACCAAATTACAGTATCAATTAAAAATCAGTTACATCTTTAAAAGCAGGCTTCGTTAATTCGCCAAAAGTGTAATATACAAGTACAGTAATAACCTTGAGTGCAATAAAGTCATGTTTTACACACAAAAGTGGAATTCCTGTCTCAAACGTTTAATGTTAAGAGAACGTCGGAGACACAGGTTCTGCTGATCAGGCGTAAGTTGTGGTCAAACTAATCTAAAAATATATTACGTCACCGATTATGTTACTAAAAAGTAGAAGTAATATTCGATAATCATTTATTTAATTTTAAAATAATCACTCGCAAAAAACCTGTGATGAAAATACCTTTAATTAAATTGTAGTTAATATTTGTGTAAACGTAAACTTTTACGTGTCTTTGTTTACGTTTTGTGTATACGTAAACGTGATATAGTGTTTTCTGTTTAACATTGGTTCTTATGGAGAACAAATCCAACATTGCAGCTGTTTCTAACGTCTTCTTGATTAAAATACACAACATTAAAAGAAAAAATGCATTACATAAACCTCTGTTTAGGTCTTGTGTATTTCTGTCCTTTAGATATGTTCCTCCAAAACTAAAAGTTCAAAAAACAATCCAGCTATTAACCGTAATATAATTGGATGTACCAATAAAGGGTTTTAATAATTTGTTACATGTTTAAGATTTAGTAACTTTTGAAAATTGACAGTAAAATATTTTCAATATTAATTACGATATTACAAAATTAAACTTTTAAATTTAATATCACATTGCATTATATTAGTCCTATTTTCTAATAAAATAAAAAATCGATGGATATGAATACTTTCTAATAAAATAACAAATCGATGGATATGAATACATAAAGGTGTTTCTTAGTAATCACACAGCCTGAAAAGTATCAATACTTAATCCTCGACCATATTTAATTGCATGCCATAACTAACTCTTTCAACCTTAAGCACAATCTCGTAGTACTACACGTGGTATTACCATAAACCTTGGAGATAAGGTGTAAGACAACTGGGAAACCAGTTAAACGAAATTTTCGAAGTGAGATCAGTGAGCATAATTTAGTGCTAATAAACGACGGTGCCAATCGGATGGTAAACAAATTACATTAACGGCTGCCGGCCGATCGCAGCGCGCGCCGTGGCCGCAACAGTCCGCACCGATAAATCCCCGTCCGTCCACATGGCCGCTAACCAGTCCGTAATTATACATATTTTATTATATTTGAACTTTCCTGCTTTAATTCGTTCCAAAGCTGTCCAGAACGGGTTCAACTGGATCTCAGCAGCTCCCCTCCCTTCTTCTATGTGTCATACATAGTGAATTTTTAACGATGTCCCATTTATAGCTACAATCTTATATGTGGGAGTCCATATTAAATTGATGGTTTGCCCTCAGTTAAACTAATATTCTGGACTACTTTTGGCAGTGTTTATTATTTCGTATATACCCTTTTTAATTTCTCCAATAAGGAAGAAGCTATTACTGTAGGTGGCACGGTAAGACTTCAGGCCCCCAGATGCCAACATTTCGATTCGTAAAATTGTATAGTGTGAGGGTTAACTTTATAATTTTCATAAAAAAGTCCGATCTTAAATAAACTTGGTACGGATGGTTAATACAACCTAGCATTTATGAACAAGTTCGAAAACCAGTCAGACTGCCCCATACGAAGTGGGGTTTTGGGGAAAGTCTGTACCCAAATATTATTCATTATTTCATTATTTAACAATAAATAATTCAAGTTCATTATTAATTTTAAGCTAAATATTCACATTCTATGTAAAATTTCATGACAATTTGATCTGTCATGTTTTTATGTAACTTGAAAAATAAGAAAATTATAAGCAATCTTTGTTGTTGGTCAAAAATAGTTTCATGTGCGTAGCGAACGAGTTTGGTGGAATATTTTTGATTTCTTTACGCCAGTTTATTTAGTTTACAATAACGCACTACTTTGGGCATTTAACCTTCCTTTTTACTATTATGGTTTACGAGATCCCAATAGTGAGCTTAAAAAATGAACACACTATATATTTATTAAATATTTTATGATTACTCAGGTTTGCTGAGACGGTGTACTTTTTATTCTTGTTTACGTCGGTTATTGCAGTATATCTGGTACATAATTATTAGATTGCATCCAAGCTCCATGAATCAAATATTTTATCAGTCGAAAAAGCCAATAATTCTGTTAGTTAATTTGACCGAAATGCGACCGATACAATAATTTACCATATTCTAGTAAAAACCACTAAAGACCAAGCCATATTCAAAGCTGCTATTTGCCTGCTTATAATCTGAATTATAGGAAGATGTCCTGTAAAACATTACAACAGTTGCCACGGTATCCAGTAACCTCTACAGTGTGACTACCCAGCATTTTGGTATACTAGTCTGTTGGGACGACTTCGGACATCAGCAGTATCGAATTAACCAGCTCTATGGCCTCTGCCTCTGTCCACCATCACACAATTGCTGAGGTCTCCCTTAAACATTTTGGTATAAATACCCACTAACCAGCATTGTAGCCAGATAGTATTTTCTGAGGACACCTGACCACGGCAGTCACATCACCTCTACATACATACATGTTCTCTGCCGACCTGTCACACCATTGCTGAGGTCTCCCATATAGTTCTGAGAGTAAATACCCACTACCAGCATTGAAGCCTGATACCATTTTGTGATGACCACGGACCACGGCAGTATCGAAATCAACAGCTCATGACATGTGTATACACTTGTTAAACTTTTTCAACTATCTCCTCTAACAACAAGAATGTGGATATCTGCTGCCCAGCGTTATAGGCTTGTAGTCATTTTGTTGTAACGACCACGGACCATGGCAGTACGATGACACCACCTCTATGATCTCTGTACACTTGTTAATCTTTTCCATGATCAACTCTAACTACAATATCCACTGCCCAGCGTTATAGGCTTGTAGTCATTTTGTTGTAACGACCACGGACCATGGCAGTACGATGACACCACCTCTATGATCTCTGTACACTTGTTACACTTTTCCATGATCACCTCTAACAACAACAGTGTGGATATCCACTGCCCAGCGTTATAGGCTTCTAGTCATTTTGTTGTAACGACCACGGACCATGGCAGTACGATGACACCACCTCTATGATCTCTGTACACTTGTCACACTTTTCCATGATCACCTCTAACAACAACAGTGTGGATATCCCTGCCCAGCGTTATAGGCTTCTAGTCATTTTGTTGTAACGACCTCGGACCATGGCAGTACGATGTCACCACCTCTATGATCTCTGTACACCCATCACACCATTTCTCTGATGTCTTCTAACTACAAGAGTGTGGATATCCACTGCACAGCGTTATAGGCTTGTAGTCATTTTGTTGTAACGACCACGGACCATGGCAGTACGATGACACCACCTATATGATCTCTGTACACCCATCACACCATTTATCTGATGTCTTCTAACTACAAGAGTGTGGATATCCACTGCACAGCGTTATAGGCTTCTCGTCATTTTGTTGTAACGACCAGGGACCATGGCAGTACGATGACACCACCTCTATGATCTCTGTACACTTGTTACCTTTTTCCATGATCACCTCTAACAACAACAGTGTGGATATCCACTGCCCAGCGTTAAGGGCTTGTAGTGATTTTGTTGTAACGACCAGGGACCATGGCGGTACGATGACACCACCTCTATGATCTCTGTACACTTGTTACACTTTTTTCATGTTCACCTCTAACAACAACAGTGTGGATATCCACTGCCCAGCGTTATAGGCTTGTAGTCATTTTGTTGTAACGACCACGGACCATGGCAGTACGATGACACCACCTCTATGATCTCTGTACACCCATCACACCATTTCTCTGATGTCTTATAACTACAAGAGTGTGGATATCCACTGCACAGCGTTATAGGCTTGTAGTCATTTTGTTGTAACGACCACGGACCATGGCAGTACGATGACACCACCTCTATGATCTCTGTACACTTGTCACACTTTTCCATGATCACCTCTAACTACAATATCCACTGCCTAGGCTATAGGCTGTAGTCATTTTGTTGTAACGACCTTGGACCATGGCAGTACGATGACACCACCTCTGTGATCTCTGTACACCCATCACACCATTACCCTGATGTCTTCTAACTACAACAGTGTGTATATCCACTGCCCAGCGTTTTAGCTTGGTAGTATGTTGTGTCGATAACGGCAGTATCGATTTCACTAGCTCCACGATCTCCGTCCACACGTCACATCAGCTCATCGCTCCGGGACAAAAAATCGTACGATAAATTATTTCGACAATTCGGACGCGGTGTCACATCGTCGCTCTCTCTCTCGATCTCTGTCTCTCTCGCGCTTTGTTTATTTATCCCTCACTCTCGTATTTATTCTCCCACTTGCCGTTATTATTTACCGCCTCGCTCGGTTTTATATATCACCTCGACATTATTGTCCGATTTTCTACATGTGTTGAGCTTTAATTTGCGACGCCTCGCCCGCTGGCCGTTATTTACGACTATAGAGCGCCACCTCCACTTGTTTTCTTGACGTTATGTTTTTCTTGGCCCCCTTTTTGAGTTATAGCCATATTAATCTGGCTCGAGTCACGACTCACGGCTCTATTGGGGTCTGGCCATAAATTTTTCGTTTGTTTTAATTGACTGCATTACGTAAACTAATTACTTTTATTATCTTGTTTTCTAATAAATTTATGCAATC
The DNA here is from genome assembly GCA_963675035.1 of Allygus modestus. Classification (NCBI taxonomy): domain Eukaryota; kingdom Metazoa; phylum Arthropoda; class Insecta; order Hemiptera; family Cicadellidae; genus Allygus; species Allygus modestus. The sequence goes on along the minus strand of OY776111.1, from coordinate 377,001,910 downwards.
TGTTTGTAGCAATAATAGTTTAATACATTTTGTTATTCCCTCCTGAACAAAACATTTTGATTTATCTTAAAATTGTAAGTTGATCATTCGAAATAAATAAGCTGTAGTTACACTTCACGCGGAATATCTTGAGCCGTGGCTTACTCCACTGCCGGAGTGACTGAGATAACCAGCCGGTTTACTGAACATGGAATACTGACGAACAGTTAATCTGTTTATATAACAATATTATGATTAGTTGGCTGAACAGATAATGAAAACCACAGTTGACACATTTAGACCGATGTCTAAATCTCGCTCTACTCCAACTGTTTTAAATGAAAACAGTTCCCTCAGCTAAAGATATTCTGCGTCAAGTGAACCACTTTGTTTGTTTGCTCTATTATAAAACAAAATAATTGCTACGATACACATAACACAACATGAATTTATTCCAGGTTTTTTATTCAATCTAACGAGGCTTTCCGATTACATTTGTATAAAGAAACATTTCATAATTACATACATCATTCTGCCGCTTTTTTTCATTTGCACCTACGATAAAATTAAACAAAATAGTCAACCTACATACCGTTAGTGACTCATTATCTGCAAATAAGCATATACTAAATATTGATAACAACTTTTTTTCTTTAATTTATTTATTCCGATATAGTTTTAGCTCAAAGAAATTGAATGTGCCAAGGCTGTTCATGCGTTACTGTTTAGTGAGATTATAAGGCGTTTAATCGTTTAAAGTTAAAAATATAATGCCTTATTACATGTACACAGAAATTGTATAAACCTATAATTTATAATATGTATAAACGGGCACATGAAACGTACAAAGAAAGAGGTATTCATATAGTTTTCAACGAAAACCCCCCGATAAGTCAACGCGTATTCCAGTCTTTAATAAATTTAATTTTTTCCAGGAAAATATTTATGATAGATTGCTCTAATAAATTCTGAATTTTTACTTCCTTTTTTGTCATAAATGAATTTTATACAGTCGGCATATTTAGTCATTTTCGGGTTGAATATTCCAAAAACGAGTAGGATTTTCAATTGTTTTGCTAAAAAAGATGTTTCAATTTTTATAGAGATTCTGCTGACATATTTAAATAAAGTCAAAATGGGATTACTAGTGTTAACACAAGCGCATGGTTTTTAACGATCCCCGTGTTGAAGGAGACACGTTAAGGATTTCTGAGGTAAAATCCCGTACAGAACAAATTGCCACTAATTTTTCGAATTCTGTCAAATGGGGAACAAAATATTAACACAGGGTCCTTTATAAATCATGTTCAGTGGGGATTAGTTACTCTCGGTCCCGGGATAATTTGGCTTGTTAGGCGCAACACACCTGGACCGTGCGTGTTGCGAGCTCGAGCTTCGGGACAGACAGACACGAAGCTCGGCCTGAGCTAACCACAGGCGAGCTCGCTCATTAGCAACACGTTCCTACGTCTATTTATCCTGACAAAGTAGTAGACGGGCCGGTCAGGAAAGTCGAGTTTCCACCGACTAGCGAACCGTGCAGACTGCAGACCGTGCTGCCGTGGGCCGTGTACATACCAGAATCATAACATAGCGTCTAACGTTCTAGTTAGTATAGGAGAACTAGCATTTAATTGTATCAAGCCGGACACATTCCTAAATTTGCATAATCCATCAAGGAAATAACATGTAGTATGAAAAACAAAATACCGGGTGTCCACAAAAGAACTCCGGGGTTTTGAAGGCTAATACTGATACTAAATAAATACCCCCGTAGCAGCAAACCTGCGTACTCAGTGAATTTCCAATGCATATAATGTTTCTTAATACCAGATGAAACCAAATACCAAGTTTCATCAATTTACATTATTATTAATTTATTAATTTACTTATTATTTATTTATTTATTTATTTATTTATTTATTTATTTACATTCATAAATAAACTATTTATGACATTTTAATTATTCCCCATAAGAATAACATGGCAGCTGAGTATGCAGGTTTGCTCAAGGAAAGAACACAAAAAATGGGATTTATACAAATATCAATATAACTCAAGTAGGTAAAGCCACATACCAAATTGTATTAATTTATGTTCATAATTAAGAGAGATAAAACGTTACTTTTTCTCCATAAGAATAACATGGGGGCTGAGTACGCAGGTTTGCTGCTACGGGAACTATAGGCAAAAAAAGTTTTTTAGTGTAAATATCAATAAACCACAATGATATGAAGCAATATACCAAGCTTTATCAGGATAAGTTGAGAAATAAGCGAGATATACATTTTTTTCTTATTTTCCATAAGAACACTGGACAACGTACTGTGTTTAGCACTTTCAATATCTCGGTAACCATTTTACGTAGAGCAATGATCAAAACACCAAATTGTTTGTTTTTTAAGCTGAATTTAATGGGGAAGACTAAAATTGGATTTACTAAAATATTATATGTAAAAAACTCAAAAAACCCATTTTTGAGGTACAAAACCCCCCAAAATACCTCTTAGGATAAAGCGATCTGGCTGGTTTTCGAACTAAAAGTCATAAATGATGCTTTACATGTTTGTACCAAATTTCATCAATATCGGATCATTTTTCGAGAGTTATCACACACACACACACACACACACACACACACACACACACACACACACACACACACACACACACACACACACACACACACACACACACACACACGCGCGCGCGCACACACACACACACACACACACACACACACACACACACACACACACACACACACACACACACACACACACACACACACACACACACACACACACACACACATATATATAGTTTTGAACGAATGGTATTTTTGACATCTGGGGACCTCAAAACAAAAAGTTATCATGGTCCCGGGCCTAGGTCTTACCATGCCGACTCCGGTAATAGCTTCTTCCCTATAGGGGAAATTCGCAAAAAAAACGGAATTTAATGTTTAATACATGTTTTTAAAGCTAATATTCTCTAGGTTTGTTTTAACTTAACACAATTCAATATGTGCACCATTAGTGGCCCGGCAGAGGTCCAAACGACATTTAACTTCTTCCCAGCTGTTGGTAACCATTTCTAGGGATATTGAAGCCACACTCGCGATGATTCTTCTTCTGAGGTGATTTAAATCTCGATTTTTTCAGAGTAAACGTCATTCTTCACCTTTCCTAAAAATAAAAAGTGTAAAGGAGTCCTATCTGGGCTCCTAAGAGGCCATGGTGTGGTCCTTCCCTGCCAATCCACCTATCACCGAAACGTATGTCCAGCGCTTCTCGTACACGTAAACTGTAGTGTGGTGGCGCTCCATCTTTCTGAAAATAGATAGGGCTCTCCATCTCAATGTCATCCAACTGTGGAAACGTACTCTTTTAGCATATCGCAATAAATATAACTGTTTAAAGAGTTCTCAACAAAAATAAAGGGCCCTAGAAATTTATCGTGCATAAGTATAAGCATAAACATTCAACTTGGGAGAGTCACGTTGATATTCAACGAACTCATGAGGCGGTTGTGAATCCCATAGTCTACAATTCCGCAAACCGCAACAAATCCCGTGCAAACAATAAACAGTAATGCCAACCCTATTAGACTAAATTGGGTTAAAATAGCGTCCATGACAACATAAAAGGTATAAAATATATAAAAAATGTATTGGGGTACCAAATGTGGACGAAAAACGCGAACATTTTGTCAATAAAACTTGATGATCTGCAAATTGCGAAAAGTAAACCCTTATCTACTTAAATCATACCGTTTGGCCAGAACGTGTTTTTAAAATGCCGAGTTCTTTTGTGGACACCCGGTATATGGTATGCTTAGAAAAAATATTAGCATAAATGAATCTATGATTAATCAGATTAAATTTTAGTTTGATCTACGACTTAATTACTTTAAGAGAGTTAAAGGTTTGAAAGTTATCTCTTACTTTATATTCATAAATGTTTGGTGAGGCATAACCACTTTGGTGTCAACATTTGTTTGATCTGACATTTGTTATGGAATGATTAGCAGATATTTCATTAAAAACTGAGCATTTGTTTATGTGTTTGGTGTTCAGCTTAAAGGGAATGTGTGTTTACAAAATAATATCTCAGATAGTTCAACTAGTAATTTGAACAATATGTGTAACATAATGACATTTTAAAACTGAGGGTAAGGTTTTTTATAACACCTTTGAGACAGGGAAAATAGTATTCCGTTCAAGGTAGATATTCTCTATTTTGAAGGCAATAAAAGTTCTCACAGTAATTCAATTATAATAATATTTAACTGAAATTAAGAACATAATTCAAGCAACATTAAACAGTGTTTGTCAGGTTCTTCCTGACTTTATCAAAAATACCCAACTGTTGACAAAAATGATCTTTTTTAATAAGCAGATCTAAGGAGAGAAATAATTTATAACACATAAATGAATCGGGGAATTAGGAAATTTACATCAAAGAAATAATTAATTACCTGAGTAGCATGATGAGTTGTTAAGGGCACAATAACTACGCCTCTCAACGCTCTAAAATATACTGTATTTACACTTATACTATACTGACGTACAAAACGGTAAATATACACAAACGATAGTACAAGGCGATCGATTACAACCAGTCACACCGGTCAATATCAGGCCTGATCAGGGCCAATTTATCATTCACTGGTTGGGCCTGATGATGACCGGTAAAATTGGTTGAAATCGATCGCCTTGTTCCATCGTTTTGTGTATATATCTACCGTCTTGTACATAAGTAAAGTATGAGTATAAATATATTTTTGTAGTGCTGTGAGACGTAGTTTTTTGTATCCTGTTGAAAAAATGATTTTAAGAATAAGTCTTGGCTTTTTAAAGGTTGAATTGATTCGTGTGACGGTGCAGAAACAACTAAAAACCATGAGAAATAATATCAATAAACATAGCTAGCAAGTACTATCTGGTCCAGGTCCAGAGCACCTGCAGACTCCGTGCAGTCTGCCATCTTGGATTCCTACCGTCCGCACAGTGCAGTGCGCGTTATAATTTACAGTGACCACTGCCCGGCCCACGGTCCGATTATTAAATGATCTCTCGGCCCATTACTATTTGTCATCGCTAAGTGGAGGTGTCATTACAGACGCAGCGATTGCGATTGCTACTCGCTCCTCGGCTAATCGGTTAATTACATTCCGTTGGAGAAAGGTCTTTAAGAAAACACAACCACTTTAAACGTTCGGTTGATAAACTGCAAATACTCGTATACAGTGTCTCACGTAAGGTGTCTCAAAAAGATTGCAGATGAACTAGTTGATCTAGAAGGATGGACCGAAAAGATTCCCCACTAAATAAATCCCGAGCAATATCGTGAAAGGATTTTAAAGCTTTTTTAAGTATAGGGGTTTAAAAAATGCGGTTCACTATTGCGATTCTCTGATATTATAAATGAAAACATTTTTGTCATGTTGTACATCATTATCGTAGACGTTTTGCTAAAACATAACTTGCTTATCGTTAACCATTTAAAAATGGCGGCCATTTCTGTACAAAATACTGACATGAATAGATATTAGATATTACATTAATAGACCCTCTGATAAGTGATGGGTTGTATTCTCACCCTGATGTATGTTCTAAACCACTAGTTATAACTCTTTTCCGATTCAAAGTTCTTACTCGTTATAAACCCATCTTGACTTTGATGTGTTATATAAAAGTATTTACCAAAATATATAGATATTTGGGGATAAATTGTGTTTTTTTAATGTTTATAAGCCCAAAATTAAAAAAAGTTACAGTATTTGACTTTTTTGGATTTTAGGCCAGTAAACATTTTCAATACACCGATTATTTTGGAATATGTTTTTTTTTAACTTGTCTGTATATCAGAGTAAATCCAAACTGATTACGAGGAGTAAATTTTAATTTAAAAAAGATAGGCCTAGCGGTAAAGAAAATACAGGTAATTCCGTAAATGCTAAAAAATTGTTCCAAAAAATGAATAATAATTTATTTTGATTTTGCAAAATAGTTTGACAATTACATCGCTTTAAAATGTTGAACAACATGATATATGTGTTAGTTAGTGACAAGGTCGGTCAGCCATTTATTAGAGTTTACGTGTTAAAATAAAACGCATCTAAGAAATCCCATCAAGTTGGAGTTGGAGGTGAACCACTTCAAAAGCCAACTTACAGCTTACTCTTGAATAAGTATCACTACCGTGTCCGAGATTGTATTGTAGACTGGTTCACCGAGCTGAACGTCATCTGAGACAGAACCGTTAGGTCTTACTGACTTCAATTTGGTTTTATCTTAACAAATGCATATTAATGTTTTATTTAAGCACTGTAGTTGTAGTTGTGCACTGTGTTACATCCTTCTCATTTATTTTTTATTGATGCAATTTTCGTCATGTCGTGTGCATTAATGAAAATTAATGATTCCTTTCTTTCTTGTAGATAAGAAATGATATTTTGACGTAAATAATGAATGAAAATGTATTTTGTAAATTTTTAGCTGTTTTTTATATTTTTATTACCTCATCTGGTCCTAGGACTACCTTAAAACTGGTCTACACCAGTTTTGAGGCTGACATTGGGTACAGCAAATGAAGATGTCATTACATATGGTAAGTCTTTTGGCTGTCCATTATGACAAATTTCCCTTTCACCTTTGGTCCCTCCATTTGCAGCGGTTAGGGACAGAATCTCCGGGTTTGGTCCCCACCTGCCAACCTGAGAATGAATGGTCCCTGGCTGTTGTACATGGATACCCTGTCAGTTGAGTTGACCAGTTGGAGGGCAGAATGTGGGTCCCCTGTTTGAGAGCCTCATCCCAGCTGTCACATGGGCACGGGAGTTGGCCCTCTGAAGGGTCGATTTGGCTGTTGTCCCATCCCACCCTTTCCTTTCCTGCTATATCCTATCTTTCCGGTAACCTGCGCAATATTCCCGCTTGTGGAAGATGCGACTAGCAGCTATGCTGGGGTTTCCTAATCCGCAACAATGATGAATGATGATGTACCTCATCTGTTCAGGTTATGAAAAAAACACAACAAAATTACCATTTTTTGTCATCCACATAACGTTTATAAATGATTTTTTCCAGTTTAGCCTACAGCACCTACACACTATAGATGTGTAATACATGATAGTCTAGATATTAAAACCAACTTGAATGACAAACCCGGCAGTATGGTTGCGGAAGGCTCGTTTGTAAATACTGATACGTGGTTGCATAACGTGGCTAGTCGTATACGGTGTACAATTAGCCCGTATGTAGCGGCTAATGGGCTCTGGGCGGGGGAACGCTCGCTGAGTTGTGAACTTGTAGTTGCAACTGCTCCTGGATTGTATCTGTTACAGCTATTATACAGGTACCCGTATATTAGTAGATTTAATAACCAAGTAGCACATAAACAAAAATATTCACATTAAGAAAAACGCAGTTTTGAAGAGTAAAAGGAGAAAAGATGACTCGAAGAAAAGCTTGACACCTTTATGCAGACAATATATTTCTCAGATAATAAAGTATTATTGTTTTAAACATAATTTAAATAGCTACTCATTGACTCACTAATTCTTAAACTTACCAGTATTCTGAAGAGGTAATAGTTTCTACAGAAATTTGTTTGTCTCGAACAGGAAAATTAAACGGATTTAATTATAATTATATCTTAGGGCTCCGCCCCATGGGTCTCCAAAGTTGATCAGATGGCAACAGGTTTCATTAACCGAAATATATCAACAGGTTAAAACCTTAGTGTAGATATCGGGGTATTAATAAAGGTACAGTTAGAGTTAGTTCTAAATAAATGTGGTTATTTAAAAAATATTAAAACTATTAAATAATATTTATAGGTTTTTCATCTCCAATAATCGTATCATAAATTTTAAACGAAATGATTGAAAAAATGCACTTATGCCATTGTGAACTTAATGATTTATTTTCAACTCACAGCAGATTAAGAGCCGGCTACCCTGGCGTTCATATTGATTTTATCGCCCTTTAGAATAATGTTAAGTTCAGACCCCCAATTTTTCGCTTATCTCTTGAGATAAAATTTTGATTTTGGTGTCAATTGAATGATATTCTTATCGCGGGTGATTATTGTGAAAGATATTTTTTTAAATGAATTATTATATTTAATAACAAATTAAATTATTTTTTTAAGTTTGACAATTTTTTTCTGGTAATCTGTAACACTTATACGAATTTTTGCTCGAAAAAAACACTCTTTACTTTATTTTTATTAGTAACAAAAATTATCTAAATCAGACTGAAATAAAAATAAAATGTGGTCGTAGCTGTGGAGCGCGCTGGCGCCGGCGCCGCCTACGAACTTGCCGTTAAGGGGAGCCTGCCCTTAACATGCAGGGGTGAGGTATGCAATATGAGTACTGACGTAAAATTGCCTACCCAGGGCACAAGGAGCAATATAACCTAATATATACACAGCCACATCTGTGTTATACGCTTATTTTCTTGGATCACTCCAGAACGTAGAAACTTAAAATTTACAATTTGGTTAGATGTTAACTATATTTCTTTAATGCACGAGGAATTATTTGTAACCGTGCAAAACTTGCAAATAAAAATATACCGGGAATAAACTTGCAATTAGTTTATATCTTAACACAAGTTCATATTAATCAACTTATGTAACCATGCAATCACGCATAAAACGTCGTGTTCATTTTTTTATATCTTGTTGTTTGGAAAACAAAAATTAATCTTAATTGCAATTATGTAAATTTTATCAAACAAAAAATATAACAAAGTTTATATTTTATTTATCAATAGCAAAAGCAAACGCTTCAAAATCACATAAAATATCATGCGAACTTACATAGATAAGTAGTACGGGTTTTTCCATACATAGTCCATTCATTCGGAGAAGTTTTTAAATTAAATAATGCAAATAATTAAATACAACATTCACAGACTGTAGCAAGAATTTATTATGGTACCGGAAGGGAAACTACAAGAAATATATCTTCTCGATTTCTGGTTACGGTAACTTATAATAGCATAAGTTGATTTTGTTACTTGACATTGAAAGATTTTTTCTTTTTGACTGCTGTGAGCGTAATCAAACCTTTGGAAACTAAAATCATAGCATTAAGTGGTCTGTACTGTTATAAAAGGAAGGTAAACTCCACAGTCCATGGACATCACTATACTTGAATAAAGTTAGGACTTATCTGTATGAGGAAAATAATGATAAATAGCATTATTTACTATCATGCGTTAAATTGGTGGTATTTATATTTGATACCTTCAATAATTAGTTATTCTATTATGATAATAATAAATAATCCAAGGAATAGTTTTTATTATATTATTACAAATACTTCGCCATTTGAAAATCTCCTCAATACTATTTACTCTAAACATTTACTAAAATATACTTTTCTGTTTCTTCTTTTTCTGTTGAGTCAGTTAATAATGTACACAGTAAGGTAGAGGCGAGGCACGTAAGTTTACATTTATACCCACATGGATATTAGTCACATTGCAAACATTGTTACCCATGTGGTAAAATATCATTTGGTTTAAAAGAAACAAGTTTCATTACCATCTTAGGGAATATACTATCATTTGTTTAAAAAGTACAGATATAAAACATATATGGTAAATATTTTTTGCACATTTAATTGCCTAAGTGTAAAAGGTTAAAGGATATTAATTTATTTGTACAAGTTAGTAAACAGTTGATTAAAACATGTATTCAAGAGTTGGTTATTCTTTATCCGGTAAAGCTTATATGCCTTCTACTCTAAGGAAACTTAAAAATAGAGCCTGAAAAAGCTAAAAGAATACGTTATGTAAAAACTCTGTGCATAAACTATAAATAAACTTTACATAAGTATAATAATATTTTGGCTGAAGGATGTCACATTTCCACTTATATCTGCTTCGCCGTATTTATTTTCTATATTCGATGAACTCGTGAGTCTAAGTTTATTTAATTTTAGTTCAATAAAAGCTTATACAGCTTAAATGTCACTCCCATTCCTGTAAAAGCGCCGTAAGCTTGTTTTATGACACAGTCTCGTCTTCTATGAAACGCACACTAACCTACTACAACCCTAATAAAGACAGCATCAACAGTCGGATAGTAAAGGAGGAAGTGTTTTGACCAACAAAGGCCATCACGCGAGGATTGTCGGTGCCGAGTACTTAGTACTACACCGTGGACCCGCCATAAATAACCACACAATTAGCCTGTATGTGTAGACCAGGCTAATAGGCCAGTTGAGTTATTAGCCCACTATTAAATCATCCGCCGCCGCGCCGATCGCCAGCGATTATTTAATGTTTTTCTTATTAGTTTTTCCCCGCGGGAGGATGGCTGGACTGTTTATTTTTGTGCTATGGACTCGGTGTTAATGAGAGTTAGACAGCGCCGGGCTCGGGACCGGTCGCTGGGTCTCTCCTCACCGGTTACGGAGATGATGAGGATAGCACAGCCGTGGAGTGGGATGGGGAGATAGAGAGAGAGGAAAGACACTATAAAGTTTGCTGTAGCATCAAACGTGTTGAGGAAGAAAAGGAAGTGCATCTTCTGATATACCTTTCTTCGTTTACTCCCACGCAGGTTGCAATGTTTGTTTACTACTGTATCTGCAGTTACCTATCCACATTAAGTGGCCAAGAAAAAAACGACTCGATTTTTATAAATCCAGACAATACTATAGTTGGGCAGTTGATATGCGTTTAAACAATTCTGAGAAATAAACTAATTAATTTGTATTGTTATTTTAATTTAAAAGAATTATCTATATTTAACATTGTTTACTGCTATACACTACATATGCTATTGGGCTCTTTGGTCTAAACTGTTGGTTGTAAAGGTGTTACTGCCCAATTTGGCCCCTCTGATTGTGGCCTGTCCTCGTCTGTCACGTGATCCTCCACCTCCATTTCACCGTAGGTAATTGTTCCATGGCCTACCTCATCTACTTTCTCCTTGATGTGTAAATTGATGGGTTTACACAGTTGACGTGCGTGCTCATGAAAGTGCACATTTCCGAAACTGCTCTTCCGTCTTTCTAATTAGAGAGTACAAAAGAATATTCAGTTTTCGTACATCTACAGAACTTACTTCACTTACTATATTACTAAATTATAGTGTTACTTTATTTAAATTACTAAATCAATAAAACAGGAAAAGCCAGCTATTAGGACACATGGGTTTATGATACAACACATGATACATTGTGCTAATCTTTTATACAAGTTTAGGTGTTATCCCGGTGTTCGTATGTTCAGTCCCAATATTATTGGTATTTATTTAGGTGCATTTCAAAGGTCAAGGTCTTAGGTCTAGATTGGCCACGATTAAATAAGTCGTGCAAATTTGTCGAAATCGAGAAATAAAAATAGTAATCCAAAAACTAGTACGATGCGATTCTCAAAGCCATTCAGAGCTGAGTATTAGGCTGTATATTAGGCTGAGTATTAGACTGTATTCAATATACACAGTTTATTGAGTATTAAATACATTTATTAACAATATGTCCACTTATGAAAAGTAAAATCGCAAGCAGTTAAGCTAATAGTAGTATATTCAAAGGTTTTTAAAGGTTATGAAAACCAAACAATCAACTACACCCAATCAGCTACTCTCAATCAACAGAAATGACGCAGGTATTTTAGCGCGAAGACAGCTTGGCGCGCCGAGCAGTGGGCTCAGGAGCCCGGAGTGGCCACTTCTGGCGCGGACTGTACCGAGTATAACACACATCTCATGACAGTCTAGTTTAACACTTGATTTATACCAAATTGGCTGGGGGAGGTGTGGGCCGCGCGCTCCGCAGACACGGAAACCCGCCGCCATTAACATAATTACCTGCTCCGGACTCACAAATTGCCGGATTGTCTCGCCTGGGACGGTAATGCTCCCCTCGCCGCTCACACTTGCAACGAGCGAACAGCACGACGATGCGCCACAGCGGCATGGTATCAGCGGCATAGTAACAGCAGCGTGGTATCAGCGGCATAGTAACAGCGGCGTAGTATCAGCGGCATAGTAACAGCGGCATAGTAACAGCAGCGTGGTAACAGCGGCATAGTAACAGCAGCGTGGTAACAGCGGCATAGTAACAGCAGTGTGGTAACAGCGGCATAGTAACAGCGGTGTGGTATCAGCGGCATACTAACAGCAGCGTGGTATCAGCGGCGTGGTAACAGCGGCATAGTAACAGCGGTGTGGTAACAGCGGCATAGTAACAGCGGCGTGGTAACAGCGGCATAGTAACAGCAGCGTGGTAACAGCGGCATAGTAACAGCGGTGTGGTATCAGCGGCATAGTAACAGCGGCATAGTAACAGCAGCGTGGTATCAGCGGCATAGTAACAGCAGCGTGGTAACAGCGGCATAGTAACAGCGGCGTGGTAACAGCGGCATAGTAACAGCGGCACGGTATCAGCGGCATAGTAACAGCAGCGTGGTAACAGCGGCATAGTAACAGCAGCGTGGTAACAGCGGCATAGTAACAGCAGCGTGGTAACAGCGGCATAGTAACAGCGGTGTGGTAACAGCGGCATAGTAACAGCGGTGTGGTAACAGCGGCATAGTAACAGCGGCGTGGTATCAGCGGCATAGTAACAGCGGTGTGGTATCAGCGGCATAGTAACAGCGGCGTGGTAACAGTGGCAGTTGTAAGGGTCCGTGGAGGGAAACGTTAAGATTAAATGGGATTGTAATTGGGATTAGAAGGAATGCTACGAAAATGAGATATATACGAAGGTAGCTGGTTTAAAATATAACAAGAGTTCTTACTGGCTAGAAGTAATTTACAAATGAAGTTTTAGACCTTTGGCCCGAAGACCTCATGAAATCTGTGAGTATCTCTGTAAAGTATTCATGGATCTCAGGATCTTAACTGGTTGTAGATTATGATTATATGAGTAAACATTCGCTATATTTGAATAAATGTCAATTGATAGTGTTTTTGGTTTACTTCTCTGAACATCCTAAAGAGTTGACCTAACAATCTTGAAATATGAAAAGTGTATAGGAATTGATTATTATACTATCAAATGAACAACTACATTGACGTAGAACTATGGCAGTTGAGTAAGTAAACCGAACCCATGAATGGAAAATATTTTGATGATGAATAATCAACTTTGATGCTTTGGAAGACCGATGGATTAACTTAAAATGAACAAAGATCTTCTTTCACAACGGTTATTATCTTACCCTATAGTTGTCAGGTTTTGTATTTTAACTGTTTTAGGATTTAATCTATACATATGAATAAACCACAGACATATTCTGAGGTTAAATGTAATTTAGGATACTAGCTATGACTAGAGGTGGAATAATTTTCACTTATGCATACCCACTAGAAAGAAATTTGGTCACAATCACCGTCTCGATATCAAATTTGACTTTTCTCCACAACAAGAAAATGTTTTCGCATAATACCAATATAGCTATAATACAACAAAAGCTCAAAACAATAAGCACGAAATGTAGACAAGTAGTTAGCTCGTTAGGCGATTAGTTCCGGCAGTGTAATGTCAGTTATCGGGAGGTTTCCCAACAACCTGTGACCAGTGGCTCAGGCGGCGACAGTCTACCAACTAACTAATACAAAATTGTGAAACCACTCCTCAACTGTTACTGGTTAGTCTTAGTTAACTAAGATGGATCACGCCATTTTGTTTTGACGTTTTCACTTTTTTAACTTGGCAATTTCATTCTTCTCGTGGCTTTTTGTTCCTTCTAGAGTTTTTGCCTATTAACAAGTTTGTTACTGTTGGCATTGAGATTGTCACCAACGTAATGGGGTTGTTAGTACAAGTCAGAACTTTACCTTCTCCAGTTATATAAACAAGTCCTTTACTGATTTTAATTACCTTCGAAAGGTTATACGGACCGAATTGTTACACTCGTTTAGTGATGAAACACACTAATGAAATGGCTATAGACCTTTGACGTATGACCAAAATAATAAAAGAAATCATTTATAATTTTATTCAAATAATCTATCGAAATAATACCGCCTTGGTGACACGTGTATGATTGATTATTTGGTGATTTTACCATGTTAACACAATGCAGCTGGTGATGATTTGCGGAATATAGTATGTACACCTGTAATATATACTGTATTCACTCAAATTGCTCTGCTTAGCTGAGCATTGACATAATTGACTTCGACAGGCGCGCTAAGCAATTGAACATAAGTGGTACAAGGTTGAAGTAGGTGTTTATGTAAGGTGATATATTTTAGTCAGAGACTAATGTAAAATAACTACAGCAATCACTGTTGCTATTTATCAATCTTATCATGAGAAACGGAAAGCTATGCCGTCAAAGTTTATGTTAAGCTTGGTAGTTTGTGAGTTAGTTATGTAGGTGAAAGCATATGATCCATTTTTGTGGTATTTGGACTTAGCTTCTAAGTTCTAGAGCAGTGTTTAACTGCTTCACGTTTTATAATAAAAATAAGTTTTCAATTTTGTTTATGAAAATAATGTTGGTTATAAACGTTTTCTAGATCACTCTGGATCTCTTCATTCGGTGAAGTACAAGTGAAAAGTATTGAAAACTCCAGATGATAATAACAAATATTTGTCAGAACACATTAATTTATGTTAACTATTTATAAAATAATGACTACAATATGCTAAATAATTTTTATTCCGAAAGAAACATTTTAAATCATATGTGAACTGATAAACGAGTGGATTGGTATAATATACTAACAGAATAAGACATAACGCAGTGCCTTGGTCACAACGAACCCAATGAGGTCAAAAAGTGAGATATGTATAACATGTTTAAATTAACTGAGGTTAAAAGGTAACATTTTTCACCGTGGAGCCACTTACCTAATCTTAAAACAAATGGGAAAAATGCTATTAACTGCTTGAAGTAGATTGGCGTTCAATAAAACTCACCTATCATCTTGATAAACAACATGCTCTTTAGTTTAAGGATAATTATTACACAGTTAGTTAATGAATCGTACCAGTAACCTACTTCGAATCCAATTTCAGATTTATTCCCTTATTAAAATCCCACCTATTTTTGACGTTTTACAACTATGTATCCTCTTTTACGTCAAACAAAAATGTTTAAGCATTTTAAATATTTTATTTCTCCAATGGATTCTAACATACGCACATTTTGAACATTAGAGTATTTTGACTGCAACAGGAGTTTTCGGAGTTTCCAATAGGAAATATATTACGATTGAATCGGCTCAGAACTACCACTCCACTACCTACTCCAACTACTATAGTTGGCGTATATGGTCGATCCCATCCCAGCCTGTCTGTTGTCGCGCGGACGAGGGCATGCCCGCAGTGCCAGTCCATGCTCGGATACACGGCCACATTAGACCTACATTAATTGCGGCATCGACCACACTTTATCGCCTAATAAATCCAGTTCGATCCAGATGTCTAGCCGTAAACCCGATAATCACTCGATCTGCCCCCTCCTCCCCCCCTTTTCAAGAGTGACCTATCTTGCACGTATCGAGTTAGACGTAAAACAAGTAATTTATGGTTCACTAGCAACGCTTACAAGAGTCATTTGAGGTTACAGCTCTCTTCTATTTGTACGTTAAGGTCTTATTCCTGGTGTAATTATTTCCCTCTAGATTTATGTTTTCTCCTCTCAGATAACTAAGTCGTGAACTATTCCGATGAGCCCTTCATCTGTTCCTCAATATATATCGTGTTTCAATTTAAGATTTAAGAATAAATATTGTGTAGTTTGTGCATTTTATAAAATTATAATTTATACGATGAGTATTACCAAATATTAGTTATTTTCTCTGACAGCAAATTTTCTCCAATACACAAAACAGTCAAAATTCAATAAGATTGTAAGAAATTATCTCACAATTTTCTGATCGAACTAATAATAATTGTAATCACTTAATGATAACAACAACACCACAATAATAGGAAGCAAGAACAATCACGTATTCAAATTAATTTGATTTAAAAGTATTGTTATTTTTCCAAAATCGAGCGCTTTCTATGTTCAAATTAAAAGCTACTAACCATACTTTATAGAGATTCAGACATAAGCAGGACCCGTTTAAAAATCTTGGTGTTCAGATATAAAAATAAATTAAATATATATTATAAACTTTGAGGTCTGTATCGGTCTGTTCTCAGATGTAAAAATGTACCTATTGTGAAGACTCAATCTAATATCCATATAATATTAAAAATGTATGTAATATCATGTTTTACACTATTTTTTTTTTTTTTTTTTTTTTACGTAGGAGGAACGCTTAATGCGCGAACCCAAAGGAACAGTGTGGGACTCCCTCTTACGAGGTATACCCACTAAACCTCCTACGGAGCCGCGGGGGAAAAACCAGGCCGGAACCCTTATCGGACAACTTCGGCACTGGCCCGCGTGTCTTGCGCCCAGACGGGTCACGTCACCGTTTCGGGAAACTTAGAGGTCACCTAAGCATCCCTCGTCTCGCTTTCCCCGAAGAACGGATTGCACGAAGAGCGCAACCGCTCTCCAGGAGTCTTCATTTCGAAGCATCGCCCCCACCACGACGTCCGGGGACAGATCGCCGACAGCAGAGACGAGCCTCCTCCTGTCTTCAGCGAAACGACTGCACCGGAAGAAAGTATGATGAGCATCATCCACCTCCTCCGGGCAGTAACTACACTGAGGTGACCTCACCTTCCCCATGCGGAAAAGGTATTCCCTGAAGTACCCGTGGCCCGTCAGGAATTGACACAAGAAAAAGTCAATTTCCCCAAATGCACGGCTCAACCACGGGCTTATGTCTCTGATGAGACGAAACGTCCATCGCCCTTCCAGTCCACCGTTCCAACGCTCTTGCCAAACTCGCAGAGTTTCGAGTCTGACTTCCACAGCAGCTTGGTCTCTTCCGAGATCAGGAGCACGGTGAAAGATGTTCTGCCTCTCAGCGGCGAGCAGATCAAGGGGAAACACTCCAGCCACAACCATTACAGCCAGTCCAGACACAGTGCGATACGCACAGGCAACCCTAAGAGCCGCCCTGCGCTGAACGGAGAGAATTCTCTTGCTGTGTTTTTTGACTCTCATGGCACCCGCCCACACTTCTGCGCCGTACAGGAGAGTGGCGTTGACGGTGGACATGAGAAGTCACCTCTTGCTGGACCTCGGGCCTCCGACATTCCCCATCAATCTGCTGAGCGACAGAACAACCCTCGTCGCCTTGTTGCAAACCGCCTGGATGTGCTCCCACCATGTGAGGCGGCGGTCAAGCACCACTCCCAGTTACTTCGCCGCAGTCTTCGTCTGGACCTCCACATCACCAACAGTCATAGGGATTACTGTTTGGATCCTCCGTCGCGTGAGCATGACGATCTCGGTCTTGGCGACCGCCAGCTCAAGTCCATGACCGCTCATCCATCTGTTGACCCGAAACATCACCTGGTTGAGGCGAAGCTGGGCCAACTCCGGATTCCGAGCCGTGATGACTGCGGCTACATCATCTGCGTAGCCCACGAGATGGGCTTGTGGTGGCATCTCGAGGCGAAGCACTCCGTCATATGCCACGTTCCAAAGGTCAGGGCCAAGGATCGACCCTTGCGCCGCGCCGGCGGTGACCACTTTGGAACGGACCCCTGCTTCTGTGCTATATAGCAGCCTGCGCTCCTTCAGGTAGTCCTGTACCACGACCAAGAGATAGTCGGGTACCCTGAAGTCCCGCTGCAACGCCTCGAGCATGTCCACCCAACGGGCCGAGTTAAAAGCGTTTTTAACGTCCAGGGTGACCAGCAGCACGATCGGCCTGGCCTGATGGCAGGTCGTGTCAGCCCGCTGGACGGCGCCCAGGACTTCAGCCACGGCATTCAAGGTTGAGTGGCCCTTCCGAAAGCCGTGCTGCCGGGGGGACAAGTCCCCAGCGGCTTCGACGGCCAACCTCAACCTGGGTTTCAGCAACCTCTCAAAGAGTTTACCCGCCGTGTCCAACATACAGAGTGGTCTGTATGCCAACGGGGACTCCGGGTCACCTTTGCCTTTGCTGATGAGCGCCAGTCTAGCTGTCTTCCAGCGTGACGGAAACACACCCGCCGCCAAACACGCGTTGAACATGCGCAGCAGCAGATGTGGGTGACTTCCCACCACAACCTTCAGAGCCTCAACCGGAATGCCATCAGGGCCTGGAGCTCTGTTGTTGTGCATGGCAGACGACGCTGCCACGAGCTCCTGTTCCGTGAACAAAGGAACATCAGGCACCGGCCCCGTTACTCTTTCCTCTCGCCTCACAGGGTGACTTGGGAAGAGAGCATCGACGATGGCCGTGATCGTGCCTGCAGGCATAGAGGCACTGCTGGCCCCCATTCCCCCGAGCTTCCTCGTGACGAGCTTGTACCCTTTTCCCCATGGATCGGAGTCCACGTCCCGGCACAGCTCCTTCCAGCAGCGAGCCTTGCTCAGGCGAATTGCACTGGCAAGAGCTTTTTTCGCAGTCTTGTGCTCTGCCGACCTGGCCAAAGCCTCCGGTCGGTTTCGAGTTCTCTGCGCTCTTCTGCAAAGCATCAGTGCCGTTCTCCTGAGCTCCGCAATTTCGTCCGTCCACCAGTACACGTGGCGACGACCCCGGACAGGTTTTTTCCGAGGCATCGACGAGTCGCATGCACGCTCGATCAGCTGCATTGTGGAACCCACGAGAGCTTCGACCCGATCTCGATCAGCGGAGTCAAAGCGCTCCGTCAAACCGGCCTCGGGGCTACGACTGAGCCGCTCGACGAATTTTCCCCTGTCCAGTTTGGCCTGATTCCAGCCAATTGGGTTCCGGGTACTGCATCGACGAGACAACTCGTTTTCTTCCAGATTGAAGGAGATGAATTCGTGGTCACTGGCCGTGTGCACGTCCATCAACCCCCAACCCCACTACCAGAGGAAACAACCCTGCCGATACCAGCGTGACATCTGGTATGGAGTCACCAAAACCAGGTCTTCGGTATGTCGGCGTGTCCCCTCTGTTCGCCACTTCCAGGTCGAGCCTCGAGGCCATCTCCAAGATTCGTCTCCCCCGGGCGTTAGTGACTGGCATGCCCCACTCAACGGCACGCGCGTTGAAGTCCCCAGCAACTATTACGCCCCCCGAGACACCCTGAAGACTGTCTTCCAGCGCCTCCAGCCTCTCCCGGTACTCCTCGGCGGAATAGTTGGGAGAGAGGTAGACACTGTATACGTTGACTCGCCGAAGTCTCACCCAGACGTAACCATCACCGGATCCGTGACCCAACCCCTGAATCCCCCGACTGTCCGAAATCCAGAGAGCCGCGGTGCCAAGCCGGTCATAAAACCAAGATGGACTGGTTTTGATCTGGTAGGGCTCGCTGACGATCACGATCTGGGCTTTGACCTCACAAGCAAGCTGCTCAAGAATGGCGTCAGCTGCTCGACTCCGCTGCAGGTTTGCCTGGACGAAACGGATCATTTCGTGGCAGATCGAGACCTCTTAGCGTCTAGGGCTTTCCTGAAAGCCCTGCACGCCCCTGAGCCCGGAATGTGATCCGCGGACGCTCCAGGTGTACCGGTGCAGAGAACGCAAGAAGCGGCCGCTGTGCAAGCAGCGGCCTTATGTTCGCCGCTACCGCACTTCCAACAATTGTTGCCGCGGTCGGGACCGGAGCAACTCCGACGCGTGTGGCCGTACCCGAGGCACCGAAAACAGCGTTCTACCTCAAGGCGCTGCCGAACTCGGCAGACGACCCAGCCAATCTTGATCTTCCCAGACCGAAGAAAGAGAAGACCGTCTTTCTCTTCCATCTCAACGACAGCCTTTCTCTGCTCCCGCTTGTTTGGCGAGAACAGGGTGACCTTAGGCACACCGGAGATTGTCGGAAGGTCTCTTGTGATAGCCGCAATGACATCGGCCTCCGAAGCCAGGGCGTCTAGATCCAAGATCTCTACCCTCAGCTTCGGGATGATGGAGCGGACCTCGCCCTTGTCCCCTATAGCTCTCTGAAGTGCTTCCTGGAGTTTCCCCCGGTCGTCACACTTCGAGAGCTCAAGGAGAACCCCCCCCGGCCTCCGTCTTCCGGATCTGCCGAACCACAGTTCCGGAGTCCTCTGGCGTCACCTCACTCTTCAACAATCCGAGGATCTCCGAGTAAGTCTTGCCGGTGGACGGATTGATCAGGACCACCTGGTTCCTGGTCTTCCTAGGCCGAGTCTTCTTTGGCTTCTCCTTCTTTTGGCTGGGTGCTTGGGAAGGCGCGTTTTCCGCCTCTTCCCGATTCTTCTGGGCTTTCGCCTCCGCCCGAAGCTTCCTCCTCTGTTTCTTGGAGAGGACCTGATTAAAACCCTCCCTGTCCGCAGACGCAGTGGTGGCTTCTTCTCCGTTCCTCTCCACGTGGACGGTCCTGTTCTTGACGTCCGGTCTCTTCTCCGTTTGCTGTTCCGCAGGAGGGCTAGTCGCCGATCTCTTGGCACCACCACCAGGCGCCCCAGACTCCGAAGATGGAAGTGGAGCTTGCCCCTGCTTCTCCTCCAGAAGCCTGAGCCGCCTTAGCGATGCCTTCCAGAGACCGAGCATCGAGTCGAAGACATCAAGGGATGCATCCAGGGTCACTATCCCGTTCTTGATGCCCATCGACACGGTCTTCTGCTTCGCGACCGCGGCGGACATGTCGAGGAGAGTGTCCCGCATCCTCTGCAGTTCCTCCTCGACCTTTTCCTGAGCAATAGCCACGTTCCTTTCATCCGGCGAAACTACCGGAGACGGAGCTCGAACCGTTCTTGGCTTTGGGGTATTCCTCGAGCTGGCTGAATCCGTGGAAGCCAGCGCGACCACAGGAGAAGAGGCCGGTGGTGGGGACCTCGCTACTAAGCTACTCCTCCGAAAAATGGAGGCAGTACTGGCGCTAGGAGGAGGGAGTTCTGGAAACTCCCTCATATCGTTGCCAATGTTGATGTTGTCGTTGTTTTTAGGGGTTGCCATACTTTAGTTTAACCAGCGCATCGCACGACGAGGGTGAACCCGGAATTGGCCAGGCGAGGGTATACCCAGGGCGACGATGCCCCCACCCCAGTTCCCCGGGGACCCGACCTCCGTTTGCCGGCACCGGATTCCAGACGTGCCGGGGTTCACCGTGGCAGTGCAGAGCCCGACCTCTGCACCCACGCCGCACTCCCTGACCAGGGCCCGAAGGGGCTGGCTCCTGACACCCACTGAAGAGAACCCATCGGCAGTGCAAGCACACATCAGCCCCTGCGACACCAGGGACACTCCCAGGGACCCCCCAGTGGACACCGGTCGAAAGAAGGCGGAAAGACACCCATGATGCGGGGTCGAAGAAAAGAAGAAGATGAGCAAGGCTTGCCCAGGAAAGAAGAAAGAAGGCGAGCCAAGGCCCAAAAGGTGAGAAGAAAGGCCTTGGCCCTGGAAGAAACTGTGAGAAGAAGAGTCTCACAGCCAAGTGGATTTTACCCGCGCTAGCCGTGACGCCACTGGCTTGTGACGCCCCGTTGCCCAGGGTGCGCGACAAGGACGCCGCGGGCGGGATCCACACCCTGCACCCCATGTTTTACACTATTACTACACACTAATACTAACACTATTTTGATAACATATTTACTTCTACCTTTGGCTACAAAAAGATTGCAAAATTAAATTTTGTAAGGTATAAAACTTTTAAGATATGTATTTTACACATTAATTGTCTTAAAATACATTAATTTAAAGTACTTTTAAGAAATCATTCAATAATCAATATTGAGGTTATAAAACCTTTTGTTGATTACCAATTGTTTTTAGATATATCAATTAGTAAATAAAAACTGAAATAATTGCATAATGTACATAGCTCTAATCTCTAATCCACCCCCAAATTGGGTATAGCTCCGAGTCCAAACCATAATCATAATCCAAAATAACGACTCAACTAAATGGCAACTTGAAAAATTACCCCGGTAAAGTTATTTGAAGAATAATAGATTCAAACACAAAATATTTGTTGAACGTGATGAAGTCGGACCACTATTATAACGCCTTTGTCGAGGAATAAATAATGACAGCCAATACCATTTATTCTCCGTAATAACAACACACACGCCATTGAGAAATCTCCACACTACTATCTAAAGTAAACGAATCGTGACTATTAAAGCAAACAGATTAGCTCTGGGGGCTACGGGGAGCGATCCAAAACGCATTCAACAACACCTGTTTGTTGATTTGTGGCCGAGTTGAGCTAATAAGCAACAACAGTTAGACCGAGACACGATAGAGAGCCGGAGATGATTGTTTATCTCCTGCGGCCCGTTATTTACATATATATAGGCGTGGTGGAGCGTGGGTGTCGCGTTTGGGGCTTGGAATCGGTAAATGAGATGGCGTGCTTCATATATTGAGAAAATAATTAGTCGAGCTTAGTATCGAGTCTAAACAGAGTGTGAAATACAAGCTGTGACTAGGAAAGACATCAAGTCAAGATGTATTTAACTATTTTATCTTTATTTTCTTAATTTTGATATATATTTATATTTTGTTTATAGAAAAAGCTGCCTTTCCCTCACCTTCTTTGCCAAACATAATTATTTCATTAAAATCTCACATAAATATAAAGATGAGTTCAGATTTAATAGCAAATGTTTTTCTGTTACATTTTAGCATCACATTATTTTGCTCACGTATTTTTTGCCCGCTAAACAAATTTAGACTATGCAAATTTGTAATATATATATATATATATATATATATATATATATATATATATATATATATATATACGTAACACCTTTTTACCAGCCTTACCACAATATGACAAAATAAAGAATTATATATAACGGTTCTAAACTTATTTCATGAACGAATAATGTACGGGCATATTTGTAAGTTCTCAGGGTTATGTTATTAGATTGGAGAGCCAGTTTTTTTTTCTTCTTTTATCAGCGTGGAATAATTTGAAAGTGTTCTATTTCTTAAGTTTTGCTTTCCAGGATTGTGGAAAAGTTTTCCTCCGGAAAATGCAAGAGATCTAAGAGGCTCCTTTAGGATAATACAATAAGATAATACCGTTTCATATTTAATTTATATTTTAGGATCTCTCGCCAGAATGAATACGTGTATGAACACTACCCTCGTAGTTATAAAAACACTGTTTTATAAAGCCTTCTCCCAAGTCGAGTGAAACAGTATACCAAACTTGGAAGGGCGCAATGACACGTTGGTTCCTAATCCAGCAACACCAGAAGGTGATATGAATCTTCCTAGAAAGGAGAGGACTTCACAGATCTCGGTTTAGCGTGGGTAGATGCACCTCAAATGGTGACCGGTCTCCAAAAAACGCTGCGATTGGATGGCCAAACATCTATGAAATGAAGAGTCCTATGAGTCAATGTTCTTTTTTTAGTTTTCTATGTAGGTTTCCAAACTAAAGCAAATACTAGAGTAATATTGTTTATTTGCGGCCATCAAAGACCTTACACTTATCATAGAGCCAGTTTTCGAACAAAATTATTTTTCTTGGAAACTTTATATCAGGATAGGGTGGACTTAATATTCCCTCCCGAGGTTGAGCGGCCATGTTGTTATAATAATACAATAATAAGGGTACAAGTAGAGACATCAATTCGAGCCCCCTGCGGGGTCCCGGACAGACGTCTAACAAGTGGAGGACTCGGCATAACTCCCGGCTTAGCCGCTATATTAACGCACACGCACACGCACACTCACACACACACACACACACACACACACACTCCTCCTGCTTCATTACTGCAGATGGTAATGACCCCGGTAATATCCGTGATTTATTGAGCCCGTGTCAATTGTAGTGTTGATTTAGGAGCCAGCTAGTGTAAGAATGTGTCAGCAACGCCTTTTGGAACCATCCTTAATGTTGAGTTATTGAAAATGGCTCTCATATAAAGCTTTAGAATTCTGGCATGATCGATAGAATTGCTTACGTGTTGCATAAGAAGAGGTGTAGATACTGCGTGATATCCACCTCGTGGTAAGTCTACTGAAATTGAAGCTAAGAGATTTGACCCATCGATCAATTTGAAATAGGGGTATGCATTAAGTTCCCTGAGTATTGAACTGGACAAGGCATTAAATATAGTCAAAGCCTTATAATTTAAAACTTTATTTTAAGTTATTTATTATGAAAATTATTATTTAAAATAAGATTCTGGGTTAAAATTAGTTCTAGGCAGGTCTCATCCCTAGGAAAAATTAATTATGTAAAAATATGTACGAATTTGAAAGTTGCAAAAATTAATATTAGGATTATGGAGTTTAAAATCAAAACAAAAGAATTATAACTGTTATTCATAATCAATCTATGAAATTTCAAATTAATACTAATGTCCTGAATATCAAAATGTGGTTTCCTGAGAACAGTGACTACAATAATTTAATGAAGATTGTATATAGAGTGAACAAATGTAAAATTAATCAAAAGTGTATACATATACAAAAATACTACTTTAAATCTTAAAGGTAATTTGAGTTATAATAACAACTAGATTGACATTAACTAGCAGAAAAGAGGCAAATGAGCTTAGCAAATCTGCTAGACAAGAAGTGTGAAGAGTAGTTCGTGCTGAATAACTACTCTAGGCCAAGTAAACAAAAGGACTGACCTCATTTAGCTAACCGCATTTTACAAACCGCGAGAAAGAATCACGACTCAGACATGTGAGCAGATTGTTACCCTGCCTTGTAGATAACAGCCTATTGACAAAATATCCTATATCAAACTAATAAAAGTCCACGTGAACATAAAGCTGAGTAAGAATAGCGGACATTAATTCTGGTTAAGCGATGGCTCTGATGATATCGGACGCTGGGCCCCAACACCAGCGGGGGTTGACATTGATAGCGCCCCTGACAGCCTTGTCATCCCCTTATCTTCGCCAAGCCATCTTACAGCTCTTTTGGGATTTTCAAGATTTTTTGTCGACAGAACCCTATGAGCTCACGAATACTGGATGATTAGGAATTAGGGGGACTGTTTATAATTTATACGTCATTGTCACGTCAAAATGATTTTTTTCTGATTGAGTTAATTAAAGGAAAAAAGTGCAAAGAAAGTAATGATACATAAAGAAGTGCAAACAATTATAGTTAGACTCTCCACTAGTTAGCAGACAGCTAAATGTGATCTGCTTTGTTTTTACAGGAAGTCGATGCCATAACGTCATGTCAATGATCAAACTTTATGCTTGACAGGCTCTCAGAAACAAAAGGGGCAAGCACAATTCCACGAGGTAAAGAATTGGACGACCGCAGACAAAGAATTGCTCGGGCCCTCTGTAGTGGCATTCACACAATTTAATGCGACATTAAGAGTCATAAGCCGTAAGGTCGAGATTAGTATCCTTGTAAGCCGGGCTGTGGACCGTATGTCAGCGACAAGCACCTCATAACATGCCGAGGTCGCCATAACCACGCGATGTTATGGGGCGCTGTTGTGATTACAAAATTACAACATTTCATGGCTTTCAAAAAGGTTGTAAGCGGCTAATTTCTTCTTTTTGTGATACCGTATCGCGTTACTAGCCTACTGGAGAACCGTCGTTTGATCGTTGTGTTGACTCTCCCAGTATGTTCATGTGGTTCTGAACGACGTAATGGTAATATTCTGGATATATCCTAATATTACATGACTGTACACTTCTAAAGATTTATCGAAACTCTCAGAATCTGAAAGTAAAAATTTTGAACAGCTTAGTTTTAAATTATATTTTAAGATGCGATATTAGGTGACATCAATTATATCCAGCATCAAGGTAGGCTCGTGAGTTTGCTCATTGAGTGAGTGGGTATTTTGACCAAATACTTTGATGATCTAAAATGTAAAGATATAATCTTGAAGTAAATATATAAATAATATGTTTTACTAGAGTAATAAAAATGTATAGAAACTTTGTTATCTCAAACAAAACAAAAAACAAAAATCAGTTTACTTTGTAAACCATGTGAGCACAAACCTTTACAAAAATACATAAGTTATAAGTTTTTTGTTTATATACTACCTAAAAAAGCTTGTCACTGAGACTACCAGTGTAAAGTAGCCACCGGACTTGTGTCTGGTAACATCAGCCCAAATCTGATGTTACAAAGATAAGGGACTATAATACAATAATTTATATCGGCCTCATAGAAGTCAACGGTTTGAGTATTTAGATTTAAACATGTTTTTTGAGTTTCATAACTGTATTGTTTTTTATGGTAAACAAAATTGATAAATTAATACTCAGTGCCGTCTACTATATAACATTGTTGATTAAGAACGTTGCATTACCTGATGAGGCAATCAGGCCTAGAGGACTCCCGATGACACAGCTGAGGCTACTAGTAGGTCTGCTACTAGTAGGTCTGCTACTAGTAGGTCTGCTACTAGTAGGTCTGCTACTAGTAGTTCTGTTACTAGTAGATCTACTGCAACAAATAGTCTATTCTACCAGATTTGGAGCCACTATAGGTTTTTCAGCAAACCGTCAATCAACTTATTTCGTGGGCTCCTCACTGGCCTTCTGGCTTGTTCTATAACTATAGCATTGTCAGTATCCAGAAAGTTCAATAACTTTAAGTTGTAATCTCCAACAACAATTTAAAAGCTCAGCAGGGCAGTGGATATTCTACTTACCTCATACATAAAGTTCTCCCGTTCAGTCCTTCATAAAATCGTCTCAATCCTTTGTTCGAAGGGTTTTTAACTGGATCAAGCAGCCAATGTCGACCTTAGACAGCAGCTGCCGGAGTTAGGATCATACCCGAGCAATACACGGTAGTTCAGCTTCTGTCGAATCCCACAGTATTAACTCAGTGTTGTCTGCTGACGTTGGATCAAATTTAAATCCCATCTCGGTCCACCTAGTGTAACAAGACCATCAACATGTTATGCATAAATAAATCAGGGCTAACTCCCAAAACCAACATGGGCGCTAACACTATGTTTGACTTCTTCCAGGAACCGGTTCTTCTAGATTACTAATTTGAAAAGAGCACGTGAAGCGTTAAATTAGAGCATGTGTGATCGCAGAGCTCGGGTTCGAGCCCCCGCCGCGCCTCGCGAGCCATCACTCTTTTCCTCACTTTAACCTCCAGCCTCGTGAGGCAACCTCTCCATTGCCTCGCTAACATTTGTGTTACGACTGTCTGCCGTCCGACCTCTTTGTTTGAACACAAAATTGGTTCTTGATTATTATATCTCTTCGCCTCAACACTCGAGTTGGGAGGTAGTATTGTTTACACTTTTGAAAAGAGACGTTTAAAGGATTTCAACCTCATCTGTAATTTAGTATAAATTAGGAAGTGCAATTCATGTTTAAAAATATTTTTAAGAGTTGTAAGACTTGTTTTATTACATCTCGTATCCTGTTTTTATAAAAATGTTTTATTTAGGTTAAACCCGATATATTGTAATTTGTATTTGTTGTATTTGCCTGTTCGGATAGGATGTTTCGATAAGATATACTTAGTTTTTAATCGTAGTCTACATTAGGAAATTATGTTATAATAAGTACTATTACATTCCAGATATATAATTAAAAACGGCAGAAATTAAATCTAGTGGTCTGTAGAGGTTATATGTCCCTAACCTTCCGTTCAACCTTTAGTGGACGTAGTTTAAGATGTAAACAAATTCACAACAATTTAATATTTTCATATTAATTTATTTTTATTTAATAACACCCATGACCGGTAACATAGAGCGGTAACATTGCGCTTCGTCCTCAATCACAGTCATACGTTAATGGGTTTTAGGGTAGTTACTTAACATCAGTAGAGTATATTTTCAAAATTTGGTGTATGAGTTACCGTGTGTTAGGTTATTGCTAACAACTATTGATATTAGCTATATTGATAAAACTACTGGATTCTGGATTATGCCCAAGAAATGTTTGGTCATTCAGTTTATTAAATGCTATAAGGTCGAATTATTTCATCAGGATTGATTGATTGGAGGGAACGTGGTGAGTTATGATTAATCTAGCAATTGTAAAGACCAGTAGGGTATAATTCAAAAATAAAATTGAAACAGGAGCAGGTCTTTGTTGATTTTTAGTGTATCAAGAAGTTATGAGAAAAAGTAAGTAACCATGCAGACGTTTAACAGTCCCCAAGCTTTTTTTATGAAGGCAATTTGTTTTTATTTCTGGTTGATATGCAATACAAAAGAACTATTTTTTCGAGTTCTTAATGGAAAAATACATTTCATTTTAACCATATCCCACTATCCTAAACGTGTTTTCATTTGAACTTATTTGTTTTTTGTCCTTACCAAAACAGGTATTATCGAAAACATAATATCTTTCCTCTTATTTTCTCCCCAAAACCTTTGATTCAAGTATGTGATTGATAAGTGTCAGTCATGGGTTTCACTCAAACTTCTAGTACGGTTTTGAGTTATATAATTCATAGAAATAAAACTTAGAGGCTCGATAGTAGATGTGTCCTGTTGAGGTGAAAATAATGCAGCCTCATCAGATTAACTGTATCCCATAACATGCTTTTCACCGCCTTTTACCTTGTTGTCGTTTGACAGTTGTCATCATATACGTTGCTACCCGGTCGTTGCTAAGCACGTCTAAACGTTAATGCGTCGTGTGTATAAACATATAAATAACACCTTACCTAGACTCGTCTAGTAACATGCCCACACGTTCAAAAAAGGGAACAAGAAGTTACAAGCGAGTCTGAGAGATGGTGGTAAACGCTGGCCATTATTTATATAATTGTGTGCCCATTATAAAATGGTTATTTATTACTGTTTAAACTGGCAATTGGTACGCCTACGTTGAATTATTAATATAAGATGATGTCGGGCGTTGTTTATTTGTGGGGCGCCCCGGAGCGGCGGCGATGTCGCTGTACTCGCAGCGGACGCCCGCCGAACCTCCGACAGCCGGAATGCCGTGCGAAGAAGAAGAAGAGCTTGATAATTTAGGGAAGTGCTCACCCTCATTATCATAACACGCAAGCCAGAATTGTGGGTTTACCAGATAATATAGGAAGCGAAAGAGTGGTAAATTAAAAAGAAAACAAACTGCGCTATTAGACCGCTTATTAAATATAATTTCGTTTCCACTCCTTCGCTAACAAGGTCGCAATATGCCCGGACCTCTCGACTAATTTAGTATAAAAGTAATAAAGAGTTGTTTAATTCTGAGGCTAGGAAATTTTAATCCGTTTCATATGTAGTTAGGAAATAACTCTTTCTACTATACAACTCTAACGTTGACACAAATGACAGTGACAAATTTAGTATCAAACTTCTCAATGTTTCCAAAATAAGCGCATCAGTGAATAAGTATGACAACAAATTAAGATTAAAGTTTACACTTCGATAAATTCAAGGTTTATTTTAAGGTGAATGAAAACTGATGTTGAGTTTAAAATTAGTGTCATGCTTCACGTTTTATTTGCTAAGTTCAACTGTATTTTAAAGAAGATAATTAAATATTAGTCCTAATTCCTATAGAAAGAATGATGAATAAAGTTAATTTTAAGGTGTGCACCGTATGTAATTTACGCTCATTTACACGACGCGCTGACCACTGTACAGCTATTTGCGTAGATGCATGATCAGTAGTTATTGAAAAATTCTATATAAAATTGTTTAAAAGTTTAACCTCCAAAAAGGTACAATTGAGGTTAAAGAATTTTTTTCCTGCGCCAAAAGTGATAT
The DNA here is from genome assembly GCA_963675035.1 of Allygus modestus. Taxonomy (NCBI): domain Eukaryota; kingdom Metazoa; phylum Arthropoda; class Insecta; order Hemiptera; family Cicadellidae; genus Allygus; species Allygus modestus. Next base: position 376,972,297 of record OY776111.1, on the reverse strand, counting down.
AAAATACCCATAAAGTTGATTTATTTTGAGATTATCCCAATGAATCCAATGATTCATTAGGCAAAGTGCTGTAATATCACGTGATTATTTTACTTTTTCTCTAAATATCAAACGTCGCGTCATTATCGGTGTCTCTCATTCACACTACATCATTCAAAAATAAATACCATAGGACCTAGGATACTAGATTTTTAAAGTTGTCGTAAAATGAAGGAATCATCCAAATAATAAGTTTTTGTGAATGTCACCCGACAGCTTGAATGCTAGTAGCCGCTCTCCATCCCGGCATTGTGGCATTGTAGTCCGGGCAGCCTCCTAACCTCCCAAGCTCGACGGGGTGTCCCCTCGTGGGTCTCGGACAACTTTATCACCAAACTGACTTAATTATTTGACTATTTAAAAAGCCATCGTCACTATGCTGTATACGTTTTATTTCTTCAGATTTGCTTCTAACATTACCTACTGCCGACTACCAGCCGGACTCCAGTTCGCTTTGATCAGCTATTTCGTTCCTATTTTACTCTTCAGATAGGTAAAATAGGTGAATCATAAAAGGTAAATAAAATGTACTGATTGAAAATTTAAAAATGTATGATGAATTGCTCTCTCACTTTAGTTCAATATAATCAGTCGTATGACATTGTTCTTCTTGGGATTTCCATTTACAAGTAGTTATTGAAATCCATAATTTGTTATTATCTATTACAATTAATCTCGGGTCATTTAAATAGTTAGATACCTTATCTTGAGAACATCCCATACATGCCGAAATGAATAAAGGTGTAGGTAACAAACATAAATAAATAACTGTTATACAAAATCCTTTTTCACTCAATGAAAATAGACATGTTTACTTATTTCCATTAAACCTTGACCTGTATACCCTCTACATCGTTCCTATAGATTAATACGCAAGATTATTTTTATGAGCGAGATATATAAAACTACTGAACCGATGTTATTCTTGATTTGTTCATCAGAAGAATTCGAGGTGTGGATTCTACGAAATTCCTTATAATTAACATTCGTATTGAGGGCCACACCTCACAGGCGTTCAAAGCTTCATCACAAAGCCTATAGACAGATATAAATCAATTGAATTGTACATTTAATAGCTGTTGACACATTAAAACACAACATAACTTATCAGAAAGAACTGATGATTATATGATCATAAAATTGCTACTGGAATGACAATGCAGAATGCACATCAAATTATGAGGGGTTTTGTGAATGCAGGAGCATAAGTATAAAATTTTCTCGAGTTCGAGCAGAATGTCCTACAAGTTGTTTGTGAATGACGCCGAGCGGCTAGTTGAGAGAGGTGCCGCCAGACTGCGCGACGCTGCGCGGGAATGCCGGTCACGTGACGTGTAATAGTCGTGTCAGCTGACGATCCGTCAACCATTGTCCTGTCACCAGACACTCTCATTCTCAAGCCTTTGATCCCGCCAATATTCCGCCAACCCTGCGGCCGCGTCAAGCCGCCATTCGCGCATCTCCCGCGCGCAAAAATTAGGACAAACACAGGAAATGGAATATGAAGAACAAAATATGTGCACTAAATATTAAAAATTCATTGTTAACGATTTTACAACTCAAATACAAATTTTTCTCTTAAGGTGGATGAAAATTTTCAAAATGTAACAAGAATGCAATGTTCAAATATTAAGATTACCATAATGTTGAGACACGTGCTGAAACTATTATGTATATGTATGTAAATGTTACTTAGGCTATATTTATTTGTTTATTTACCTACTGTATATCTTTGTAGTACACGCAGATCACTTCTTAATACAACATTTTAATATTAGAAGTAAATTACCAAATCATTCTACGTCAATGATTTGACAAAGTTTTGACTATTTGGCTATGCTTTAGTGTTGCTAATAAAACTATTCAGCTTGTTCATATTCTGTTAGTACATAAATTAAAGGATTCCATAAGAAATGACACGTCATCTAATAGCCACGCTAATATGAGAGTCCGTATTCACAACGCAACAATGTGCTCCTACCCTCCCGGAGTCAAGTAAATCAACTATCCATTAGTGCGACTGCCGCAATTACATCACGTGCCCCGTCGTAGTTAGCCGCCACCCTCCACCCACAACCCTCGCCGCGCCGATCACGCGAAACGTTTAAATAAACGACACACTCCCCGCGGAACAGACAATCAAAATCAGAGCCGACCAGCGCATAATGCGAACATTACCCCGGGGCGATGGCGAGTGGATCACAAAAGGGGCTATCAATTCGCAAACCGCCCGACATGACGCTTGTTTGCTCAGCCCTCCCCCTCCCCCTCCTGCTGCTCTCCTCTCGCTTCCACTCCATATACTCACATCGTCACCCTCCTGGACCGATCTTCCACTTTAATGGACTTAACGAAGTCTTTTAAACTGCCTCCGAGTCCATCTACACCGGTCGTTCGTCGTCCGCCCTGTCGTCGATTGACTTGCTGTCGGCGTCCGTTCCGCTCCGACGGTTAGGCAGATGTTGGACACCTTTACATTCGCTTAGGTTTTGGGAATCATTTAAAAGTCATGGAGTCCGAGTGCGGCACATCTGTCTTGGTAAGTAAGACAGGAAGGTTCTTTGAAGGATTTCACAAATAAGCTGGTTTGAAAAATATGTGTTCTAATCTACAAAATACGTAGAAATTTTACATATTTATCTTTTAAGAGATGATTATTTATTAAAAAATAAAGTGTTATTGATTTAAAATTGTTATTACAACATAATTTTTTAGTTACATTACATTGTACTAAGCTCCGAGCACGAAGCTTTGTTTTTGAAAGAAAACTCAGGATACTTTGTGAAAACAAAATAATAGAATTTCTTAAGCTACCGCTAGTTATTTTTTTAATCTATAATTTTATAAAGTGAAAAAAATTGTGTGGACTTGGTTCCCCGTGTATAACTCCCCAATTAAACCAGTTTACCATGCAACAACACACAGGGCAGGGAGAGAACAATAAACCCAAAATAATATTTAAAGGGTTTATATAGCAGTGGCAAGTTATACAAGCTTAACAAATTTCTACATAATTTGCTGTTTTTATGAACTAGCTTCTAATTATTTTATAATGGTAATATAGTATTGTTGGGTCTTGTGAGAACTTACTGGGTGTAGTGATAGATGGTAGTCTGTATTAGAGTTAATGATAACTGGACCTATTCAAATTTAAAATTTGTAACTTTTTTCTTTATTTTTAAAATATTTTTGTTTATAAATAGTTGTAAAACTGAAATTTTCTGTCATGCCTGGAGAACAAACTGTGTTGAAATGTGCCTTAAACTAAACTAGTTGTGTTGCGGCTCAACGGATCCCGATGTGAATTATCTATAATAATAATTCCATATGGCAAATACTTTACTTACATGTATCGTTCAAAAATAAACTATAAAATACTCCTAAAAACACTCCTAAACACGTTTTACTAGAGAAACGTCCAGTCGTCAATAAATTACATTAAGCTAAACTTTAGTTCCCGCAATACATATGATTTTAAAATTAAAAATTCTACACTTTCAAGATACCCAAAAGGCACTAGTATATTTAGATTGTCATTTATTTTGACATATTATATTGAATCATAAATGAATCACACTATTGCTGGCATAATTTATCACATAAAATAGTAATAGCATTAGTGTCTTATAATCAAATATGTTTATAATCTCCTCTGCCTAACCATACATAATCTGTAATACAAAATATTCTTACTAATAAAAACTAAATTATAATCCGTTATAAATTATTTTCATTAAAATAAAAACAGTGCCAGTTATTGAAAATATCATAATAATTGATGAACGAAGTGAATCACTGTATTGATGAAGAAGTTTCAGTGGCCGTGTGTGTGTGTGTGTGTGTGTGTGTGTGTGTTTGTGTGTGTGTGTGTGTGTGTGTGTGTGTGTGTGTGTGTGTGTGTGTGTGTGTGTGTGTGTGTGTGTGGGTGTGTTATCGAAATACTAAATAACTGGAAAACATTTCTTAATGACATTTTGAAGGAGTCATTTGGGATACCAAAGGGATGTTTTAACACAGCATTTGTATTTTATTTTGGATTATTAATAATTATTAAAACTAATTTTAATGTTTGATATTCAGTAGTTGAATTGGTTTTCGTAGTAAGCTATTGACTATGGTTGCCTTTAAAATGTCAGCTGGGATTTATCTGTGTTTCACTTGATGGATTTTTATCCCCTATATGGGATATTTTGACTGCTTGTGGGATAAAATGGGATTGTGGGATAAAGTGGGATTTTTTTGAAATCGGCATTACGTCTGCTAGTTTGCTTACAACTTACGACCAGAGCACCTTAGCAGTAGCACTTCTAGTGGATTTTCTCGCCGTACTGGCAGTTGCGGGGTTTCCCATTTTTTAACCTCGCTGTCCGCACCTATTATGATTTTATAAACGTCACAGAACGAACACTGAATCATGTCAATTTCGCTGGCCGAGCCATGTTGGAATTGACAAGCAAACTATTTGCCATTATTTTGTACCTACTTCGTACTCTTTAGTACTACCATTAAAAATATTAGTACCTCTCACCTAAATAAATTATTTAATTTAGTTAATTCACCGTATCATTTAACCTATGTCGCATTGCTCAAAATCCTTTGAGGTACTAAAATGTAAAATACCTATAGGTAATTAGTAGATATAAATAAGCTCTATCTAACGGTATAAATATTTTACTAACATATTATTCAATAATCATATAATATTTAACATTAATTGTGTTGCAATGTTAACAAATCAGTGGTAAAGTGTGGGAAATGACGAGGAATACTATAAGGGAGAGTCTGGGATAAAATGGATTTTTTTGTATCAGTGCGTGGCATATTTTTACCGTAAAGTGGAAACACTGCATATTTGTTTATAAATCACTCATCAAATGGTCAAATGTAAACATATTTCAACTATGGATTTGGTTATGTTTTGTTCCATCAATTTTTTTTTATTTCGAAATAGTTTAAAATGTGAGTGTGAGTAAATGGTGTAAATTAATGGTGTTTTGCCGTGTTTAAAACAATGCTTGTATCTATTTAGATTTATTATCAGTTTATTTTTTACTGGAAAACTTCGATGTAAAAGCTAAGTGTTTGGACTAGTGATGATAAATTAATACAATAGGTTTTGGAATTTTTGAATTACTGGGACAGTATAACTCTGTAACACGACTGACTGTGATTGATAATCAAGCGTGTTGTAGACCTATAGTAGTTTCTTTACATTGTGAACAAATTACTTGATGGTAGACTTACTAAACGATCATACGTGCAAACTATCTTTATTACATGTAATGTACCAAATAAGCCTCACTGTCACCTAATGACATGGGATTAAAGTTTTGTAATCTACCGGTCAGTAAAATAGTCTGGTTACAGTTTATATTTGTTTGCATTTTCTGTAGTTAATATTGATTTTCATAAACAATCAAGATGTCCAAAACTCCGTAATCCCAACCGTCTACATTGTTCAACTAATTACGTTGTAGACAGATTGCCCTCCTGAAAAATTGTCATTAATGTAGATGTTGGATTTTGCTTTTAAACCTCTCGTGCTGCGATTTCAGTAGCTTGTGTATTTAAATTCAAACTAACATATATTAATGATGTAAACATTTTTAAATTTAAGATATGAATTTGATAAGATACTGTTGATATAAATAAATCATTGAATACCTTTTTTTACATTAAATGGGTTTAAAACAAGTATATTTCTGTATGTTTAACCCCCTGATTTTGGAACTCGTCAAAAACCATATTAGTCAAAAAATATTAAGTCATTGGCCGAGTCATAAAAAAGCGTGAACAGGCCTGATGGCCATAGCTAGGACCTGTGACCAAATAAACGCAATCAGTTTAATCTAATTTGCTAGGTACACGCAGTGGTTTTAAGAGGTTAATTGCTCCACCTTACCCTCCAGGGTTAGATGGAAACGTATTCCGCATATTCTCTATTCATTGTTGCTGGATTAGGAAACCCCAGCATAGGCACGTTTTCCACAAGCGGTAATTTTGCGCAGGTTACTGGAAGGTTAGGGTATAGCAGGAAAGGAAAGGGTGGGATGGGATAGGCAGCCAAATTGGCCTTTCAGAGTACCAACTCCCTTGCCTTGTGACTGCTGTGATCAGGCTCAATGTGGACCCGCTCTGCCCTCCAACTGGCCAACTCAACGGATGGGGTATCCATGTACAACAGCCAGGGACCATTAATTCTCAGGTTGGGGACCAACCCCTGAGTTTCCGCCCCGAGCCGCTGCAAGTGGAGGGACCAAAGGTGAAAGGGAAGTTTGTCATAATGGACATCCAAAAAACTTCATATGTAATGACAATTTCATTTGCTGTACCCAATGTCAGCATCCAAACTGGTATAGACCAGTTTTAAGGTTGACCTGGGACGAATATTCTCTATTGGTCAATGCAACACACCAAGTTTTAATAAAATTAATAAGTATACAAGAGATATATGTTTTTTATTTCTTATAAGAATAACATCGGACAATATACTTAGTTTACTGCTGAATGGAAATTGAAATATTCTCACCAACCATTAGCCGAATAGCCTACTAACGAAATACTAATTTAACCGTGTGTGGATTGGAGTACTAATTTTTCATCTTTTAGAGCTTTTTATGGCAATGAGATAAAACTGTTGAAACCTGCTAAAAATATTTAAAGTTTATGGTACTGAGAAAGGTAAAAAAACTGAAGTTTGGGATCTCTTAAGCCCTGTAATTTCTGAACCCAAATTTTTCTAAAAAATCAGGTGGTATATTTTATTAGAAACATAATATAAACCACCAAATAAAAAATCCAAAGATTTCGAAAGCGGCTCCTCCAAACTGCTCCAGACCTATATACTACGTTGTTGGGTACCAAAATATTATGGATACCTCTTTGTACTTACCTCAGGGCTCTGCCTTTACTATCACTCCCAACGTTTAATTTTAACGTATGATTCGTTGGATTTATTTTGTTAAAGCAGCATCTCCTGAAAGATGTCCCCACGTTTGATACGCCGCCCTACTCAACCATAGACCTCCACCGCACAGGACAATTTTCTATGTTATTATTTACGCCTTTTTTAGTAATTTTAGAAAATTTTCTATCATATAAAAAATTGTTTTTATTTTTTTTAACCCCGACCTTAGAGCTCCGCCTCGCTGGCTTTAAAAGTTGCCTTGTTAAATTTATGGAGGAAAGATGATCCTTGGGTAAGCGTTCGGGTCAGGGTTCGTGTTGAGTACTACTAGCTGGTCAGACAGACATTATTCTGTCCTAATGTCACTGAATTTGTTTTATGTCAAAGATTCTCGTTCTTTTTCAATATGAGCTCGTTCGCTTCACTCACTCGCCTCCAGGATGAGCTCGTTAGCTACGCTCACTTGCCTATTTTTATATAGAGCTTGCTTCGGTATTGAAAATGAGTTGCTATTCGAATAGATTTATTATTTCTATAATAAACATATGTTTGTACGCTTTTCAAGTATGTTTAGATATCATCCTTATAACAGCTGTTTGATGAAACTAAATAACTAACATACAATCCCGACTTTGTTTTATATATTTAGATAATGAAAATCACTTAATAATATCTTGCCATGACATCGTTAATATACTCTAGGCAGCAATACGGATTTTGGCAATTTGAAATTTAAGTAATTGCACAACGCCATCTGTAGAGCCTGATATAAGCGTAGGTTATATTATATAAATCTAACAGGAAAGTTGGCCGGGCTGGTAAGGGCCCGAACTTGCATTTAGGGTGTAGACCTGTACAGACCCTAAATTCAGCCCTGGCCGTCTGTATGCAGAACTTCAAACATGCTAGAATCCAGAATCATTGTCCCTGTCTCGTGTACATTCTATGTGCCTAAGAGTAAAAATATGTTATAGTCAATCAATACAAATGCTGAATTATTTTGACTCAATCCTATCCTACACTATAATATGAGTAAGGTTTGCATGCTCGCTTGCTTGGTTGATTGCTTGCAACTCTGATCTCAAAAACGGCTCCAACGATTTTCTTGAAAAATATCTAATGTGTCCTTCCAACTACTTGTGTTGTAAAACCTGATATCTGGGTTAAAAATAAGTTCTAGACATGTCCCATCCCCAAAAAAATCAAATCATGTAAAAAGCCGCTATGGAAAATTAAAAAAAATCACATTGGGCTTTTGGAGATTAAAATAAAAGCAAAAGAGTCATAACAGAAGTTCAAAATCTTTCAGCGAACTCTCAAAGTTATACTCATATAGTTTAAGTACTACCTGGGGCTGAGCTTTGCTAGGGAAAGGTCAATCTTGTTTATGACTTGGAGTAGTTTTTCACCATGTACCCTACTAACGAGCATTTTTGAGGTCACAACAGTTGTTATTATAATGCACCTTTGAGTCATTCTGGATATGACCACTCTACATGTAATCTTCATTCAAAGGTTTTATTATCTGATTTTATGGAACCACATGGAACTCATGTTGTTTATAATTATTAACATGTGGTTTCCTGAGAGCAGAGATTAAAAGATTTGAGAGAAGATTACATATATAGAGTAGTAAAATAAATCAAAGGGATATTGAGCTATAAATAACATCTGGAGTGACCTTAAAAATGTAGAAAAGGGGCAAATGAGTTATACAAATCTGATTATCAGTAGGGGGAAGTGGTGAAATATGCTCCAAGTCATCTAAACAAACTGACTGGCCTTCCCCCGAGCAAAGCTCGGCACCCAGGTATCATATACTCTAATATGAGTAAGGTTTGCTTGTATGTTTGCTTGCTTGCTTGCTTGCGACACTGATCTCAAAAACGGCTCCAATGATTTCCTTCAAATGTTCTAAATAACTAATTTCTGGAATAAAAATAAGTTCTAGATAGGCCTCATCCCCAGGAAAAATCAAATAATGTAAAAAAAAATAAAATGATAAGTTAAAAAAATTAACATTGGGCTTATGGAGTTTTAAATCAACACAAAAGAATTTTAACAGCTGTTCATAATCAACCAGGGAACTGTCAAAGTAATACTCATGTTTTTTATGATTATTAACATGTGGTTTCCTGAGAACAGAGATTAAAAGATTTGAGTGAAGATTACATATATAGAGTAGTAAAATAAATGAAAGGGACATTGAGCTATAAATAACAACTGGATGGACCTTAAAAATGTAGAAAAGAGGCAAATGAGTTATACAAATCTGATTATCAGTAGGGGAAAGTGATGAAATATTACTCAAAGTCATCTAAACTGACTGACTGGCCTTCCCCCGAGCAAAGCTCGGCCCCCAGGTACTGTCGTGTTAAAACGAATATGAGAAGGGTGTTACCACTCCAGTAGTCAGTAGTATTTTTTATTTACATTAGTCCTAAATTATCTGTTCTTGCCGTTGTGGAGTTAAAACGGATATGGGAATGGTGTTACCATTCCATTAGTAAAATTTCTTGTATATTAATTATCTGTTCTTGCTGTTGTGGAGTTAAAACAGATAACAGAAGAGTGTTACCAATCCAGTACCTGCTTACATATCTTTAAAAATTCAGTCTTCGTTCATCCTCTTACGGGAAGAATGAGCGTACACCTAGTAACTTATCGATGGAATTTCACTTATTGGATGGAAATGTATCTGATACACAATTCTCCTATTCATCGAAAAATTCCAATAAAATGCAGCATCTGATGCCATTCGTGATTCCACCACTAAATAACACGTTTCACAGATCATCGGCCGCACAAAAAGAGAGTGAATCATTTCGTTTGGAATGACTCTTTAACAGAATCAAACCAGGTGTGAAAGTGCGATGAGTTACAACGGTCCAAAATCTGTTGTGTCGGGGAAGGATCATGCAGTCAATTTGATTTAGCAATAAAGGGGCAATAACACCCCTCTGGGGGGATGACAATACAAAACAGCCCCCGGGCGCCGCGCCGGGACAATGTCGACGGAGCTGCAGGACGCGGGGTCGCCTGCGCAACTGCTTGTGGCGAAGTGTTCCTTCAAATGGAGAAGATTACAACAATGACGAATGTTACAGTAGTTTCTGAAAGAATCAAAGTAACTGTAACAAAATATCCTCAAATATTCGAATCAACCCACAAAGTATAGTATATAGCAGTTTCTAAACTGCTTTAGCATAGTAATTGATTTTAAATATACATGTAATCATGGTTATTCAACAATATCAATATTCGAGAAGTATTTTTTAGAAATCCACGTTAACTACTCGTACAAAATTACACACGTTCTTAAAACTACAAAATAGTTATATATTTTAAAGTTACTGAGGTGGGATTGGTTTCAATTTAGTTTGATATAAATAGGATTACCATATTCGAGTTTGTGTCCTAGAATATTGGGCTGGACACATAAAGGTCAGAAAATTGTTTACTGTTCGAACTAGCGATTGAGCTCTAGTCAATTAGACTATGGTGCATTTATGGCCAACTGACATAAGAGTAAGAATAACCCCCATAGCAGTGTTGAAGAGTCAATGTGTAATATGCTTTATCCTTTCCCCCTACTCTAGTTTATGTTCAATTATCTAAAACATGCTTGGATGGATTTTTTGAAAGATTATTTTGTTATCTTAGAAGAGCAAATTTATTTGAAAGAAGTATAGATTTCAATTTCGGCAAAATAAGTAGCGCAACGTAGCGTTGTGACCATCAAATGCGACACATCGAATACAAATGTATCGAGTGAACTTTTATGAAAATCCAGACTTCTAAGACGTTGCTTGAAAAAATACTACGGCAGCAAAATAAATAATATACACCCCGGCGATATTAAGAACCAGATGAGAAATTTACTGAAGTGACTAGATACAATTTGGTAAAATGTTTCGTCGTTTAACTAGTGTTTTAGATTTGTATAAGATGACAATAATCTAGAAAATTATAAAGATTATCCAGAAAAAGTAAAAGAGTAGTATTAAATTATTTTTGAATCTATAAGTTTAGCCTTTTTCACCGCGAAAAGAAAAGAACTCCCATCCCTCTAAAATATGTTCGGGATTGGTGTCCAGAAAATGTAGTAACCCTAGCTAAACCGTAAGGTCCAAGAAGTTCACAGGTTTTCACAGAAACTTTTTACTACGCTCAGATTTAAAACATTTTGGGTGTTAGTTCTTATATCTGATCTTTAATTTATTCATTTAATTAAATGTTTTTCTTAATGTTTGTTTTCTATAATCATACTGAAATATCTTCTTGTAATCAATCCTTCAAGGGCAAGTCCTAATTAGAAGTTCATATTTTATAACTGATTTCTGCGAAAAATATTACACCCAGGTAGGTAATGAGGGAATAGGTTGTTCACTAATTTTGAGAGCTCTATGCCTAACACGAAAACCTTAAGGTTCAGTTGACAAAAAATATGTTTGCAATTTGTGATAAAAGTCCAATTATTGTGAATATGTTTTGATATTTGGTTCAAAATTAACCAAAGCAGTTCTTAAAATCATTCTTACCCACTATTACTTAGCTTAATCACTCATAAATTATCAACATTATCAATTATTATAGTTTACTGTTATAATAACATAATCTTAAAATCGAACGGTATCGGTATTTTGTCAGGAGTATTGCCTATGGCATACAAGAGGGTTTCTAATTCACACAGAACTACATTTCATAACCTATTCACAGTTGTTCCAAAAGTAAAAAGGTCAATGACCGGATTCAGTTAGTTTAAATCCATAAAATTAAATAACTTTATGTAAAAATCAATATATAGAATATATAACAGTGGATAAATCTATAATATTATATTATAATTATAAAGAAGAGGTGGTTTCTGTCTGTCTGTCTGATGTTCCGGGTAAACGCAAAAACTACTGAACCGACTTGGCTGAAATTTACACAAAGGTAGATTCACTTCCTTAAATTCCCCTCGGGCTACGCCCCGTGAATGTCCGTGAAGTTTCAATGTTTCAGAAGAAATTAAACATTCAGAAACTGTAATGCGAACAGCTGAGGGCACTTCCATTTGACAGCTTAAATAGCAGAAGCAAGAACAGCTGTTTCAAGCTAACTTACCTTTCTAACCCGTCCGAAGAACGGATACATTCTACTAGTTCTATATGTGGCGAAGTGTAACTACCTATTCCGAGTAAACTACTGAACGTGGAGAGACGAGGTAGGTGACAATACATTTCCCTTAGCTCGAGGATGATGAAAAAATACTATATTCTAAATTTACTCAGTTGTAAGTTGGAAATTGGCAAAAAACACTGATTTTCCTTTTTTCATCATCCCCATGTATAAGGAACATGTGACCACCTATTCAGAGAAAACGACTCAACGTAGAGCAGTCAAGTTGGTGTCTAAAGATTTTCCTTATGAATAATAAGGATGATGAAAAAATACGATATTCTAAATTTACTCAGTTGTAAGTTTTCAATTGGCAAAAACTCTACTTTTTGCCTTTTTTCATCATCCCCATGTATAAGGAACGTGTAACCACCTCTTCAGAGAAAACTACAGAACGTAGAGCAGTCAAGTTGGTGTCTAACAATTTTCCTTATGCCAAGGATGATGAAAAAAAATACGATATCCTACATTTACTCAGTGTAACTTTGCAAATGGCAAAAAACACTGATTTTTGCATTTTTCATCATCCCCATGTATAAGGAACGTGTAACCACCTATTCAGAGAAAACTACTGAACGTAGAGCTGTCAAGTTGGTGTCTAAAGATTTTACTTATGATAATAAGGATGATGAAAAAATACAGTATTCTAAATTCACTCAGTTTTAAGTTTGTAATGGCATAAAATACTGTTTTTTGCCTTATTTTATTTGCAGTAATTTGTTTTACCAAACCATGTGTTCCCTACTTTGCATCCAAATTCAATACAACAGCTGAGTAAGGTTAAGGTTGTTTTCGTAAACAAAGCAGAGAACTAGTCCTAACTAAATTTAGGTTTTTGGATTAAAATTTACAAGCAGTAAGGAACACAAACATGCTGAAAGGGAGTAGAGTGTATAATACTGTATAAAAGTGTCAGCAAAGTTCAATTCAGATTGATGTATTCTACATTTTCTTTTTATATTTCAGTTTTTGTGTACTTTTACTCCTGCGGCGAAATTGGGTTTTATAACTAATAATGGAACGAAAAGTAGATGATTTTCCTTTGATAAATCCTGGGTCACAGAAAATATGACAGCAGGGCGGCATTCTAGCGGTTCACAGCTGGAATTGTAGTAGTTTTTAGGTTGTTTTTACAGTTTTGTGTAAAACTGAATCAAAAGCTTTTTTAAAAACATTGATGATAGCCATTATACTACCTAAAGTGATATTTATGTATGAGTATATAAATACCCCTGTCGCAGCAAACCTGCGTGCTCAACGAATTTCCAATCTCTTAATACCACATAAAGCCGCATACGAAGTTTCATACAAATATATTCACAAATAAGCGATATAAAACTGTAATTATTCTCCATAACAATAACATTGAGGATGAGTACGCAGGTTTGCTGCAACAAGGAACAGAAAATAATGGGTTTTTATCGAAAATACCAATAGATCTCATATAGGTAAAGTCACATATCAAGTTTCATTCATATACATTTTTAAATAAGCGATATATAACATTTTAATTATTCTCCATAAGAATAACATGGGGACCGAGTACCTAGGTTTGCTGCTACGGGAATCATACGTGAAAATTTATTTTTTTGTGCGAAAAACAACAAACCACAACCAGATGAAGCCATATACCAAGTAATATAAGCGAGATAAAAAATGTTTCTTTTTCCCCTTAAGAATAGCATTAGACAACGTACTGTGTTTAGCACTTGCAATATCTCAGTAACAAATTAATGTAGAACAATGATCAAAATACCAAATTGTTTGCTTTTTAAGCTTAATTCAATGGTATAAGTTGAAAGTAGAAGGAAGTAAACAGTCAGAAACTGTAATGCGAACAGCTGAGGACACTTCCATTTGACAGCCTAAAGAGCAGAAGCAAGAACAGCTGTTTAAAGCTATCTAAAATGCCAACTGCACTGACTATTAAAACCCCTGTGTGAAAAACGGGTACATCAGCTAGTGTAAAAATAAAATTAAATACTGTATCAATAAATAAATTTAATAAAGAGTACTTATTCTAAATAGTTTAAAATTGGCTTGTAAAATGATTTAAATTAAAGAATAATTGTTTTACTTGTTTCTCTAGTATTATTAATTAAATAAACGGATATTGACTTAGTTATCAATCATGGTTTAATATAGTATAATACATATATTGAAATTGGAATGTTGTATTTTCATAGTCATTCAATTATTTTAAAAGGTTTGGAGGTAATGTTTGCAATTATTGATAAGATATGTAGGGTAAACTTTAAAGCCTCCTCGTATTTTTTTCTTATCGATATATTTCTAAAGATTGTTAGACCTAAAGTTTGGTGTCAGCTTAGTAAAGATTTGATACGCTTCATAAGCTTATAAGGGGACCTTTCTTCTGTAGGTAAGAAATAGGTACTGTGTGAAGTGTCGCGCCTCCACCCACTGTCATCTAACTATATCCACTTCCTGCCGTTTCTCTAATAAATCAGTTTTACAGAGAACGGTAAATGATTATGTATGTTGAGTTGATACGTTTACTTAATTCATCTCCTTGATAGATGCCAATTTAGTTTTAATTATATGCAGTAGACAGTAAAATGAACTTTTGGGTTACTTTTCTATTTCAACGTTTTAATAATTTTTGATAATGACATTTTGAACACTATTAATTTTATTGTTTGGTTTACATTGTAATAGTTTATAAACTGTGAGGATTGTCAATAGCACAAACAAAACATTTAACCACAATATGCCAGAGACCAGCCCGTTGTCGCCTTCATTACAGCAATACCAATACTAGGGACATTGGTCGCCAAAAGAGGGCGTCGTCACTAGCCAGCGTTGTGCCCCGCTGTTAGTCTTATGTCCAATAAGCCATAAACTCCATCACACCAGCCATTACACGGTAAACCCACTGAGAACTGTTCCGTTTGCAATAATCATGGTGTATCTTATTTACTGGCATAGCTGTGCGGTTATTTTTACGGTTAATCCAAAATTGATGTTGATAACGTGGGTTCTGCAGTTAATGCAAATTGTACGGTGAGGTTAATATTGTTTGAGATAATTAAGCTTTACAAATTCTTTAGCCGAACGCAAGGACTTATGTATAAATTTGTAATCATGTACATTTGTTTAAATAAATATGTTATATTTCTAGGTTCAGCGAAAATATAAAAATATAACAATTTCAATTAGTTTTGACTGTTGTTAATTAAATATAGATACTACAGCAGTTCAATAAAACTTATTGGTGAGAGTGAAAAATTCCAAAATCAAATTTAGGACAGAGGGATGGGGGAGAGGGGATTTTAGAAGGAGGGGATTTTTTCATATTCTACCAAATTTATTTATTTTTTAGCCAGGATAACAATATAATATTGATTGGCAACAAGTTAAATATATTAAATAGTTGTTACCTAAATTTAGAACTTAAAATTAATCTTGATTCAGGAATAATGTTTATTAATGAAATAATGTGTTTTCTTAATGTCTTCTTTTTTCACTGAAATTTTTCAACCACTATATTATGGCCTTAAATCAATGATAAATTTATTACTATCATCATTTGTCTTGATTGTTAATTTTTCTTTATACTTTATACTAGTAAATTCATGGACACGATAAAATGCTTTCTCGCCAAGCCATGTCCTAAACTTCTTCTTAAATATTTGTATATCATTGATTTTTTAATAGTTTTGGCATATGGTTGTATAAGTTTATAGCCGAGTATCCTTCTTGGTTTTAAACAGCTCTGAAGAATGGTCCGGAATTTTCAAATTATTATTATTATTTCTCAAATTATGTGTGGATTTTAATTAATTATTTTCAAAAAGTTTGTAATTTTGCTTTATAAAAATTATTGTTTGAAGAATATAAATAGAGGGAAATGTTGGAATTGTAAATTTTTGAAAAACCGGTTTGCAAGAGTCTCTTTGTTTCAAATTAAATATTATTCGTATAACTCTCTTTTGAAGTTTGAATTTAGTTTTTGATCTATAATTTTGTTATCCCCAGATGGGCACATCATAGTTAAGTTGGGATAAACAACTACATAGTATGCAGTTAGTAGTAATTTGGTATTGGAATATGATGTTTCAGTCAGTTTTCTAATCATAAGTATTGCTGATGCCATTTTTGAGCATATCTTCTTAATGTGTAAGTCGTACTTTAAATTTCGATCAATTGTTATGCCTAAAACCTTAATTTCACTGCAATTATTAATCGGTGATTCGACCATTAGTATGCTCATGAATAAATTGATGAATCCACTGCTAAATGATATAGTACCTCTTGCGATTATAATCTATGCACAGCCTACCCACAGCATGCGCGCGTTTATTGTAACCTATGCACAGCCTACCCACAGCATGTGCGCGTTTGTTGTAACCAACTGTTTTTGTGCAGAATGTGTGTGTTTTTATAATTTACGCTAACGATCAGGCAATCAATTGGGTTTCAAATGAAGAATTAACAATTCAAAAATAAAGAAATATCGAAAATATTTTACTTTTATAAAATGACTAGCTGTTATTAGCCCGTCAAAAATGACGGGCATAAACAAACTAAAGAAGTATTGTTATAAAATAAATGTAATGGCTTAACATTTTATATTTTAAAAGCTAATTTTGAATTGTATGTAATAAAATGGGAATCCGCCATGCAAAATCTAAAGGCCCCAACATAATGCATATTAAAATATTCATTAGAACATGTCTAAATTCAAAAAGTGTCTTTAAAATTATACATTTCACGCCTGCATGCAATAGCCCAAAAGGGCTTTCAATGGTTTAGTTTAAACTTTGTTTAGCTTTGGATGTTGAATCAGATCCATTTTGGTGTCACTTCAAGCCAAATTTTGTTTATAAAAACTGCAGTTAAATGTTATTAAATGTTTAAAAGTTTGTTCATCGGGTTCAAATTTGTGATACGAATTAACCTAACTATTTTCACTGCTTTTATAACTAAAAGATAAAAATACAGTCTACATATTTACCAACATTTAATTGTATTTCATCTGCTAATATCTATTTAAAGACAGGCCAACAAAAATACATAATTATCTATATTACTAATACGCTACATGCAAACTTTGTAAACAATAAGGCTTACTTGTAAGATTACGAGTAAGCCACTTACTATACACTAAAACGCGCGTACAGATGTGCAAACTGGCTTTAGATTTTAGATTTAGGCCTCAGAGGGCTCTGCCCCATGGGACTTCCAAATCCCCACGTTATTCATATGGATGAGAGTTTTATTTGGTTTATGTAACATGTGTTTTTTTCTTAGTTCAATTCAATTAAATAAACAGCTTTTATAAGGATTACAATAACTAAAGACTGTCATTGTTTTGTTTACTATTTAACTATTTACCATTTTCCCTTCTCAAAAATGGATGCGCAAGCTGTGCGCGGAAAATTATAGTTTGCTATAAACTGTATGGACAAATATTTCACATTGCATTCAATGATAATAAGATAGGTTAGTCCTTAGTTTTCTTATCCATTACATTACATTTATTACCCGAGTTTCATCCAATTTAGCACATAAAATCTAAATAAAAAAATTTTACATAACATTACTGAATCGGAATTTTAAACGATATGTAACAGAAATATAGTTTACTGGATTATATCATTCGTCTTCCTGCACAAACCTTACGTGGTAAATTTTACCTCGCATTTATGCATTTACCTCCTTCGCATTTTTACCTCATTTTTACAACTGTATTTTTGTCTTAGTCATGTTTTTAGCGAATTTCCCCTATAGGGAAGAAGCTATTACCGTAGGTCTCATAGTAAGACTTAAGCCCAAGACTATGATAACTTTTTGTTTTGTGATGCCGAAAACACCATTTGTTCAAAATTGTATTTATTTATATATATATATATATATATATATATATATATATGTGTGTGTGTGTGTGTGTGTGTGTGTGTGTGTGTGTGTGTGTGACCGTAAGCACGATAACTCTCGTAAAACAGGTCCGATCTTAATGAAATTTGGTTGATATGTGTAAACTACCATTTATTTGAACGAGTTCGAAAACCAGATGAATCGCACCATCCAAATGGGGTTTTGTACCCCAAAAATGGGTCTTGGGGGTTTTCACGTGTAGTTTTTATTTAAATCAAATTTTAAGATACACCATTGAATTCAGCATAGAAAAAAAAACAATTTGGTATTTCGATCATTGCTCTACATCAATTGGTTACTGAGATATTGCAAGTGCTAAACACAGTACGTTGTCTAACGCTATTCTTATGGGAATAAGAAACATATGATATCTCGCTTATTTATGAATATAAACTGACGAAACTTAGAATATGGCTTCATCTGGTTGTGTTTGTTGTTGTTTACACAAAAAACTAAATTTTCACGTGTGGGTCACGTAGTAGCAAACCTAGGTACACGATTCCCATGTTATTCTTATGGAGAATAATTAAAATGTTATATATCGCTTATTTATAAATGTATATGAATGAAACTTGGTATGTGACTTTACTTATTTGAGTTCTATTGGTATTTTCATAAAAACCCATTATTTTGTGACCCTTGTTCCAACAAACCTGCGTACTCATCCCCTATGTTATTCTTATGGAGAATAATTAAAATTTTATATCGCTTATTTGTGAATATATTATTATGAAACTTGGTATGCGGTTTTATGTGGTTTTAAGAGATTGGAAATTCGTTGAGTACGCAGGTTTGCTGCGACGGGGGTATTTATATACTCATACACAAATCTCCCTTTAGAGAGTATAATGGCTATCATCGATGTTTTTAAAAAAGCTTTTGATTCAGTTTTAAACAAAAGCTACAATTCCAGCTGTGAACCGCTAGAATACCACCCTGCTGTCATATTTTCTGAGACTCAGGATTTATCAAAGAAAATCGTCTACTTTTGGTTCCACTATAAAACCTAATTTCGCCGCAAGAGTAAAAGTACACAAAAACTGAAATATAATAAGAAATGTAGAATACATAAATCTGAATTGAACTTTGCAGACACTTATATACAGTATTATACACTCTACTCCCATTCAGCATGTTTGTGTTCCTTACTGCTTGTAAATTTTAATCCTAAAACCTAAATTTAGGTAGGAATAGTTCTCTGCTTGGTTTTCGAAAACAACCTTAACCTTACTCAGCTGTTGTATTGAATTTGGATGCAAAGTAAAGAACACATGGTTTGGTAAACAAAATGATTGCAAATAAAATAAGGCAAAAAACAGTATTTTGTGCCATTACAAACTTAAAACTGAGTAATTTTAGAATATCGTATTTTTTCATCATCCTTGGCATAAGGACAATTTTTAGACAACAACTTTACTGCTCTACGTTGAGTAGTTTTCTCTGAATAGGTGGTTACACGTTCCTTATGCATGGGGATGATGAAAAAAGGCAAAAATCAGTGTTTTTTGCCAATTGAAAACTTACAACTGAGTAAATTTAGGATATCGTATTAGCAAATTTCCCCTATAGGGAAGAAGCTATTACCGTAGGTCTCATGGTAAGACTTAAGCCCGAGACCATGATAACTTTTCATTTTGAGGTCCCCAGATGCCAAAAACACCATTCGTTCAAATTTGTATATATGATATATATATATATATTTATTTATATATATGTGTCCATAAGCACGATAACTCTCGTAAAAAAGGTCCGATCTTAATGAAATTTGGCACAAATGTGTCCATTACCATTTATTTGAACGAGTTCGAAAACCAGACGAATCGCACTATCCGAAGGGGTTTTTTTGTGGGGTTTTGTACCCATTTTTGGGGTTTCCACAAGTAATTTTTATTTAAATAAAATTTTAATTTTTACATTTTTACATTTTTACATTTTTATTTTATGCAGGTTTGCTGCGATGGGGGTATTTTTTTCATCATCCGCGAGCTACGGGTAAATGTATTGTGACCAACCTCGTCTCTCTTCGTTCAGTAGTTTACTCCGAATAGGTGGTTACACGTCGCCACTACACGCTATTATTATATAGGACTAGTAGAATGTACCCGTTCTTCGCACGGGTTAGAAAGGAAAGTTAGCTTGAAACAGCTGTTCTCGCTCCTGCTCTTTAGGCTGTCAAATTTAAGTGTCCTCAGCTGTTCACATTACAGTTTCTGAATGTTTACTTTCTTCTTAAATATAAACATTGAAACTTAGGACATTGACGGGGCGTAGCACGAGGGGATTTTAAGGAAGTGAATTGGCCTATGTGTTGCATGGGTTCAAGATCTACCTTTGTGTAAAGTTTCAGTAGTTTTTGCGTTTACCCGGAACATCAGACAGACAGACAGTCAGACAGAAACCACCTCTTCTTTATAATATTATAGATAGATAGCCAAGCCTATAATTAATTTTATAGGTTTACATTTAAACCTATTATAAGTGATAAAATATGTATCAACTATATGTTAACTACAAGGATAAAATAATAGTATAACCGTTCGATTCATCCTAAATATGATTCCTGTTTGTCCCGTGACATCCCTGATCTGAACACAACTCCATGAACAGAAAGGATTCCTTGTTCATAAGTTTTCTCTTCAACCTCAGATGTTATAAAGATGGAAAACGGATATATAGCTTGTAGTAAAACGACGAGCCGACACCCTGACTGCATTCTGCGATATCGCGGCAGCCATCTTGTAAACCGAGCAGTTGATGAGTCCAGTATTGACGTTGGACGCTCCAGGCAGCCTCTGCTAAATCAGCCGTTGTGACCATCTGATCACACCATCAGCTGGGAAATCTGATCCTTCCATCTAGGATTACACCTGTGGAAATTACTTTATTTTCTAATGGTAACTGCGCAATGAATTGTAGTATAAATAGTTAAAACATTGCTGTCACTGAATATTACCTAACCCAAAAGTGAACTACTATTTCAAAATTGGTGGTTTTTCCAAATCATCAGCTGGGTTTCTAAACTATAATCAGGGCCTAAATATTCACATTTGAAGATTTGAGATTTGGGCTGGAATTATGTTATTCAAAATTAATATGACAATACAAATTATACCCTCGTCACAGCAAACCTGCGTACTCAGCGAATTTCCAATGCGTATAAATGGGTCTCACTACTACCTAGAGACACTTGCCAATTTTCACAAAAATATATTCATTAATAAGTGATATATATCATTTTATTTCTTCTCCATAAGAATATCATTAGAATTGAGTACGCAGGTTTGCTGCAACGAGGAAGATAAGATATGTGTTTTTTTGCAATAATCAATATAACTCAACCCGGCAAACCTACATACCAAGTTTTATTGATTTATGTTCATAACTAAGGGAGATTTAAAACTTTACTTATTCTCCATATGAATAACATGGGGGCTGAGAATGCAGGTTTGCTGCTACCCGGAAAAATCAACAAAAAACATTTTTTTCGCGCAAGTATCAATACTCCACAACTAGTTAAAGCCACATACCAAGTTTAATTAATATGCATATATAAATAATCGAGATATAAAATTGTATTTATTCTCCATAACGATAACATTGGACAAGGTACTGTGTTTAGAACTTTGAATATCACTGCAACGGTTGGACGTAAAACAACAATTAAAACACCAAAACGATTGTTTTGTAAAGCTAAACTTATTGCTAGAAATAAATGTGGAGTTTTTAGTAAAATTGTCTCAGGAAAATCTAAAAACCGTATTCCCATAAGATTAACATGGGAAATTTTATGGACGCGTGTTTTGAATTTTCTCCACAACCACTAAACCTAGCTTAATGATTCAAAATACTAGATTGTTTATTTTGTTACGCTCTATAAAATGGCTATAACCAAAATCTAGTGTTTTAAAATTGTAGGGTAAAGAGTTCAAAAAACTTATTTTTGGAAAATTTAAAACCCCCATAAAACCCCTTCCCATAGACCGATCGATCTGGTTTTCGACCTTAAATTACCACATTTGCTCTAAATTTCATCAAAATCGGGCGTTTCTTTCAAAGGTTATCGCGGTAACGGACACACACATATATATATATATATATTTATATGTATATATATATATGTATATATATGTATATGTATATATATATATATATATACAAATTGACGAATAGTGTTTTTGGCATCTGGGGACCTCAAAACAAAAAGTTATCATGGTCTCGGAATTAAGTCTCACCATGCCACCTACTGTAATAGCCTCTTCCCTATAGGGTAAATTCACTAAAAACATCACAACATGGAACATTTATTTAAAAGCTTAGGCCTAATAACTAAACCTCAAATGATGATTCTGCTACGTCATTTATATGAACATCCAAGCATTTGTAGTGAATATTTGATAATTACTGCCTCTTTATAGAATAATTTTCATTACAGGACTGTAAATTTAGATTACTTAGTTATATCTCAATTGTATGGTTCTTAACCACTGCTGCATTGTGATA
Organism: Allygus modestus; assembly: GCA_963675035.1. NCBI lineage: Eukaryota > Metazoa > Arthropoda > Insecta > Hemiptera > Cicadellidae > Allygus > Allygus modestus. The sequence continues at coordinate 376,949,790 of OY776111.1, read as the reverse complement.
ATCATAAAGACACTTTTAAAGGCCCATTTTTCAATTTACGTTTTCTCTATTACAGTACTTCTTTGATTTGCTTAACCTTAAATAATAGATTTCCCCCTACTTATACCGTATTGCAACTACTGATTCCCAAGAGTGGATGTCGTATCCTATTTGAAACTTGGAAGAATAATGAGTCAGTCAGACAATCAAGAACCATTACTGTAGTTTTCATATACGTCTTTTATTTTTAGCGAATTTCCCCTATAGGGAAGAAGCTATTACCGTAGGTCTCATGGTAAGACTTAAGTCCGAGACCATGATAACTTTTTGTTTTGAGGTCCCCAAATGCCAAAAACACTGTTCGTTCAAATTTATATATATATATATGTATATATATGTGTATATATATATACATATTTATATATATATGTGTGTGTGTGTCCGTTAACACGATTACTTGAGTAAAAAACGTCCGATTTTGATGAAATTTGGCTCAAATATGTAAAATGACATTCATGACTTTAAGTTCGAAAACCAGAAAAATCTGACCATGGGAAGGGGGGTTTATGGGGGTTTTAAATTTTCCAAAAATCAGGTTTTTGCATTTTTCACCCTAAAATTTTTAAAAAACTTAATTTTGGTTTTGACCATGTTATAGAGCTTAAAAAAACAAATAATATAGTATTTTGAATTATTAACCTAGGTTAAGTGGTTGTGGAGAAAATCCAAAAAACCTACCCATAAAATCTCCCATCTTAATCTTATGGGAAAAAGGTTTTTGGCTTTTCCTCTGTTTATTTTAATGTAAACTTCACATTTGCTTTTACCAATCAGTTCAGTTCCACAAAACAACCATTTTGGTGTTTAAATTGTGATTCTACGCCCAACCGTCACAGAGATATTCATAGTGCTAAACACAGTACGTTGTCCAATGTTATCCTTATGGAGAATAAATAAAATTTGATATCTCGATTATTTATGAATGTATGTTGATGGAGCTTGGTATGTGGCTTCACGTAGTACTGGTATATTGATATTTGCACAAAAAATTGATTTTTTGTTGATAATTCCCGTAGCAGCAAACCTGCGTACTCAGCCCCCATGTTATTCTTATGGAGTATAAGTAAAATGTAATGACTCCCATAATAATGAACATAAATTAATAAAACTTGGTATGTAGCTTCACTTGGTTGAGTTATATTGATAATTATATCAAAACCCATTTTTTTCCTTGTTGCAGCAAACCTGCTTTCTCAGCCCCCATGTTATTCTTATGGAGAATAATTAGAATGTTATATAGTGCTTATTTATGATTTAATATCGATGAAACTTGGTATGTGGCTTCGCCTAGTTAAATTCTATTTATATTTTCATAAAAACCAATTGTTTGTGTTCCTTGTTTCAGCAAACCTACGTACTCATTACCAATGTTATTCTTATGGAGAATAATTAAAATCGCTTATATATGAATATATTTTTATGAAACTTGGTATGCGGCTTTATGTGGTATTAAGACATATAATATGCATTGGAAATTCGCTGAGTACGTAGGTTTGCTGCGACGGGGGTATTTTATATATTGTCATATATTTGTCATGTTTTATCTTCAATATATATAAAAAACTAGAATACTTATATTATGTATACCGGGGCGCCGATCGGCTGTATCCTTCAAATCACCGTTGTTGCTACAAATATCTCAATCCAGCTGAAGAGACAAAAGAACCTCGGAGGTAACCGTTCCCTTCCCCATGTTCTGCTATGTCGTTATGAACGGTTATTATTATTGTTTAGGACGTTCATAAGTTGGGTTTGTTTGATTGATATTCTGTTTGAAGAAACAATCACATAACTCCAAGAGTACATAACTTGGGTCATAACGGACAATTAGTGGGCATTAGCCGGGCGGAATGCCGCCCCTACGTCAACACAGCGCACATTACGTCTGACGGATGGCTCCTGCCGGCCGAGCAGCTATCTCGTTGCATTAAGTAAAAACTTAATATTTTCGCTGATGGAATTTTTGTCTCTATAATAAAGTGTTAATTGTGGGAATGGAACATTCTTTAGCTTTATGGTTACACTTGCTGTGTCTGTAAGTATTTTTATGTCTAGCTGAAAGAACCAGTGTCAGAAGTATAAGTGTAATCTATAAAGAGTATATTTTATTTAAGTGATGATTTAAAAAATACACGAATTTTGTACATTTAATCTATGAATTTACTTACTGCGTTATTTAATTATTTAAAACTAGCCGTTACCCGCGTTCACGGGTACAGTTCCGCAGACGTACCTACGATATATTATCGAATGAAAATCGATTAAAAATATCGTATTTCAACCGAATTCCGATCAATATTTATAATCGATCGATAGTTTCGTTCGATATTATATCGATATTTACAATCGATCGATATTTTAATTTGATAATATATCGTAGGTACGTCTGCGGAACTGTACCCGCGTTCACTACATAGCGCTATTAAGATATATGTTAAGTGACTAAAACAGTAATTTCAAAAACGGCCCACGTAATTCTGGTGAACATTTATCACCGCTGGACGCCCTTACAACAAAAGCTCATCTATGAGCTTCAGCTTCCTCAACATTTTCTGTAGATCACTGCTCTGACATAGTGCCATTTCCGTTGCTCCCAAACTGTCCTGTCGCTTAGCTTGCCCATCATTTCAAAGTTGCTGTTCTTCTGGAGTTTCTTCTGCTCTATGTGCTGCCTGCCGTAGAGCTTGTTGAAGCGTTCTAATTTCCATTTTGAGCTGAAGTTTCCTGACTTATATCCGCTTTATTAAATCGGGCTTTTTCGAACTTGGAGACAAATTTGATTTACGTTTCCTGGAATTATTGTGATACAGGTCATAATGATTCAATATTACAAGAAATATAAATAAATAATTCATTTATGTCATTTTGATCTGTCATTAGTTCGTCAATGTGCAGCGTGTTACCACCTATTGCAAGAATACGCTGAAAGTTTGTTTCAAAATCTTCAGTTTTCCGTTTGCATTCGGCCAAGTAAGCTTTAACGTTTTTGTCTGAACATTTGTTAGAGGATCTTCTTGAGAGATGATACCGTCTCCTGAACCTTTAATAAAATTAAGTCGTGTTTTGGTTACTTCAGTTAACCGCTCATATGGTTCTATTTTAAAGTCAGTGTTCTTTGGAGGCGCCATATATAACAATCAGTAAGGTAAATACAAAGTAGCAAGTGGTTATTGGTTGCAAATAAGCTGTGTTGAAATTTTCTTGTTATATTTGGGTTATATCACAAGAGCTGGTCAAGAAACATAATTAGTGAATTAGTGATTATAAGATAGTGATAGTGAAGATATGTTCAAATCGCTATGAACAGAATCCGGTTCGTTAATGGACCAATGTTTGGGGTGGATGTTTATGAGGAAGATAAGAAAGATAGGCGAAGGACCAAAATGAAGGGCAAAAATGAATTATACTAATGGATAAATTATAACATTTAACAAACATTTGTTTTACATAAAGGAATAGATAAGTAAGGACTGACAGGCTGGTTATTGACATAGAAAGGGAAACATGTTATGTATTGTAGTTCATAGTTTGTACCAAATGTGTTAAGGCTCTGATCACAAATATTAGAGTGTTTATAACTAAGCAAAAGGAAAAGAAAATTTTCGAAAGAAGTTTATATTAATTACTTATCTACTCACCAAATTGGGTGACAGTTTTGACCAAAGTCACTACTTTGGATGAGGTATGTGGAGATCAACGGAGTTAGGAGATGGGATGAGAAGAACTTACAGGTCTTGAAGATCTAGACGTTCTAGACGTTCTAGAAGTTCTAGAGGGTCTAGAAGGTCTAGAAGATGTGAAGGGTCCAGGGTTATAGATGATGTCACTCACTTTATTACAGGTACATAGGTTGGGGGTTTTAACCAGCGTGTCATTAAAAACTTTTAACATTAAGTGGGATAGTGATACATGCATTGTCATGTTGATAACTGACAAAGAGGGGAAATTATATTTATGAAGGTAAGTTCATATGAACAACAGTGAACTGGGAGTGATTATTTGCTGGTACTGAAATAAGTGAGGATTGCGTTTGTTATTATAAAATAGGTAACAATGGAAATGTAAACAAAATAGATCAAATGAGAATAAAAGTATAGGAAAAGAGAAATATTTAAAATAAAATTAAAATAAAAACATATGATTTTAATTGGTGGGGTGAAAATTTGATGAACAGGCTCTTGTTGAGTAGTTGGGAATTAATTATTTTCAAAACCACATTATATAAATCCAGAATATATATAAATCCTGAACATACCGCCGACCTTGAAGTGTCCACACTTCAACAACATTAAGTATTAGGTAGTGGACAAAAATTGATGACTGGACGCACAGATGTATTTTTGGAAGTCTTGACTTTAGCCACTTGAACTATTCCATCACGCCCAGGAAAGATTTAAATTACTGAAGCTAATGGCCATTGAAGTAGACTAGATAGTGAATTTAGCAAAACTAAATCTCCAATATTTAGGTTTAGAATGTTTACAATATGATTTATTATTTAATCCTTGAATGTTTTTTGACAAACACGTTGTTCAGAGAGTAACTTTAATTCGTTAGAGAATGCCGTTCGTTGCACAAGAGCAAATATTTTAACTTGAGCTTCGTTTGATTCTTCAATTTTGAGATTTCCATTTTGACGCTGTGAACTACATCAATTGCGAATCCATATGCGAATACATATGCCGTAATTCGAGTCAATGTTTTCCAGGATGAAAACTTGGACAGAAATGACCATTCTTCTTGTGAAGTAGTTGTTAGAACGGTTAATGAGTTTGGTTTAAGTTCGTGGGTCGAATATAATGTCACAGATGTAAACTTAGATGTTGGCCAATCACTTGTTGGGAGCGATAGCCAGGATGGGCCATTCCACCAAAGTTTGTGATCAATCAAATTAATCATGAGTAAGCCTCTGGAGGCACAATCGGCAGGATTATCACTAGAAGAGATATGTCTCCATGACTCAGTAGGTACCAATTCTTCGGTTTGTGAAACACGGTTAGCCACATAGGTGTTAACCTGTAAGGAGGGATTTGCAGCCATGTGAGAGCTACAGTTGAGTCAGACCACAAATGTATATTATTAGATGTTATTTTAACAGTAAATAATGATTTGACACGAGACATTAATTGAGCCAATAAATCTGCAGCGAATAATTTAAGGCGGGATATCGTAACTCGTGTCAAAGGTGCGACACGACTCTTTGCCATTAGTAGTTTTACCGATACGGATTGGTTTAGATCACATCTTAGATAAGTAACAGCAGCATATCCGACTTCGGATGCATCACAGAACCAATGTAGTTCAATTTTACATGTTGAACATAAGTTTAATGATTGAGGTATTTAAATTTTAGATAACAACTTAACATTATCAGTGAATGAGCACCATTTCATTTTAAGATCTGATGGAAGTGGTGAACGCCATGATAGTCCTTTTGTCCAAACCAGTTGCAGAAAGCATTTGGTCAGCATTATAAAAGGAACAAGAAATCCACGGGGATCATAAATCTGTGCTATAGTACTGAGAACAGAGCGCTTGATAGGAGGTTTGTGTGAAGTAGGTGTTTGAAAATCATATGAGAAGACATCGGTGACTGGAGACCATTTAAGCTCTAAGACTGAAAATTGTGGTGATTCTGAGTTTTGCAAGAACTTAAGTGTTTCAAGATGTGTATCGAGTAAGTTACTTAAAAGTTAGGTGAGTTTGAAACCCATTTTCTAAGTTCAAAACAACCTTGATTTAACAAAGAAATAAGTTGGGACTGAAGGGTCAGAGTTTCGTTTTCAGTGTCAGCTCTGGAGATAATATCATCCACATAAGTGGGATTACGCAAGACATGAGCTACATGTGGAAATTCATTGCCATGGTCATCAGCTAGTTGATGCAATGTTCTGATAGCTAAATATAAATATAAATATCACAGCATTGTGATACTAATCAGCTTAGCATTGTGTTGACGAAATTGTAAAAGTAGATCACATATATTGTTTTGCAGTTTGGGTCCCGTTAAAAGGATTTAATTAATTGAGAGTCCAGAACTAGTTTTACAACTTTCATCAAAGACAGTGCGAAGTTTAGTCGTACCTCTACTCTCTTTAAGTACTCCGTGATGTGGAAGAAAGTAGTGGGGTTAAGATAGGTAAATTTCATTACATTCGGACATGTGGCCTAATGATAAATATTCATCCATGAAATCATGATAAAGTTCTGAAAAGTGGGGATTAGAAGAGAACTTGCGTTCCATGGCAAAGAGACTCAATTCAGCAGCGGTTTTTGATTCTCTTAAGACAGAGTTTGAATCTTTGAAGGGTAAACGAAGTACAAATCGTCCGTTGGCATCACGAGTGTGGTTTTCCACAAAGTGTTTATCATACAGTATTTCTTGTTGAGTTTTAATGGAGGAAACGGAAAGTTCTTCTTGGGCCAAAAACGTTGAATTGATGAATGCAAATCAGAATCACTAATGAAGTGTAAGCAAACATTGAGAGTTTTACTTGATATGACATTGGATATTGAAGGATTAGAAGGTTAATACAGAACAGAGAGAAAGAAGTGGTAGCCGTTCTTAAATAACCAAAGTGTGTTCCTACAGCATATGACATATTATGGCCAAGTGAAAATTGTTCTGTTGTAAAACATTTGGGGAAGAGTGCACCTACGAGTACGAAATCTATGCAATTAGGAACATGGAAGGTGGGATCAGCTAGGATAAAAGAGTGAGTTCTTTTCAGTACTTCTGGAGAAAGAGGCATACAAGGAAGATCTACAGTTAATCTATCAAGGATTAAAGTAGGTTGATCAGCGGCTATTGTTCGACCATTTAGAGTTTTAATGTTAACAAAAATCTGCCCTTTATTGTCTGTCACGTGGTGATCAAATCCAAAAAGTTGGATATTACATTTATTTCGTGGAATGTGTAAAAGATTAGCTGCATATTCGATCATTAAGTTACAGATACTCCCAGAATCCAGGAGAGCACGAAGTACATGCGAGTTTCCACCTGGTGCACTAATTGTACCAATAAATTACCTAATACTATGGTGGTGTTACTGGATGAAACATCTAAGTTGTTCTGAGATTTGAGTGTTACAGATGTTTCAGGTTTAACCATAGAGTCAGATCTTATTTGTTTGTTTAATGGTTTAGCATTAGAGTTTGTTACAGTTATGGAACTAGTCGCATTGTTAGCATCACTGTTAAAGTGTAGCAACTAATGATGACGTATATTGTTACAGGATTTGCAACTAAATTGAGATTTACATGATTTGGTGTCATGTGTGCCTAAGCACGATACACATTCATGACATTTCTTAACAAGCTGATATCTTTCATGAGGAGACATAGCTTTGAAAACAGAACACGAGTATATTTTATGAGATGACTGATTGCATGCAAAAAAATTTACAGGAATGTTTGTATGGACATTTGATTGAGGTGTTACTTGAGTAGCTATCATGCTGACATGTTTACGAGTTTTGTTGTTAACTTTGGGTCTTGGACGAGAGTTAGAAACGTTACACTGAAAGAAATATTATAGTAATCCAAACAATATTGCATAGTAAATGTAATTCTGGTAGTTTTTAAAAGATTTATCTTAATTAACACAATAGTTATGGTAATGTCCTACCATCACGTCTGTCAAAACTACAATAATATTCTTGCTAAATTATTTGCAATGAGGCTGGTAATCGCATCAACATATTATTGTTGCTAATACATCATAACGATAGTAGTATAGTAAGTAGAAATGCTTAGGAGAATATTCTGATATATTATACCAGATTCTGTTTTTGATTACACGACAATGTCTCAATGTGGAAATGAGTCGTCACCGGCCTAACCTGAAGCGTGAATGCACCGAGACAAGCAATGTTATAGTTTATCGTGTTATCGGTATCGGAATGTGTTATACTGCAATATGTATGTGTTAAGTGTCTCACTGTCTCAGTAATGTTTTAATAATGTAAAGAATGAACCTAAGGAATAATTGAAGATGTGGCTGAAGCCACAGAACATGCAATGGCATAACCTCAAAAAGTATACTGAACAGGTAAACCTTTTTATTTTTTGGAAATAAAAATCCAGCAGTTTCAACATGAATTCAGAATATTATTTAGGCTTTCTATAGCCTAGGTTGGATATTAACAAGGTAAAAATAACAAAGAGACTGAGATTAAGTTACTAAGCCTTAAATAATCAAAATAAATATGATCAAAAATATGATTAAAGCCAAGCGAACGGTGGTCTAATGACCCCATACTTCTGCAGCTTTCATGTAAGCAATTTTATATAACTGATTTTGGTTAGTTTTCAGGTTATGTTCGTTAAACTGTAGGGTTTTCCGTAACTACTCCACTGTATTAACCACAAAAACAACTTATTGTAGGAATAAAAAAAGGTATTGCCATAGCTACTATACATTCTGAGAGGAGAGTCAACCGAACTTATAGCTGCAGCAATAACTTATTGTAAAAGTAAAAATAAGAGTTATTGTTATAAATACTATAAACGCTAGTAACGATTATCATAATGTTTAGTTTTACTAACTATAACGTATTGCTCTGGCAGCAAGATGTATTGCTTGGGCTTCAATTTCATTATTGTAATATTTACAATAATTTCTGTTGCACGCTACAATAAAATATTGACAATAACAGGATTGTAGCTGCTACCAAACACATTGCTGGGACCATATTTAAAATAATTTATTGTTCCACATACCATATTCTGGTTCATATAACAATAATCTTTTTTCAGTGTAATTTCCAGGGATTGCATACTTTGTGACAAAGTCGCGTCCTCGGGTTGCGTACACTCAGTATTAAGAAAATCCAGTATTTCTTTTGCCGTGGGTAGAGAATGCTTAGGGGACGAAGAAGATGCGCGAAATGCTTCTAGTTTTCTTCTGAGCTGAACGTCCATTTTACGCAATAATACTGCAACAAGAAGGGCATTTGAATCTTTAATTTTACAATCTAGAGCATTTAATTCTCTAGAATTTTCACTGAATATATTTAAAAACTTGCGAACACCCTGAATGTGTGAAGATTGTTAGTTGAGGTAAGTCAAGCAAATTGTTCAAATGTAGTATCTGAAGCCTACGGTTGTTATGATACCTGTCATGTAACAAGTTGTAAGCTATCGAATCAAAGATAAGGGTTCCTTGTCCAGAGCACTGAGGAGGTACTGAAAGCGCATAACATCAGATAAAGAACTATTATGAATAGTAGTGTTGAAAAGATTGATGAATTATGTCCATGTACTTAGATTGCCTGAGAACTCAGGGAGATCATTTTTTGGCAAACGTACTTGAGAGTGCGCAGAAGCAATTGACGCTTCATTGACACTGTTATTTGGATTAACAGACTGTTCTGGTACCGGACATAATGATTCAATATTACAAGAAATATAAATAAATAATTCATTTATGTCATTTTGATCTGTCATTAGTTCGTCAATGTGCAGCGTGTTACCACCTATTGCAAGAATACGCTGAAAGTTTGTTTCAAAATCTTCAGTTTTCCGTTTGCATTCGGCCAAGTAAGCTTTAACGTTTTTGTCTGAACATTTGTTAGAGGATCTTCTTGAGAGATGATACCGTCTCCTGAACCTTTAATAAAATTAAGTCGTGTTTTGGTTACTTCAGTTAACCGCTCATATGGTTCTATTTTAAAGTCAGTGTTCTTTGGAGGCGCCATATATAACAATCAGTAAGGTAAATACAAAGTAGCAAGTGGTTATTGGTTGCAAATAAGCTGTGTTGAAATTTTCTTGTTATATTTGGGTTATATCACAAGAGCTGGTCAAGAAACATAATTAGTGAATTAGTGATTATAAGATAGTGATAGTGAAGATATGTTCAAATCGCTATGAACAGAATCCGGTTCGTTAATGGACCAATGTTTGGGGTGGATGTTTATGAGGAAGATAAGAAAGATAGGCGAAGGACCAAAATGAAGGGCAAAAATGAATTATACTAATGGATAAATTATAACATTTAACAAACATTTGTTTTACATAAAGGAATAGATAAGTAAGGACTGACAGGCTGGTTATTGACATAGAAAGGGAAACATGTTATGTATTGTAGTTCATAGTTTGTACCAAATGTGTTAAGGCTCTGATCACAAATATTAGAGTGTTTATAACTAAGCAAAAGGAAAAGAAAATTTTCGAAAGAAGTTTATATTAATTACTTATCTACTCACCAAATTGGGTGACAGTTTTGACCAAAGTCACTACTTTGGATGAGGTATGTGGAGATCAACGGAGTTAGGAGATGGGATGAGAAGAACTTACAGGTCTTGAAGATCTAGACGTTCTAGACGTTCTAGAAGTTCTAGAGGGTCTAGAAGGTCTAGAAGATGTGAAGGGTCCAGGGTTATAGATGATGTCACTCACTTTATTACAGGTACATAGGTTGGGGGTTTTAACCAGCGTGTCATTAAAAACTTTTAACATTAAGTGGGATAGTGATACATGCATTGTCATGTTGATAACTGACAAAGAGGGGAAATTATATTTATGAAGGTAAGTTCATATGAACAACAGTGAACTGGGAGTGATTATTTGCTGGTACTGAAATAAGTGAGGATTGCGTTTGTTATTATAAAATAGGTAACAATGGAAATGTAAACAAAATATATCAGGTGAGGATAAAAGTATAGGAAAAAAGGATTATTTAAAATCAAATTAAAATAAAAACATATTATTTTAATTGGTGGGGTAAAAATGTTATGAACTCTTGTTGAGTAGTTGGGAGTTAGTTATTTTCAAAACCACATTATCTAAATCCAGAACATATATAAATCCTGAACATAATCTTTTCCCGATTCTGGTTAATAATTTGTAAAGTATAATTTATTAATAATCCGTACCTAAGATACCACAATTTGAAAATAAATTTGAATTGCCTCTTAAGCTTCAAAGAACCATTTAACTGAGCGAAATATTTAGTTATGCACGAAGCTTGAGGCTGTATGATGACTCCTAAAAATAAATTGCCGATTAAAAGAAAAATATGTAAGGCGTGTATTGGGATTTCCATGTGTGCATCGTTTGCCGCTGATACTTTGACACATGCTTCTTAACTCTTGCGGAGGTTGAACAACCACAACTCTACATTGTTAACTCTGTACAACTGTCTCTCAGTGTAAACTTATAAACAGTTAATTAGCCTTCTAACTTCTAAGGACTTTTGATCCAACAAACAATCTATGGATTTATTCTTACCAGATAGTATTCATGTAAATAATTTTGATGCCAGAATTTTTTTCTAGATTTCAGAATATTAAAATGTACTTTAAACAAATACCCCCGAAGCAGCAAACCCGCGTACTCAGCGAATTTCCAATGCAGCTATATGTATCTTAATACCACATAAAGCCACATACCAAGTTTCATCAATATACATTCATAAATAAACTATTTATGGCATTTTAATTATTCTCCATAAGAATAACATGGCGGCTGAGTATGCAGGTTTGCTGAAGCAAGGAACACAAAAAATGGGGTTTTATACAAATATCAATATAACTCATGTAGGTAAAGCCACATACCAAATTTCATTAATTTATTTTCATAATGAAGGCAGATAACACGTTACTTATTCTCCATAATAATAACATGGGGCTGAGTACGCAGGTTTGCTGCTACGGGAGCCTTCGGTAAAAATTTTTTTTGAGCAAATATCAGTGGTCCACAACCAGATGAAGCCGTATACCAAGTTTCGTCAGTATACGTTCATAAATAAGCGAGATATAAAATTTTTATTTTCCTCCATAAGAATAACATTAGACAACGTACTGTGTTTAGCACTTTCAATATCTCGGTAACCAATTGACGTAGAGAAATGATCAAAATACCAAATTGTGTGTTTTTTTGAGCTGAATCTAATGGAAAAAACTAAAATTTGACTTTTTCCAAAATTATATGTAAAAAATTCGAAAAACCCATTTTTGGGGTACAAAACCCCTTCAAAATACCCCTTCAGATAGAGCGATCTGGCTGGTTTTCGAATTTAAAGTCATAAATGTTGCTTTACACGTTTGTACCAAATTTCATCAAAATCGGACCTTTTTTACGAGAGTTATCGCACCCACGGACACATATATATATATATATATATATATATATATATATATATACAGTTTCGAACGAATGGTGTTTTTGGGGTCTGGGGACCTCAAAACGAAAAGTTATCATGGTCCCGGGCCTAGGTCTTACCATGCCGACTACGGTAATAGCTTCTTCCCTGTAGGGGAAATTCGCTAAAAACAAACACATGATGGTTATGACATAATATAAACGATGGATACTTTTCAAAATTAAAGACATTCTGATGTGACACCCGAATAACTAATTGGAGTGTGTCTGTATGAATTTCATTGCGATTAGCTGTAAGGTTGTCTCCACTCCTATTATTCCACTCCCTATAAAACCTAAACTATGATGTTTAACCAGAGATCTTTAGAGGACTGCGAGGATTGCCATCAGCAGAAAAAACAGGCCGCCTTCTGGAGACGGGATCGTGAACTTGTAAAGTGGAGTCATTTGGAGTCCGTGGCTGCTAATTGGAGAGACTCCTGCGACGCTCCAGGAATGCCTTCAGGTCGGCGGAATGTCGGTGTTGCGGCGTTACAGCTCACTCAGCGGCTACAGCTACAGCGTCCATGTCGCTGCCGTGTTTTTATTAAACCACTTTATCTGGTAATTTGGCTGCAACGAAGGTTTTAATTTGTTCAATAGAATGTTTGATGTGTGTCAATGTAACGATTGCTAATAATGAATGTTCAATGCAAATTGGATTCATCGCCACATTTTCTGTAGTGTTTGATATTAACACAGTTTTATGTTTTCATCTGTTAGTAAAAAAATTATATTCTGAAAGACAGAGCACAATTTCGATTCAGACGATTTAGCGCCTCGGTTCTTTCCTAATCCTCCTCACAGCAGAACTACGTGTGTTTTCGGGCTCGCGCAGGCTAATATACATCTTTTACATAATTCAGTTACAAGAGATTTTCAACACAAACACGATGAATACAAATCCTCGGTGGCTGGGGACAGTCCATCACCCGGGACTGGTGTTCTCACACTCGGCTCCTGTTCTCTTTGTCCCTGTTTTTGCTGCCCATTACAGACCCGACCGTAAACCGACTCTAATGTATACACCAGAGGCCGCTTAGCATCCGATATTCGACCGCTCAGGTGGCTCAAAAAATGCGCCACTCTTTATATGCAAGCTGATATAAATAATAAGCGAGGACGGTCGTCCATCGGCTGTCGCGGTCGCGAATCCGGAGACATCAGAGGCCGCTGCGGCACCGGGGTTTGCTAATGTCCTGTCAGCCGCGCGGTGATAAATTCAGGGAAACCTAAACCCGCGTCGAAAATCGGCTAATTTTGAAGACCAAAAGAATTTTGAAGCGGCGTTGAATAATGTAAAAGTGCTAAAAGGCGTTTATCTCGAACAAAGTCGGAATTTGGAAACAGTTGTATATATCACGTTGTATGTTCACAATGGTTGCACTTTTTAGATACATATAAAGTTAATGCGAGAGTTAACCTTGTAAATAGAACCGAATTACAATGAGACAACTCTGGCATAACTGAAACCGGTTTTTTTCCCGATGTAGTGTGAAATTTACATAAAATATGGTAAAGTTCAAGAGAATGAGTGAAAACGTTTGTTTGAAGTTTGCCAATATAAAATATAAAAAATCCATTGGAAACAAGGCTGTTCCTTGGTGTCGTAGACCAATGTGAAAGAAAATTTGAACACGCTATGTTCAAAAATTTACCTGAGGATGCCAGCTTCGTTCCAGTTATTTGTCCACTAGTGAGGGGATAACATATTAAGGTAAAGTTCAACTCACTGCCATCGGCCAAACAACAATTACTTTAAACCGTCTGGAAGTTCTGATATCATTATTGTCCTGTTTCCTTACCACATTGGATGAGCCTTTCTACTTCCAGCGGCAAAATGCGTGGAACGCATCGGATAATTGGGCCGGTGCGGCTGTTTTGTGTTTAAACGCCGCGAGACAGTGACGGAGTCCGCGTCAAACGCGACAGCCGCGCAAAAAACAATCGCATTTTCTTGTATTGTTTCGTTTCCGACGACGAAATTTCGGAATCGAAGGGCTCCTATATTTACGAGACCGTTGTTTAATGGCGAGTTGCACATGCGCGGTACAAATTTGTTTGCATCGCGTTTTAAAATTCCGCCGGCCTCCGAGCCGACTCGTTACCCCAGCGGACGTTTTGTCCAGCTGCTTTATGCGGACTACTTCGGCTTGAAGGATGTTGAGGAGTAGAATATACAAAATAGAAAGTTGAAAAAAGGTGGAAGGACCTAAATTTAGCGAATTCGCTTTAGGGTAAAAGCTATTACCCCTGGCTACGTTTTAGACCTCTTCTTCTTGCTGATTTTAGAGGTCTCGAGAAGAAAAACTATATTAATTATCAAAGAGAACGGCGATTAATGTCACATTTGTCAAAGTTACAGCAATATGTCTAAGTTTATCAGCTATGTGAGTATTTAGTTCTTGATATGTGTAAACTTGTTTTCCTCATCTAATATATAAAATTCTCGTGTCAGTGTTTGTAACAATACTCCTCCAAAACGGCTTGACCGATTCTTATGACATTTTGTGTGTAAATTCGGTAGGTCTGAGAATAGGACTAAACTTTTTTCGATATGCGACTGAGCGAAGCGAACGAGCTAATCCGGGAGGCGAGTCAGCGAAGCAAACAATCTCATATTAAAAATGAAATTACATTAGGACAGAACAACGTCCGTCGGGCCAGCTAGTCTTTTTATATAATTCTGTAAGCGAAATCTTTAAGTCAAAATTGTGGGGGTGGAGAAAGGTTAGAGGCTATGGCCCCTTCAACCCACTTGTGGTCTTTTAATCTTATAGGGGTGGCAAGACTAGGGTGTTTGGTATATACCTATCTATTATTAAAGGAATTTTAATTGACGACAACTTAAAATCACTTTGCACAACAAAGTTAATTATTTTTATAGCTCAATCATCAAAATCGGATCAGAAATAAGGAAGGAGTTCTGCTTATAAAGGTCACCTTAGAACATTACAGACTTACTCGTAAAAGACAAAATTAATATTTGTTATGTGTGAAGACACACATTGTTGGCTTATAAAACACTTGAGCTCTTTTCTGTTTTATATACAATAAATGGTTTTCCTAGGCAACACTAAAAATATATGCAAGTAACATTTTTAGGATTTGATATCCCGTTATAGGAATTACAGAAATGCCTTTGAAGTTCTCAACTATCTTGGCTATCTTAGCGGTGCTGGTATTCATTCCTCCGAGTAGAAAGATCAGAGCCACCTTTCGAAATCAACATGGTTACTGATTACTCTACATGCATCTACAACATTCCACATCGAGTCCAAACGAACGGGAATAATCAGTAAAGACCAGGAAGCAGAATAGATTGGGCGGCCGTCACGAACACTGGGAATATTAAGTGGGCAATCAACGAGCTGGTTACGGCGATGGGATATCTTAAGTAGATGTTTAGCATGGATTAGGTTGACATTCTAATTCCCCAGCACGAAATGAGCGGGGATTAGATGAAACCCGAGCGAAGCTGTGGACTGGTGTTGTGCATGTTTATATTGGAGCAGCGCAGTCAGTTAGTCTCTGATAGGATCTTGTCACCGGGCGCGGGTGGCGCGTCGCGTCCCGCCTCTCCTGCCACTTATAGTGTGGTATTACTGAATACAATATTTTAAAGCTTATTGTGAAAACATGACTTTGCATTGTAACATACTTGTTAAACTGTATATTTTAACAAACTGATACCTTTAATTAGTTTATCAGCTAATATTATTTCAACCGTGGAGGTGAAAATATGTTCTAGCTAGGCTCTTCAATTATTTCCAGTTAAAGAGAACGAGTACTGGTTTTAAGCTACGTCATTATTTTAACTTTAATTTTAATAAATCCATTGTGCACAATTAAAAATGACTTAACAAATTTATAGATACAGGTAGAAACCAGAGAATTAAGGTTTTACAACGATTCTTCGCTGTTTCTACAATTTTAGCAACCAAACTTAACAAGTGCAACTTAGCAGATGGTAAGTACCAATTTAACTTTTCAAGATTCTTGAATAAAGTTGTTTAAAACGGAAAATGATTCGTTACTCGACTTCAGTTACTTGGCATACCGTGGTAACCTGAGTGGGGGGGGGCAGTGTTACTCCACTGCGAGGGGCCCCGCTGCAGCTGCCCAATAAGGCACATGAAGACGTGTCCGCATGATATAATTGTACATGGTCGCGTATGTTGCGATGAAGGCCACGATTGGCCAGACAAACGGTCCACTCCGGCTCACATTTACGTCATATTACTGCAGTCCACGGCTCGGTCGCTGATTACGTCATGATAGCCTGTCCGGCCCTCCTAATTTACACCCTCACCGCGTCACTGGTATGCCACAAGGCCCGAGCCTAGTTCCGATTGTTTATCCGGATATCATATCTTAAGCGTCGTCCCTTGTTTACTTTCCGCAATGTGTCTTGTCGGGTATCTTCGATCGGATTCTCGCCTCTTCATCCTCGCCAGGTCTTAACGTCGCAGTAAATTATATTGTTCTGCTTATTTTGCCACGTCATCCTCCAACTCGAGAAAGGATTTACAAATGTTTACGCTAGCGAAAAAACATTAGGAAAGGTTTAAAACGTAATAACGTAATTTAGTCTACTAAGAAATTATTAGCATTCTCATAACAGTATTTTTTGGAATTACAAATTACAAAATTTAAAGTAGTTGACTTTACTTAGTTATACAATTAAATATTCTATATAACCGAGTAGTGCATAGCAACACAAGGTACTACTAAATCAATCAATTTTGTGTTTTTTAAATAAATATCGAAACAACATTTGTCTGCGCGTCTTTATTCTTCTCAATACGCTCTGTAGGAACGAAGTCGTATTGAACAGAATACTTACAACTCACAGCCCTTCCCCTCTGTGACAACGAGAACTAATACTTCGAGCATAATTATTAGCCATGATTTTAAACCTGTCTGGTAAAAAACGTATGTGATTAAAAGCAAAATAAGTAGATCATAGATAAAACTATAATTTACTCCAACGTAACCTTGTAAATGTAGTTTTATAAAATTCATAACAAAGTTAATCGTACGTAGTACTGTGATTGACAGAAAACATATTTTAGATAGTATTTACAACGTTAGATAGTTGCTAGCATTTGCATACTTTGCTGCTAAGAACATTCAAGTTCTTCCTTAAATGACCTGTGTTACTGTTGATCTATATGAATCTCTTCTTCAGTGATTACAAATTAATTCTATCATATTTAAAATATGACACTCAGTTTGTGTATAAGGATGGAACTTTGTCTAGTGGTAGATTAGTAGAATGTGGCATTCCTCCATATAGGAATCTATTCGTTTTAATGTTTTCATTACTGACCTGCCGATTAACATTGAAAATGTAAATAATTATGTTTTCCTCTTTGCAGATGACTTTGATTTGAAAGTAAATTGTAAATCTAAAGATTAACTCGAAAATACCCTAAATAATAGTTTCTTAATCTAGAAGACTAGTGAGCAGCAAACAGACTCTCTTTTAACAATGAACAAATTTCCTTTCATTACATTACATTAATATTAATTTTCGTTTCAGTAGAGATTCCCTTAATTTTGGGTATGTTTCTGGATTCAATATTGTCTTGGTGAGCCCATATTGAATATATTTCAAATAAACTGGCCAAGGGTTTGTACATGTTATGAAGGTTAGGCCAGACAGTTAATTCGTAAATATTTTGCTCAATGTTTATTACGCACAGATCCAGAGTTTACTTTCATATGGAAATGGAAAAATTCCTTGGGGCCATAGTTCACATACTAACAGGGTTTTCATTTTATAGAAGAAGGCCATAGAATTATTTGTAACGTACCTTTTCGATCACACTGTAGGCCTTTATTTATTGATTTAAGTATAGTGTCTTTGCCTTTTTATATGTAGTATTTACTCTTGGTTATGTTCACAATTTGGAACAATTCAAAACTAACAGCGATTTTCATAGTTACAATACAAGAAAAAAAACTGCTGTTCAACAGTATAGCTATAGTCAATCTCAGATAAATTTGGTTCACACGTCAATTCAATTGTACAATTCCGTTCCTATACATTTTAAATCATTGTCGCGAATTAAGATTAAGTTAAGCATCAAAAGTGTATTATTTGAATGTCTTTATTCCACTGATGATTTCTATAAACAAGAATTTGTATTGCTAGATATGTTATCAAAGGGCTCATGAGCTGTGATTTAGAGTAAAAATAGTCTATTTTTTATGTTATGTGCCTATGTACCTACTATTGTGCTTGACGAAGTCCAAGTATTTGTTATAATACCTTATGACCAATAAATGTATTGTCTATTGTCTATTATACCTGTGGGTTTGGTGATAATGAATAAATGTTTTTATCTTATTGTTTTTTTATGTTTTTATTTTTATTATTGCCCGAGGATGTATGTTATGTGGTGAACTAAACACTAAGCTCGTGCATGACTATGATACCTTTTGTTAGTTTGTCTCGTCACCATACACACTGACAGAAGATGTAGGTCTATGAAAGTAGGAACAGTTATAACTTCTGTACCTAGTTTAAAACTCTTTGATTAAATGAATGAATAAATTCAAATTTATATGCAGAAAAAATTGAGGTTATTTTTAAAAGTATAGTTAAACCTATACTATTAATGTTCAATACTAATTAATAATTTGATGCCTATGAAGTTTGATGAGCTTATTTTATGTAACCATGAATTGTATTTCACGACTCTATGTATATAAAGTATATAATATAACTTGTTATTTTAGCCCTGTATACTTGATACTAATCCGCTTTTTGTAAAGAAATTGGTAATTTGTTTTCTACATGCTATACAGAAAAACAAATTAAATGCTTGGAAACATGTAATTTAAAAATATTTAATTTAATTTTTTCCAGGTTGCGATGAGCCCATCTTTACAATGTTCGAAACATAATTTACTCAACTCGTCTCGCATTACACTGGCTGGATGTTACCAGTTGAGTGGCGAGATGTCACCCTCGAAACCAGATCTGACCACAAAATCGGTCGTAAACTGACCCCCTCCCCGGACGGGCGTTTACAGGACACGGGGGTGCTGTTAAATAAACAAAATCAAATATTGTTTCTCCTTCCACTTTCAAACAGTTTCTGTAAACTTGTCGCCAATACACAACTTTATTGAGGACCATCCACTTTTATAGCATATTCTGAGGTAAGATACATTTTTGCTGTACAAAATTACCGAGAGCGATGAAATTGCATTTTAATATTGATAGCAATTAAAGTATTATATCCAAAATGGTCTATGAGGGAACAATATTTTTATTTTAGGTTGTCGTATAGTAACAGAATTTGTTTTACTAAAGAACAATCATAATTCATAAATTAAGAAAACAAAAAACATAATACTAAACCAAACATATTGTGCTCTATAATTTGCTTTTAATATGCTGTAATTTAGTTTTAGTTTTGAGTTGAGTAAGAACTTTCTGGCATTTTGATATTTTAAAGTTTTATGGTATTCAATTAATCAATATTCAGTTAATTCAGTCAGTGCTAAAGTAAAAGTTTCATCGGAAATTAGAAACCTAAAAATTTAATGGAAATACAGTTTACTCCATATATTTTTTTTATAATTTTACTACAATGGTTGCAATTTTAAAATACATAAACTATTAGTTTTACCGTTACTATGAAAAAATCATAAGCTTGTCTAATTGGCTTGTATTAACACAATGAATGCTTATATTTAAAAAAAATACTGCCATTCGGGCTCTTTTGCTAGTTTTAGGCACAACTTGTGTTTGAAACAGCCGTAAACATGCTACGCAAAATTCTTGAGGTTAATTGAGGCAAATTTATGTTTTACCCCTATTTATATCTCATTGTTTTTCTGTTCTTTGTTTGACACGCATTAATAAATGTACGGTATTAGTACTAGTGGCATTGTAACTATACCAAGACTCCTTAGTTAGCTTTCTTTTTATCTCATGGCAACTTCATAAAATATGGTATTTGCTGATTTAAGGTGAACCTCTTCTTTTTTCCATTAACAATATATTTTGAAATGAGCATAAATATTCAGAAAACCCTCTGAATAAAATAAGACATTCATACCGTAACGTAATCATCGTTAACAAGGAGACCTAGTCCAAAAGAATGTTTTAAAACTAAAATAATCAGATGTGTTGTATTTATTTATCATTGTCATAACGACCTTCAGTTCAGTCATTCAAGGGGTGTTTAAGCAACAAACACAGTCTCAACCAAATTTTAACTTTTGATAACGTTACAAAGGATTTTCAAACGACTATTTCAGATTGACGGTTTATGACCCCATGATTGAATAGTTAAACATAATACATTTTACTATCAAATCATTACACAAAAATGTAAACGAGTTCATGCATCGGGAAGTAAGCTCAAAGAGTCAGTACGAAAATAGAAAAGGTATATTAAAAAAAAAGGTATTCCAAGTGGTTGCGTGAGTACATTACAGAAATATACGAGTATATTCGACCTTAAATCCCTTCGTCAAGACTTTAATTTTCCTTCACCGATTGACAAAGGATAATGATGGAATATGTGGACAGATATAACTTTCTATGGTAAATAGGAGTGCCCTTAAAGTATAACCCAGTGTCCATATTACAGAGTCACAATGAAATAATTTTAACTGTCAATTTAAACAGTTGAGCAAAGCAAATACTTTAGTCTCTTGACACAGACTTGCGATTATGCTTTTATAAGGTGGAATAAATATGACTAACATATGTTTCCATTAATATAGGATCTACTGTACTTAAACTAGCCGATAAAATATACGCAAGACATAGGACAATACTTTGGTATGAGACTCATTTTGGACTATAACTTATGAAATGATACTGTTATTGAATAATCAATTTTTAATTCGTCTAAAATAACGTAGAAGTGGTTGTTACGTTGAACATTTTATATAACGGTTATATATACCTGTACATATAATTCTGTAAGCGAAATTTGTAATTCAATATTGTGGGAGTTAGGCAAATCGCAGGCTAATGGGAGATGGCTCAAATTAAAGTTCTTGGTCCCAGGGACTCGGGAGGAATAGCAGGATTTCTAAAAAGTTACCAGCAAACTAAAAATAATGTAAAACATCCCCCATAAAAAATCATGAGAATTTAAAAACGTCTGCTTTGTTTACATTAAAACATGTGATTAAGTTTCTACTTTGTTTACAAACTGACATTAAAAAATCAGATAATGCAGGGTATTGGAGCAAGGTTAGCGGCTATGGCCCCTTCAAGCCACTAGTTTTTATATATAAATCTACAAGCTAAATTTATAAGTCAAAATTGTGGAAGTATGGAAAATAGCAGGATGATGGGAGACGGCTTAAATTAAAGGTCTGTATCCCAGGGACTCGGGAAAAATAGCAGTATTTCTAAAATGTTACCAGCATATGAGAAATAACATAAAACATCACCCAAAAGAAAAGAATGGTGATTTAAAAACGTCTGCTTTGTTTACACTAAAACATATGATTAAGTGTATACTTTGTTTACGAACTGACATGTGTTCCTACTTAGAGCAAGATTGGGGGCTATCCTCCCTTCAATCCACTAGTTGAACATGAGAGTGGTAGTTTTAAGTTTCTAAAAAATACATAGATTTCTCTCACAGATTGAAAAAAAACGCAAAAAACACAATAGTTTTTGATGTTGTAAATTAAACACAATCGTGGGAAAAATTACTTCAATTAGTAAACAATGAAAATTAATGTCTTTGGGCACTTTAGATTAAACTTGTACACTTTATAAACGGAGATTACTCCTAGGCTATAGGAATGGATGAAGACCGTGTTTAGGAGAGCATATTACCCAGGCGGGTGTTGTGGTTGGGGGGGTACTCAGGCGGTCCAATGTCAGTTCGATATAGAAATAGTTTACCAACTGGTTGCTTGTTCGTTTCATCGAATAAACTCTTGACTTCTATATTTGTTTTGTGGTGGAAAAGCAAAAAAGGTGATTCAATTCAAATTCAAAAAGATAAAGTTAAATCAAAAGTTTTGGATACAATTTTAAATTGGAGTTCTAAAAATGGATTTACGTATATAAATAACAAAAAACTAGGCTGCAGTTCACAATGAAATTATAATAATGTAACATAACCTAACTCCGCAAAGCGCTGTATGATGGCTGTCAGTGGTGCAGCATAATTACAAATAAATGGATTTGTCTAAACAAAATAAAGTAAAGATGAACAGAAGTTAATTTCAGGCCTCAAAAACTAAACAACACAAATAGGATTCAATCCTAGATAAATTAAAGTAAAATTTTAAAGAAATCAGACCTCAAAAAGTAAATATCAAAGGTAGGAATTGAACCCGGGACCATACGATCGTTAATTTGACAACTTATCTACTGGATTCAATTATTCATCAAGCAGTGAGCAACGATTATAAATTCATTCGATATAACAAATAAGCCATCGGTTGATGGAATTTTTAGATACCTTAACAAACGATATTATCGATTTTGGACCGCCCGAGTATACGATCATGTGCTCACCCAGTTTTTAAGTTGGCTTTATAGGCTGTGTTAGGGTAACTCTATGATCAGTAGATGTCGAGGCACGGTTGTCTGCCCAAATGTAACACTTGCAGCAGTTTCGTTTTCATTTATCATCATATCCTTCGCTGATCAAGCTGGCCAATGCTCGGCCCGGCCCCCCAGCGACCTCTATCGGCCATCTGACACCCCATCCATCCATCTTTGTCCCACTAATGAGTCCAATACTGATATCACATTCCCCGGTTCGCACTTACGCCTGTCCGATCGGTCTACTTACACCCCAGCCTTGTGTTTACAGCTTTCACCTCGTTAAGCCCCTGATAACAGTTTATCAGCACTGACATCGCGCCATGAGGTCCAAAATCACCGTCTTGGTGTAAATTTTGATCTAGATTGGATCGATTTTTGGACAATAACGTTCAGAAAAGAATGCACCTTGGAGTTGGAGATGGTAAACAAAACAATGTTTGCGAATGGTACCGGAATTCTTTTGAAATTGTTGGAAAAATGTATTTTTATTTATTAATTAATATACATATATGTGCCGTCGTAAGTGCACAACATATGCTCTAAATGAGGCAAAGGAGTGAAATTGCAAATGCAAAAACCTTCAACTACCTCATAATGTTAATATTATTGCTATAAGGTCAAATATATCAGTTGTTTCCAGTAAGCTTATCAAGGAAGTCATTCCCCACCAGGTTAGCCAGACCTATTGACATAGTAGTAAATAGAAATTAATTTCAATGGGTTTTGTAGTTAGAAGTTTCTGTTATTAGGAGGGGTAATTATTCCTTCGAATGATGTTGCTGTTGTTTGCTCCTACTTCCACAGCAATATTTTATCGTTGGTTTAAAGGTCTACATTTTCTAACAATCGTAATTATTACTAGCTTAAAGAGACAAAAACTGAACATATTGAGTATTAAGGTTTATTAAGTCAATCTGTGTTTCCCAACGGAATTACGGGTCTTTAATCCCATGATTATAGTCTTACAATAAAAACCGCTGATAATACGGAGCCACTAATAATTAAAGATAATGTTTTTTACGTTTAGGGTATATACATTTTTTTTAGGTTGAGTACGACTTTAGTTCTCTTAGATCTTTTTAAATGTAATTTCATCCAAGCATCGTTGTTAAAATCGCTTCGATCATTGGCAATCCTCACCACTGGTAGAAATTAAATCCTATTATTAACAATAAATTTGTTTTTTACAAATGTAATTTTTCTAACATTGGAATTTTTATTTTATTTGTTTAATTTGAATTAAATTACTCAGTAAACTATAAATATTTACTACAGACCGCAATTAATGTTGCTCCAATTTATATAAATGTTATTTAAGAAAATATCAATAATAACAATGTTTTGTATTTTTCTTTATTTATATATAGGAGGCCTCTGGTCTGGTGATTTTGGTTTATAGCCAAATGTGTAATCTATTTGTTTAAAATTTAAATTTGCAAAACGTTTGTCAACAATTGTAAATTCGAGAATATTCTTTTATATTATGTTTCATAAGATAAGGCAAGATTGTCCTGTCATCATAGATTTTATGGAACAAATATTCTGAATCATATGTTGTAATCTACAAGAATTTATAAGTGTTGACTAAAGGTATGAAAACCTAGAATGTAATAGTCTCATGGCTCATAGTAATGCTGTTAGTATTTAGTGATATCATTGATTCTGTATTCAAAATCAATGGTGATATACAGTATTCATCAATCTACATTATTCTTATTCTGGTTTCTATCTATTCTGGACAGTGTGCCAAAAGTCTTAAATAATAACAACTATTTACTAATTTAAATTGATTTGAAATTGTTTCTCTTGGAATTTTTTGTTATCTTGTATCACAAAAATATTAAAAGGTTACTTAACCATTGAAATGTCATGAGAATGTTTTTCTGTATTTAACGATTAAGAGCTAAAGTTACAACCCCCATACAACAGCCCAACAGGTCATCAGATTTATCTTATATCTGTTCCATAAAATGCCTACACCATTTGCATAGACACCCTTGCTTCACTAGTCACAATTTGCCAAGCCTGCGTCCATCCCTCGGCAGACGTCCTGTAGTATGATGGATGCCGGGTACAGTTTTTATTGACCGGGATTGGTCCCTTGTTTGAAAGCCACTATCTGATCTCGATGCATCATCGCCAGTGACAAATAATAATTACATTAATATCTGGTCTAATTGGCTGTCTGGATGGTCAGCGAGGCCCGGCTGTGGAGGCTGATATGTGGCCCCCGGCCCACCCCTCCCCTCCCCACACTCACCGCTCACTACACGCCTTGTTATCTGGAAAAATTATCATTTGCATCTAGTCTTTCATTGAATGTTTTTGATAATTTGTAGCATAACTGAAAAATTAAAAAAAAATACTTTCAAGGATGCATGACCCACATGGGCGGCATTCGGGGGTGTGTAATGTTGACGTGGAGAAAGTAATTATGTTACATTTACACAATTTAATTATAGAGTAGACTTATAAAGTAGACTTAATAGGTTTTAGTTATTCATCCGCTTAGATTTATGAATTGGATGCATATTTGATATAAATAAAAAAAACATGAAGACGAAAAACTGTGCTGCGAAGTAACATTACAGTACCTATGTTTTTGTTATTGAGAGGCCCTATGTCTAAAATTTAAAATCATATTAAAAACAATATATTTTTCAAACACTAAATTTGAAATATTAATTTGTCTGATATGATTCCCTTCACTAATGAACAATTCATAAAATATTAGATAATACTCTAAGGCTAGGCCAAACTAATTTAAAGTTGAATCTTTAAGCTATTGCAGACATTGATTTATTTGGCAAGATGATTAATTGCATATTAGCCGTAAAAGTTAATTCACCGTAAATGCAGCAAAAACAATTGTTCTGTGTAACCGGGATGTTGAGGAAGAGTAATATTTATAAATATAAATAAATAACAAATAATAATAAGTATAATAGTAAATAAATAATATTATAAATAAATGGACTAGCTAAGCGGGGACAAATTACTTTAGCGCCCATTAAAAATCAACTTTTCGTATAGATTTTTAAGGTTATTTCGCTTCTTTTGTAGAGGCTTTAATGAGACTAGATCATTTTAAAGCAGTGATAAAATAAAAACACTCATTGTTATTTTCAATATTGCATGGTTTCCCCAGGATAAAGTTCTCAAATTTAAAGGAATGTGTATAATCATGTGGTTTTAATGAGTAGTTTTTTAAATGTAACTATGCCCATAAGGTGGGGTGGTTTTATGAAAACCCCTAGTTTACCGCAGTATAATCTCAACAAAATGATTCTTTTAAGTCATCTCCTTCGAAAGTTTATTGGTCAATTTTGATGTTTACATATTTTAGTTATACTTTTTAACTTGGCGAATGAGTAATGATAATGTTTCCTTTAGTACTCTGGATGGAACTAAACCTTACAACTTTTTGTTTTTGAAGTGTACGCTTCATTAGAGATAGTTGCTGCATTATCAGTTGAACGGGAGTGAATTATTAGATTTTTTACTTTACTCTACAAAGGTGGAAACCGGGATCAACAATCTAAATTAGGCCTATACAGATTCAAGCAGTTATTTTCCTCTATAGTATATTTTAAAGTACTTAGTTCTAGGTGACATTGCATTCTTCACTTCATGTACAGTATAAATCCCCTAACTCTTAATTTCCTAGTATCTTACTCAGCTATTTCATCATGCATATTCATATGAATGAAGATGTCTACCCCCACCACTACCACCCCCTCAGTTCCACATAGCGATTAGTGCAGGGTGGTGTCGATGCTGTAAGGGTTAATCGAGGTGGTGTGGTGAAGTGATCCGTCATGCCCGAGGGAGGGTCAGGGGAGAGTGGTGGTGCAGGGTGCGGGTGGGAGACCCCCGGAGTGTCATCCCTTCTGCCCTGGGGGTCGATCATTGCAGTGGTACATCGCCACTCACTTATCACGGTTGTTGTTTGGTCAAAGTGTTAATATATTCAACCTTCCCAGTGTGTATGTATTTGCAGGAAAGTTAGTAGATATTGTCGATAATTTGAAAACGTCTAGGCCCCGATCACCACAGATATGCCTGGCTTAATTTCCTTTTGGTCAATAATTATATTTTTTAAAGTAGTTTGTTTTTTAATTATATGTTTTCAATTTTTAATCTAAAGTTACAATAAGATCGGGAAGGAGGATGAAAATTACCAACTTTCCAACTTTCAACAAATACCTTCAAGCGTTGAGTCCGTCATTTTTAGTCAGTACTTTGTTCAAGCCCATCAGTTGTTATTCATGAATAGCAATCGCTTTTGTTTTAAGGTTAAAGACTGCCAAAGAGAAGGTAGCTCGTTCCTATAAATAAATCCGCTACAACAGCCGACGTTGACCCGCCGCACAGTGCACGGCTATCACTCCCCCGTGGTCCATACCTGTCCGCGGCCTCCATGGTTTACCTCTCTATGGGGAGGACGTGCTCGTATTTCGACCGGGACCGATTTCCCCACGCGCTCGTTCCTTATCCGATTCAATTTGCCGTTTACGAGGAACCCAAAGTTCCAATCGGCCGCCCATCATGGTTGGAACGGCCTCACTTCATTGCCGCATTTATTTCCTGCCCAAATTGAAAACACTTCACTTTATTGTATTAGGTTGTTGGTCTCTTGTTAGTGAACAGCTATTGTTTTATTTTCAGTGATAAAATGCGAAACTCTATTTCTTATTTCTACGTTTTATGGATTTCATCCAAGGTTGTATTTATCTTCGATATTTGAATATCCAACGACAATAGTACTTTTCTGATCTTACGTAAAAAAAATTTAGTAAGAATATGAGGTTCCAGTATACTTATTTAAATATTCCTAACTGCCAAAGTGCCTGAATAAAATTATTTCAATATTGAACAACGATTTAAAAAAATCTCTTATAAAGCTACACTCTAACTCAACATACGATCAATAACAAACTAAATTTCGTTTAGTTGTATTTTCTCTGGTAGTTTGATGATATAAAATATTGAAAGGTCATAAGATCCAGGATTATTTTTATGTTTGAATATAGTGTAACAGTGTTTTTATGTGTATAAACAACGTATATAGTGTTTAGCGTTGTTGTATATAGTGTTTGCACGAAGAGAACGATACAAATTACGGTTTTATAATAGTCAACAAAGTATAAATTATAGTAAGATATCTCAATGGCTATAAGCCATTTTAACGATTTTTTATTATAGTGTTACTTGGTAACTGCCAGAGAGTTTTAAGATTTTAGATACGGTGACGTTTTCAAAGTACTTCAAACACTTTTTCCTAGGAAGAAAATGCAGTTTTACTTCCAAAATGCAGAGAAACTACATTTAATCGTTAAACTAGTGTTTAATCGTTAATAATAAGTTTATAGGTTATTTGTTTCAAGGCAATTGGTGATGAATTCATAATGTCCCAAAGAAAAAACAAAAAGAAAAAACTGGCCCCGTGTTTGAAACAGACATCCAGGTTATTTTGGGATTTTGGAAACCACTTAGATTTTTAAGCACAACCTCCCACAAAATAATTCATTTGACCAACTCGCAGTGCACACTAAACACAAAATATCACCTACAAGAAACTGTTGTTTCACTCCTTCCAATTCAATCCCCCGTCTAGCAGTTTTTGTCCCATTTCAATTTGTCGTTTACCAAACAAGTGTCGCAGTGCCGCGCTATCCCAGCCGCACCCTCATGTTACGATTTGGCGCGATCAAGCTCAAATGTCCCCTGTAACTACTTCAGCCCTTCGCCAGCCTCCCCCTCCCACCCGTCCGTAGAGTGGCAGTTCAACTCCATCCCTCCAACCCTCGTCATAGACATTGCAACGATATAAAACGTGTAAGTTAAGCTGGTTCTCAATATGATGGATATAGCTTTCCATAAATACGATTTTGTGATCAAAACTAAGCTAAAAATAACATTACATATTTCATCGAATTTAATAATTGTTGTTGTACAATAGACTACGTGATTAATGGGATTATCGTGATACGGTAAGCATATTAACTCCATTTTGGCCGATGAAGCTATATTCCTGGTGCCCGCGAGCGGTACCCTGTTGACGTCATAGAGTTACAACAGAGAATATAACAACAGGAATAGGTCTACAACAGATTTAATGAGTTGGGCCTTGTCCTGAAATGGCATTGCATTAATTAATTGCAATTGTTTAATTGCATTAAACATTTTAGCCAATTCGTCTGATTTCCCCTGAACCGATTTACACGCAGCTTGTATCATAGAAAGGTATCGATCCATATAGTTTTATAATTTACATGTATACAGCATAGGAGATCTAAAATGGGATATTATTTAGATCAAATTACAGTGTGTTATTGTAAACCACTCATGTACACAAATTGTCCAAGTAGCATAGTGGTTAGTGAGTTCCCGCGAGCGATAATCTGATTGGATTCTGAGCGATTCTGAGCAAAATCTAAAACATTTTGTCAAATTGCGAAACTGAATTCGACTTATATTAATCATTGGGCTATTAACTAATGCTACCGGCTAAAAATCAGTTGGTCTAAGTCAGTAACAAGGCTGCACATGCACAAGCATGTCAAAATAATTCATAATCATATTATTAATGTTCCGTCTACAAATATACAGCGTATTTACTAATCATCTACAACTACAAATGCAAGTGTATGTAGAATAATAATCATTGTGAAAATAAAATATAGTGTTTTTTTAACAACGGGTTTTGAAAATAAATTATTATTCAATTATTAAAATACCCCCGTAGCAGCAAACCTGCGTACTCAGCGAATTTCCAATGCATATATATGTATCTTAATACCACATAAAGCCACATACCAAGTTTCATCAATATACATTCATAAATAAACGATATATGTTTTTTTAATTATTCTCCATAAGAATAACATGGCGGCTGAGTATGCAGGTTTGCCGAAGCAAGGAACACAAAAAATGGGGATTTATACAAATATCAATATAACTCATGTAGGTAAAGCCACATACCAAATTTCATTAATTTATTTTCATAATGAAGGCAGATAACACGTTACTTATTCTCCATAAGAATAACATGGGCCTGAGTACGCAGGTTTGCTGCTACGGGAGCCTTGGGTAAAAAATAGTTTTTTTGAGCAAATATCAATGGTCCACAACCAGATGAAGCCGTATACCAAGTTTCGTCAGTATACGTTCATAAATAAGCGATATATAAAATTTTTATTTTCCTCCATAAGAATAACATTAGACAACGTACTGTGTTTAGCACTTTCAATATCTCGGTAACCAATTGACATAGAGAAATGATCAAAATACCAAATTGTTTGTTTTTTTAAGGTGAATCCAATAGGAAAAACTAAAATTTGACTTTTTCCAAAATTATATGTAAAAAACTCGAAAAACCCATTTTTGGGGTACAAAACCCCCCCCAAAATACCCCTTCGGATAAAGCGATCTGGCTGGTTTTCGAACTTAAAGTCATAAATGTCGCTTTACACGTTTATACTAAATTTCATCAAAATCGAATCATTTTTACGGGAGTTATCGTGCTCACGGACACACATATATATATATATATATATGTATATATATATATATATATATATATATATACTAGCTGTGTACCCGTCCTTCGTACGGGTTGTATATAAATGGTAGATTAACTAAAATACCCCCGTAGCAGCAAACCTACGTACTCAGCGAATTTCCAATGCATATATATGTATCTTAATACCACATAAAGCCACATACCAAGTTTCATCAATATACATTCATAAATAAACAATTTGTGACATTTTAATTATTCTCCATAAGAATAACATGGCGGCTGAGTATGCAGGTTTGCTGAAGGAAGGAAAACAAAAAATGGGGTTTTATACAAATATCAATATAACTCATTTAGGTAAAGCCACATACCAAATTTCCTTAATTTATTTTCATAATTAAGGGAAATAACACGTTACTTAAGTAGTGGGCATTTGGGGCTGCTAGACCGGAAGTGACGTCATCCGGTCACGTGACCGGATGCGCTGAGTCATGAAAGACGTCATCTGAGGCTGAGCCAGTGACGTAGGCGGTTTTGTGACGTAATGAGGGAAAGGTTAAAGTTCAAGGTCACGGGGAGGGTGTTTTAAAAAAGTACTACCTCGCACGCGTAAAATCCGATTGTGATTCGATAGTTTTCATTCGATAAAATATCGAATGAAAAAAATCGAATGAAGCAATCGAATGATACGAGTGCGAGGTAGTACTATTTCATTTATTACTTTAATGTTTACATTTCTTTTTATTTACAATAAGTTATGTTTACAATAATTTATGTTTACAATAGTTCCCCGTTGTTTGTCGTCATCGATGTTGTTGATCCGGAGTCGCGACCATCACTTCGTTTTCTGATGAAAGGCGGTAGATACTTTGACCCCTGCGCAGAGTCTATGTTGTTTGTTGCGATCAGTTCTAAAGATAAACTGTAGCCATTCGCTAGGAGAAGTCTTAACTCCTCTTTAAAAACCTCCAGGTCCGTAGAAGTTGATAGATAAATAGAGTCATAATAAATACATCGAATCTTGAGTGACATGATAATGTTATTTTGTGAAGAGCGCGGAGAGAGGATGATGTTCACCAGTCGAGAGCTGGAGGTGTACTGACTATTCACAAGCTAGCGTTGCAATCGTACTAAATGGTGGGGATAAAAGTGTGGTGGGGCGGAGCAGATGGCGGAGCAGATGGCGGACGGCAGATGGTAGGCGGCAGATGGCAGGCGACAGGTGACAGGCGACAAGTGCGCGGCAGATGGCAGCTGACGTGGGGAGGAAGACCTCGAATAAAATATCCATTAGTTACCCATCAAAATATTTGTGGTTCCATGTGCACCGCGCAAAAGTTGGTCTGCTCGTTGAAGTTCCTCCTCTAGTTTAGTAACCAGCCGAAAATCCGCTTCCATTTCATCCTCCTGCTCTGGACATTGCGGCTGCGCACACCACCTCTTGCAAGCATAATCATACGCGTTCTTATATTCCTCCAGGACTTGTTCATATGTCCTAGGCTGCTGGGATATAGTTTGCATCGCCGCTCCTTGCTTAACCTCGGTAGTCTCAAGAGTTGCCACCAACTCCTTCTCACTAATCGCACCTCCCCAAATAATGTTATTGCCACGGCTTATGACGTTGCTTGTTGGCTGCTGAGATGTAGTTTGCTCAACCTCGGTAGCGTCAAGAGTTGCTATCAACTCCTCCTCACAAACCGCATCTCCCCAAATATTGTCGTTGACGCTGTTCATGGTGTTGTCTGTTCCAATGATAGTATAGTAATGCAGCGTTTGAGTGTAGGTTAGGTACTTGTCCCTTCCCCCACCACATCACTTCCCCCACCACACCACTTCCCCCACCAAGTTTTTACATCGCGCACTAACTAGCGTACACGCATTAGTTAGGGTCTGACTCTTACACTGTCAAGACCGTAGCTCCTTAACTGAAAACTTCAATTAATTTGTCTCAACACTATATGTGTATAAATATTACAGTCACTATGATCTAAACTAGTGCATGTTTCCATGTGTTGCTTCTTGTGCAGCAGACAACTGGCTAAGAGTGTTTCAACCTTGGCTATTCTACGATGGAACCGCTCATTGTCCGCTAAAAGCGTAGACATTCTATCTTCATCGTCGGAGAAGTAGAAGGTGGTGGCAAGCGGGCTACTGAAGGACACCTTACTCATATTCCTGTAAAACTGTGACATGTTCAGACGTTAACACAAACTATATAGGTAGATGTTCATCCGACAAGAGCTGGAAGTATAATGATGTACCGCTAGCGAATAGGATAGACACCTATCCCCACCACAACGTTACCTTGTCCTTCAAACAGTTGTTTTTCGCTACAGTTGCTATACCCTTGGTCGGATCTGAAGTCTGTTTGCACTAACTTGTTCGTCTGATCAATCCGCGTAGTTTGAGTACCCACTTGATATATTTTAAACCGCAAATAAAGAAGTTATGTAGGTTTGACCTCTAAAATAGCTGTTTTTTAGCTATTACTGCTATGCCCTTGGTCGGATCTGAATTTTGTTTGCACCACCTTGTTTGTCTGATCAATCCGCGTAATTTGAATACCCACTTGATATATTTTAATCCGTAAATAAAGAAGTTATTTAGGTTTGACCTCCAAAATAGTTGTTTTTAGCTATTACTGCTATACCCTTGGTCGGATCTGAATTCCGTTTGCACCAACTTGTTCGTCTGATCAATCCGCGTAATCTGAGTACCCACTTGATATACTTTAATCCGTAAATAAAGAAGTTATTTAGGTTTGACCTCCAAAATAGTTGTTTTTAGCTATTACTGCTATACCCTTGGTCGGATTTGAATTCTGTTTGCACCAACCTGTTTGTCTGATCATTTCGCGTAATTTGAGTACCCACATGACATACTTTACACAAACTTTGCACCCCCCCCCCCTCAAAAAATGGGTCATGTTCAAGGTCAACCCCAAGGTCAAGGACCTTAGGACTTAGAAATTTTCACAAAGTGGGCTGCACACAAACATGAGACTAACAGTCTCCTGCCTATGTACAGGCCAAGTCCCTAACTTGAAATGCTTAAGGTGGTCCTGAAAAGGACCGTTTGTGTGTGATAGGACAGTGGTCAGGGAACGGTGGAACGGCGGTCAGTTTGGAGGTCAGTGGTTTATTCTTTTACCACCCACTTTACAAGCCCCTTCTGCTTAATTAGAAGCATTTCCTTCTCTGTCTTAGGAGGCGGTGGAATACACCGCGGCATATCCACCTCGATGTATCTTTCACTGAAGTGGTGTTGAAGAAGACAGGTGTTCTCGTTTTTACATACAAATATGTAACCCGTCTCCAACTTTAGTTTTCTGAACTTCGTCTTCACGACCTCGAATGGCGTCACTACACTGTCGATCTTCATCCGCTTCAGCACCTCATCGGCAGTTAGAGGCGGAGTCAATGGTCGAGTCGTTGCAGAAGATGATGGTTGAGGCGTAGTTGAAGGTCGAGGCAATGGTCGAGTCGTGGCAGAAGTAGATGGTTGAGGCGTAGTTGAAGGTCGAGTCTCAGGCTGTTGTTTAAAATATAGTGGGTGGTTCCGGAAATTCTTTTTGATACAAGACTTAAAAGAAGTTGGTCTTTTAAACCCGCTTCGTTTCTCTGAAGTCTTCTTCAAACTGTCCTTCACACGTTGCAGTTTCTCGATTGTCAGAGGAGAAGTCATAGCGATGTAGGTGGTTACAGTTCGCAAGGCAAAGCTGGAATGAGCTGACAGCCGGAGTAAAGCGGGTCATAAGTGAAACCATGTCCTATCCATATATGGGTAGAAAGTCGGGGACTGGTTTGACCTAGACCGGTTAACATCCGGGACCCCCTCCGCCAAGGTCAAGCCAAGGTCACGTCAAGGTCAAGTCAAGGTCAAGTCAAGGTCACGCCAAGGTCAAGTCAAGGTCAACTCAAGGTCAAGCCAAGGTCACGCCAAGGTCAACTCAAGGTCAAGCCAAGGTCACGCCAAGGTCACGCCAAGGTCAACTCAAGGTCAAGCCAAGGTCACGTCAAGGTCAAGCCAAGGTCACGCCAAGGTCACGCCAAGGTCACGCCAAGGTCAACTCAAGGTCAACTCAAGGTCAACTCAAGGTCAAGCCAAGGTCACGCCAAGGTCACGCCAAGGTCAACTCAAGGTCAAGCCAAGGTCACGTCAAGGTCAAGCCAAGGTCACGCCAAGGTCACGCCAAGGTCAACTCAAGGTCAAGTCAAGGTCAAGTCAAAGTTGACCCCCTTGTGACGACACAGGCGTGGTTGCCCCCCACCACTGTCTGCCGCCTTTATAAGCGGGAGCAGCCCGCAGTCTCTTCGCAGTAGCTTGCCGCCCGTTGTTTGGATATACGTCCCAGTGGGTTGCACTCTGCTGCAGCGTAGGTCTGTTAAGTGTGCGTTGGGCCCGACGCACAATTAAGAGATCCGCGCCCTTGCATGTTTAGTTAGTTTGTTAAGCATGTTAGATAACGCTTGTAGTTTGCTGCTAGGTAATGTAGTTAGTCTAATATATGTTAGTGTTTGGTATCTGTTTGAAGTGTCTTATTTACTAATGAAATATGTACTCCCGGCCCTACAGGTCCCTCAACAACCTTGGTCAAAACTTGGGTTCGCAGCAGCCTGACGCCGGGTGTTTGGATCTAAGTCCCACCGGGTTTCAGTGATACTGTTGACCTTTGCAAAACCGACCTCGGCTGTTCTTGTAAAAGTAACGTTAACTGATTAATTTGTTTCTTTTACATAGTTGCTGGTAAAGTCTTTATTTTCAAAGTAATGTATCTTGTTTCTCATCCTTTTCCTAACCCCCTGACAATAAGGTTCGGCCCTGAAAACCGGCCTTGTCAATAAGATCAATACGGCCATGCAAACCGGTTGACACCACCTATCTCACCCATGAGAAACGTTTGTGAAATATAAAATCAGTCTCTTGTTTAAAATCAGTCTCTTGTTTAAAATCAGTCTCTTGTTTAAAATCAGTCTCTTGTTTGTTGTCTTTTGTCCCCTTCCCCAATACAGAGCGGGGAATAGAGCAGTATGTTATGCTCTATTCCCCGCTTTGGCATTATGTCAGATGACCTTGACCTACTGACGGGACTTAGAAAAACTTTCGTTTGATCAAATATTGGAAGAAATATACTTTTAAAATAACCTTTCTCAATCACCTTCACTCCCACCACTTACATCTCCCCACCATTTACATCTCCCACCACTTACATTGGGTATAAAAGAGGTTCCCCATCACTGGTAAAACATTCTGCTGTTTGTGTTTAACCATGGCGCATATCAGGAAGCAGACCAAGCCTAAGAAGATGGTCGTAGCAAAACCAGCTCTTGTGTCACCTACTACCTCTTCTACTGCTTCTTCATCATCTACACCAACTACTTCTGCACCGTCTCTACTCCGCCAGGTTTTATCTTCGCCAGCTTCTTCATCGCCTGCTTCTTCATCGCCTGCTTCTTCATCGCCTGCTTCTTCATCATCCGGTCCTGCGTCCATACTCCGCCAGGCATTACTGATGTCCTTGATAATCCCGGAAGAGTCGCAACCAAGGTCTCCATCTTCTCCACCACCAAGACCCAAGTCACCAACACAATCATCTTTATCTTCCCCATCACCAAGGTCAAGGACAAGGTCTTCTTCGTCATCTTCTTCTTCGTCATCTTCGAGCTCGAGGTCCTCTTCTTCTTCATCTTCGAGCTCGGGATCATCATCACCGAGTTCAAGATCTTCAACACCCACTATACCGCAGATCATTTCTCCAATCATCACTCCACCTTCCACAAGTTTTCGTCCGTCAGTAATCTGCATAAATGATCAAACTCCTTCTGAGAAATTTAATGAATTAAAATCCTTGAGAAGGAAGTGCTTACTTCCTGCACAACAATGTAAATACAGTTTTAAAAAAGGTGCAAGGAAAGGGGAACGTTGTGCTAAATCTTGTGTCTTAGATGAAGAATTATGCAGTTTTCATTTAAGACAAAAACACAAGGGTACCGTTTCTCTTTCCACACCACATCCAACAGTGAAACCAGCCAAAACTCGGATTAATAGGCTTTGTAAAAACAAACAATACTTCTTTGTCAAAATAATGGGTTTCTTAAAGGTCATGTTAAAATGTGGAGACCAACTCTACATTTTAAGATTACCTAAAGCCATGCGTCATCCCTAGAAACCCACGAAAAAGCACTATCTAATCAGAGACAATTCAGGAACCACTGTGTGGAAAAAATTGTAATAACCTTTTTCCAAATTAAATCAAGTCTTTCTTTTTCCAAATTAAAAAAAAAAAAGTGTGGACAACCTATTTACATTTTGTAGCATATGCTGCAGAGTGTAAATAGGTTGTCCACACTTTTTTTTTTACAATGTTACAACGACCTTGACCTAGAAAACGGACTTAGAAACATTTCGCTCTGTTTAAATTCCTTTTCAAACCAAAACATTGACCTGTTCACCAACCTTTTAGGTGGGGGTAAGCGGGTATATAAGCGTGGCATCGTAGAACATATTCATTAGTCAGCTATGGAGACTCCAGCAGGTTCATCCAACTCATCAGCTACTGATATGGAAGTAATCTGGAAACGTAGAGCGAAACAAAATAGTGCACGTTCGCGAAGAAACGAAAATAAAGTAAGAGAAGGATTCAAAAGATTACAAGTCGCTGTACCATTTGCTAATCCTAGTGATTCTAGGATTTCAAAAATTCGACAGGCAGTACAATATATTAAGTTCCTTCAAACACAGCTTCAAGAACCTTGTATAAAAGCTGAACTGCCTGAGGAACCGCTGCCCCCCTCAATCTTACAAAAAGAATTAGGGAACGTTTTTGTCAAACCTCCGACCCTTAAAAAAGAAGATGACTAAACAATGAGAGGGGTTAAACAAAAAAACAAAAAAAAAACAAAAAAAAAAACAAAGCGGGGAATAGATCAGTTTGTGGTCAAAGTGAGAATCACTTACTGCTCTATTCCCCGTTTTGGCAATATGTTCAGACGACCTTGACCCACTAAAAAGACTTAGAATATTCGTGTATAGTAGTGACTTACACTCCGTGTGGTAAAATAATGGAAGATATATTTATTTCTTAACACGATATACCCCTTCCCTAACCCTTGTACTCCCACCACTAACCCCCACCATTTAAACGTAGTATAAAAGGGGTTCCCTATCACTGGTAAAATCATTCTGCTGAAAATGAGTATACCCGCTCTCCCTATCGCTGCAGCAACACTAGTAGTAAGCAGAAAGGTTGAAAATCACGATCAGTTAATTGTCTTAAGAAGATTACTGCACAAGTTTCTCGATTGGGAGGTTGGTTGTGATTTGTATATGTGGAAGCCTACGGCTCCAGTGTATAATAGTGAACAGGAAGCATGGAAAACAAGCTATAAAAACAATGTAAAGTTACTTAAAATGATTGGTATAATGGAAAGGTTACTCCGGCAGAAATGGATCATCAATCCAACATTTTATATTAAACCAAACCATTGTTGAATCAATAAAAAGGAGAGAGATTAACAACAGAGCGGGGAATAGATCAGTTTGAGGTCTAAGTGAGAACCACTTACTGCTCTATTCCCCGTTCTGGTGGTATGTTCAGACGACCTTGACCCACTTACAAGACTTGTCATTCTGCGACATCGTTGTTTGATATAAAATGTACTTCCTACAATAATATCCTTGACATTTACCCCCACCACGTAAACATGGTATTTAAGCGACCGCATCGGAATATCCCAGTAGTTAGCTATGGATTCCCAAGCAAGCACATCCAAAGAGTATAAAGATGAACTATCAGAGTTTTTGAAGTTCAACAATTGCTTGCGGAACCGAAGAGCCGAAAACACATTAAGAACAAAAACATATAAGCTGACAATGCAAAAAGCCTACCGGAGATTATCAAGTAAAGTCCCGGGCGTTAAATCTACTACTAAAACAAAGGACATGATATATCGGGCAATAGAATACATAAAACATCTGCAGGAAATAGTTGCAGAAGTTCCTTCTGAAGAACCGGTCTCTCTTGAACCGATAGAATGCGTGTTCCTGGTGGAAGATAGGTTGGCGAAACATCATTTTCTTGAGGAAGAACCGTCAGCCTACAAACAAATCTTCCTCATGGATGAAGACCAGGATGAATAACTGGGTTAACAAAATTAAAGACGTCTGGAATACAAAGCGGGGAATAGATCAGTTTGTGGTCCAAGTGAGAATCACTCACTGCTCTATTCCCCGTTTTGGTAACATGATCAAACGACCTTGACCCACTTCAGGACTTGGAAACAACTTTGTTTAGTACTAAATATATATTTAACAACAATATCCCCTCCCCAACGCCCCCCCCCCCTCTAAATATTGTGGTATAAAAGGCGAGTTTGTATCAATGGTTGAATCAGTCTAGTCATGGCACCAAGAGACATCATCTTTCCTCATCCACGAGAGGTAATTCTAATGTTAAAAAACATTATGTTAGAAGATGAAGATGAAAATGAAGATGCGGTGTTGGAAGATGAAGAAGTTGATTCCGTAGAGATGGAAGCCGTGAGTTGGATGGAACAATTGGAGAGTGATGAGGATATCTCTAGTGTAGCGGATGACGTGGAGGAAAACTCGAATTCGGACGATGCGGAGTGTTACCAACAGTCACTCTGTTTGGAACACATGGAGGCAACTCCGAGTGGTAGTAGGACCCTTTTTGAGGGTACCTACGTCACTAGCTTTCTCCCCCGTCGCTTATTTCCGTTTGATGAGTCGGATGTGTCAGATGAGTCTGATTAGTTTTCTTCGTTAACCTTCCAACTACAAATACAGAGCGGGGAATAGATCAGTTTGTAGTCAAAGTGAGAACTACTTACTGCTCTATTCCCCGTTCTGGAAATATCTTCAGATGACCTTGACCTATATCTGGACTTGGAAACAACTTCTTTTGATACAATAATTATTACTAAATCAAACATATGCTCCAAGAGGGGGGTACTCTAATGGTGGGGGTAAGCAGGTATTTAACCATGCACTTTGGAATACACGTATTAGTCAGCTATGGATTCGCAAGCAAGCACATCCAACTCCAGATCTGGCTACAGTCAGAGAAACGCTGAACACTCAAAGAAATGGAGAGTGAATATTAACTCTGGATATGAGAGATTACAAAGTGTAATCCCATTCGCCAATCCTCGAGATGCAAAAATAACCGTTTTGTATAAGGCCATGGAATATATCAAAAGTTTACAGTTAAAACTCCAAGAACCGCTGTCAGCTCCCTCAATCGACCAAAAACTGTTGGAATCATGTCCTCTGACTGAATATGAAAAACTCCAATAACCGCTGTCAGCTCCCTCAATCGATCAAAAACTGTTGGAATCATGTCCTTTGACTGAAGATGACTTGGCGGTTCAACATTTCTTTGCTGAAGAACCCTCATACAAACAACTTTTTGAAGATCAGGATAATTAAAAGAAAACTTAAAGATCTGTTAAATAATACAAAGCGGGGAATAGATCAGTTTGTGGTCCAAGTGAGAATCACTTACTGCTCTATTCCCCGTTTTGGCAACATGTTCAAACGACCTTGACCCACTTTGGGGACTTGAAAACATCTTGGTTTGATGCAAAATGTACTTCCTGCGTAAAATTTGGTATTTCTTCACTAACACATATACTCCGGCATGTATACCCCCCATCACTGTTCTTATTCGGGTATAAATAGAGGCGCATTTTGGAGTGTTATTAGTTGCTGGTTAGCCTTTGAGGAAGACACAGTTATAATATGTATCGGTGCGATATTTGTAAAGCCTCATTTAGAGATGATTGGCTTTTAGCCATTCATAAAGAACTAAAACATAATTCCAACACAAATACAAAAGAAGAACAAAATGAACAAGAATTAGATTCAATCGATCATCAATTAGCACAACATCAATTTGCAAACCTAAATCAAAAAGAACAAAATGAAGTTTTAAGACCGAGTGTCATTCATTATGCACAATCAACGTCATCAACATCGACTTCTACGCCTGCTATGTCTACACTTCACCGTCCTTCAATATCAACAGCTGCTATGTCTACACTTCACCGACCCTCAACATCAGCAGCAGTAGATGTGGAACTACACGCTCAAGCACTACCTGGTAAGGTAGTAACACATTTTAAAATTGACAACGTAAAATTACAACTTGAAAACTTTTTACATAACGCCAAAGAATTAGTAACCAAAACACTAAAGAATGAACAAAAAAGATTGAATTTTATCAAATTTGGACTGTTGCTAGATGCCATATTTACTAACATTCAAAACGAAACATCGCCAAGAGGTTTTATGACAAAAAACCGAACCATCATAGCTGCGTCAGATATTGAAAAGATCGTAACAGAATGTTTTGAGGAACTTTTGACGAAAATACAAGAGCATGAAGGAAGAGGATCTGGATGGACTTTATTAAGTATAACAAGTCTGGATGTTAGAGTTCATAAACACGGTTACGGAATGAGAGGAAGTAGTTACATTCCTCTTCCGAAAAAAGTAAGTGATACCAAATCCTGTATTAATGTGCAAAATGAAGATAATGAATGTTTTAAATATGCTATGTTGGCCAAATATGTAAAACATCATGTGTGTAGACCTAATAGAGAATATGAAGAAGTTCAACATAAGTATAATTTCCAAGGAATGACTTACCCTGTTGCAATTACTGATATATCTAAATTTGAAAAGCAAAATCCGTCAGCTTCAGTCAACATATTTGGTTTGGATTCATCAAATAATGTGTATCCCTTGCGCATAACATCGAAAGAGCGCAACAATCATACTGACTTGTTATTAATCAATAAAGGAGAGATATCACATTACGTGTATATAAAATATTTTGAAGGGCTCGTATGTAAACAGTTAACAAAACATAAAAGTAAAATCACAACATGTAAGAGATGCTTTTGCCACGTGAGCAAACCATTAAGAAGAGGAGGTACAGAATGGTTAGTAGAACATCAAAGGTTATGTAGTGGAAACTATGAGGTAAGAATTAAATTGCCACATCCCAGCAGAGCGCAGATAAAATTTGATAAAGTAAATCACCAATACCCTGTTCCATTTGTTGTGTACGCGGATTTCGAAGCATCCTTACTTCCAATTGAACAACAAGAAGAGGATATCACAAAAAGAAGCAAATATCAAAAACATGCACCAAACAGTTATTGTATACTAACAAAATCCACGTTGTCTGAAGAACATCTTCAAGAATATGGACTATCATCTGCTCCGAAGATATATCGTGGTGAACAAGCAGCGAAACACTTTGTAGATGAGTTGTATTACATTGCCTCCAAGGTGGAAGAAATCTACAAAATTAAAATACCGATGCAGCCTATGGATGAACACCAACTTCAACATCACAATTTGGCAACAACATGTTATCTGTGTAATAACCTATTTACACCAGATAACGTTAAAGTGCGTGATCACGACCATCTTACAGGAGCCTACAGAGGTGCAGCCTGTAACGCTTGCAACTTAAATTACAAAGTACCATCTTTTGTACCCGTTGTTCTACATAACCTTAGTGGATATGACTCTCATTTCATCATCCCGGAGTTAGGAAGAGATGATGGAGCAATAGATGTTTTGGCAACAACAATGGAAAAATTTATAAGCTTCTCTAAAAAGGTTGGCAAAATAAAACTTAGGTTTATTGATTCGTTTAGATTTATGCCTTCTAGCCTAATGAAATTAACTGAGAATTTAAAAAGAGAAGATCTGATAGAAACAAGCAAAATTGTAGCCAGTAGTAAAATGGATCTGGTTCTTAGAAAAGGAGTCTTCCCCTACGATTACATCGATGGACTGCATAGATTTAATGAAACATCACTTCC
Organism: Allygus modestus; assembly: GCA_963675035.1. Classification (NCBI taxonomy): domain Eukaryota; kingdom Metazoa; phylum Arthropoda; class Insecta; order Hemiptera; family Cicadellidae; genus Allygus; species Allygus modestus. The sequence continues at coordinate 376,907,675 of OY776111.1, read as the reverse complement.
TCCACCAGAACAATTTAACAACAAACTCAATGAATCGGAAATTTCACTTGAAGACTATCAACATGCATGTCGAGTATGGAACGAGTTGGATATGAAGACTTTGGGAGAATACTCAGACTTTTATGTAAAACTTGACGTGACTCTTCTCTGCGATGTTATGGAAGAATTCCGAAGAACCTGTTTTGCAGCATACGGTTTGGACCCTCTACATTCGTATACATCTCCAGGACTAGCTTGGCAAGCAATGCTAAAAGAAACAAAATGTAAACTCCAGCTGTTAACAGATATAGATATGGTTTTAATGGTTGAGTCGGGTGTTAGAGGTGGATTAACTCAAAGCGTGACGAGACATGTTAAAGCCAACAACAAATATCTACCTGACCATGATCAAGAGAAACCTTCAACGTACTTGGGATATTTCGACGCAAATAATCTGTATGGATGGGCCATGTCGAACCCACTTCCATTTGACAACTTTAAATGGGTTGATCCCGACTGTATTGGCGATATTTCACAAATTCCAAAACATGGAGATACCGGATATATTTTGGATTGTGACTTTGAATATCCAGAACATTTACACGATCTTCATTATGACCTTCCACTCCTTGCAAGAACAGAAATTTCACCAACTGGAAAACACCCCAAATTAATGATGACCCTTAACAATAAACAACGATACGTAGCTCATTATTGGGTTGTTCAACAAGCTATCGAATTAGGTTTACGTCTTACTAAAATTAATAGAGCTGTGGAATTTTCCCAATCGTGCTGGTTGAAACCGTACATAGACTCGAATACTACCAGAAGAGCAGCTGCTACATCAGCCTTTCAAAAAGACTTTTTTAAATTAATGAACAATGCGATATTCGGTAAAACGTTAGAAAACAAAAGAAGACATAAAAACGTTAAACTTGTTACAGATCCGAACAAACTACAGAAACTCGTACAACAGCCGAACTTTAATACATCTATAATTATTAATGAAAATCTTGTAGCTGTATCGATGAAGAAAACAAGTGTGAAGATGGATCGTCCTTTGTATATAGGAATGTCAATCCTGGATATCTCCAAGACTCATATGTACGATTTTCATTACAAAAAGATGGTCACCTTTTATGGACGGGAAAACATCGGCATCTCCTACATGGATACAGACGCTTTTATATATTGGATAATTACTAACGATATGTATGAAGATCTTCGGACATTTGATTACAAAAACGACTTTGACTTTTCCGACTATCCAAAAGATCATCCAAACTACGACAATGACAGAAACAAAAAAGTGCTTGGCAAATTTAAAGATGAAGCCAATGGTGTTATACTTCAAGAAATTGTTGCACTAATGTCAAAATTATATTCTTTACAACTAAATGAAAACCAAGTCATTAAGAAAGCTAAAGGAGTAAAAAGTTTGTATTTAAAGAAGAATGTGCATTTTAATCACTATAAGAAATGTTTATTTGAAGATCAAGATATAACAGCAAAATTCAACACAATCAGAAGTTTCAACCATAAGCTGTACAGCGTGACGGAAGTAAAAAAAGCTCTCTCTTCAAATGATGATAAACGACACATCCTTGCAGACAACATCCACACTCTACCATTCGGCCACTATTCCCTCAACCCTATTGACGAGTAACCCTTTCATCGTCCTACATCCCTTTTCCTTTTCCTTTCCGTATAAAAGGGGGAACACAGCAGTATTTGCTGTGTTCCCCCTTTTATACATTAGTTTAGAATGACCTTGACCTATATAAGCAGATTTATACAAAAGAATATTTAATACCATATCAGCTGTCTTCGTGAAACCATCATGTCAGACCTGAAGGAGAAGATTATTAATGAACTACACAAACCTGCAAGAATAAGGTTTCCAAGAAGAAATACTGTTATAAAAGGGATAAATGATCTATATCAAGCGGATTTAATTGAAATGCGACCGCATAGCAGAATAAACAAAGGATTTAAATATATACTCACAATTATTAATTGTTTTACAAAAGTTGCAGACGCTTTGCCTCTAAAGGACAAGACTGGTAAAAGCGTAACAGAAGCCATGGAAATAGCCATAAAAAGAGATAAAAACAAAATTAAACATTTACAAACTGATGATGGAACAGAATACTTTAATACAAACTTTGCACAGTTAATGAATAAATATAAAATAAATCATTATTCTACAAATTCAGAGAAAAAAGCAGCTATTGTAGAAAGATTCAATAGAACCTTAAAAGGAGCACTGTATAAACAATTTTCAAAAAGAGGTTCTTACCTATGGTATGATGTTTTACCACAATTAATAAATGATTATAACAACAGGTTTCATAGAACTATTGGTATGAAACCTAACAAAGTAAATAGAAGAAATGCAAAGGATGTATTAAAACGCATAAAGAAAAATACAAAGCCTAAAGTAGAAAAAATGCAGCCAAGAAAATTTAATGTAAGTGATAAAGTACGGATTAGTAAATATAAGGGAGTGTTTACCAAGAAATACCTTCCCAATTGGACGAATGAAGTTTTTACAGTGTATAAAGTGCAACCGACTGTACCTGAAACGTATATCTTAAAAGATAACAAAGGAGATTTGTTGCAAGGTGCATTTTATGGACATGAAATGTTAAAGTCAACAGTAGGTGATGTATATCTTGTTGAAAAAGTGTTACAAAGAAAAAAGGACGCAGTTAAAGTGCGGTGGTTAGGGTTTAACAAAACTGAGGATTCATGGATACCTATAAAGGACTTGGTGTAATGCAAGCAGCTCATTTCATCGTTAACCTTTGAGCAGGATGGAGATTATTCACCATAAAGATCGATTCAATATTAATAACATAGATGATTTAACTGTGGATAACGTTAAAATCAACAATGGTAAACACGGTAGTTTACTTCCAAACACTGTTCGATGTATAGTAAGTGGCCCCTCAAACTGTGGAAAGACCAATGTCGTCTTTAATTTGATCACTAATCCACAGGGATTAAGGTTTAATAACCTATATATTTTTTCAAAGTCTCTACATCAACCAAAGTATAAATTGCTGGATAAAATCCTATCTGATGTGTCTGATGTTAATTTTTACAAATTTAACGCTAGTGATAGCATTATGCAACCAAACGAAGCGAAACCGTATTCTGTATTTATATTTGACGATGTATCTTGTGAAAATCAGGATACTATTAGAAACTACTTTGCCATGGGAAGACATAATAACATAGACAGCATATATATAGGACAAACTTATAGCAAAATCCCAAAACAACTTATCAGAGATAATGCAAATATTCTAATTGTATTCAAACAAGATGATACTAACCTAAAACATATATATAACGATCATGTGAATGCGGATATGTCATTTGAAAAGTTTAAAGAGCTTTGCGGAAAAGCATGGGCGGAAAAGTATGGATTTTTGGTTATTATGAAAGATCATGCTATAAAAGATGGTCGTTATAGAATAGGTTTTGATAAATTCGTTTTAATACACTGATTAGCGGTATTACTGTACAAGTCGTCAAGGTGTGAAGATGGTTAACCAGGAAAAGCTATTAAAGGAAATAAAATCACTTAGTGATTCTATTAGACAAAAAAACCGAGCTTTAAAATCAGGTATAAATGAAAGAGAGCAATTTTTAGAAACAACATTCAAACCTGTTACTGAACCTTTAAAGCGATTAGCACAAAATATGGAAAAACCTTCAATTCGCTTCGAAGGAGACAAAATGCTACCAATTTCCAAATATGAAGAAGAATTTCCCAATGATGAAAGTTTTGGCCAGTTACAAACATCTGAAGATAGCGACGAGTATGAAGAAAGCGGAGATATAGAGGATTTAAAGGAAAAGGACATCGCAGAAGATACAAGTACAGAAGATACAAGTGTAGAAGATACAAGAGCAGAAGAAGAGGATATTAACCCATCCAACTTAAGCAAATTAGGCACGGATATTATGTTTAAAGGAACACTTGGAAGAACATATACGTTAAAAATGTTACACGCCGCACATGCTAATCGAAATTATCATACCTATGGAGCTAGAATAGAGGATAAAGGATTAATGATTGGAGATAGCAAGTTAGATATAAACGAAAATGATGATATAGTTATTGGAGATAAGAAATATAAAGGTACAAAAGGTTTGTTTGAACTTATCTTTAAAAATAATCCTGGTAAATATACTAAAAGGGATTTACAATTGTTTAAACATATATTAGAGTATACAAATGCACATAGAAAAAAGTATTCCAAAGACCTAGCTATTCATAGAAATCGGTCAATAAAATATACAAGTATTATATCTAGTCTTTTCCCCTCAAAATCAAAAAAAGCTCAAATTAAAAGAAGAGCTTTATCTTCTGCTGAATTAAATGTTTTGCATAAAAAGAGAAAAACAACTGACCCTACCACATCTGGAAGGGGATTATTGAAAAACTTGTATAAAACTAATATAATATATTACAACGATATAAATAAGTTAGTTGATCGAATGAGGTTATTACATGAAGCTATGGAAGCCGGGCACACTGGTTTAGAAAACGAATGGGTAGCTTTGGTTGATGAACTGCGAAAACAAGGAATAATTGTTCAGTAGACGTACATATATAATAAGAACCTAAACGATAGCGATTCAGTTACATCATGAGTGTGGACAAGTTTGGACGGTATTCCGAGTTTGGATTAAAATCTGAATATAGTGAAAAAAGAACTGGGTTTCCGTTAACACCTGATGGCAACTATAATTTTGAAGGAAAAGTAATTCAAAATGTTGGTGATCCGCTTTTGTCTTCTGATGCGGTTACGGTAAAATACATGGATAAAAGAACCCCAACTGTACACGAAGATCATTGGGGGTTTTCCGGTAAAAGGTTAAGCAATATACAACATCCCGTTTATGATGGGGAAGCAGTAAATTTCGCTACTCTAAAATTGTTAACGATTTACAAAAGGAATGAAACTGACACAAGCTATGATGTAAAAAAATTAAAATTATCAAATGTAGGTGATTGTGAGCAGGATGGAGACGCTGTAAATAAGAAAATGTTTGATATTGTACACAAGAAATGGACTACGGAATATGAAAAACATTTGGAAAGGTTTGGTGCAGCTCTATTCCATTATATCCATCGGGCTTCAGGAAGAGATGCAGCTTCAGATGTTGACAGTCACAATTATTTAGACTGGAAAAATATACACAATCCAGAGAAACTTAATCAACGAGATAAACCGTCTGAGCCTTCTAAAGTCAAGACATTAGGAAAGGGGGATAAAGTGAATGTGATTAATGAACCAACAGAAAACAATGAAGATTACATAAGAGAAAAAAGAATTTAAAATACACCCCTGATAAGGGATAAAGCATCAGTTATATTCGAGAGACGATACAGAGAGGATGATGGAATCCAATATTACTGCGTGGAGTTTAATATCTCAAGAGCCGAGATTTCCCCAAGGAGTGTTGACAGATGGTTTTGTTCAACGGTTTGATAGATATATGGATTGGGAACAACTTTCCATACATTACCTCTTCACAATGACTATGTTAAGAATTTATTTTCACAGAGTTAACTGGATCCATATTTTACAAAGACAACAGTTTTCAGAAGACTTCCTCGTAGAGATGACATCAAATTTTAATAACTGTTGGGAAGTAATAAGTAAATATCAAAATCTCTCTGAGAAGTACATTGACAATTTTAAAGATAAACTAGACTGGGATGTGTTATTCAATTACCAACGATTTAGTGGCAAGTTTCTAAGGAAACATGACAACTATTTAAAGTTTATTCATTTTACCGAAGACAACAATACCATCACCAGCGGAGAAACATCTGGAACATCTTCAATCACACCTTATTTCAATTTTTACTACTTCTATTTAATATGTCTACATTTAATTAATAAATCCATTTCTATATAATAAATGGATTTTAAACAGTATATAATACAAGAAACCAAAACTGATATTACATTCATTGTAAAACATTTATAGAGTGCACCTACTGATTGTAGGTTTTGCTATAAATAGTCATGTCGAGGGTTAAACGCATCAGTCATAATCGAGAGAGATTACAGAGAGGAAGGGGAATAGCATCAACAGCATTTTCTCTATTAAGTAAACCGGTTGGAGCTATAGTTAACAAGGCGATTGATTTATTACCTGTGGAATTACATTTACCTGGAGGATATCAATATTGTGGTCCTGGAACCAAATTAGAGAAACGTCTTGCTAGAGGAGATCCTGGAATAAATAAGCTCGATCAGGCTTGTAAACAGCACGATATAGCTTATTCCAAATTTGGTGATACTAAAAATAGATCAATAGCAGATAGAGCACTTGCTGAGAAAGCTTGGCAAAGAGTAAAATCTAGTGACGCAAGTATTGGTGAAAAAGCAGCGTCTTTAGCAGTAACAGCAGCAATGAAAGCAAAAACTACGTTTGGAGGAGGAAAGAGAAGAAGGCGTGGGAAAAAACCCGCTAAGAAACAAGGAGGTAATATCAGAAGAAAACGTCGATCTACCAGTGGTAAAGCTAAAAATAAACCAACAATATGGTCAATGATAAAAAAGGGAGGAGGATTATACCTAAGACCGTATCGTGTGTATTAAATAAGAAAGAGCAATTAATAATTAAAAACAAAGAATTAACCAATGAAGAACTGATTACATATGCTTCTTGTTTGAAAATCCCATTTTTTAGAGGAGTATTTATGAAAGATGAATTACCGGTTAAAATGTGGAAAAATGAGACTGGTATTGTAAATTTGGATAATAGTGAAGGATTAGGCACTCATTGGGTGTGTTACAAGAAACTTGGTAAAACCATTTATTATTTCGACAGTTTTGGAGACCTTCCACCACCGAAAGAACTTCAACGATACTTTCGTGCGGCAAAAAATGTTTTTTACAATCATACAAGAAAACAACCTGATGATACATCCATTTGCGGTCATTTATGTTTAGACTTTTTAGCTAAAAGTGTTAGTCAACTTTAAGATGTCCTCGTATACAGTGTCATTAACCGGTAACTCATGTACTTTGCGCAGTATTCTGTTTCCAGCGCTACGTTTGCAAAAAGGAAGACTATGGGAAGCCGCATTATTGGATTTAACAACATATAACTCTATTCCAAACGTTAGTGAAGGAATTAATAACAAAATACATTATTACAAGACAAAAGATGATAAAGGAAAGTATTCAGCTTTGGAAGAATTCAGTTTACCAACAGGAGCTTATGAAATTGATAATATAAATGAAGTTATACAAAAACATATGGGAAAAGAAAATATAACGATAAAAGGCAATAACAATACAATGAAAGCCGAAATTACTTCTAAGTATTATATTGATTTTAGTCAAGAACATTCAATTGGTAGTTTATTGGGGTTTTCTAAGGAAACAAAAGTATTAGAACCTAATAAAACTCATTCTGGGAATAAAACTGTGACGATCATCAAAGTTAATAGCATAGACATTACATGTAACATTATACAAGGATCCTACAGAGATGGAGAAAATCGTCATATATTACACACATTCTACCCATCAGTTGCACCGGGTTTCAAGATAGTAGAAAAGCCTCAAAACCTTGTGTACCTACCGTTAAACACCAGTTTCATTTCAGACATCGTGCTGAACATAGTGGATCAAGACGGAAACCTTATTGACTTTAGAGGAGAAGCTATTACTGTAAGAATACATATAAAATCATCCGCTTAGACAATGGGGTTATCATTTAAAAAGAGAGAGCCTACCAGCAAAGAGGTCAGTAGCTTATCAGCTGTAGAAGGATTAACAAGTGACAACATTCGTTTTCTAGAAGAAATTGGATTAAAGGTCATTAACAATGGATATACTGGATATAGCGCAGGGTCCAACATTCGACGAGACCTTATGGGAAAAGGAATATCACACGCACAACCCTTACGCTTCGTCCAAATTAAACAATAACGATGAAATTAGGATTCCTATACAACAACAAGACATTTATACTCTTCCATGCGAAAGTTATTTATATATTGAAGGAAAAGTAACAAAAAATGATGGTACTGCTGGAACCACTGTTCCGTTCATAAATAATCCTATGGCATTTTTGTTTGACGAGATTAGATATGAAATTTCAGGAGTTACAGTCGATTCAACAAAAAAGGTTGGAATTTCCAGTACATTGAAAGGATTAGCGTCTTTAACACCAAATGAGAAGAATCTGTTAGCTGTTGTAGGATGGGTTGCACCAGACAAAAGTACAATCGCTCCTGACTCTTCGGGAAACTTTGATTTCTACGTACCTTTAAGATTACTCCTAGGATTTGCTGAAGACTACAGAAGAATAATAATAAATGTAAAACAAGAACTAGTTTTATTAAGATCATCAAACGATAAAGATATTATTAAAGCAGCTACTGGAACAACTGATGCCAATTTAGACTGGAAACTAACATTAGACAAGATTGTTTGGAGAGTACCACATGTGCGACTAAATGATGAACACAGGATTACATTATTAAGAAAGTTAAAATCAGATCGAGACATTGTAATGCCATTCAGAAGCTGGGAGTTTCATGAATACCCCGTTTTACCTACAACACAACGACATACATGGACTGTAAAAACTTCTACTCATTTGGAAAAAGCGAGATATGTAATATTTGGACAAACGAAGAAGAAAAGTATAATAACTGAAAATGCTGGTGAATTTGACCATTGTAAATTAACAAACTGTAAAGTGTTCCTGAATTCACAATTCTTTCCCTACGACAACTTTAATATTTCTTTTGATAAGAAAAGATACAGTGTTTTATACGACATGTACGCTAGGTTCCAAAATTCATATTACGGCAAAACAAATACACCTCTACTATCTCCCGTTCAGTTTGAATCGAAAGCTCCGATTGTTGTAATTGATTGTTCCAAACAAAATGAATCTGTAAAATCGTCTAGTGTTGATATAAAAATAGAAATGGAATTTCAAGAAAACGTACCTGCAAATACATCTGCGTATTGTTTAATTTTGCACGATAAAATTGTTACATACACACCGTTGACCGGTATTGTAAAGACAGTATTGTAAAACGTTGTACCACCACCGGCACCGCCACTGTCGCTAACCTATAAATAGCGGAGCAGCAATGCAGGTCTTCAGTTGATCGTCTATCGGCGCATGGGTAACATCTTCTACAAAATGAGTTCTCCATCTGTTGTACAAGGTGATGCAGAGGTAGCACCGTTATTGGAACGTGATAATACTAGTGAAGCAGAAATCATCAAGGAAATAACTGCATTTTTAAAGTTTGGTAAAAGAGATAGAGAGGAGGAAATTAATGCAGACCCATCAAAGGTAGTACCAAAGAGGAAGAAGAAAGTTGAAGAAAATATTCCTCCTCACATTTTAACTGAAGTTTTTCTGCGAATCTTTTACCCCATCTCAGCATGCATCAGTAAAAGTGTATCAGTTGGATTGATGAAATCATTGGATTATTCCCCTACAGTAATACTACACCATGGAACAAAAAAGGTTTTATTTTCGCAAAATGCTTGGGAGTCATTTTTGAAACATGTACATTTAATAGAATGTTATTTAACTAACAGTTTGTGTGGAAGGAAAACACATATTCGACTTTTGGATTGTGACAATGAAATCGATATTGTTAAACATCGCGGACAACTACAAGTGCGAATTAGAGACTTGACTCAACATGAAAATAAGATTCTACTGTCACGTGAAGAATTCTACGTTTTAAACTACGCAACAGAACCTATTACAAGGTACATGAGACAGTTGGTATTTGCAAGCGCTATTATTAAAGAATATTTGGTCGATACTTTGGAAAAGCAACCTGATAGCACCATCGTGTACGGACCTGTGGATACATCTATTTTTAATAGAATACCTCATGAAGTTTGCATGTGGAGAAAGTTAAAGGATTTTGAACCACTTGTAGAAATCGCTACAGAAGCTACAGAAGAAACAACACAGGAAGAAGAAGAAACGGAGAAACAAGAAGAAGAAAACGAAACACAAGAAGAAGAAGTTAAAAAAGACTAAAGTTTGACTTAGTAAAGAAGAACACACGTGGGGTAGGCCTATTGGGGACGGTGCCCACGTTAAATATACACCAACGCGCCTGCAACTGTACGGCCTGGTATTTAACCTACCGTGGTGTGGAAAACAGTTTAGTTGATCGCTAGGTGCCATGATGAGCGGAGGGGATGAAGAAGTGAGTGTAAAGCCTTGTGTAATAGAATTTCAAGCATTTCGAAATAATGACGATAGGTTTATTATCAAGGAATTAGTAATTTTAGACTTGCTTACATTTGTAGCCTACCCATTCACGTTTGAAGCTCCTTTTTCTTTTAACAAACTTAACACCAAAGCGAAAAGTACAAACAAATGGATAACAAACTACTTTCATCACATACATTGGTATGAAGGATTTATAAGCTACAGTAATCTGCACAGTATTATGTTTAACTTTTGCAAACAATATTCACATATATACACAAGAGGATTAGAAAAAAAGAACTGGATACAAAAGTACACGCACGGTAATGTTTTCGATATAACTATCAGCAAGGACTTTAACATTAATCTCGGTAATATTTGTGTCGCTGCAAAAGATCTTAAACACGGACAAACAAACTGTGCATTATACAACGCATTTCGTTTGGCTGCTTACTTGAAACAAACGCAGGAATGTGGTGGGGGTAGCGGAGAACAGAAATGTGGTGGGGGTAGCGGGGCCTATAAATACGAGGAGACAACACCGCTCCAGCACGAGTATTATTCGAGACTCCGAAGAGGCAACATCACAGAAGACACCACCCCTGACGAAGATGGCATCACAACAATATCTACAAACATTGGTTGATCAATTCAACACTCACTCAAAATCGAACCTTCTGTTAACTAAAAAATGTTCAGAACTAAAAGAACAAAGACATTACATTATTCATAGCATCAAGAAAGTGGAAACCACACATGGAGAAGCAATTCTAGTATCATTGTGCGAAGGACCTATGACTCCAGGAGATGAGCCGAAGTTTCAAGTATTTCTTCCAAAACGATTTGTTCAACTGCTACAAAATGAAGACTTGCGAGATATTCAACCGGGGACGTTGTATTTGGTATCACACGGTGTAAGCGGCAACAACTCGACGGAACTCACTCTGCACATCATGCATCATTGTACATAATGTCTCTATTTGTATTTCTCTGTTTGTATTTCTAGTCATCAATGTTAGACTTAAGCTTATTGTATTGTAAAATGTTTGTTTAATTAAAAAAAAAAAAAAAAAAAAAAAAAAAAAAACAGCAACATAGCAGTATATTATTTTATATACTGCTGTGTTGCTTTTTTTAAAATTCAAATGGATGACCTTGAACTTTCATTCAGGGTTATGAAGGGGTATAAAAGAGAGGGAGCAGTGAAGTTAGTCTCAGTCTTGTCTAACACACGCTGCAGCTAACATGTCGGTGCCACCGATGAACAATTTATTTTTCGATAACAATTTGAAGACATATTGTTGCGAGTTGCAATGTTTTAAAATACCAGGCGATCAAGTTGACGGGAAAGCTTGTCGTAAGTGCAGGTGTTTCAGCTATTGCATATGTAGATGTAAAACATATCAAATGAACCGCCAAGATAAAATACAAGAATTACGGCGACGGCTTGCATTACTTTGGCGGCGAATGGAGTAGCAACCATCTGCCGCACACTTGCCACCTGCCGCCTACCATCTGCCGCCTGCCATCTGCCGCCTGCCATCTGCCGTCCGCCATCTGCTCCGCCCCACCACACTTTTACCCCCACCATTTAGTACGATTACAACGCTAGCTTGTGAATAGCCAGTACACCTCCGGCTCTCGACCGGAGAACATCGAGCTCTCCGAGACGCTCTTCACAAAATAACAATATCGCTCGTCCCGACTGTGTGTTCCCTGCGGTCACATAAATAGGCAAGGAACACACAGTCGGGATGGGCCGATTGGACAAACAAGCGCAACACTTGAAAACTGCTATTGTAAACATAAATTATTGTAAACATAACTTATTGTAAATAAAAAGAAAAGTAAAAATAAAGTTAAATGAAATAGTACTACCTCGCACTCGTATCATTCGATTGCTTCATTCGATTGTTTTCATTCGATATTTGTATCGAATTAAAACTATCGAATCACAATCGGATTTTACGCGTGCGAGGTAGTACTTTTTTAAAACACCCTCCCCGTGACCTTGAACTTTAACCTTTCCCTCATTACGTCACAAAACCGCCTACGTCACTGGCTCAGCCTCAGATGACGTCTTTCATGACTCAGCGCATCCGGTCACGTGACCGGATGACGTCACTTCCGGTCTAGCAGCCCCAAATGCCCACTACTTACTTATTCTCCATAAGAATAACATGGGGCTGAGTACGCAGGTTTGCTGCTACGGGAGCCTTTGGCAAAAAATTGTTTTTTTGAGCAAATATGAATGGTCCACAACCAGATGAAGCCGTATACCAAGTTTTGTCAGTATACGTTCATAAATAAGCTAGATATAAAATTTTTCTTTTCCTCCATAAGAATAACATTAGACAACGTACTGTGTTTAGCACTTTCAAATCTCGGTAACAAATTGACGTAGAGAAATGATCAAAATACCAAGTTGTGTGTTTTTTAAGCTGAATCCAATGGTAAAAACTAAAATTTGACTATTTCCAAAATTATATGTAAAATATTCAATAAAAACATTTTTGGGGTCCAAAACCCCCCAAAATACCCCTTCGGATAAAGCGATCTGGCTGGTTTTCGAACTTAAAGTCATAAATGTTGCTTTACACGTTTATACCAAATTTCATCAAAATCGGATAATTTTTACGAGAGTTATCGTGCTCACGGACATATATATATATATATATATATACCACCGTAGCAGCAAACCTGCATACTCAGCGAATTTCCAATGGAGATATAAATATCTTAATACTACATAAAGCCACTTACCAAGTTTCATAAAAATATATTCACAAATAAGCGATATATACAATTTTAATTATTCTCCATAAGAATAACATTGGGGCTGAGTACGCAGGTTTGCTGCAACAAGGAACACCAAAAATTTGTTTTTATGCTAATATCAATATAACTCAACTAGGTGAAGTCATATACCAGTTTTTATTAATTTATGGTCATAATTAAGGGAGACAGAGCATTTAATTATTATCCATAAGAATAGCATGGGGCCTGAGTACGCAGGTTTGCTGCTACGGGAGAATTATGCAAAAACAATTTTTTGGAGCAAATATCAATAGACCTCAACGAGATGAAGCTGTATACCAAGTTTCGTCAGTATACGTTCATAAATAAGCGAGATAAAAAAATTTTCTTTTCCTCCATAAGAATAACATTAGACAACGTACTGTGTTTAGCACTTTCAATATCTCGGTAACCAATTGACGTAGAGGAATGATAAAAATACCAAATTGTGTGTTTTTTTAAGCTGAATCGAATGGTCAAAACTAAAATTTGACTTTTTCAAAAATTATGTGTAAAAAATTCAAAAAACCCATTTTTGGGGTACAAAACCCCCCCAAAATACCCCTTCGGATAGGTCGATCTGTCTGGTTTTCAAACTTAAAGTCATAAATGCTGCTTTACATGTTCATACCAAATTTCGTCAAAATCAGATAATTTTTACGAGAGTTATCGTGCTCACGGACATATATATATATATATATATACAGTATCGAAAGAATTGTGTTTTTGGGGTCTGGGGACCTCAAAACGAAAAGTTATCATGGTCCCGGGCCTAGGTCTTACCATGCCGACTACGGTAATAGCATCTTCCCTATAGGGGAAATTCGCTAAAAAATAACAACCCACATAATTTTACAATATTAAAATTACATTTTACACTTTGAAAGTAGAATTAAATTAAAGGTAACGAAATATACTATGGCAGATAGTTCGGGTACTGTTGCCAAGTCGAGGAACTCTGTCGGGTAGTGAACGGTGTGGTTTTTGCGACTCTAAATTGGTACACGTAACACTTTGAATTCAATTTTAGAAATAAAAGAACTAAAGTACAACAAAATATTAACCCTGTTTATTTTAACATTTTAAATACTTTGATACATTAGTCTTTACATTCCAATAAGTTAATAGTAATGTAACGAAACATTAAACTTTGAAAACATTGACAAACCACTTTTAAAATCACCATTCTTGCCAGGTCCTGTTTTCATTATAATTGTAAATAAACAATTTTAACTTGGAAAAATCATATGTTTTGAAAATATACGACTACTTGATTTTATGTAAATAAATGTAAATCATTATATACGAACTGTTCTAACAGTGGTTAAATGAACGGTATTAAATATTGTATAAATGTTCGTTCCTCCCTTTGGAATAGACCGACTTTGTGTTGATCTCCGTTACTTGTTCATTGGTGGACGTGAGGATGTCACAATCACAGAGCCAGGCACTTCCCAGATTAAACTGTTTATGAACTTTGGTGTAACAAACTGTCAATCAATAAATCCTGTGATTTATCGATAGTGCCGAGTGAAGGATAGATGTTTCTGAGACTTAATTTGTTTTTCAATGTCCCAATCTCAACTTTTAAAAGCGCATAAGAAAACTGATCAACCCCTTAATCTTCTCAAAAATACATTTCCATATTTACTGTTAAGTTCAGACGCTCAGTGGTCGGCTACATAAAATATATTTTTAGAGAGGCGTAGACTCGTCCACTCAGTCTCACTTACGACAAAGGGTCTGTGTGAAATCTCCAAAGAACATCACTGTGACTCCACATGATGTTGTTTCTTATTTCCTTTAAGGCATCAAATTTCAGCTCTACTGGTTGAGTAGTTGGTGTGTTATGACTAACACGCTTATATTAAAGGCCATTGGGCCAGAGTCCTTGAGTATATTTGTGTCTGGAGTAGGTAAATGTCTGCACTGAGCTATCAGCTACATTCCTACCAAATTTTAGATCCATCAGTCCAAGAGTATGTGCAAGATTGTTAAAATATTGTATTTTGAAATTCCGGGGGGCGAAGCCCTTAAACATTTTCGTAACAAGAATAGGTTTGCGTTTTTTTCTAATGAATTAGTTATGTTCCTACCGAAATGTAACTTACAAAGGTCCAGTAAATACTAATACTCATAAAATTGCCATAAAAGTAAATTAGCGAAGAACCCTATAGGACTTTTTTAAACGTATTCTTAATGTGAATCCGCAGCATAAGGCGAACCACCATCCAAAATTGTATCTTCAATAGACATTGTCGTTTCTTAGATAAAGTGATCACTATGTCAGTGAGTGCATGAGTCTGACAAATATAGATTTAGATCTTATATCCACTTATGTTATTTATTACCAATCTTCACTCAACGTTTTAAAAAAGAACTAAAAAACCTATTTATAGAATAACTATGCCATCATCTGGTTCAATATAAATAAATGCTTTGTCCATAAGAATAGCATAGGATCTTTAAAACCCTATGGGGCAGTGTCCTAAGGTAATTTAAAACAATCCAATTAGCCTAAAAACTTCTAACGCACATATAGAACATAGAAAAAAAGTTGCATAAAAATCGGTGCACCCGTTTTCCTGTGAAAAGCGAACAAAATATGACCAAAACCGCACAAAATCACGTTTTTGAGCGGCCGCCATTATTTTTTTTAAAGGCGTATGCCAGTTTATAGTGCCCTAAAACCTTCTCACGCATATATAAAACAAAGAAACAAAGTTTCATTAATGTCAGTGCACCCGTTTTCCAGTGAAAAGCGAACAAAACCCCGTCCTTGAGCGTTACCGACAGACAGACAGATAGACAGATATAAATTGAAATAAGATTTGTTTTGGTTTCCCTAGGGTGTAAAACGTGAAAATATGCAAAAATTTCATAATCCAAGCAATGTACAGACAAAACTATAATTTTATTTATATAGATTAATTATACGGTATATTGAAATAAATATATATATATATACTTGATCTACACGTTCTTCGCTCAGGCGTTTTCCTTACCCGTTCTACAGTCAATGCAAATTGCATTTTAGTTAGCTTGAAACAGCTGTTGTTCTTGCTTCTGCTCTTTAAGCTGTCAAATGTAAGTGCCCTCAGCTGTTCGCATTACAGTTTCTGAATGTTTACTTTCTTATGAAATGTAAACATTGCAACTTAGAACGTTCACGGGGCGTAGCCTGAGGGGATTTTAAGGAAGTGAATAGGCCTATGTGTTGCATGGGTTCAAGATCTACCTTTGTGTAAAGTTTCAGCCCAGTCGGTTAAGTAGTTTTTGCGTTCACCCGGAACATCAGACAGAGAGACAGACAGACAGACAGACAGACAGACAGACAGACAGACAGACAGAAACCACCTCTTCTTTATAATATTATAGATATATACAGTTTCGAACGAATGGTGTTTTTGGGGTCTGGGGACCTCAAAACGAAAAGTTATCATGGTCCCGGGCCTAGGTCTTACCATGCCGACTACGGTAATAGCTTCTTCCCTATAGGGGAAATTCGCTAAAATATAATGTACAATTTCGATCTCTTTAAATAATATTCCTAAATTAACCAAATGGCTTACTAAAAAAATACAAATGATAAGGTAAAATGTCCTTAAACAAATTAACTCTCGTTTTATCGAATACTTTTTGGGCTTAGACCCAGGTAACTAACTGTATTATATAGCGCAACACTCACACATCGATGCTTGCTGGTTTCAAGCAAAATAGTCTTACAACATTCTGACAAAAATATGAATAAAGCACTTTATTGCAAAAAATGTATAACATGTACTACAAATAACATAAAATCGCTCTGTTGTCTGCACCACACAATTCTGATTGTCCCCAAATCCAATACTGAACAGATTGTTTTTCATATCTCCGCCGGACAATATTCTTGCCCGGTTTTTCAATGTTTTCCACACAACCAACAAATATCATCATCCTTTAGTCCGATCTGCTTTATCCCACAGATTGGACAGCTTTTCTGTTTTCCAACATATTTCCACAATATTTTTGTTATTGTCGGGCAGGATTAAATTTGTTACGAACATTTTCTTCCTCAAACGGTGTTTATTTTATGAGGGTCTCTGGGCGTATAAATAAGCACTTAAAAGTTGATTGCGTTACATAAAATATGCTTACTACATGGTTGGATAACGTTTAGACGTCTAATTAGATGTAGCGCGTCCATGAGCATTGTATATAAGAATCATTGTACTTCCCACCACGTTATAAATGACCTTCTAGAGAGAGGCCATCATGGATTGATTTATTCCTTAGAATTAAGAATCTGATATTGCAAAAAAAAATATGACGTAGACAATCGTCAGTATTGTCATAAGTGTTTGAATGTAAAAACGTGTCAAATAAAATAAACTAATATTCTTACACAAATGTTTTCATTGCCAATGCGTTACTTAAAAATGATAAAATTATAATCTATCCCATATTATATATTTATCATTAGAAAATTATAAAAGGCGTCTATATTAAAGGCGCCTAGAGACAAAGACTGATAGCCCTCTTTTTTCTTAAATACAAGAGGGTTATTTTCAAAAACAAAATAAACAAATATATTTTTAACTATTTTTTATAAAAAATAAACTCTTATCAAACATTAAAACCTTCTCAAATAAAGCACATGGAGATTTACATTTTCACTGTTTGGTCACATAATAATAGCAATACTGTTTTATTACACTATGTACATATCGAGTCCGGATTAAACATTATTGGCATGGATGAGTACATCCATCTTGGCAATAAACATGTTTTCCCAAAATTTTCATTTAATTTAAAATTAGTATGTTAAAACACTTTTCACTAATTATAATTAAAATTGGAAAATCAGGAAGTTATTTTAAAAAATTAACCAATTTAAAAATTATTACAAATAAAATTAAAGTATGCTTGTGAAATCCAGCGTATATCGTATATAGCAGCGTGGAGCGTGGCAGCGTATCAGTCTGGCCCGGCCGTGTGACGTAACCTATGCTAATACGTAACACGATACAGGGCCTGTTGGCCTGTTCCGTTCACACCTACACCACATTCCAACACACGTCGAATTAAACACTTAATGACCCCGTGTCCAGCCCGTGTTATTGGTATGGCCGCTACACGATTCGGCAAATGCACAACTTCCTTTTTCATTTGCGTTTAGACAATCGACTGCCAATTACAATGACATTGGGGTGTGTGGAGATTTTTAATCGACGAGACCTCGCACATTTTTGTCTGTGTCTCAAGTCCTTTATCTTGGATATAAGTCCTTTATCCTTATTGGGATATAAAGTTCTAAATAATTATAAACAGATGATTAATGTTTTTGATAATGTTTATGCTTTGGTTATTGCTTGAGCTGGGATAAAAATTAAGTTTCTTACTTTGAAGTATTCTTTTTCAAATACTATATTTCTATCCTCTAGTCTCTAGAAGTCGGTTCGAGATTATTCTTTATATTAAGTTAAACTTATTCTCTTTGGTTCATCGATTTAGTTCAAACGCCATTTTTGGACGTCGGGGCTTAAAACGCAACCCCTCTCCTAAACCAAGAAGTATATGGGATAAATTATATGAACGATAAAAATGTATCCTTGTGTCGGTCTACAACCCCACGTAATGCGAGCCTGTTATATTTCACCCCTGCATGTTACTTTATGTGTTTACTGCCATCTGGAACTGTTGGCCCCGCTCCCCGCCGATTTATCGGTTATGTTGGATCCGATCGTCGTTATAGGTAACATCAACGTCGCAGTGAATCATACGCCGATACTGAGCCCAAAAACGTATAGAACAGGCTTAAATAAAATGTTTACGTTGGGGATATTTTTGGCCAAAGATTATCTCAAGAAATCTTTCTTTCTTAACTAGGTGGCTCATTTTGTGTAATATTCTAAGAAACACAGTACACAGTTCAGGGGTAGGGTTAAAGGTGAGTGCCTTTTTTAGCGAATTTCCCCTATAGGGAAGAAGCTATTACCGTAGTCGGCATGGTAAGACCTAGGCCCGGGACCATGATAACTTTTCGTTTTGAGGTCCCCAGACCCCAAAAATACCATTCGTTCGAAACTGTATATATATATATATATATATATATATATATATATATATATATATATATGTGTCTGTGAGCACGATAACTCTCGTAAAAATTATCCGATTTTGATGAAATTTGGTATAAACGTGTAAAGCAACATTTATGACTTTAAGTTCGAAAACCAGCCAGATCGCTCTATCCGAAGGGGTATTTTGGGGGGGTTTTGTACCCCAAAAATGGGTTTTTTGAATTTTTTACATATAATTTTGGAAATAGTCAGATTTTATTTTTTCCCATTGGATTAAGCTTAAAAAAACACACAATTTGGTATTTTGATCATTTCTCTAAGTTAATTGGTTACCAAGATATTTAAAGTGCTAAACACAGTACGTTGTCTAATGTTATTCTTATGGAGGAAAATAAAAATTTTATATCTCGCTTATTTATGAACATATACTGACGAAACTTGGTATACGGCTTTATCTGGTTGTGGACCATTGATATTTCCTCAAAAAAACAATTTTTTGACAAAGGCTCCCATAGCAGCAAACCTGCGTACTCAGCCCCATGTTATCCTTATGGAGAATAAGTAACGTGTTATCTCCCTTAATTATGAAAATAAATTAATGAAATTTGGTAAGTGACTTCACCTAGTTGAGTTATATTGATATAAGCATAAAACCCCATTTTTTTGTGTTCCTTGCTTCAGCAAACCTGCATACTCAGCCGCCATGTTATTCTTATGGAGAATAATTAAAATGTCATAAATTGTTTATTTATGAATGTATATTGATGAAACTTGGTATGTAGCTTTATGTGGCATTAAGATAAATATATATGCATTGGAAATTCGCTAAGTATGCAGGTTTGCTGCTACGGGGGTATTATTATTTCACATAATATTATACTATTACTCATAACCCTTTTTTTGTAAGATTTTGATTATTTATATTGTTGTAATTTATGACATAGTTTTCCTTATTTCTTCCTCAACGAACCGCTTAATCGATTTTTTTCATCCTGGCCTAAATCTCGCCTAGTGGTTTGTAGATTGGTAAAATAAACAGTGTGTCCAGGGATATCAGTCAACAGCATCAGGGTTAGTTGATTAATTAATGAAAACCAGTAGAAACTTAAGTATTCAGTGTTGTGTCCTAAGCTACTACACTCAACCGTTATCCTAAGAGCCCTGCCTCATACTCCATTAATGTTATGATTTCAATCTTATAGCGTCTAGCTATATATAGCGTTAAACTGTACTTGGAACCTTTGAGAAACCCGCAAATCTGACCCTGGTACCCATCAACCACATTCTTGAATTAAAGGTCTTAATGTGAAATCCTGATCTGATCAGAAACAATTTATTTTCAATCAAACCTTTCGCATGGGCATGAATGAAATAAAATCTTATTTTTTAGGCAAATTTCAAATTAATCTGTTCTGGGAGCTGTCTTGGACATACTTATTAATCCATAAATTAGTTAATTTCACTATTTAAAGGAAACGTAGGAGCTTTTTTTATTGGAGTTTCGATCAACCAAGCAAACCTTATTCATGTTAGATTACAAGTGCAATATATATTTTCTTACGCATATTTAGTTAAACAGGGTGTTTACATTTCTACTTATCGCCATTGCAACTTCCCCACATCACTCCACGTCACCGCCAGCGACCGTGATTATCATGTACCCAGCGTCCGGCCGACACGGAGGACCATCGTCGCCTTAACATTCACCCAGTGTCCCCGATAATGTCCACCTGTCACCTCCTCAATTTATAAATAATTAAATATTGTCACGTGGCCGCCCAAAATAGCGGGTGACAATAGCGGCGGCCCGGGGCATGACAATGTCCCGGTCATTATCAAATTGGCCCCGGCTCCCGCACTTGTTTTATTCAAGAGGCACGCGTCTCATCTTCCAAGTCCGGGTTGTAAGATATACGTTTCCTTTATCCTGAATGATAAAAAGTTAATTTATGTTAGTGTAAGACAAGTGGTTTTGTGGACAGTGACTCTCGCGTCATAAATTATTTTTAAACTATCGTCGAGTAACATATTCAACATCAGTTGCTAATAAATTTTAATTTGTAAAATAAATGTAAAATACAGCAGATCGTTAAATATAAAATTAACTGTGTTTTCACATGGTCACTTTAACACTCGTAATGCGACGGGTTCTGCCTACCGTATAGTTTTAGTACATACTAGTTTATGTATAACCAGTACCATTGTTAATTTGTATGTATATATTTTATTCGTGTTAATATTAATTTAAGTCTATGTAACTTTCCCATGCCTTTAACTGTGATGTTAATTTTATCAACGGCTTTATATGGTAGGGCCTAATTGATGACTTGCTAGTGAGTTTTAATTTTAATTGAATGATCGCCCTTCACATATTTACGTAAAGTTTGGGTAAACAGTGCATGTATCTTATCAAGTTATGAATCTTATAAGCTTTTGTTATAAATTCTAGCGAATTGCCTTTTATTTGGGAAGAAGCTATTATTATTTATGGCGTGGTTAACCTAGGTTATTGTATAAAGGACCATTCCGTTAATAATTTAAATTAAATTAAACCAAAACCTTTTCGTTTTGATGTGTACCCAAATGTCAAAATCGCCATTCCTCCAATGAGTATCGTGTTTGTAAGGTGTACGCATCTTAATATTTATAGAGTATCCATAGCAAAACTATCAAACAAAAACAATGCTAATTTTAGCGCGACACTCTTCAGCAGTTCGTCGGTTTAGTACACAAGACGAGGGTGTTGGGCGGCCCGGGGGATGTGCCACCACGCTCGCGAGAAGCACATAAATATCGCCAAAACTTGATACACGAAATAACCACCTTCACCTCACCCTCTTCTGTGTTTAAATCACACTAGGGAGAGCTGACTTTGAGAAATATCCGTTTACTTTACCCCGTCACGGCTGGAAATTACATTTCACATTGCAATATATGAAGAAATATCACATTGAGATGTGCTCCTCATATCATATAAACTAATTTTATTCAGTAAAAACATGTTCAAACATTTGAAATTGTTATTGTTTGTTGTGTATCTTCAAATTGAGATAGATAATTATAAACAATTCAAGATGAATGTATAGGTTTGTGCTAGTCGTTAACGTTAATGGACAAAGTTTCAAGGATAGTGGAAGTCCAAACTTAGTACTGTTAACGATTAATTAATTTTGCATTTACGGCTATCCTTGTTGTATTAATATATTCGTATTTAACAGAAATATTTATGGTATTTGAATTATCAGTTTTATTTAGCTCACCACTAGTTTCATCGAGCTTGTCTTAGATATAGCTACTAACTTTCTTGTGATTGTAATTGAAGACGAGTCTGATTCCAGATCCAGAAAACTCGTGAAACGCTATTCTCTAATCAGTAATTGCAAGTGTCTGCATTTATTTACTAAAAAAAGGTAAACCTGCACTCACTTAAATTAAATTAACTAAACGAGTTCACATGCAGCGCACTGATGTGAGGAAAGTGAATTTTTAGCTAAAAAAACTTTAACAAACCATTTAAGGTGTATAATAAATAGACTTATTCCAATTTTGATGAAAATTTGAAAACATTTAATTTTGTTGCTGTTCTGATGCTCCTGGTTCTATTTACCTGCAATGCTGGGACAACAATATTGAGCATTATAGGGTTAGGAGAAGGTGCAGTCAGGATTGAAAGTAGGCGTGGGGAAACTGGGGATGATAAAACTATACCAACAAATCAATAACAGGCTTTTCAATTGTAAATCTCTATAAGACAATGTACTGTATTTAGTCAATATATATTATCTTTAGTAACTTGGTAAATATTTATTCTGGAATGATGAGAGAGGGCTTAAAAGTTTCGCCTCATTAATCTCAATCTTTGCGCATGCATTAATTTTACATCCAGGGCTTTTCTGACCCTTTTCGTGCCAACAATTCTAAATCTGAAAACTTAAAATCCTGCAAAAAGGGGGTTAGAGTTATTCAATTATTTTGTCCAGTGATCTTGTCCAACTGATTATAAAAAGTAATGTCTCTACCGAATTTGAAGTAAATCGGACAAAAAATGTGCCCGCTAGAGTATAAACACGCATACATATATATATATATATAGCTATATATAATTGTTAACGACCCACAACACGTGTTCAGGGGGTCACATTAGGAACTTCTATGGTGATCCCAGAAGTTACGAGTCATGCTAATAGTTCACTTTTCCATAGGAAATTCACTAATAAACGCAATTCTAGCAATTTCTGATGTTTGTACTCCTATAGTCCATTGTAATCAAAAACTCAATCCCGTGCTAAATAACAAGCTAAATGAATCCTTTTGGATTTTAATATTCACCATCAAAAGTCAATAGACCTCCTTTGAATTAATGAGTTCAATGGTTTGAGGCAAATCACATTAATTTATTAATAAACTTTGAAATAAAATATCCGGGGCCCTGTTCTTTCTACGGAGACCTCGCAGACATAAACTGCAATTCAGTACAAACTTTAAATATAAACAACACATTTATTATAACTCATTATTATTCCGCTGTAGCTATAAAATATTTCTTATAACAGTTGTTTATTTAAATGTGTTTAATTAATATGAAACACGTAGGAAATGTCACTCAAAACCTTTTTTCCGTAAGAATAATACAAGAATTTGTATAGCTATTGGAGCAGAGCTTTGAGGTACATGGGGAAAAAATTAGTTTCCAGGCATCTAAAGAAAGATTATTTTAATTTGACACCTCGGTCTTCAATATTGTTCATGAAATAAAATATCGTCAGTGGACTAAAAAAATCTTTAATGGGTAATGAGTAATTATTGAGCTAACAAGAAATTATTGTGTAAAGTAATATACGTATAACAAATAACTTGTAAATACGTTAAACGATTTTAAACAAGTGTTTACGACTATTAAATTACCTTAGTTTCTATGTTTGTTGTGGTAACTATCTTATTCAGAATACTCCTTCAAAGAATTATGTCATTTATTTATTTATTTTTACGGTATGACAATTTGTTATTGACGTTTATGTTTGCGAGACTCAGGTTAAATACTTCCCTTGCTTAAAGTCTTTGTACTCAGATAATTTATTATAAATGGGGATCTTTTTAAAACACGGTTCTGTACACAGTTAATTTCTCAAAATTGGGAAACAAGGAATTTGTAAAAAAAAACTTGTTTATGTACCCGACGGTTACTGTTAAGGTGAAATGTTATCCAAATATATAATTAAACCATAAACCAGATGAAGCTGCTAACACCCACTCAATACCTCTCCAAACTGCTCTATGTATAAAAACAATTTAAAATAGTAAAAGTTTATCTAAGATAACAATTCAAAATATTTAATTATTTGTAAGTCTCTTTTAAAATGGTTTAGTTCAAATTTGCTTTTTGATTAAACGGTAAAACAGCAAAAATTACATTTTAGAAGGTAAATTGTAAGAAAGTTAACAAATATAATAAAAGAAAATGATTACGGGGAGTTTTTCTAGCACATCGAATGATATAGAGATGTTCCAAACAGTGTGTTATAATCGCACACAGTGGCAGTTTTTTTTAATTAATGGTAACGGGCTAGAATCCTTGTAAAGTTTTAGAGGTTTGAAAATGTTAAAGGAAATTAATTTTTAATTCAGTAAATACCGAATCCAGATTAGACCAACTGTCGAGCCTTAACTTCTGTATTCACCTTAGAAAGCACCTTAAGAAAGCAGTTTTTACTTTTGAAGAGATATTTAACTGTAATGAGCGAATTTTCGAAAACTGCTTGGAATAACTAATGTGATCATCGGTGTATGTATTTTAATTTGCTATATCTTCAAATTATTATTAATTTATACCTTAGCTATAATTTTGTTTACCCAATACAAATTACTATTTCAATACTGATTTATTATTCAAATATATTTACTTCAAATTAAAAGGGAATTTTCACAAAACTAAACTCAAAAGTAGTTGCATCGAAATCCGCTAGCACCACAAAAATCTTCGTGTATTAAATTTTGTTATATAATTGTTTTTAAAATTTAGAAGTAACAAATTATCTTGGTTTCGAGCCTATATCTTGATATCTGAACTTTATTATAGGTAAAATACAATTTTAAATTAGCACAAACCGTAAAATGGCATCAATTTTTTGGTAAAAGGCCCTATGTGAATCGATTCCTCAATTAAACCCAGGGATTTCCTCGCTTTTTTATAAATGATTTTTTATTATATTATTTTTCAACTAACTATAACAAACCCAAATACGACGGATCACTCCATTCCCAGCATATTTGTTTAAAGTTAGCAAGAGCTGATAGATCGTTTCAGTTTCAATTAACGCATTAATTCCAAAATCCAGCAAACAAATATGAGTGTAACTGTGACGGGGTGGAGAGTGGAGGGCGGCGGGAGACATTAGCCCCCATACAGGGATTACAAGAGACGAGGCTGTTATCAGTAGATAATGGGCGCCATGTCGCGGCAGCCTCCCATTGGTCGAGCGGGAGGGGGATCGATACTGTAGGGGTGGAAACTACCCCCTCCACTGTAATGTGCCGCCAAATGCCTTTATTACCCTCCACGCCGCCCCTCTAAACGATCGCTTCATTTGTCCCGTATCGAGTTTTAATGGGGGTTATTCGATTCCGACAGTTCTCTTTTAATTGGCTGCGAAAACAACGGGTAATGGAATTTTTAATGGGTCGTAAAATATAATCTACTGGTGTTTGAGCGGTTATTTGTCGCTCTCTGTTTGGATGAGAGTTTTTCCATGTTCTGTACAACGATTCCAGTTTTCGAGCTAGTTTAATATGGGTTATTGTCTGTTATTAACAACGATGGACTTGTCACATTTACAATTTACATTTAAATTAATATTAATATTGGTCTATTTTAATTCAAAATCAAAAGCTAAAATATGAAATAACTACCTGGTTAATGATAACTATAAATAGGTTTGAATAAGTAATTTGTATACATCATCCAGAAACCATCACATATATGTGCTACGGATATTTTGTGACGTGAATGATAAGATTCGCATATACTTCTTCCTCATGTACATATAGAATATGGGGAAAGTATTATTTCCGTCTAAATTATATTAATTTTAGCTCTCAGCGAAAATATTAATTTCGATTCTCTTACGATTATTTAAATTGTTTTTGTATTTCTTGGTGTTTTGGTATGTTTAGGCTCATATAACGGTGAAAGCTCTCCATAAGTAAGAATAGATGTATTGCAGATGGATTGTCGTTAGGACAAATATAACGGTTTAGGTCGTTAATGTGGTTGCTGTTCCTTCAAAAAGACTATAGTTATAATAGCATTTCAGATATCTAAAACCTAAACAAACATATTTTATTTGGTAGGGGAAACCTCTGGCGGGGATCTGGGGGCGGAGACCCCAGCGAGCAAAGCGAGTATGAACATGTTTATAAAAGTACAATCATATCATACAACACAAATTACACGGCTTACAGGAACAAAAAAAATAATATTAATAAAATAAAAATTGTTTGGTACAATTTCAAACTTGGTAAGAAATTAAATTAAATTAAAAGTTATATATGTCATGTATAATCTTTCTAAAATATAATGCGCCTTATGGATTAACTGCTTGTGCTTGGATTTTATTACATAAAAAATATGTAAATAATAAATAACTCGTTGTCTAACAATTAATTAATCGAATAAATAAAGGAGCAAAGAGGCAAACAGGCATGCTTTAAGGACTCCGTACTACTTTATAATTACTGTTCAGTTGGCA
This sequence comes from Allygus modestus, assembly GCA_963675035.1. Taxonomy (NCBI): domain Eukaryota; kingdom Metazoa; phylum Arthropoda; class Insecta; order Hemiptera; family Cicadellidae; genus Allygus; species Allygus modestus. Next base: position 376,880,848 of record OY776111.1, on the reverse strand, counting down.
TTGTTGTATGTTGTATAAGATTTAAAATTTCATATAATAACTAGCTGTGTACCTGTCCTTCGTACGGGTTGTATATAAATGGTAGATTAACTAAAGCAAATAACAATCCACATGATTTTGCAATATTAAAATTACATTTTACACGTTTAATGTACAATTAAATCAAAGTTAACGAAATATACTGGCAGATAGTTCGGGTACTGTTGCTAAGTCGAGGAACTCTGTCGGGTAGTAAACGGCGTGTGGTTTGCGACTCCAAATCGGATTAAATGCGGCTGCTTCTGGCCCGATCTGGGGTAGCCACTCGCCCATCACTCTCAGTGTCATTGCAACTCTCTGACGCAATGATACTGGACGAAAAGTTACGTTTGATAAGCGAGATGATAAGAATTAAATTGTTTGAGCCAAGTCCAGGTATATTGTATCCAAAGTTTGATTTATGTTTATTTTACAAACGGAGGACCGTTTGAGGAAAAACTTTGTTTTTGTTTTACATCGATGTTGATTTAAATGATTTGTATGTAAAACTGCCTTATATTTCGTACAGGAAAATCGGAGAAAACTAGGTCAGTAGAAAATCTTTGAAGTTTTCTTAAATTAGTTTTCATAATTAATTGATCTTTGTGCTACTGCCAAGCGCTCAAGCGCCGCGCCGAGGAAGAGCTCCTCCCCACACGTGGCTTCGTAATGCAACACTGATTCACATAAACAAATACACATGTTCAGTACTAAACCATAATCAGACACATTAAAAATTCTCAAAAATTCTCTGATAATACGAAATTACGTGCATACCAAGTAATATTATAAATCTGAGATATAAAACGAACAATCTTATAATGCCCTAATTAAAAAGGGTTTTTAAAAATGGAAATATCTGCCAAAACATTATTTGCTTTGGCCAATCTTAAATTAAGACAATTAAACTAAGACTATAAACGAAAAATGTGTTGAATTAAAAAATAGGTAACTTTATGTCTCGCGCAATCATTGGCGAAACGGGAAAACGTTTGCGTCATCATCCACCACATTCATCATGTATTCTAGGCAAACGTGCTGACGGCTAGAAGAAAAAGAGGGATGTATTTCAAAGGAAGTCTAAGTTTCTGATACCGTTTATTATTATAAGCATACAATTTCACTTCTATTATTACCACAATTGTTTCACATGTGATGTGTTTGAAGATAACAAACATTCAATCGTCAATTCAAACGTTATTATCAAAATGTAATAAAATGTATTTCTTGGATCGTTGAATGGTTTAATTTAGTCTTTTTCACCACTTTTCCTATACTTCGTTTCAATTGTTAAATTATTGAGTAAATATCTGTCTATTTATTGATTCAAGAATCTTTTTGATTTATACCAATGTAATCACCGTTTAGACTTTCAACGAAACAACCACACGTTCAATGAACACCTTACATTTTATACAGCCACCCCTAGTATTCCTTTGGAAAAGTGTAGACTCAATTGGAAACGCCTATGTGACAACCTACTGCGCAAAGTTGTCGGAGCAGTTAGGAGGATATATTATGCTGGATAATAAATGAGCTAAGCTTTAAGGAAGGAAAAAGAACCTCCGCAGTGTTTTGAACAACTTAAGTCCCCATGTGCAAACGAAATAGTCTGCAGAACCCGTGTAAAATTGTATATTAGATTATAATCTGCTTATAAATTATAAAACTGCAAGAATAATCACCTCCAGTATTCAAACACCAATAAAATGAAAGGAGGCCCCTGGGAGAAGACGTCTTGCCGGGATGTTCGATGGTCGATGCAGTGATTATTGCACGTCCCTCAGGACAAGATGATAAATCTAGACAGAGCTTTTTGCTCGAGTTACTTAGAGCTTGAACTGCAGACAAAGTGGAGAAGTTAGGGGTGATTACCCCCCACCACCACCCCCGCCCGGCGTCCAAGATGGCGCCACGACGCTCAAGACCCGCTATAAATTTGAACCCTACTCCGTAGCCGGATGTTTTACTAATGCTGCTCTGTCGTCGTCTCTAGTTAACTTTTTACAAAGCTTTCTCGAAAAAATTAGCGAAATAATTCCTTAGCTTTCTCAAGAAAATTAATGCATGACGAAATTTATTATTTCTTTCTTTCTCCACTCGGTGTTTAGTGATTTACAGCCTGATTAGATGTTTGTTTTCTTTACATTAATCGACAATATCTGAATTTTTTATCAGTATTATTGCCCACTGTTCTTGTACTGGTATGCTTGAATATGAACTCTTGGAACATTTGAAGATTTTAAAGTTACTTAAAAGTAGTGATATCCGATTGTTTAAACTAATTTTTTTACTCCAATGTGATTGTTATATTTTGTTATCGGGTTGATCTTCAATCTTACGAATATCGATAATGGTGGATTACTGTATCCGCAAGATCCCCCAACCCGTCGCACGGTGGATATGATGTTTTTGCACAGTAACATGCAGACAATACATGTCGGAAGACGGGTAGTTTTTCAGAGTTTCAGAGTACTACATTCTATTCCACCCGAAAGTCAAGAATCTATATATACGTCACACTATGTGATCAAAAAGTTACTAAAAGTTAGTAGAAATAGCCAGCTATTTGAATTAGTAAAGTGATTAATATACGTTTTCATAACGAAGGCATAGAGGTTATAAGCCAAATAAATCCCAAATAAAGTTTAGTAATATTATAATAATACGTCAACACAATTAAACTTTATCGTAGATTGATCTATTTGCCCACAAAATAATCCATACATTTACTTGACATTGGTTCTAAATATAGCCTACACTCATCAACTGACATATGGAACATCCTGTACAAACATAACTTGGTTAAGCAAATCATATAAATTACAGTACACATTAGGTACATAAAATTAACACTGAAACTGGTATTTTAGAAAACTAAAATTAATTAAATTTAAGCAGTTACACTGTTACCACATCGCAAATAGATTGGGAATTGGGAGCTATTCCGTAACAGGGTTGTTTGCGTGATTTACGGAACAAAATCGAACGAGGTTTCCAAAACCTCCACAAATCCCAGTCGGATAACGGTTTTGTTCGGGACCGATTGAGGATCGTGATGTTAACTGATTGATACGTTTTCAAACCCAAATCTCGCAATACACTCTCCAATCAAGTGTAGTCCGATCTTGCTGTGCTTAACAAACATGTCGGGACGATCAGATTTGGTGGTAAAACAAACAAATGAACAACCGAAACCCGGAGCGAACCTCTCGCCTCTGGTAAATAAATAAAACGGCCACAAACAGTACGTGATGAACCCGCGGCAGATTTGCACGACACCGACCAAATCCAGTTTCAATCTTGTACCTATAAAGGGCTTTTCTGTTTCCTCTCTGGGCCATTTTATTTGAGTAGTGGGATGGGTTTCACAGTGGAGCTCTGATATAACAGTAAAGTTGTTTTCCCTTATGGAAGATTCTATAGGCATATGTAACATGTAGTTTTTTACGCATCATTTTTATGGATGTGAGCAGAAACATCTGTGAAAGGGACATTTGATCATCAACTTGTTTTAACAAACATATTTGTAAAGATTTGTTTAGCTTCGAAAACATACAAAATTGTATTACAAATACCGTAACATTTTTGTATGTACAGGTTTGTAGTACAAGAATTTAGTAAGCAAAGTTTAAACATGAATATTAGAAACCTTTCAAAAACCTTTTGCAGCTTTCCATTATAGACGCGTTAAAGTTTGTTTTTATAATGCCAAATAAAGTTCGGTGTGAACATGACTCAACTGTATTTTGTATATTTTCTATTAGCTGGTGTCCGTTTTTTTCCATGGAAATCTCGCATACTTAAAGCCACAAGTTTTAATCCTGAAGTTTATTTATGATTAATATATATGATTGATATATATATATATTATATATATATATCTGGTATGCATAGACCCCCTATTATTTGTTAATACTCGAATTTTGCCTAATTTTTTATGGGATAGTAAAGAGCTGTGATTTCACTGGCTAGATATTGTACTAAATGTGAGCAAACAAAATATAATGTTTTGAGATTGTAGACTCTTAAGACGTACATAGATACATTAAGTAAGATACGTTCAAATTTAATATTCCCAACGTGGGTTACGTTATAAAATATAAAATACTTAATTAATCAAAAATAATGATTGTAATCTCCACCAACATGTTGGCAGCGAACGGCCCGCGTAGTTTCGGCACTACCGTTGCGACAGCCGCGGCCGGGTGTGGCAGCTACGTCCGTCTCTGTCTGACTCTAATGGCCCAAGGTATTAACTAAACATAACTAATCACGGCCAGTTGAAACAGTCCCTGATGGATGACGGCCCCGTTACCGGCGGATGGACGGACATCATACTTTGTACACCCGCGCCATCACGGCAATGCAAGCTATCAGACACTAAGTGCTCCTTTGGCGATTAGCCCTAATTATGTTTGTCTTGTGGTCTTGTTTGGAGGGGTGAGTTGTTACGATCATTTAGGCGATCCGTCCATAAGTTGTGTATAAATCTATGTCACCGATTACCAGCACTGATTCAGATTATACGACGCCGATGCTTATGTACCAGCAGTTTATGTTTGAACCTTGTTAAACAAACCCAATCCGGTTAAAGTGGCTGACGTAAGGAACAGATGATTAGTTTTGGGGAGGACGCATGCATATAATGATTGCTAATGATATATTAAACTAACATAGAACCATACTATGATATAATTTTACAAATACATAACAGGGAATAATCGTCGAAAAAGTGCTTTGCACAGTAGCGTAACTTCAGTAAATTTGCTTACTTGATATACCTTAATTTTTAGAATACAATTCACTTTGAGAAGAAAGCTTAAGCCCCATCATTACTTTAAATATTGATAATTGTCTTGTGAGTAAACACTATTGTTTAGTAATTACTTGGGCGATGCTAATATAACAGTACGAAATCCGGCATGTAAGATGTTATCTAATAATCAACCGTCAAAGTAAGGACATAACAAGAAACAGTTGTTCACAGTCTGTATTGATATGTTGAGCAAAACATCAGTCAAAATAGTGAAAATATCAGTCACAATTGTAAACCTGAAGTTGTTTGTCCTAATTTACTTTAAAACTCAGATACTATTGAAAAATAAATTAATAGAATTTGTATAATAGGTTTTTGTGAGATACAGAAAATGCGCTTCAACGAAAAAAGGCAGAGTAAAAAATAACCTGTACAAGAATAAATTCACACTGACAGTTTAAAGTAAAATCCAGCAAAATTTTAAATTTTAAATAACCATTATAAAGTTGCACTGGAAAACCAGAATTATTAAAGCAATCCAACCTCGACAAACATCATTAAAACTCCATCTCCATTTCTAAAATAAATCTAAAGAGAACAAAACAAAGTTTTGCGAGAGTTAAATGAAGATAATAAAAGAGGTACATTAGTAAAAGCATCCGGAGAGGAGGTAGGGTAATAAAGAGTCCCGAAGGATACGAGGGATGGGGTGGGAGAGGGGGAGCAGAGAGGGGAGGTAATTTCACCCTCCTTCTCGTTCTCGTGTCTCCACTTAATCTCTCAGTTTGTTGCTCCCTATTTTTCCCTCTGCAACTTGATACCCGCTTACATCAATTATAATAACTGATCTTCTTTACTACATCTACGATACTTAAGAGAATTCCGCTATATTGTATTGTTTATCTGTTGCTGAATTTATAATATGGAAATTAATTATTTCCATATTAACGAATTGTGATCCTATAGTACAAATAGTTTACATGTGCTTTAGATAGGCCGTAGGAAAATATTAAGCACCAGTCTTTTATTAAGCATGATAACATAATTACGAATGACGGCAGCAGTCAAAACTGAAATTAAAGCTAAAATTCGGGAAAAAATTGTAACATATATACTATTTTGGATGTTAATTAGCTAAGAAGAATATATTTTGGTCACGTGATATAAATACCCCGTCACAGCAAACCTGAATACTCAGCTACTCTCCAATGCAACCTCTCTATCACACAACGCGCGCCGTACCAAATTTCATAAATGAGGAAGGAGAAAACTTTTTTATTTATCCTCTATAATAATATCGGTAAGACTACGCAGGTTTTCTGCAACGGAAACCATAAAAAATGAGTTCATATGCATATATATTAGACCACAACCAAATGAAGCTACACACCAAGTTGCATCAATATGTTAATAAATAAGGAAGATAAACAATTTTAACGTATTCCCTTTAATAATCTCATTCTAATGTCTATCCAATTGCATTTGGTTGTGTATGCAGGTTTGCTGTTTCAGGGGTATCACATGTAGATATTAATCAATATATTATTATATCTTAACCAGACGAAGGACGAACCCACCAAGTTTTATCAGTATAATAAAGGTCAATAAATAAGCAAAGTATACAATTTTGCTATTCCCTATAAGAATAACATTGGGCAACGTACTGCGTTTATCACTTGCAATATCTCAATACCTAATCGACTTAGATCAATGATCCAAATTACTAAATTGTTTTGTTTTTAAATCCGAAACTAATGGTGATTGTATAAATTAAAATTAAATCATTTAAATTGTCTATTTAAATAAGTAAACCCCATTTTGTTATACAAAAATCCCTTCAGATTATCCTGTCTGACTGGTTTTAGAACTTAAAGTCATAAATTCTGCTTCAAACGATTGTCAAAAAATGCATGAAGAATAGACTTTTACAAAAGCTAATGCGCCGTTGGGCACACACTCACACGTACACGCACACATAAACGTTTCTTTGAAAAAATCGATATTTCATGGTTAAAAGATTTATTTGATTAAATATTTCAACATGGTGTACCAATACGTACTATAATTCTGGAATTAACTTTTAAGATATTAATTTTAGACGTTTGGGACATTGCAGAACGTTGGATAGAGGATCAAATGAAGAGTCCCAAGGGGTTTGGGGAAAATTATGTTTTTACTCATGGAGCACACGTTGTGGAAACGTGTGCAACTTTTCTGCAAAATTGCAATATATTGCTATTGTAATTTTCCAGAAATTTCAAGATGTTTTTTATGTTCAAAATTTACAGCATACTTTGTTCCTGTGAACCTTAGTTTATTTAAATATGCTGTTAATTAAAGTAATTCTCTTAACTAACGAATCCCTATTGAAACTCGAATGTAATGATCACATGCATGCCTACACTGTATCGATGACCGTGGACGGTACCGCGGCGTAGCGGTGGTTACAGTAACTATCAGCGATGGTATCGCACTGACAGCAAACATTTGAGGGCAATCAGGACAGTTACCGGCCGAGTGTTAATGGGGAGGCGGACCCGTCGCCGCTACGCCGCGAGACTGCCCGATTACCACTACCACTACCACTACAGTACCACTTCCACGAGAATGGCCGCTGGACCAATTACACGATTAGGGAGTTACCATTCAGAAAACGTCATACATTCGTAGGCACTTCTTTGCCGCTCACTTTACTGTCCCGACTAACACTACCCATACAGTGTCACTTCCATGAGACTAGTCTTTAGATCATTTAGAATATTAGGAAGCTTAAGTTCAGGAAAATGTAAGAAAAACTTTTTCAACATTGACTTTATAGAATACTCTATGGTTTTAGGCATTTCTCCAACGCACCGTAAAACTGGCCGATAACCAAAACCACTACAGTGACACTTCCACGAGAATGCTGCTGCACCATTTAGAAGATCAGGGAATTAAAGTTTAGAAATATGTAATTGTTATAGACATTTATTCACCATTCCTACTGGCTGGCCGATTACCAATCCCATTACTACTACAGTTCTACTTCCAAGAGGATAGCTGCTGGGCCATTAGAATATTAGGGAGCTACCGTTCTAAGAAAAGTGTTTTCTAATTTTACCTTTTTTAATATATGCTAAATTATTTTGCTATTAACAGATTGTTTGTTAATATCGATACAATTTAGATAAAGCCACTTACCAAGTCTTATCAATTTGCATTCCTGAATTAGCGTGAAAATTGTTTTACCTACATTCATTGTAACATTAACCTACGCACGATGATTTAATATGGCGTAACCTCAATATAAACTGTGATAATTAACTGATATGTGATAATTCGAAGGAATCTTTAAGAAGGTACAAACAAAAATCATGTATTGGAGAAATCGGCTTGAATGTTTGATACTCCAGTTTTTAACATTTAATTTCCTAAGCTAAGCAACACTACGTCAATTGACAGTTCCTAGGGATTTATTTAACACTAACTATCCAATGTAACGTTTGTATACTTCAAAAATCAAATTAAATATTGAAAATGAGCAGATGATGAACATAAACAGTGGAAGCAAAAAATTGTGTTACTCTTTGAAAAGTTTTAATTTAATTTCACTGGTAACATTTTGTATCATGAAATTGAACAAAATGGCGATTTAAAAGGTACTATACTTAAATTTTCTCCAAATTACAACATTAAAACACAAACTATAAAACTTTTACTGGTCACTTTTTAGGTTATAATGTAAAAACATTCTTTTATGTGTGTTTATTTAAAAGCATTGATTTTTCTTTAAATTATATCAAATGTAATGCTACTTTCCACAAATAAGCAAATTCAATTAAAAAATGAAAGCTCTAGTTCTGAAGATATCAAAATGAGTTATGTCTGTTCTGAAGTAGCCTGTTAAGTTGCGAAAAGAAATAACATTTTCTATAAAATTAGGTTAAGAAGTGGGAAGAAATACTGGCGTATACTATTGAAGTTATCAAATGATGGACCAAAGTATTACCAATACATATTACTTATATCATTCATTATAAGTGGGAATATTAAACTAAATCCAGGCCCAACTTCAGAATTTAATATCATGATTAATAAAAGTAAACTAAAAAATTGCCCAGTATGTCATAAATCTTTTAAAAGGATACATTCTCGCATTAAAGCCTCGCATAAATATGACTTACAGAACGAGTTAACAAATGAAGATAGGTTGTGTAAGAGACCCAATAAAATCTCCAAAAATAATAAAAATTAATACCGAGACCAGGCAAGGTGCAGCTACTAAAAAATGGCATATATTAAGTGAGGAAGAAATACATTTATGGATAGACAAGTATTTATGCTTACAAGAAAACATGTACTTTATGAGTGCTGCAGTTGGGAATCTAATTTTAAATTAAAATGATAATGATATAATTAAAGAATGGCAGAACATTTATGATTTTACTTTCATACCTTTAAATAGCAGAACAAATACATCAAACGACATACTTTCTGGTAATTTTCATTGGTCACTACAAGGAAATCGAGTTTCTATCATTTAGACTCACTATCTCCAATGAATACTTCATGCCGCTTGAAATTTGTTGATAAGATTTGTAAGTCTTTGTTGATAAATCAAAAGTATGATCTGGTTGAAATAAGTTGTAAGGAACAACGAGCCAATGAGGAGTTTGGGGCACATTTATTACATAATGCACGTATTGCCTCTAAATGTATCACTGAAGATATCGAATTAAATAATGAGCGGTATATGTATGAATTTCCTGTGGATGATATATAATAATCGAATTGAACATATGAAAATAAAGACTAAAATTAGTAGTTTAGAAGTAAATAGCTGTTTGAATAACATTACCTCACATGAAAATCTCTTAAATTTCTTTCAATCACAAGAAGACACAAAATCACAAGAGAATAAAGTAATAAATGAGAAATGTGAAACTCGCGGAAGGTTGTTTTTAAACGAAAGAGGTCTTAATTTGCATATTTCTAAAACACACCCTGAAATATTAAGACTAAGAATGAAACATGAATATGAAAAATATGAAATTAATTACAAAAATATACAGGGTAAAAGACAAGAAAATATTTTTAGTGTAGTTATCAAAGAAAAAGGAATAACTGGCATAACTTTTAAAAAAAGATAAATTGAAAATGTATTAGTTAAAAGTATACTGTAAATGTATACTGGATGGTTTAAAGTATTTTCATCTAATTTAGAAGAAAATGAGTTTAATACACTGGGAGAAGAATTTATTACATTTCTAAATTAAATGCTAGACGAGTTAACAGGTCCAAAACACACAGCTAGAAGATATTTTAAGATGAGGACGCAGAATAAATAAATGAAATTTAATAGAAAATATACAAAAGGTAACAACAAACCCTGAAAGAAAGACTAAGGCTGATCGCCATAAAAGAAAATAGGATAGTTGAATATGAATTTTACAATAGAAGAAGAAAATCAGTTAGAAGAGTAATGGAAAGTGAAAAGAAAGGTTGTGAAATTCCACTTAAAGAATTGCAGTCAGCATTTTCTAAAAGTTTTTCAATTGAAAACAACTGTACACTAACCAAATACAACACCCTTGAAAGTGAAATTCTGAATGTTATCAATAATGAATATGATTCCAACATCAATGAGGAACATGTTAAAAGTGCGATCAAAAAGATCAAAGTAGATACTGCACCAGGACCTGATCATGTCATAATGAGGTGTATGAGGTGTGTGTAACCATCATGTTCCTAAGATATTAGCATTTATATTTGCGAGAATCCATCCTAACAATACGGTTCCAAAAATATTTTAAAATGCTAGAAGAGTTATAATAGACAAAGGCAATGACGCTAACGATGTAAGTAATTGGAGGCCTATATAATATCAGTTTGCTCATTAATAAGAAGAATATTTGAAAAGATCATAGATTAAACAATTAAGAAATATATTGAATTTCATCCCGTCCAAAGTGGATTCACATTAATGCCAGGAACTCATTTGAATGCAAACATTTTAAATATTGTTTTACAATCAAGTAAAAATAAAAGAGAAGACTGCTGTATATTGTTCCTTGATGTTGAAAAAGCATATGATAATGTTGACTATTCCCATGTTTCGTCAGTTTTAAACTCATTATCCATTCCGACTCTTCTTGTTAATAACATAACGGAGCTGCTGAAAGGAAATATAACTAAAATTTAAGCTGCTCAAGAAAAAACTAAAGCAATAGATATCAAGAGAGGAGTTTTACAAGGGCTCCATTGTCACCAACCCTATATAATCTAAGTATTAATCATATCCTGAAAGCAATATCTAAAGAATAAATAAGAGAAAAATATGGTCATCGCGTCAATAATGTATTAACGCCTGTAAGTATTCTTGGATTTGCTGATGATACAGTTATAATCAGCAAAGATAAGAAGAGTGCTGAAGTTCTGTACGTAATGGTAAGGAGTGAGGTGTGATGTGTGAGGTGTGAAGTGAATGGTGAGGAGTATGTTTTACGAGATTGTTTTAAAGTTAAATCCCAAAAAGACAAATATCATAAATGTAAGAAAAAGTCAATTTATAAGCTGAGGAATTTGAATTTGATGGGATTATATTGAAATCTTTAAATAAAGGCAACAATATTTAATATCTAGGTGTAATTTTTGAGAACCAAATAATTGTAAATACCTAGACAATAATTAGATCTCTTAAAACAAAATTCAAAAAGTAACATCGTCACCATTTCTTAAAATTGTTCAGAAACTTTTTGTTCTAAATAATTACATTTGGCCATCTCTGATATACGATTTTCAAACTGCGCCACTAAACAAATTACGTAACCCCTTCCTGAATGACATTGACACCACTGTTAAGTCGGCTTTGAAAAAAATTTTAGAATTACCTTCAGACATTCCAAACGCCAAGATATATTCTTCTAAAAAAGGGGGCTAGGTTTAATTAAATCTAGATGGGAAGCTCTGATTCAGCACCTAAACACCTTTAAAATATTAGAAAAAGTCAATAACCTCTATATTAATATAAGTAGGGATTTTCCAAAGAAAAAGAAGAATGTTTTCAAAAACTCCAATTTAAAGACCTAATTAATGAATAATTTAAATCTTACAAATTATTAAGAGAAGAGCTCCAAAAAATAGAGTACTTAAATTGGTATAAATTACCTTACAAAGGAAGAGGAGTGTGTCCGTTTGATGAATGTCCTTCAGTCAATGTCAGTTTTCATAAATTAAAAGATATAGCCGCTATACACACAATCTAAAGAAGCATTAAAAATAATAGGTGATGTAGCTCCAATCAATATGAACCGGGGCAGATCCAAGGATGGAAACCAGTGCCGACGTTGCTCGAGCACTGAGACATATGTTCATGAATCACTGCCACATGCCCTTGGATTCTGCCCTTTTGGTGAGCTATTAAGAAATCACCAACATCATGTCATCAGAAAAATTATAGCTGATGCCTTTAGAAAGAAAAAAATATTAGGTATATGAAGAGGTGATCTGTATAGCAAACAAAGGATCTCAAAGAAGATGCGATATTCTGGCAATTGACCGAAACAAAAACGAGGGCTACTTACTAGATCCGACAGTTAGGAATGTAAATAAAAAGTCACAAGCTGTTGAGGTAAACGAAGAAAAGCAAAAGATTTACAATTCAACAATTGATTATTACAAAGAAAAATATGAAATTAAGATAATAACTTTAATCGGCTTGTTTTTAGGTTCCAGAGGGACTATTCCAAGCTTTTTTTGTGACTTTTGGAAACACTTTGATCTACAAATAGATGTTTACAAACAATTCCCATCATAGTTTTGACAAATTCTTTTGGAATATTACAAAACCATCTGTTTTCTAATATTTCTTGAAGAAATCTAAATTTATCAGTAATCAGTTTCAAATATCTTCTACATATTACGACAAAGGCTATTATCCTTTGTTGTAGCAAATTTCATTGAGAAAGAAGGTGTAATTTCTTTTAGAAATTACCTATTACTTGCTGGGTTAAGATGAACCTGAACCTTTAATTGTTTGAAAAGAATAAAGTTTTAAATTTTATCAAGTTTTTTCGAACCCAGCACAGGAATTCCGTGTTCTTACTGGTATAATGTTTAGTGATTGATAGACTTCAGCCACCCTGTGTCACGGCCAGTTTAAACTCGCTAAGCCCACCACCGACTCCATCAGAGTCTTCCCAGGCGGGTGCAGATGGCCCTGTGACAGCCCATCTATAACGCTGGCTTGACCACCCTCTCAACCCTCCTGTCATCCCATTTTTATTATTTAAGTTTCCTGCGGAAAAGACAAAATTCCTTTAGGTCTATAAAATTGTATCATTATGTGTATTGCAGACAACATCTTTTATATAGTGCATGTGCAAGGTAACAAATTTGTAAGAGCGATGTGAGTAAATTGGTACAACGAAGGAGTTTCATATTTTCGGACAAACCACAAATTTGTGTTTCCATGAATTCATATGAGTAAGGCAGAATCTTATCGAAACATATGGCTATTTCTTGTGCACCGATCGTAGGGGCCATAATAGACAACCACCGGTCATAAGCGTTCTGGTTGCTGTCATCGGCTTTGCAAAGTGATTTCTTCCATTTATCTAATGTCCTGAGTAAAGCAGCTGTCAGCACCCGCAATATCAGCTGATTATATCCAGGAGACTAAAAAGAATCCGCCGCCTCACTCAAACAGCTGAGCGGTTTAATAGTCGAGTTATTTTTGGGCGCATATCTAGAGATGTTTACACTAGAGCGCAGTTCGACACTTTGGCGCTATTATTGGAGGCGTCGACAGTAGATTGCATGTTTCGCGCCATCAGGCGCCTGACAGTTATGTGTTTTGGTAATGTATCGCAAAGTGGTAAACACGTTATGGAGTAAACACGGTTCACTTTGGATATTGAGTGTAACAATTTTAGATGACAAACGCGTTTCATGATTCAACGTTCTTCTTCGCCTCTCTCTTCATGATTGTTTTTCCAAAGTTCTATTTCAACATTTTATATGGGGTTTTTCAGTCACTAACCAGCAATGTTGGTTAGTTTACAAATGAAAATAAATAAATGTTGATGTAGTTTTTTCAGTGTATGACAATGTGTAAAAGTTGTAATTTATTAATTCATAACAGTTAAGGCAGTTTGTCCTTCCTCAACTGTACATTATTCAAACCTTCATAATTATACCTGTAGAACTCGACACATTATATATTAAACATTAACATATATATCTCTTATATGGTATGGCAAATGGTTACTATCTGCAATGGTATGTTTTTTGCACTATTACTCAATCGATCAGCCAACTGACTTCACTTCTAGCGATAGAGCAAAATCCGCACTCTTTAATGGAAGATCCATGCCTTCCACTCGCTATGTAAAGACACAGACAATAGAGAACGTCCTCCCTTGATGTGATAACCAAGCCTGTCCCAGCATGTTTCCAGTATTAATAGTTGATCTTAGGACAGAGGTTTTGATCCTGGAAGCCGACTTTAAGTAGTTTTCTAGTTCCCGATTAGACTTCCTGGGACGATAAAAACCGATTACTGTCTAGCTGGAGAAGTGTTCTTAAAGTGACACATGAATCTGAGGAAGTGGTAAAATATACAGGTACATTGGGGTGATCATTGTACTTATTTTAGATACCACCAAACAACAGATATTTTTCTTGTAGTTTGTAAGCATGAAAAATGGATAGAAGCAAGTAACGGGTTCCGTTTCGGGTTAATCGCGCTTGAATTTCCATTAATGAATAAAATTATAACTAACTGGATCATTATAACTAAGCATTTTACTCAAAAAACTTGCTGTGATAGTTTTAAACAACTGTTATTAATTACCCAAAACAATAGCAGCTTTATGATGATAAGGAATTTAGTTCCGATCATTCATCCTCAAAATAAATTTATTCTTGCGCAGCATAAGTGTGTCGAATTTATGAATACGTTTTTTCCTTCAACAATGGACTATATAAGGTATTTCCTATATATTTACAATTTCATTGGTATTAATAATATTTACAAAGTATAAGATAACTTGTATTCTCGAGAAAGACTGTTTATTAAACGCAGTTTTAGACAAATGAATTTGTAAAAGATAAAATATTTGTATATTTAAAACGTTAATTTTTTAATTGATTCAACGAATTATTACATTAAAATGTAAATATCACATCTATCTAGTACATCAAAATTTTCATTTGGATTCCTACGTATAAAAATTTAGATAGTACTAGTGGCTTACAGGGGCTATAGCATCTAACATATGGTTTTTGTGTAAGGGGATAATCACAGCTGATAATTAGTTCATTTTGCTTATTAATAAAAACACTGTAGTGATATTTCCATAAGAAAATCATTGACCCCACATAATTTTTGACATTTCTTATATGTTCCCCATCGTACTTGGCCCTCAAGCTTTAAAATGAATCGTCATAACCTAACTTAACTTCTTCCTAGCTCGAGCTATTTCGTGGGGACCGATTCGCTTACGGAATTAAATATTTAAATAGTATTAAAAAATCCACATGTTTCATCACATTGGTATTTATATATTTTTATTTTTTATATATTTGTCGAAGTATTTTATGAAATACTGTTATGAGTGCATCAATATTTTATTCTAAATTTTAAATATTCACGGAGAGAAAGATCGATGGATGTCATCTGATCAAATGATTACTTTAAAGAATTATTATCGGAAAGGTTCAGTAGTTTCACTTGAGAATGCAGCATATTCAGCGTCCCATGGACGACCCAGGAAAATGGGGCATCTTCCTTGTGTCGGTGTAATTTGGGTGGTCTGACCTATATAGTATATTTAACGTGTTTGAAAGAGTGATATTAAGCCTAGGAGCTGATTAATTACACAGTAGCGCTCCTTACTGGTGTCTGTCGTCAGCTGTAGCTTATTATAATCAATGCAATTCAACGTAAAAGCATATTATGTACTTATAAGATTGTAGTAAATTAAGTAAAAGAATTTTAAGTTTAGGAAAACCTATTACAAGTATGTTCGATTCGTTTATTTTAAAGGTTATAGATTGGTTTATTTACTACAATCATAACAAAAGCTTGTTGTAAGATCGCTATTGCAGGGAAGTGAACTATAATGATTTCCAACAACTTAGCATTAACTCAATCAGAGCACACGTTCTTAATCAAAACTAGTTGACGAAAGAAATCTTTTTCTGAGCTTACCTACGGGACATTTCCTTAACAATAAATAGTGTATTGAAAACTATTACAAATTTTCCAGAAGCTAATTATTATATAAAAATGTCTAATTAGTTTATCATTAAATTTCAATAAACACAATTAATTGTACAACAGCTCTGTTCCAGAGGAATGCATCAGTGTGGGAGGTCCGGGCAACTACAGCTGGGAGGCATTTAGCGACTAAACCCTGTAATTAGAGCGTTAAACGCTGCCATCAGTCCCCCAGGTCTCGGGTTCGAGCCCGGTCGTTAACGTGACAAATCTGTGGCGGGTGCTGGGACGTGTCAGCGCGGACGGGGGATGACAGGTACGCCACAGGATGTAGGGGAGTCCTAGAATATATCAGGGTTAATTCAAGGAATGTGTTATTACAAATTAAACAGAGAGTGAGGACAATGATACTAAACATATTAACTAAACATTAGTAACATAGTAACTAAACATAGTATTAATCAAACAACCTATCTTTTCCTAAACTTGGCCAGGATGTTAGCCAGTTAAGAGGTAATTCAAAAATTACCTCTTAACTGGCTAAGATCGTACCTGAGCAATATAAGACAGTTTGTTGAAATTATAAGTTATGACCAAAACAATTTTAAGCAACACTACAAGTCTTCAATAACAGAAGTAATACACGGAGTTCTCAGGAGTCTCACCTCCCAAAACTTAATGTTCCAAATATGTTCCAACTATGCCTGTATGCAGATGACACAATCCTCAAAGTGTCTGCACCTACAGGGGATGAAGTGGAATTGCATTATAACCATAGTATAAGACAAGACAAGAGTCTGTCTTGAGTCCCCTGTTGTTTGCCTGCTATATTACACACCACCCAAAACTTAATATTCCAAATATGTTCCAACTATGCCTGTATGCAGATGACACAATCCTCAAAGTGTCTGCACCTACAGGGGATGAAGTGGAATTGCATTATAACCATAGTATAAGACAAGACAAGAGTCTGTCTTGAGTCCCCTGTTGTTTGCCTGCTATATTACACACCACCCAAAACTTAATGTTCCAAATATGTTCCAACTATGCCTGTATGCAGATGACACAATCCTCAAAGTGTCTGCACCTACAGGGGATGAAGTGGAATTGCATTATAACCATAGTATAAGACAAGACAAGAGTCTGTCTTGAGTCCCCTGTTGTTTGCCTGCTATATTACACACCACCCAAAACTTAATATTCCAAATATGTTCCAACTATGCCTGTATGCAGATGACACAATCCTCAAAGTGTCTGCACCTACAGGGGATGAAGTGGAATTGCATTATAACCATAGTATAAGACAAGACAAGAGTCTGTCTTGAGTCCCCTGTTGTTTGCCTGCTATATTACACACCACCCAAAACTTAATATTCCAAATATGTTCCAACTATGCCTGTACAGGCAACTATGCAGATTATAGGAGTACGCTCAAATATTCGCGTAATGGGATGATCGAACTCAGAAATGGTAGATGCAAGTTTCTGCTGCTATTCTAAGTTCAAACCGAAAGTTCATCACAAAATATTAAATAAATAGCCCTGGGTACTCTCTAGGAAAATATATTCTTTTCTTTTCGCTAATTTTAGGTCATAGGATTAATCTATGTTAATTATATTAAATTATATTATATTAGAGGTGCAAATTCTTCTACAAAACGTAACACGGTAAGTTGTCTATGCAGTGAGGTACTTTGGAAATTTGCTGAGTACGCAGGTTTGCTATGACGGGGGTATTTAATATCATAAACTGACAAAAGAACACAGCTGACAGAAGTAAATACGAAATAAATGGCTGCTGAAATCTAGCGGATAAACTAATAACTCACTCACATTATTGAAGAACGTTACACTTATTTGTAAAAACTTGTATTCGTTTTTTAAAATAACAATTCGTAAAACCTTTGATAAATTTAATTAAATCATATTAAACGGAGAGTACTTTATTTATTTAATCATAAAACATATGAATAAAACAATTTTGTTGTAGTTTCTTGTAATTACGAAACAACATTGCATTAGTATCTCGTACTATAAAAACAGTAATTTTTATCCAATGCTTTACCTTACGGAAATATTACAACTTTTAAATGTTAATTAATAAGACAGTTTTTAACGAATGTGTTCCATTTTTGAACTGGAAGCGCGAAGTATAATGGAAAACACTTGTGTAAAATCTGAAAACGATCCGCGGAGCCGTTTTCACGTTATTGCAGTCCGAACACACACGACCACACGACCACTCACTGACGGACACCGAATCATTGTCTCTGCTACTACATAGATTCCTTAACTTCGTTCCGGCATCAATTACACACCTCCTAAAACTTAATGTTCCAAATATGTTCCAACTATGCCTGTATGCAGATGACACAATCCTCAAAGTGTCTGCACCTACAGGGGATGAAGTGGAATTGCATTCTAACCATAGTATAAAAGTTGTTCACGATTATTTTTCAAAAAGTAAATTACAACTAAATATGGAAAATACTAAACTTATAGTTTTTGCACTCACCAAGTCAACTCAAAATTTAAACCAACAATAATTAGTAAATACCACAAAATATTAGAAAATACCAAAACTAAATTTTTAGGACCAACCATTTATCAAAATCTTTATTGGAACAGTCAAATTGAAAATATTATGCCAAAAATATCTTCTGGGTTGTATGCTTTAAGAAAATGCAACAACTATGTGATATTAAAACCTTAAAGAGCATATACTTTTCATATGTTCATGTTTTTATAGCTTTTGACATCCAATAGGGAAAATCCAATAGTAATCTGAATTATATTCTAAAAAATCAGAAAAAATCAATAAGAATCATTTTAAACCTCAATAACACAGCCTCAGTCAAGCAAAATGTTGTTTCATTAAATATACTAACTGTGTTTAGGATTTCTATTTGTGAAGCAGTGCTTTGTGTCAAACGAAACTTCAGTAACCCACAGTTACTAAGTGACTTCCATAATTATAATACCAGTTTCCACAACGAGTTGGCTCCACCAGCTTACAATTTACAAATTTATTGTAAGAAGCCACATTATGCAGGATCAACATTTTGCACATATCTTCCACAAATTATTAAGTCAGAACCAAATTTAAACACCTTCAAAAGAAAAAGTAAGGAATATTTAAATAACAAGGCTTTGTACTCCTTTGATAATGTCTTTTAATGTTCAATCTATTTATACATACTAAAAATTAAAAAACTTGTATGAACATATATGATTATTATCTAGAGTTAAGTAATCCTTTTGTATATAAACTTTGGCATGACACTATTCAATGTAACTTGAAATGTACTAAATGAATAAAGATATTTGAATTGAATTGAATAGTCTTTGACAAGAAAGATTTATATGTTAAATTAAGAACAAGTTTGCAAGCAGCACGTTGACGGGAGGAGCGAAATTCCGCATTCACAAGTTTAAAATAAATCAAGTAACGGGTTTAAACAAACACTGGTGCCACTCTTTGGAAAATGGAAAACATTTGATTTTTTTACTGTTCTGATGCATCTTTGTTAATACAATATTGGGATAGCAATGTTGTGCATTATAATGTTGGGAGGAAGTCCCATCAGGAACAAAAGTTGGTATGGGGTTATTAGGGGTGAACTACATCAAGATAAGATAAACGGCCTTTTCCAATGTAAATCCCCATAAGGCAACGTACTGTATTTAGTCAATTTACATTACCTTTAATAACTCGGTAAATATTTGTTCTAGAACGATGAGGGAGGGCTTAACATTTTCGGCTTCTTAAGCGTTAATTTAACATTTGGAGATTTTCTGACCCTTTTTGGGCCCAAAAACTCAAAATTTTAAAAATTAAAATCCCCGAAAAAGGGGGTTAGAGTTTTCCGATTGTTTTCCCAACAATTTTGTCTAACTGATTATAGAACGGAATGTCCCTACCAAATGTCAAGTAAATCGGACAGAGAGTTCGACCGCTAGAGTGCGAACACATTTACATAAAGTTGTTAGTGACCCCTCAAAACGTGTTTAGTGGGTTATGTTGTGAACGTTATGGTCTCACCATACGGGCATGCTAATAGCTCACTTTTCCATTTAGGAAATCCGATAACAAAAAAACATTGTATTTATATTACATGTGTTCCAACACTGCAAGATATTCACAACAAATTTAACCGACTCGAGTATAATGTTGAAAAATATTCCTAGGAGATTTCGCCGATGACAATCGTTTAAAACATTGAGAAGCGGTTTAATGGCCCTCGCTGGAAGGATCTCCGCACCGCCCTAATGGCCCCCGCTAACATTACGCCCGCCATTCGCCCCGAGAGCTGCAATAATGCCGGCACTCCGTTAGGTTTTATTGCGCCCAAAAACATGAATTATGTATAGTGTACTTATTTCGTGTACTTTAAAAATTATGATTTTCCTCGAGCAATTTCATTCCAAAAGTACATGCTCATTCTGTCTATACTTCTTCCCATTCAGATTAAATTTAAATTTATTGTAGTGATTGATTTTTGTATCCTCCGCAGGGAATACACCGTTACAGATCGTCAAGTAGTATAGTAAGTTCCAAGCGCACTAAAGAAAGCATCCCAGTTGTTTTACACCTTGATACCTATAACTGAATTCGTTCAAAATTGAGCACAAACGTGAAAATCATAAAATGATTCGTTATAAACCAAGCTGAATACAAATGTTGGGGCATACAAGATAACACTAACAGGCAGTATCAGGCTACTGTTTTTAAGTTCACAACTCAAATACAAAACGAGTTCGAACGCAGCACGCTGATAAGTGAATTTCCGCATTACAATCTTTAAAAAATCTAATAAAGGGTTTAAAACAACGCTGGTAACATTATTTTAGAAAATTTGATACATCTTATTTCTTGGCTGTTTTGATGCTCCTGGTTATACTTAAATTCACTTTTAGGATGGCAATGTTGTACATTATAAGGTTAAGAGGAGGTATAGTCAGATAACAAGTTGGTATAGTGATATTGGGTGTGATAAACTACATCAAGATTTGAAAAACAGCCTTTTACTTTCTCCCTCCATACATAGTATATGGAGAAAGTATTGTTTTCGTCAAAATGTTCGAATATGAGTCGTTAGTGGAAATATTCGTTTTGGTGCTCCCTGAACCCAAAAAAGTGGTTTTTACGTCTGTCTGTGTGTGTGTGTGTGTGTGTGTGTGTGTGTGTGTGTGTGTATGTGTGTGTGTGTGTGTGTGTGTGTGTGTGTGTGTGTGTGTGTGTGTGTGTGTGTGTGTGTGTGTGTGTGTTTGTGTGTGTGTGTGTGTTTGTGTTTGTTTGTGTGTGTGTGTGTGTGTGTGTGTGTGTGTGTGTGTGTGTGTGTGTGTGTGTGTGTGTGTGTGTGTGTGTGTGTGTGTGTGTGTGTGTGTGTGTGTGTGTGTGTGTGTGTGTGTGTGTGTGTGTGTGTGTGTGTGTGTGTGTGATGGAATTTGGTACAAATCTGAAAGGCAGCGTCTATTTTCATGAGTTCGCGAACCAGACTGGTCGCTCCATTTTAAGGGAGGCTTTAAGGGGGGGGGGGGGGTTCTATACCCAAAAATTTTTTTTAACTTTTACATATGATTCTTTTTAAACCCAAATTTTGGGTTAGACCATTAAATTCAGCTTAAAAACATACAATTTTGTATTTTGATCACCGCTCTACGTAAATTGGTTACCGAGATATTGAATGTGCTAAATACAGTACGTTGTCCAATGATAATCTTATGGAGGATAAATAAAATTGTATATCTTGCTTATTAATGAACATATATTAATGAAACTTCGTATGTGTCTGTATATGGTTGAGAATTACTGATATTTCCATACAAAACCCATTTTTGTGGTCCCCATGGCAGCAAACCTGCGTTTTCATCAGCTCTAATTTTATTCTTATGGAGAATAAGAAACATGTGATATCTTGGTTGTTTATGAATATAAATTGGTAAAATTTGGAATGTTGCTTCACCAAGTGGGGATCCATTGGTATTTAAATAAAAGCCCGATTTTTGTCATTCATTATAATATGCCTCAGATTGCTTGATATATATGTATATTTTGAGAAATCTTACCTTGGCAATCTAGTTAATTCAGTTAGTCCTTAAGATCCGGATTTCGGTTCCCGTAGGAATATCATCAGTTGGGACTGTAAGGGTCAACCAAGCTAAAATATAACTGAGTATTCATCCGAAGGATTTCGTCGCGATTTTTGTGGTCCTTGATGCAGCAAACCTGCATACTCCGTCCTGATGTTTTTCTTATGGAGAATAAATAAAATGTCATACCTCGCTTATTTATGAATATGCTTTGATGAAAGTTGGTAAGTGGCTTCAGGACTTAGTGAAGTACCATTTGAAATTCGCTCAGTATGCAGGTTTGCTCTAACGGGGGTATTATACATAACGCCCCCAATCCATTGTCTTTAGTTATGGATTTGGGTATTTTGACAGTATGTGTTTTATTGATAAATTAAGCAAACAATCTGATATTTTAGCTAGAAAATGAAGATACAACGTCCACCTTTCTAATTATTACATTGTGACGCTTTCATCAACCCTTAAGTGTTACGCAGTTGATAGATGTTGACTAGTTATTTTTAAATTGTACCTGTATGGTCGAGCTTTGCTTGGGGAAGGTCAGTCAGTTTGTTTAGCTGACTTGGATAATTTTTCCTCAAGTCCCCATACTGATCAGCAGATTTGCTTATCTCATGTTTAAAGTCTTTCCAGTTGTTATTATAGCTCAATGACCCTTTGATTCATTTTGGATCTGGCATGACCGTTTTAATGTAATTTTCATTTAATGATTTCAGTCACTGCCCTCAGAGGAAACCAAATGTTAATACTTAAACTACATGATTATTACTTTGACAGGTCACTGATTCATTATAAAGAGCTACAGTATTATGATTCTTTTGTTTTGATTTGAAACTCCATAAGCCCTATGTTAATTTTTTTAACTTTGCAAACTAGTTTTTTTTTAGATTCAGTAATTCGATTTTTCCTGGGGACGAGACCTATCTAGAACTTAATTTGAATACATAAATTAGTTAGTGGTATCAGAGTTGCAAGCAAGCAAGCAAGCATACAAGCAGGCAAACAAACCTTACTCATATTAGAGTATAGGATTTAAGCCACGCATTGAAACATCCCGAGTTGTTTGCAAACTCACTAGAATCTAATAAAGTATAGGCCTATGCTAACACAGTAGCAGTGAATGTTAAACATAAGTTCTAAAAATTAGTGTTGTAAATAGAGTACACGACTCCTACAGCAATGATTGGTGTGGCTAAACGAATGATGAAGACCAGATCACAGCAAGGGCGGTTCCAGAGAATGGGCCATGGGGGCCATGCCCCCCCAAGATTTTGGAAAAGATATATTTTTTCTAATTGAAATTAAGTAGGCTAATACAACTTGTGTGAACTAGCGATCATTTACTATAAAAACAAACCATCAAAAAGGCATTTTGCAACAGAGTATTTAGCCAGCGCTCAATTCCAGAACCCAATCGAATCATCAGAACCACTAATGTATTGACAAAGATGATTGGCAACACTGGTCGATTCCTCCATCTTGAAATTCTCCTCTCCCCTCCCGTATCAGGAACAAGTACTAAAGGCTTTTGCGCATGCGCCAAAAATGAACGTCTCTTGTTCCTTTGATTCTGTTCTACAAGTCAGATTACTGATTGATGAACGATTTGGGCTCGAACTGGACTCATAATAATGCAACACCAACCAACACTCAACTCAACATTACCATTCCCACGCATATTAATAGAGGTGCACCACAGATGCGATCAAAAATGTAGGAAGTTAAAAGAAAGTGTAATTATTATGTTCGTTTATTCTCAATTTGTATCTTATATAAAATATTTATTTATGGCTTGTTTTAAATTTGTTTGGCAGTAAATAGGCCTATGTATTTCAAAACATTAATCTAAATGACTATGCCATTTTATTAATAGTTATATTTTGATAATTTGTAACCTATTTATGATGATAAGCAAGAAATATTTATTAGTTG
This sequence comes from Allygus modestus, assembly GCA_963675035.1. Classification (NCBI taxonomy): domain Eukaryota; kingdom Metazoa; phylum Arthropoda; class Insecta; order Hemiptera; family Cicadellidae; genus Allygus; species Allygus modestus. Next base: position 376,856,847 of record OY776111.1, on the reverse strand, counting down.
TCAAGCATTGCAACATGCACTGGTCATTGTAAAATATAATTATAAGGCATAAACCACACGTCATACCACATCACATGACTACAAAACAAGGTTTCGGAATGCTCGTACATCGACTCAACACAACTTAACCCTCTTCCTACCACGAAATTTTTCACGTGCCTGTTTAACCTTTGCGTCTACAGCTTGCCCTCTTTTCACAGATAGGGCAAATAAACTTGTTATTTTCCATATTTATGCATGTCTCCAAACTTCAAACTACGATTTGTATTTACTACTTGTTTTGTACTGTACCACTCTTTCTTTGACGTCCAAGCAAGCGATTAGCGAGTGAGTGAGTAGCTCGAACTTGAACTGAACAAGTCGTTAATTTTACTTGTAGAACAGAATTAAAGGATCGAGAGCCGTTAATTTCTGGCGTTTGTGCATAGGCCAGGCCTAGTCCTTGTTCCTGCGACATAAGGGTCGCCTCCCGCCAGTCGGCCACGGCCAGTCTCAAAACTCACAGTAGGCGCGAAATGGTTGGTGCGTGTACCTTCACGACATAATTAGAGCAGCAATTATTGCACCTCACATTCGGGAGGTCTCAGGTTTTATCCCAGGCCGGCCATTCTGAGAAGAGTTTTACGGTTTTCTCATCTCACTTGGGCAAATGCCGGAATGGTTCCTAAAAAAGGGCCGTACTCCGCCTACCTTAAAGGGACTCAGGCCTACCTTAACTGGTTAAAAGATTTCCCCATAAATTAACTATTTTGTTGTAAATTACAATACATAGTAAAACATTGTCACGGAATAAATATTATTAAAAACAACTTATGTCTTGGCTAAGGGCAAGAATGTGAGAAACACGGCTCACGGGTCTTATAAATAGCTTGCTTCAGTTCTCAGAGACCTTGAAATGAACACAGAAACAATCATTGAGAGATTTGCGAGATTAACGGTCAAGTTAATCGCTCGATTCCAGGAAGGGTGATGTAATGGAAAGCTTTACTGCGTAAACAAGTGGATTGTTCTAGAAGCATCTCGGTCATCAACTGCTTAGTGGAAGTTTCCACGCTCAATTCCAGGAAGGCTGACGTAATGGAAAGCTTTACTGCGTAAACAAGTGGATTGTTCTAGAAGCATCTCGGTTATTAACTGCTTAGTGGAATTTTCCACGCTCTCTCGTTTACTGAGTAGCGCGCTTGGAGTGTGCGCTCCTCTTGGTTTTCCCTGAGATGATGCAATCGGTCTTTCGCCAGGTGGGTAGAGGAGTAGCGGTCATAGTGATCCCGTCGTATCTTGTCTCTCCCGTCTCGCTATTTGCCAACCATAGGTTTTGCAATCTGGATAGCAGGTCCTCTAGACATATGCAGATTTCATCGTTTCGCTCCTCGTCCAAGTACAAGCCGCAACTGAACGTGGGGCGACCTACTTTGAACACATTCATCTTCAACAGTACATTACCGCTGTTGGTAGGGTTCTTCACAGTATACTGATATCCGCCAGCGGACCAGCACAGTGTCGGGGAATCGATAGGCACTTCCTTCCTCTTTACAGTCCACCCATCGAGCTTTTTCTTCTTTGACGCACATCCCTGCTGAACTGGCGGTGCGTTGGCGTTCTCATCGTTCATTGCGTTCAGCTCCTCTAGGAAGGAGCGGATCGTTTGGTCCACTTCGGCTGCGCTGACTCCGCTTCCGTTCATGATGACGTCTCGAACAACACTGAGGTCGCGCGCGCGGCTCTGCCTCGGTTTTATACCCAGGTTGCACGCTTCAGCGAACCTTCTAGAAGCTTCCAGAAACGTGAGAGGTGGTCTTTCGCTAACGGGGAGCACTCCAGTCAGGAGGCCTCATGCAACACACTTGTCGGAACCTTCTAGAACGGAGGAGTGTGAGAGTGATGAGGGGTCTGAAAGGCCGCTGATGAGTAAACAGGCTGGGACAGTCACGTAGGCCCTAGCACGCGCCTCGACACGTGACTCCACGGAGCAAAACTGAGGCAGCGGGGCTGGACCTCAGGTTTATATACCAGTGGCGTGTGTCACTGGCTGAGCCCCCGCCAAGCGGCAGTGAAGGCCGCCAAAGAGGGCGCGCCACAAGACCCCTCGGGCATCAGCAAACCACTTAGCAACTCAAGGGTGCAACCTCGAGCGTCAGCAAGCCGCTGATCAATTCAAGGGTGCAACCTCGAGCGTCAGCAGACCGCTAAGTAATTCCTTCCTGGGCAACTCCTTCAGGGCCGTCCCCGACACGCGCCGCCAACCGCTCCCGGTTGGTGGGGGCTTTTAAGCTGCACGGCCCGGGCCAAACGGCCCATAACGCCTTTCTCACACACTTTAAGCCTAACGGCTTTTGAGTGAGCAAAGGGGAGGAAATAAACAACTCAGGTTTGTGCTGTACATAAAGCTATTATATTTTCTTACAAATACTATTTACAAATTTTTCTTAAAATTAATATTAAAACTAAACAGGGAATTCCTCTTCCTCGTCTTCGTCCTGGCGCTCCTCCTCCTCCTCACCGTCCACCTCCATCCGTCGATCTCCTCTCCTGGCTGGCGGTAGTGGCGGGACGTCCTTGTGTCCCCACGGCAGAGTGTGGATGCCGTCGGGGAGGACGCACCGCTTGTCGTCAGTCGGGCTGAGGCTCAGCTTGTCCACTTCCACGGTGTAGACCCGGTGCAAGTGAGACTGGAAGCGGACGTTGGTGGTGCGCTTTTGGACCCCGTCAAACAGGCACTCTCTGTAGTCGTCGGGGGTGAGGACATTCTTGACAACGCCCTTTGCCACCCCCTTGGCCCGCTTGAGAGCCTTGCTGCCGCCTGTCGCCGCGTCCTCAATGTCCATAAAGTATAATTTGGACCGCAGGCCGAGGTACTCGAATAAGGACAGGCCGTTGCACTCGTCCTTAAACTTTCCAATGACCTTGGCGTTGACGGGGCTGTAGCAGGGGTGGGACCTCGGATAGCCGCTGGTGTCGAAGTCGTCCAGGTGTTCCTTCATCTCGGCGTAGACGTCCTGGGACACGATGTCAAAGACAAAGCTGTCTGTGTCCATGTAGTCCACGGTGAGGCGGTCACCGTAGCGCTCCTTCATCTTGCGCAGGAACTCGTACATGAGCCACTTGCTCAGCTCCAGGACTGTCATGCCTACGTAGACGGGCTTGTCCAACACGATGTTGACCTTAGACAGATGCACCAGGGCCACGTCCTCCGTGTAGTACGTCCGGTCCAGGAAGTTGGATCTGGCGACGTACTTGGAAAACTTCTCCGGGGTGCACACCAGCTTCACGTTGAGGCGCTTCCGTACATTCTCGATGGTCTTGCCAAAGACCGCGTTGTTCATGAGCTTGAAGAAGTCCTGTTCAAACTTCGTTTTGGCCTTCTTCCACAGCTCGGTGTTCATCAGGATGTACGGTTCCAACCACCGCGACTGGCGAAAGGAGATCGCCCGATGCACCGCGACCAGCTCCAATCCGTTTTGCAGCGCCTGCTGCAAGACCCTGTAGTGACAGATGTAGTGCGTCTTGTCGTCCAGGGTCGTCAACAGTTTGGGGAACTTCCCTGTTGGTGGACGCTTCGTCTCGCAGCAGTAGGGAAGGTCCTTGTTCAGGTCGTGTAGGCGCGCAGGGTAGTGGAGGTCCACCTCCAAGATGTAGCCTCGATCGGCCTCCGCGTCTAGCGCCGCAATGTCCAACGCCTGTATTTCCTCACGGCTGAGCCACTGGAAGTCTCCGGTCGGCAGGCGCTGGGACATGGCCCAGCCGTAGAGGTTGTTGGCGTCCAGATACAGGAGGAAGCGCGTGGGCTCGTCCGGGCGATAGTCCGGGCACCTGTCGTGGTTGGCCTTGGCGTAGCGGGTGATGGCCTGAGAGATGCCTCCCCGGATCCCCTGCTCCACGAACAGGTACATGTCAAAGTCCTGCAGCGTGTCCAGCTCCACGTCGCAGGTCTTGAGCATTACGTCCCAGGCGTAGGACGGCAAGGTGTAATAGTGGGCAGGGTCCAGCCCGTACTCTGCCAACGAGGTGTCGCGGAACTGCTCAAAGACATCGGTGAGCAGGGCGATGTCACATCGCAGATACTTGTCCGCATAGTCCTTGAGGTTGTGACACTCGAAGGCTCGCCACACGTTGAGGGCGTGCTCGTACTCCTCGTCCTTGATGTCCTCCAGGGTCATGGAGTTCCTGAACGCCTCCTTAGGCGGCAACTCCCTGGTCCTGTACAGCGTGTCGTAGGACGTCACGAAGTCGCAGGGGAACACGCCCTTCCTACGCACCAGGTCGAACAGCCGGTCGTCGGGGAAGCGCTTCCTCGTCTCACGCATCCTGTCCGTGGGGAGTCCCGCCGCCAGGTTGGCCAGGCTCATGGACAGGAACCTGTAGGTGTCTAGGAAGCGCACCGCGAAACTGCTCTGTCGTTGGTTGTCCCCGGGCTGACCAAAGTGGAATCGCTTGGTAAAAGCGATGTACCGCTCCTCCGTGTGGGCCAACACGTCCACGTCGCCGGGGTCGATGGCCAGCTCGCGCACTACGAAGTGGGCGTCGTAGTTGGACAGGTTGTGGAAGTAGCAGTTGATGTGTCGCTGCTCCCGGTACCTGAGGTTGCACGAGCGGTGGGCGGCTCCTCGGAACTCGTAGGGCGGGGCGTGATTGTGGTCCCGCACCTTGACGTCCTGGTCCGTGAACTCCTTCCCGCAGAGGTAGCAGTGAGTCGCTGCCAGGTACTCGTCCATCTCCTGCCGGGTCAGAGAAGGGTGCAGAGCTCTCATGCTGAATAGGAACTCCCACAGCGCCAGCACGTCCATCTTGAGCCTCTCCATGAAGACCTTGGACGCGTCAGCCCCGAAGTAGACGCGGGGCTCAAACTCCTCCAGGCCGAGCGAGTCCACGATCTGGTAAGCGAAGGCGTACGGGACGTGCAGTTGCAGGGGCCTTGTGCCAGGCGGCGCTTCCGCAGGGTCAGCGGCGACGGGCTGCAGAGCACACTCAAAGTCGGCATAAACGCAAAAGCGCTCGCGCCGAGTGTACTCGAGGTGGGCGAAGCGGATCTGCTGCTTCTTCGGTAAGTCCAAGCGGAGGGGAGCCTTGGCGGTGCAGTATCGCATGTGCTCCTCCAGACGCTCAGCACCGGACAGTTGCAGCTTGTTGGGCTGGTTGTCGAAGTAAGCGAAGCATCGCTTACACACGTGGATAGCGCTTTCGCGGGACGTCAGCTGGGGTCGCACTAGCCTACTCATGTTTGCGATGTAGGCGTAGTGACTGTCCCCACCGGTGGTCACGTACAGCAGGTCCCGGTGATCCTCCAACTCCCGCTTGCAGATCTTCAGCGGGAACACGCGGTCTTGGAACTTTGGCGATCCGTCAGGGCGTCTCCCCACCATAGCGCGCTCAATCCCGTACACGTTGACGCTGATGGCGTTCCTCCTCTTGAAGACCTTAATGTCCTTCACAGCCACGGGGAAGCGTAGGCCGACCCAGTCGTAGCGTGCCATGACGTCCGGTGTGTACGATGTGGGCCTCTCCGGGTGTTGCGCGACGAACTTGGCCAGGATGGCGTACGCGAAGCACATGTCATCGACGTTTTGCACGTTGATAACGGCACGCGTCTCGCAGATGGTCCTAGGAAGCTGGACGAACCTGGCTCCGCGTTCTCCCAACGGGGTGTAGAGGTTGACGCGGATCTCCAGGTCGCGTATCCGGAGATAGCTCCACCCGCTACCCACTAGCAGGCACTGCTCCTTCTCTTCCTCCAACTTGTGGAAGGACGCTGACAGGAAGTCCTCCAAGTTGGACGCAGCGGTGAGAGGCACGTTCTTCGTCTTGAAGGCCCGCAGACAGGTGGCTCCGTGAACGTTGGCGAATTCACATTCCAGGAACATGTTGACCTTGATGTTAGGGTGTCGAGTCCTGACGTCGGTCAACAGTTCCAGGACGCTGTCGAACAGCAGCACCAGCGCGTCCTCCACGGCCAAGAAGTCCTCCATGGGCCGGGACAGGCCGAAGGTCAGGAGGCGACCGCGGAACGCCCGTTGGATGGGGCGAAACGTGGGTAGTCCGCCACCACCCACCATCCCGTCAGGTGCCGTACTTGGTCCGGGCTGGGGCTCGCGGCTGGGTCCGGGCTGAGGCTCGGAGCTGGGTCGGGGCTCGGGTGACAGAGTGGGCAGGTGCGGCATCTCGTCCACAACGAGGTTCCTCACGATGGGGCAGTTGTGGGCCTCGTGCTGGTCCCGGTTATAGCGCCGGGTGAAGCCTCGGTCGCAGTAGGCACACGTGAACCTCATGCCGCGGTGGACGCTCTCCATGTGCCGCTGGAGGTACGCTGCCCTTCGGAAAAGGGCGCCGCAATCGGGACAGCGGACCTCGTTGGCGTGCACCAGCTGCACGTGACGCCGGAGCAGGTCCTCGCGGGAGAATCGCCGCCCGCACGCGTCGCACTCGGGCCGTGGGTCTCTGAAGGGTGGCGTTGCGGAGGAGGAGGAGGAAGTTGAAGCAGACGGGCTCGCACCGTGGACCGCTTCCATATGGTGGCGAAGATCCTCGGGACCCGCCAGGGCGACGGAGCACAACGGGCACGGATGGCCTGCGAACAGGAAAACAAGTCCTATTAGTTACCCTATAAACACAAGGATGAGGAACTATACAGTGGACTGGCGACCTCTTGTTTTCCCCTAGAGTCTGTTCCCTCATCTCAATCGCCAGTTACCCAAGCCTGTTAAATACAATGATGAGGAGATGGCGGTGAGGAACATGCAGAGGGCTGGCAACCTCTTGTTTACCTCTCGAGTCTGTTTTCTCGTCTTAATTGTCAGTTTACCCAGTCAGGGCCGTTTACTCTCTCATAAAAACAAGTCATTAGTTATCAAAGTCCACGGGCTTGTCGTGACATCATGGGTGAGGACACCAGGAAATAGCATACTTAATAAATCTACTGGCGGCTTCTTATTTAAACTAAAACTGTACCTGGCGCTTGGTCGTGAGGAGTGGGAGGATGAACTGCAGCGAGGTGGCGTCGCAAGTTGTCGCTTCGCCCGAAGCGTCTGCCGCAGACGTGACAATCGTAATGGCGATCGTTGTGGGCAGATGCTACGTGGCGGGTCAGGTTTCTTGCAACCCCGAAACTGCGCCCGCAAACCTCACACAGATGAACAGCCATCTGCAACATCGGGTATCTGTACTCTCCATCCGTCACAAAGGCGCAGTTGCCCTCAACATTTCGATTGGAAAGTAAAAACAAAACAAAAGAAACTACTTTTATTTTGCTCAAACTTTTTAAAATAAAAAAGAGTGGTAGTGAATCTATTTTGCTTTTTAGGTTCGGCTTATTAATTTTAATCGTTATAAAACACGACTGTTTCAAGGTCATTACAATTCCACTCATCTCCATCTGAATGGAAACGACAAGACCCCGTGTACTGGGATATGTAAAAGATGAAATATTAATGTTAACTAATTAGGTTTTAGGGCATCGAAAACTAGTTGATGAAAAAGTAAATTACATGTTACTTACATTTTAAGATATCCAAAGACAAGGCTCTGCACAGTCACACAAATACTCGCAGCGAAAACACCTAGCTCCTCACAGGACGAGTTGCCACTAGATACTGAAGTAGCTTGGGAAAGTAACGCACTTAAATAGACCGGTTGATGACGCTGTGGAATGTAAGCGGTAAACAGTTCCCGGAACCGCTGATGAGTAAACAGGCTGGGACAGTCACGTAGGCCCTGGCACGCGCCTCGACACGTGACATGCTCATACATAGCACTCCAGTCAGGAGGAGGCCTCATGCGACGCACTTGCCGGAACCTTCTAGAACGGAGGGGTCTTGAAGGCCGCTAATGAGTAAACAGGCTGGGACAGTCACGTAGGCCCTAGCACGCGCCTCGACACGTGACTCCACGGAGCCACTCGCAGTTTGGTTTAGTCAAGCCGGCATACAACGTGTAACGAAGTCACATCAAATTCGGTCGGCAAGCAGCCGAGATCCCATGAGGAAAACGCGTTTGAAAATTAATAGCGGGCCCGTTTAACAGTGGATTTTCAATTTTCTTTAAGCGATGGTTTTCTTAGGTCACGGCCCGACATGTGGTGAGGTTTCGTCAAAATCGGTTGGTAAACAGCTGAGATCCCATAAGGAAAACGCGGTTTTAAATTAATAGCGGCCTTGTTTAAAGGTGGATCTATGGGGTTCTTACGTCATTCGCTTCCTTGGGGATAGGCCTACACTCTGGAAAAAGTCCCGTGGGAATCGGTGGATAAATAGGCTGGTTATTAATTTTCGAAAGTTTTTTCCTCATGTTCAAGGTCATCACGAAAAGTGCCGTTGGCGGCCGGGGGGGGCTGACGTCACGGGGGGGGCTGACGTCACGGGGGGGGGGCGGGCTCCTCACTTGCTCCTCACCGCGCCTTTGCTGGTTTTGAACCCTCTAATGCCCCCTACTAATGTCTAATAGTGTAAATGTTAATAAAAAGTTGCCAGACATATTGTACTTGCCGATGGTATCGATAGGTTTCGTTGTAGATTACGTTTGGAAATAACGGTGCTGATTTATTAAACAAATATTAAATCCATATCGTTGTAATACTAAGCCCTAAGCCTATTTCTTTTCAGATATCCTGCATTTAATGCAATTGCTCCAGTAAAATAAGACATTTAATTTTAAAATGTTCCTGATTTGTTGAATAATTTCCTCTGCCATTAAATGCTAATAAATAAAATATAAAGATCAATTCAAATTGTTCATTTAAATATTCCTCAGCTGAACTCTGCGAAATAACGCATCAGATTATACAACAAATTATTTTACCCAGAGCGAACTATGGTCCCTATAAAACTGTCATGCTAGTCCATTAAATATTAATTATGGCTCAGTAATAAAACTACTAATTAACGAGAATTAGATAGTAAATATCGCAACAGACATGCTGTAAGTGTTAAGCATTAGTTACATTCAAAAAGATAGATGATTAATAAAGGTCACCATTTCTTTTCAATAACGTAAAGGTCCATCATGCCTTACTACATGCCTTACTTACATGCGTTACTTAGAAATGTTAAAGTATCTGAAATAACCTATCAATATGTCGCAGGAGTTCGCAATAATACATTTAAAAATAGATTTACTTTAAAATAGTACATTTATTAAATAAACGACGGTATTAAAATTACTTTATGTCTTTAAACGTTGATATATTTAGTGAAGTTGTGTTTATTGATTTTAATTTTTAGACCAATTTATTTTATAATCCAAATTGAAAAATCCAGGATATTTAATAGGATTTTGAAAGTAGTGATTTCTTGCCAATATGACCAACGTTTAAAACTAATAAATCTTTGGTGTCAAACATTTAATCCAAAAGATGGTTACAAAACATTTTATACACCAGTTTTGAAAGATGTTAATGTGTTGGTAATAACATTCAGTTACACTATTCCAGGCACATTGATTTGGGTTTTTCAAATTGTTTAAATTGCAAGGTAATCACAGCAAACCAGCTTTTGGTTTGTAAATACTTTTCATTTATGTATTCTAAAACCAAAAATACGAGAAGGTCTTGAAATTTCAAAGTTTCATGAATAATTCTAGAAACTCTGTTAAGCAAAAATACATATCACTTTAAGATCTAGTAAAAATGTATATCACATATTAGTAAATTGAGGGAGAGTTTTGCGACTCATAATAAGATAATCTACTCTAGATTTTCCAGCTTGAATTTTGTCAAAAAAATGCTCTAGGGTGTAGAATTATGTTTTACTCTCTAAAAAATACATACTCTCAAAAAAAACTTAAACGACATACAATTAAACAAGCAAAAGTCAACATACGATATTTACTGTAGTAGTTGCATAATGGTAAAATTGTAATATAGGACAAATTAACGTCGATTGCATGTTGAATCAGAAAGAATCATATTACTTTACAAACTTTGCAGCAAACTTGCATACTCAGCAAAATTCAAATGGTACTTCACTACGTCATGAAACCATTTACCAACTTTGATCAAAGCATATTGATAAATAAGCGAGAAATGACATTTGATTTATCCTCCATAAGAAAAACATTTGTACTGAGTATGCAGGTTTGCTGCATCAAGGACCACAAAAATCGTGTTTTCATTGAAATACCAATGGATCACCCCTATATGAAGGAACTCAACAAGTTTTACCAAATTTATATTCATAAACAAGCGAGATATCACACTTTCTTATTCTCCATAAGAATAACATTATAGCTGCTGAGGACGCAGGTTTGCTGCCATGGGGGCCACAAAAAATGGATTTTGTATATAAATGTCAGTTATCTCCAATGATATAAAGCCACATACCAAGTTTCATTAATATATGTTCATTAATAAGCAAGATATAAAGTGCACTTTCAATATCTCGGTAACCAATTAATTGACGTAGAGCGATGATCAAAATACCAAACTGTTTGTTTTTTAAGCTGAACTTAAAAACTGCTCAGTTTTAATAAGAAGTGTTTTTTAACAGTTTTATTTAAACTGTTTATCATTTTTTAAAGTGTTTAAAATAGGTTAGGATTATTATCGAAGTAATATTAAGACTGCACGGTGTATAATTTTCGACTTCGCAATGACCTTCATTATAAGCGATTGTTTTGGTTAATATACAAATCATGAAACGATTTTCTCCCAAGGCTATTGGCGTAACCATGAGTCGTATACCGTATGATTATTGGGCATAGTGATATACTTTTAATGTTTTGAAAGCCATTGTTGTCTTAGGGATCTCAAGTTAGAGGAAGGGTTCAAAAGCTAACCATAAAACGAGCCGATTTTGCAATTTGTTTAGTTAATATATCAACTATCATCCCGCAATAATTAATAGATTGTATGTTAGATTTTAAGATTTAGGCTGGTTGACACTTATTGTGGGAACGGTGCACGAAGCTGAGATATAGGGCAGGCCTTATCACCACCCGGCAGTTTGTCTGAGGATATTGAATGTAGTAGCGGCCCAGCCCATAGACATGGGAGGTTATGGGACAGACGCGACCCCATAACGCTACCAGGTCACTGGGCTCATTGGGCTGCTGGCTGATAAATTACTAATTATTTTTAAGAGAATCGGGGAGATCTTAGTTTAACCTTATATGGTTAATTATAGTTGAGTCGAACTCTCCTAATTCACTTATATCATTCAGTTAGTAAAATAATCTTGGGTTACTCATATATTATCTACTTGCGTCATAACCATTACTATCAACGTAAACCCCGCTTCTTCTTATTTACTTAGTTCATTCCACTTTATCCTATTCTTCAACTTATTGCTCGTGGTAACATTCTTATAACATGAATAGTTTGAATGCAGTGGATAAAGTGCAAATAATATTTTATTTTGTAACCAATTCGGATTTAGGAAAGGGAAAGGCACATTGAACGCCATGTTTTTTCTGGTTGATGTAATTTTTAAGACCCTGGATTAAGGAAGACATGCTTTGGGTATATTTCTGGATCTTAGCAAGGCATTTGATGCTGTAAACCACAATCTTCTCATTCGGAAAATGTTTAACCTTGGGATCAGAGGTGTGGCCTTGGACTGGTTTATATCATAACTTGAGAACCGGAAACAAAGTGTGGAGATGTCCTACTTTGACCAAAGAAAATGCGTTAGGAAGCTATATTCAAATAAATTGGCAGTAGCTATGGGAGTTCCTCAAGGGTTGGTATTAGGTCCTGTTCTTTTTCTTCTATTTATTAACAATATTGACAGTAGTATAAATAATTGTAAGTTATGTATCTTCGCTGACGACACATCTCTAGTTGTTACTGGTCATCAAACTAAGGATTTAGAGGTGCTGAATTTGTTCAGTCAAATTCCCTTCTTCAATGGTTAAATGAGAATGGTCTTTTTGTAAATAGTGACAAGACAGGAATGATTGATTTTCAAATTCGTAATCGGACAGACAGCGTTTCGAATCTGCTAATTTCCGAAAATACTGTTTCATCCACTGATACAGTAAATTTTCGTGGTAATTTAATTGATTCGAGATTAAGTTTTCCTGACTATATCAGTAAATTGGCTGGTAAACTCAGTTCGATAATTTATGGAATACGGAAGTTATCATTTTACACAAATTCTGATGTACTGCTCACAGCTTACTATGGTTGTTTTTATCCTCATCTCGTTTACGCTATACCCATTTGGGGATCGGAAAAGACTATTATGAGATACATCTTTACTCTCCAAAAGAAGATAATCAGAATTGTTTTTGGACTCAAGCGGCTACAATCTTGTAAGGAGCCTGTTGATATTTCCTTCCATATATATTTTTGAAACGCTAATATTTTTTATGCAAAACCGTGGGCTTTTTGAGTCCAGAATCTCTACAGTATATTCTCTTCACCAAAGTTTAATTCTCCCAATTCCAAAACATAGAACTACATTTGTTAAAACAATATTTATTATTGCTCTGTCAAACTTTTTAATGCGTGCCTGATTGCCTCAAAGTGGAGATGCCACATGATGAATTTAGGAGGAATCTTAAGACCTATTTGTTGAAAGGGGCGTTTTACAGCGTCCATGACTACATAAGGAATTTATAATTTAGAAGTGTTGACTATTTTGTCGTTGTAATAGGTACATTTTGTAAATGACTCATGCCAATGCTTGTAAAAGTTTTAAGGCAATAAATGAATTATTGATTGAGTGATTTATATTGGGACAATCCTTTGTTTAACCACAAACGTATTATAAAGGTAATAATCGCAGTCCGTGTATAACAATTGCACTAGATGATTTATGAAAGCGACATATTATATTGTTAAACTGCAACAGGTATCGCAGAACTTAACGATGCAAAAATATATTTCTTTCGTATTGTTATCTGTTTTAAGGTGTCACTAAATACAGTTATTCTCTGTTCCGCCTAAAACTGAGTACATTATTCAGCTTCAGTTATCGAGGAGCGAGGTTATTGCCTCTCGTTAATCTATTTTTTGCATTGGTCGTCTAGTGTCAAAATGGTCATAAATTACAAAAATAATTACACCAAGTTGGGTATTTTATGAAAAGATTTTCTCGGTATAGCCATTAACATTATCGACTATATCTTATCACAGGTCAATGGTTTGCATGCACCAAAAGAAAGTTAAGTAATTCGTCTAATTCGTGCTAAATGGTTTTATTACGCCTCTTATCAAGCAAAGAGCGACAAGTAGTTTAACGAGCCGACTTTGAACTTGGAGAAAACAAATTATTAAAAATATAACTTCCGGGAGTTCTCAATAATTTTTTTGTGTTCAAGCGTCAGGCGGTTATAGTTAACATTGTGTATGATTCTAGTTTAGTCTCCGAAATTAAATGCATGGAAGGTAGTATCCGCACATCTATTATCATGGTGCAAGTTGTCCCGTGATACGAATGTAAATGCAGTCACTCCCGGGCGCTGTATATCGCCACACATGATGACACCGGGCCAGATGGCCTAATGCCGCGGTTGTTACCACTTAGTTGCCCTCATCCATCACGGGTATGTATACAAGCGCCCTGGGACCCCCTCCTCCCCCCCAACTGGGTTCGCGCCCCCGATTGATACGTCCACCGCGACCACGGGGGGGAGGGGGTAGCGGTTATTTGTAGAGCTCCCCAAGGATCGACACTTGTTCACACTGCTCGCATTAGCTCCATCATCCGTCACGTAGTGAGGTTTGGTTTTGAACAGGGGGAAATGTCGCACATGTTAGTATGTAGTGCGAAGGAGAATTTGTTTATCGAAGTTTGGAGACGGATAATTTGTCATCGGTATGATGCTGAATTAGTGTTTATTAATGATTATTTTACAGCCCACGTTTGCCAGTAGATATTCCGCAAACCGCAAGGCCCTGGTGGGCGAGAGAGAAATGGGAGGAAGGTTTCGAAAAAAGTGGGTAAACATAAATAGTGGCGATGACGTAGTGGTAAGTTTTATTGAACCGTCAACCTTACTACTTAATTGGAAAGAAATGCAATGTAAAATAATAAATAAATTATTTATTTATAATTTAAATTGATGCGTCCATATCGTTTAAACTACTTCGCGATGCGCTCCTAGAAGCCTCTAAGAAACAAACGCTCTTTCAACTTTAAACAAAAAATTTCCTCTTCACAACTTATAAAGATAAATCATTTATTTTTAAAACAATAAGTTTTGCTTGTCTGAGGCCATAAATTATATAAATACCAACTGACAATTTAATTTTTTGAATGAAAGGAAAGTAATTAATACCAGTATACCGTAACCATAACCAATCAAGGTCGCAATACTTCATGAAATATATACAACCTTGAAGTCTTACTATATTTTAGTTAACTTTCCGTTTGTCAGCCCAGGAGGGTTTACACAAAATTATGTATATATAACATCGAACAAAACATGACAAGTATTTTTTTTATTCCTTTCCTTTTAACACAATCTTGCTGTTTGTGTATTCTACAAAAAAGCCTTTTGAACCAATAAATAAATTTATTTTTGATTTAGCATCCACAATTGTAAATGCTATTTTGGCATCTTTATTATTAAAATAATTTGTTGAGTTTTGTTCGGCGATTTTCGACCCTTTAAACTATTATTTTTTATACATATTTGGTATTAATCGAAAGCTTTTACCCTCTAGATGTGCTTTTTGGGGTTTTGAAAAACATCCAACTTCAAGGCTCCGCTTCATTGGCTCTTAAAGTTCCAATGTTAATATTATGGAGTTATATTTTATTGAGTCACAATGTAAAAACAATTTTTATAACGAAAAACAAAACATCTGACCCTGTGCCTGCGAGATTTCCGTGCGGGGACAGGGACACCTGCTAGTGTATTTGAAGTCCCAAACTTTCACCCTTTCAAAATACCGACCATTTCTTTCAAGGCTTATTAACGTCATAAAAATACATTTTTAGTTAAAAGGTGTAAACGTTAAAATATTTATCATCTCTCCCAAAAGCCGATAATGAACACTAAATTACCGAAAAATGAATAGGTATATACTTTTTTTTTTATTTGTACCTATACAAATTGCAATTTTCAGTTTGTTGTAATCCATGTCTAAAATCTTTACCCCGTTATTCTTGCGACCACCTTTTTATTTTAATAAATTATTAATGTTGATTTTTGTTAATTTAGCGAATTTCCCCTATAGGGAAAAAGCTATT
Organism: Allygus modestus; assembly: GCA_963675035.1. Lineage (NCBI taxonomy): Eukaryota > Metazoa > Arthropoda > Insecta > Hemiptera > Cicadellidae > Allygus > Allygus modestus. Next base: position 376,841,722 of record OY776111.1, on the reverse strand, counting down.
ACCGTAGTCGGCATGGTAAGACTTAGGCCTGCGACCATGATATATTTTTGTTTCGGGGCCCCCAGATGCCAAAAACATCATTCGTTCAAATTCATATATATGTATATGTATATATGTATCCGTAGGCAAGATAAATTTCTTTAAAATGGCCCGATCTTGATTAAATTTGGCATAAACGTGTAAGGCAGCATCTATTTCCTTTAGTTAGAACACCTCTCTATTTTAAGGGGGATTTTGTATTCAAAAATGGGTTTTTTAAACTTTTTACTCATAATTCTTTTTAATCCTAAATTTTAGTTTACACCATTAAATTAAGCTTAAAACAAACAATTTGGTATTTCGATCATCGCTCTACGTTAATTGGTTACCGAGATATTGAAGTGCTAAACACAGTAAGTTGTCCAATGTTAATCTTATGGAGAATAAGTAAAATTTTATGTCTTGCTTATTAATGAACATTTTCTAATGCAACTTGGTATGTGGCTTCATGTGGTTGGAGTTTACTGATATTTGCATAAAACTCCCATTTTTGTGGTCCCCATGGCAGCAAACCTGCGTACTCAGCAGCTATAATGTTATTCTTATAGAGAATAAGAAACGTGTGATATATTGCTTGTTTATGAACATTAATTGGTAAACCTTGAAGTGTTACTTTATCTAGTGGTAATCTATTTGTATTTGCATACAAATCCAATTTTTTTGGTCCTTGATGTAGCAAACCTGCATCCTCAGTCATAATGTTTTTCTTATGAAGAATAAATACAAATTCATTTCTCTAGTGTATAAATATGTTTTGATGAAAGTTGGTAAGTGGCTTCATGAGGTAGTGAAGTACCATTTGACATTCGCTGAGCATGCAGGTTTGCTGCAACGGGGGTATTTTATTTTAGTTGTAGAATCCAAAAATGTATAGCCAGTGCACTCGACATTCTGTATAATTTCTGTATAATCCCACTCAGTATTACGCATAGTAATTAAAGGAATTTTCCTTGGAAAATGAATATTGGGTTTCCTAATTAAACCAGTTTGGAAACAACGTAGATAAATGTAGGGTGAGAGATATTTAAGTATATAAATTAGTATAGAACTAATATTGCTGAGACAACCATATAATTGGAATTGCATTTCCAATAATGGAGTGTTCTTAGCTAATAGCGGACCGGGGAAGTTGTCATTGTTAGTCCCATCAGGGCCGCTCCCGGGTAATGGGATAATTGGTTCAATTTTAGGGGCGCGTGCGCATCCCCTCGCCCCTGCCCCACCCTCATCCCCTGCCACGCAGTTCACAGGCGATTTGGACAGAGACTGAACAATGTTCTAATCGGTCCACTTTATATTTTGAGATAATTCAAAGTGACTCATTATCTCAATTATATTATTGATTTTAGGTTAACTTAATCGAAACTTAATGGAAAATGTCTTTCTTGTCATCTTTTGTACAGTTTTAATTCCTCTGCGTCAATTTTAATTTAATTTAATTTAAATATAAAGGTATTTTGTTCATACAATTTAAGATATGAGTTTAAAACTTGCATATGTATTATATATCAGTAAGCTCGAAACTGACTTATAGCTTTTTTAAAGTGACTGTTATAGAAATGTAAGGTTAATTACGCGATGTCCAGAAAATCAATGTTGATCAAAGCAAATATGAAGCAGAGATATAGTTTATGTTCGTCACAAACATTACCAGACAATCACAGGACATGTGACATATTCACAATATTTTTAAATTAAAATAATAAACTAGGCGTTTTACATTTTATTTGTCTAACCAAACAAGTAAACAAGTATCTTCATAGCGAATTTTACCCAGGGCGGAACCTTTTACGGGCCTTTTACGGTGGCTTATTAAGGCTTTTACCAAGAACCAATACAAGTTTCCGTTTGAGGCATCTATGTGCGAAATAAAAAACATAATTAGTTAAATTTAAATAATTTGTTTAAGCATGATAGTTGCACAAATGTTCCCGTACCGTAAAACCTGCGTACGCGACCCTGAGTAATTTATGTGTAAAAACTTAAATTGAGTATCTCACATATTTTGTATTGATGCAGCTTGGCAAGTGGCTTTGTCTATTTGTGGTGTACTGAAATACAACATAACATATAGATAAAATATTTGTATTAGGCAACATTCATTTACGGAAAGGAAAAAGTAATTTAGTCTTTTCTTATAATTTTTTCCGTCTGCAGTTACGTTGTTGAAATCAATAAACTCAAATAAAAAAATGTCAAAGTGTTGCTCATTATTTTGCTTTGCAAAACCATAAAATCTCACTTACAGCAAAGATCGGTCATGAGTTACCCCGGGAGCTATTTGAACCAGCCTCTTCCCCTTCTGCCCCCACCCGACCCTTCTCCGCCCCCCCCCCCTTTCCCACGAGGGTAGTCATGGCAACGCATCTCTAAGTGCTCAAATTTGAGCCTCGTCACGGCTTATCAACCCCCTCTCCCCCAGATAATGGCTTAAGCAAATATCTCAGCGGCTCCCGGCTCATTTAGCAGCTTCATTGCCCGATACGCCTCTGCACAATCATTATCAAAGAATCACGCGATGGACTAAACTTTAGTATGAGTCAGTATAACGTAAAACAACAAGGTAAAAATTATTTGTTAACGGAATGTTATTACATAACAAACTTCCTTGAAATGGCAATTATAAAGAAAAATTTATAAAAAAAATAATTATTTTACCCCGCTTATTTTTATTTCAATAGAACAAATATTTTTTTTCTTTCAATAAATTATTGAAAGAAAATTATGTAAGAAGAGTGCTACAAATTTAAGGCTGATTGAATCATAATTCAAGATCAAGAATTATTTTTATGAATAAAATACAAAATGAAAATATAAAATATCGAATGCAGTAAGGTTTTTCATTAGGTAATATAATTTTCCATATATTTTTTGTATGCTAATGCAATTGTAAAAATCTTGAAAGTAATAAGGGTACGGTATCTATCTTATGCTGGTTGCAGATTGAAAGATGATAAATTCGGAAGGTGGACCTACTTTATAAAATAGTTGATACTGAAAAGGAGTTCAGCATTTGATGTTTCTGTAACAATGTTAGTCATAATGAATAACTCATTAGTCAGTGGTGGCGGGATAGGTGACTTATGTATTTAAGATTGTGGTCATGCTCAGTAGTGGAAGGACTATTATTAAAGCCATTTGAGTACCATGTTTCGTGCGATTACAAATAAATAGATATTACCCTTCAAAATAACCAAGCAAGCCTAATACAATTGCATTGTGTCGGATAGGCTTGGTACTCAACTACGAACAAGTTAGAGGTATTACGAAATAGTGTTTACAAAATAGTGTGTAAAATAGCGAGGTCGCATAACTGCTGTCCCATTCTTTCAATAGGTATTAAACTTAAACCACGGAAACTGGAAAGAAATTACAAGGACAATTTCCGAAAAAAACAACTCTTTTTTTAAGAAGAGGCTTGTATTTGGTCTGTAATTGGGTGTAAAAACATTAAATATTGTAGTTAGGAATCTATTTATGAACCACAACCCAGATCTCAACACGTTAAATGGACCTTGGTTATAAACCTACAGACCAGCATGACATGTTATTGCTACCCCACTGTTTACCGCCGGCGAGTTGCCTGTTGATGACTAATCATCAAGATGATAAACTCCTGTTGAATCCGAGTGTAGATGAAACTTCTCCCTCTCATGACCATTGTTGTAGCTACCAAATCACGCGTCATGTCAGATCTTCTCGGGGCTGTCGGGCTGTCAATACCCTAAAGAGCTTCTACAACCCTTCTGTAAGTGTAAGGTATTAATCAGTCGAGAGCAGACGAGGGACCACCCCGAGTGGTAAACAGCGCGGAATGCGCCTGCCCATGCAGATGTTGCGCCTCGGACAGTCTGGACAGCTTCTGTCAGCTAAGCGGTTTGTAGCCTCCAACTCTTTCAACGTCGAGGATAAAAATATTTTAATGAGGGAAACTCCGAGCTGAATCAAAATCTCGCAGTTGCCCAGTAAAAAGTAGTGTAGGGGTGTTCCAACTTAAAAGTCCTGTCTACCACGTTTCGAAGGGCGATGAAACATTGTTTTAATCTTTCCTCAAGACTCAGGACCTTTGACCTTGGACCTCAAGGACCAGGATCACTTGTTTTTGTAATCTCCGTAGCAGCACTAATATCATAGGCACACAAGCTATATCTGTAAGATAGAAATAACATTATATTTATAAATATAAGTATAAATTTAAACGAGTTCGAAGACCATCAGGTAAGTCGTATCATTCGAGTGGTGTCCCCAAAAACTGGGTTTTATTTTTTCCTTTTTAATAGAGATATTTCCTTTGAATGGTGAATAGTCGCCTTTATAAAAAAAGCTGATGTATACAACAAAATCGGAAGGACCATTATGACCATTCTGATATTGGTATCATTATATATCTCATAACATCGTATATTCATCAGCATGCAAACCACAACCATAAGCTTGGGTTTGCTTGGGCGAGCACTATTTTACTCAGTAAGCCCTTAGTGGTCGATCACTTGGGATTTGCTTTTAAAAGTTTTGGAGCTAGCCCCCCACCCAAAAAAAGAGGATAATATCGTCTTCCTATATCCCATAGTTTTGAAATGATTAAACCGCTTCAGGGTTTTCGGGACACACGTATACTGACATCAAACAAGATGTCAGTCCTTGTTACAAATCTCTAAATAAATATTGGGTATTTCTAAACATAAAACGTTTCCAAATTTATTTTAGCGAATTTCCCCTATAGGGAAGAAGCTATTACCGTAGGTCTCATGGTAAGACTTAAGCCCGAGACCATGATAACTTTTCATTTTGAGGTCCCCAGATGCCAAAAACACCATTCGTTCAAATTTATATATATATATATATGTGTGTGTGTGTGTGTGTGTGTGTGTCCGTAAGCACGATAACTGTCGTAAAAAAGGTCCGATCTTAATGAAATTTGGTACAAACGTGTAAAGTAGCATTTATTTGAACGAGTTCGAAAACCAGACGAATCGCACCATCCAAAGGGGGGTTTTGTACCCCAAAAATGGGTTTTTTGGGGTTTCCACATGTAACTTTTATTAAAAACAAATTTTAATTTTCACCATTGAATTCAGCATAAAAAACAAACAATTTGGTATCTTGATCATTGCTCTACGTCAATTGGTTACTGAGATATTGAAAGTGCTAAACACAGTACGTTGTCTAATGTTATTCTTATGGAGAAAAAGGTCCGATCTTAATGAAATTTGGTACAAACGTGTAAAGTAGCATTTATTTGAACGAGTTCGAAAACCAGACGAATCGCACCATCCAAAGGGGGGTTTTGTACCCCAAAAATGGGTTTTTTGGGGTTTCCACATGTAACTTTTATTAAAAACAAATTTTAATTTTCACCATTGAATTCAGCATAAAAAACAAACAATTTGGTATCTTGATCATTGCTCTACGTCAATTGGTTACTGAGATATTGAAAGTGCTAAACACAGTACGTTGTCTAATGTTATTCTTATGGAGAAAAAGGAAAATTGTATATCTCGCTTATTTATGAACATAAACTGACGAAATTTGGTATATGGCTTCATCTGGTTATGGTTTATCGTTTTTTGCACAAAAATATTTTTTCGCCTATGGTTCCCGTAGCAGCAAACCTAGGTACTCGGTCCCCATGTTATTCTTATGGAAAATAATTAAAATGTTATATATCGCTTATTTATGAATGTATATGGATGAAACTTGGTATTTGACTTCACTTAGCTGATTTCTATTGATATTTATATAAAAACCCATTATTTTGTGTTCCTTGTTGCAGCAAACCTGCGTACTCATCCCCAATGTTATTCTTATGGAGAATATAATTAATATTTTAATATCGCTTGTTTGTGAATATATTTCTTATGAATCTTGTTAAGTGGCTTAATGTTTTATGTTATAATTCATTGGAAATTCGCTGAGTATGCAGGTTTGCTGCGACGGGTGTATTTAGTTATAAACTCTCTTTACATTTATGTTTTTTCTTAAATAAAAAAAGTTATAAATGTATAATGTCTTGTAAAATTTAAATATGCCTTGATAAACTAACTTTATCCAGCCAGGATCTGAAAATTAGTTAAACTAAATACTCTTCAAAGACGCCCATGTCACATTCACCTTACCAAACTGCATCATATTTTTCGGTAATTTTCACTGATAAAGACTACTGAGTTTCCGCCCACTCTAAAGGTTCACTCAGGACTCGGGACGTCGTCGTAAGCGATGTTTACATGAGCGCTCGTTAAGTTTGCCATTTTCTTGAAAATGAAAAATATTCCTCTCCAACGACTATGCGCATATTCGAGGGGCGCAGGGCGGAATGGCTCATTAATTTTAACGTTTTCCCTAACAAGGCGTTTGGCCCGGCGCCCAGGGACGCGCTCCAATTTTCCCGCGAAATTAATCCCGAAAATTGAATTAATTTATTCAACGGGGAGCGAGAATGGCGTTAGTTATAAGCCTCTATTGCTCATATGTAAATAACAAGAGATAAAACGTCTTATTTTTCACATTCCTGTCATGTTTTATTCACGCGTATGGTGGATTTATTCCATGTTTAATTAGAATATAACAAAATAAATATTATATTTTTTTATAACTACATAACGTATCCAATCATCATAAAGGTATGCAATCGTCACAAATATTGTGTGTTTGTATGCAATTTTATGCCGAGGTAGAAATAAAGAAAGAAAAATGCCTTTTTTGGTGCAAGCGTTTTCTCAGCATACAAACTGGTGGTTTTCAAATATTCAAGTCTTATCAGATTTACAAATACACTTACAATGAGTAGTAAATAAGATAGTGTGAGTTATTCTGCCAGTTGCAAAAATACTGAGGTAGAAGGCTTAGGTAATTTTAAGATAGGCCTAAAACCATAAGTTAAGTTTCTTGATAGGGGTCATGCATATAATATGCAACACATTTTTTCATCATTTCGTCAAACACACCTTTTCCCCCTTATAACATATCCTAACACCCACATAAGTACAACCCCCACCCCTTCATGTAACTTATTCATATTAAATGTTAAAAAGCTTGGATCTTGCAATAATAATAATTGTGCATAGTTTTTAATGAAATCTTGATTTCCAAAACAATTCTGTTGTACGATTCATAACAAATGAGTTAAATAATAAAAACAAACAAACGTGTTCTTTAAATCAACACAACACTATTTTATAACAAATCTGTAATAAAGAAAGCTCTAAAACATTGTAATGATAAGGCTTGAGATAAGCAATGAAATAAAAGTGACATTTACAATTCCAATTTTTTCTTAAGTAACATTTTTGAGGTTCAAACCGGAAAATAAACTATCCCAAACTTAAAAAATAAATTAATAACTAGGTCTAAAATTAATTCAACACAACCTTTAATGACAAATTAAAAAATAAGCCAAATATAATGCATATAACAAACAGTATTAATTATTACCTCAGATGATAAAACCGAAGTCTTTACTTCATTCCTAGCTTTGTGTGAGTTAAGTAAGGCTGAGACAGACCCCTCCCCTATAACGCTATGAACCAAATAACGCAGAGTAACGATACTCCGAACCCCCTCCAGCCCCCTTAACTGCGTTAGATAATATTTGTGTTTATCCATATGCTTGGATAAAAGCTGTACAATTTATAACATTTAAACTTATCATTTATTTCTCAATTTAACTAACTGAATTTCTGACTTTGCACGATTTCGATAAATATTTCCTTATACAATTTAAATTTGGAGAATAATAATACACATATACATATTATATGATAAATGATGAAATAGCATTGTAGCAGTCTGATCGTATGTGTACACAAAGCTATTAATCCAGTCTATACATAACATAATAAGTGATTATAGTGATTCAACTTTTTTTAAATATCGTAATTTACCTCAAATTAACTCTATGATTTTTTAAAAGATAATACAAAAATTAAGTAAAAAAGTACGATTACAGAAGTAACAGTACGAAACCAGCAAAAGCTTTGTAAATAATTGCGCGATAAAAAGCTCTCTAGGAATAAACCAAATCACCGGTTAAACAGCCATCTAAAAATCTTTCATAACGGAAGCGTTGAAACATTTAATTGTGAAAGCGCATGAAGGAAATGAAGACACATTCGGATCGGAAGACGGAAACATTCGGCAAAATTACGACACAAATGTCGGATCGCGAGCGGGCGGCCATTTTGTCGGTGCCATTTTACCCAGTTCCGGTTCCGGGTCGAGCGCTCCTAAACGCCGGAACACCAGTGAGCAATTATTGCTAATTTATGAAGTCAGTTCAATTGTTCGACATTGTTTCCCTCTGTAATGTGTTTGCGATTTGTTCCACCGTTTCATATTGTAACTGATGCAAACTTATGTCCTTAAAATCCTGTAAGACAAACGATACTGATCGCGATTCTATTCTACTTTTCCGTCTGTGTGTTTGCGTGTTTGTGTGTTTATTTGTTGTATAAAATACCTGATTAATAGAACAAAAACGCTTTACAGAGAAATTTTAAAATCAATATGAAAACGAAAGACTACTACACAAACATCGGCACAAGTTTTAAGTTTAAAAAAATACCAGTCAAAAATTGCGGTCGTTTGAAAATTGTAAATTTCAAAATTTGTTAAAGTTCAGAAAAATGTAGATTTTCAAGCAAAATAGAGCGATACCTCGAATAGAAAACTTAATAAGCAATACATTAAATATAAATAATTTATTATAATAAAGGTAATTTAAATCGCATTAAATCGCAGTTAATACGGGTAAACGCTTTTGTTAAAATTATTTTCATTTTAGCGAATATCCCCTATAGGGAAGAAGCTATACTGTGGTCGCCATGGTAAGACCTAGGCCCGGGACCATGATAACTTTTAGTTTTGAGGACCCCAGATGTCAAAAACACCATCCGTTCAAAACTGTATATATATATTCTCTCGCCATTCTAGCGTAAATAATTACCGAGTTATTAAAGAAAATGTGTTTCGACCAAAAACAGTACGTTGTCTTATGGCGGGTTTACACTAGAAAAGCCTGCTACTCCTTTGTTAGAGTACTTTTATAATCCCCAGCAACCTCACGCCTACTTTCAAGCCTGACTGGACCTTCTCCTAACATTATAATGCGCAAAATTGTATTCCCAGCTTTGCAGGTAAATGAAACCAGGAGCATCAGAACAGCCAAAAAATCAATGTTTTCAGATTTCAATAAAAATTGGAATACATGTATGTTTTTACATTGATGTTGAGTTTTAAAAGTTTTTATATGGAAATTCACTTCCCTCACGTCAGCGTGCTGCGTGTAAACTCGTTTTTTATTTTTTATTTAAGTTCATAATTTTGTATTTTGCATTTTTTAACTTGTTATTTTGTGCCCAGTTTTATGAAGTAGTTTTTCATGTTGAATTTTAGGTTCCTAACTTGAAGTGCTCTTGATCTATGTCATACAAATAATTATGTAAAAAATACAAAGGCACTACAGGCGGTAAAAGAGGCACGGGAAACCCATTTTTGTATTGTAAAATAGATTTTGTCTTGACCAAAGAACCTTTTTTGTCTCGTTAGTTAAAAAGAGTTCCAGAATACCCCGCTTATTTTTATTTCAATAAACCAATCAGTGAAATCTGAAGGTTTATGTTTAGAGAACAATTATACAACAACTTAAAGGTACAAAAGAAACTGCAAAACATGAAGGTGCTTCTATTCTTCTATTCATTCTTTTACGGTTGTACATTTTTTGAATAATCTTTAATGTATCTGCTAGAATTCCAGTATCCTAACCTACAAATAGCAATATTACCCTAGCAACATTAAAATCGTGGACTCGGTTTCGATCAGTATACGGGGCCGAGAAGCGTCCAGCATAGGCATTGCATCCCCACATAAATCTGTATTAAGATTGTATGAACTATGAATGAGCTATGGAGGGACGAACACTAGCTATAATACGTTAGAAGGTTTGGATGTTATACATGTGTTTTATAGCGCACCTGTCCCAACAAACCTGCGTATTCAGTGAATTTACAATGCATATAATATGATATACCACATAAAGCCACTCTATTTGAAACTGAGGTTTCATTAGAATAGATTCATAACCAAGCAAAACGTAAAATTTTAATTTTGCGTAAGAATAACACTGGAGAACATTCAGCGTATAGCACCTTTAGTATTTCTGCAAACAATTAACGTAGGTTTTTAAATCAAAATACCGCATTTTTTTAGTTGAATCAAATTTTGCAAACTAAAATGTTATTTTACAAAATCATGAAAACAATGTCAAACCCCTATTTTGGGGTACTAAACCCTCCCAAATCCCACTTGGATTGTGCGATATCTGGTTTTCAAATGGTAAGACATAAATGTTGCTTTCTATGTGTAGGCCAAATTTCAAAAAGATTGAATATTTTTTAAAGTATTTCGTAAACGGACACACGACATATATAATACAACTTGTAACGCAAATTGGGCATATGGTGGATCCTAAAATGAAAAGTTTGTATGGTCTCTGGCTTGGGTCTCACCTGGTTCAATACAGTAAGGTAGTTCTCTGGATGGGAAATTCTTTAAAATTGAAAAATGAAATTAAATTGTTTTGATATCTTATATGTGCCTATACCCATCTATTATTAGCTTTCACAAAATCTCTAAAAACCGCTGTACTACATGTTATTTACTGATATATTTATATACTGTAACTTAGTCTAAATCTAATGATATATCAATATTTAATCCCATAAGACGCTATTATTAAAAGGTTTACTATACGTTTGAATTTATAATTACAATAAGTAATCGTTTCGACCAATTAATTTATATTTAAAAGTTGAATTAGTAAAATCATACTTCAAAATCACCTACAGTATTAAATACCATTCCGTAATATCAGCACGCGATATTAGTCTTTATACCATCACTGTAAAGGGGTGGGGGGGCTTTATCGACTAACTAAACTCCAAAACTATTTCTACTACGCAAGAAAAAAGTTATACTTTTACCATACGCCAATGTAACATTTACATTTTTCATAACTCTTGATTCAAAGAATGTTATTCAAAATGCAATATCTACATATCTACTCTAAATATTGTGTCCGATGATAAAATCTATATATTTAATTCCGTAAGCGAATCAGTCCCCACGAAATATCTCGAGTTAAGAAGAAGTTATGTTAGGTTATGACAATTCATTTTAAAGCTTGAGGGCCAAGGATGGTGGGAAAAATATCAGAAATGTCAAATATTTTGTGGGCTACGCCCCACTGTACTTCAAAGATCCAATGATTTTCTTATGGAAATATCGCTACAATGTTTTTTATTAACTAGTCGACCTGTGCGGAGTTCCCCACTGCCAACCAAATCCTGTCAGCTGATTAGATGTTCTTTTGTTTACATTTTCGCTCCTGTCAAAACAAACTATTCCCTTTATTTATCTTTCACTTTATTCAAATTTCAGAGAAGCGGTACATTTTTATACCGTGGGTCTATTTTTCGTCATTAGCCGGCACAATAAGCTTTAAAATGAAGGGTAAATCATGGAATTTGATAAAGGAATAAGGATGATCTCGCAGACTGACAGAAAAACAGTCTAGATAAATAATATATAAGATAAGCAAAATGAACTAATGATCAGCTGTGATCCACTTACACAAAACCCATAATGTTAGGGGCTATAGCCCCCGTTAGCTACTAGTAACCTTTAAATTCAAACGTCCAATTTAGATTTGTAATACATCTAATTGGCATATATGCCAAAATCTACAGACGTAGATATTTGTTGAAAGCTTATTATGACATAATAAAGACGTTTTAAAGAAAATTATAAATTCTTGATTTTTTTATTTATTACTACGAGCTGCTCCCCCGCAATATGTTGCAGATATAATCCTTATAACAGTTGTTTATTGAATCAAGAAAAAACACATGTGACATAAACCAAATAGAACTCTCCTCCATATGAATAACATGAGAACTTGGAAGTCCCGTGGGGTAATTCCTGGGGCCTAAATCGAAATTCTGGCTCGACAGTGACTTAAAAATTAAATTTATCTTTTAAATAAAAAAAAGAATAATCAAAATCGGTTAAGTATTAACTTGAGGAAGTGGTTGAACAAAAAGCAGGATTTTTTTAAATATGTAGATTACAATTTGTAATTACATACCTGTGCAGGGTGTTTTTTACGTGCTTACGTGCTGCTCCACTTCCCGTTGACTCGGTGTGAGCATGGGATGCGTCATGAAGGCCCACTATGCAGTGAAAGATTCTGCTGCATAGAGACCTTTGGTCTATTTATTTCTAATCTAAAATATCCTCCACCTTATATAGAGCTTTGCCATGCAAATACTTTTCTAATTTTTATTATTTGAATTTGTTAAGATTCTGTATATTGTTTATTTCAGGGGGTAGATTTGCAGGATTTTTTCCCTAAATATTCAGGTTTTTGTTCAAATATTTTGAGGTTATGGGAAAATCTACTTTTACCCATGGTGTTGTACCCAAGCGTTCTTGGTTCAGGATGCCCATACCTCTTGGCGAACACCGCTGTCTCCACGATATATAGGCTGGGAAGTGTCATAATTTTTAGACATTTGAACGCCATATTCAGATCCTAATTTGTGCATCTCGCTTACTAAAGTATGTATTTTGTCTAAACTTGGTTATCTTCTTCTAAGTGTGATTTAAAATAAAATATCTGTACTAAAATATGTTTGTGAATTCGGTTATCAAAAGATTGTTATTTCCTTTGTGAGTAGCAATTTTCAATAGATAAAGAAATTACCCCTACTACTCACGAATAAGCCGGAATGTTCGCCCGAATATAGAATGTTCGGCTGATTAGTGAGTAGTTTGGATGCTGCACGAACGAACACCTAGTTTTTACATTGTTGACAAGTATTGACGAAGGTTCAGTGAACATATTGGAGTGTATCCGCCGAATATTCGGGCGTTATTCGAGAGTAGTGTGGGACAGACCTATAATATAACCCCTTTCTCGATCGAAAAACATTAGTAATTCGATCAGTTCGTCGGGTTTTATGCGAATAGGAGAGGGTTTTATTCCTCATTTTATCAAAACCGTAACATGTTGACGGCGCATAGAGCAATAATTCATAAACGAAATTTTCCAGAATTTCAGATAGTAAAAGAGCCATGGGCGCTGGACACCGGCACACGACTTCACGGCTACCTGAGGTGGACAAAGAGCGGACAAATCGATTATGTTGGTAATGCGCTCTTTATGGAGTGTGTTATTGAGTGTTGGGCGCCCCAGCTGCCGCTCACCTGGCCCGGTGGCGCCCCGCAGCGCCCTAGTGGCGCCCTGCAAACAACAAGTGGTCATTCTCGCGGGGAAGTCGCTTGGAAACGTCTTGCAAAAGAGCTAATAATGACTTCTCCGACAGAAAGAGATTGGTTCCTATTGAAACTCCTGAGAATAGTCCTACAAATTGTTGGAGGCGTTGGGCTTGACTAATATGTTTCAATTTCTGTTTTACAGAGAACGCTGATAAGTTTATTTCAATCAAAAGATCACTTTCTTTTTGTAATAGTGGAAAATATAGTTTCACCTTGAAATGGCATTGACTAATCGGTAACACGATGCTCGCTTCATGATTTTAATTAAGCTTACCTGATCAATCCTGAGCAAAATCCTGAGACAATGGTGTGCAGGTTCGATACTGGATCCAGCTGCCATTGGTCATTGGGCTTTTAATCGATGACCCTGGCTAATAGTTACAATACCCAAGGCATCCCACCCATACTTAACTCATCATGCATTCATATTCGCCTTTATACGCCCTAGTTGCGTTGGCATCTCATACAGTGACTACGTAATGTGTTATAATTATGTATCTGTTTAAAATTCATTGTTGATGATGGTGAGTTGATGTTATCCTATATATTAATACACAAAATAAAAAAATCTTCCGGAAGAACGTGTGAAACTCCCACTGGACCGATTTACACGCGGGTGGTGTAGAATGAAAGGAAATAGCCCCTATATTTGCACATTTTAAAATTTTGGTATCTGGTCAGTAACTATTTAAAAAATGGAATTAAAAGTTTTCTTATGGCAATTTAACAAAGGATAAAATTTCAACTTTGCATCTCTTTGGTCAGTTCATTTGAAGTTTCCACTGAACCGTTTTACACGCGGGTTTTTTTAAATGAAAGATCAATCTCTCCATATTTGCCCAATCTACTTATATTTTTGAAATAATTTCATTTGGACTATAAAAAATAACTTTTTAAAACCTATTTTTTCACTATGTTAAGTTTCTCTTACCAGCTGATTATTAAAACACGTATATTCTGTATCTAAGAACAGACAAAGTGGATTTAAGTTGTAGCAAAAGGAATCAGCTGGCTTAAAGTGGCCAGTATCTTACAACGATGCATCGCATATATTGCGATTAATTACTTAAGTCGATTCAGGCTGACCCAAAGAAGACAATATTGTTTCTCACATGTTTCAATTACGATATAAATTGACACAATCTACAATGTATACAATACCCTTTAAGGAGTGGCATCCCATTTTATTTATTTTTAGTTTCGCCCCTTGAGCTCAGAGTAAAAATATCGGCGCTGATGTTCTTATTATTTTACCTTGGCTCCATAAGGTCCCGCTACTCAACCCATCAAATGTCAAAACGAGGTTTGTTTTGTAAACAATAGAGTAAACAGGTTATGTACTGTCATCCGTCATAAACAGACAACAACAACAAACAGACATAAATTGGCAAAAGAGTCAGACCAGCCAACTGGATTAAATATGTCCGTAAATGCTCTAAAACGGCCCAATAAGTGTGATTACGTCGAATTTTTGTTAAAAGTCAATGCTGAAATCTGTGAGATTAATCGTGAACTGCCCTACGAATTTATTTTTTAACATGTAATTTTGTAAACAACTGACTTTGCAGCCGATTAAATAAAATAGATCCACTCAATTAACTGACATGGGCATTTAAAACATTGTCATAAGACGCCTTTTTTAGATTGTATAAATTATTTCTTTCGTTCTGTTTATTACTTAATTAAAAATATAACAAAGATACGGATATGAGTCGTAAGTCACATTGGGCTAATTTAGACAAACTACAAATATTTCATTGTTGGCGACTCTTCCCATAGGGTGCGATTGAATACTCAACATTAATATTCTATCCGTAGAATTTTGACGGACACCAACTAGTTATAATTAATTGGATAAGAGGATTGTTTAAATTATTATATTATGACCACTGTATGTATACAAAGTAGGTTATACCTTCCCTAGGAGATTTACTGTAAAAAGTGAACGCGAGTTGGGCTGTAGTAAATTTTAATTCAACGTCATCCTTCAATGACTTTAAATGTATCTGCTACTATTCAAAATGTCTATATTCAAATAACCAAGATTATTTCATATAGCAAAGGCCATTACAGTACCACTTCACTCCTTTATTTTTTAGCGAATTTCCCCTATAGGGAAGAAGCTATTACCGTAGGTGGCATGGTAAGACTTAAGCCCAAGACCATGATAACTTTTTGCTTTGAGATTCCCAGATGGCGAAAACACTATTCGTTCAAATTTATATATATATATATATATATATATATATGTGTGTGTGTGTGTGTGTGTGTGTGTGTGTGTGTGTGTGTGTGTGTGTGTCCGTTACCGCGATAACTTTTGAAAGAAGCGCCTGATTTTGATGAAATTTGGCACAAATGTGGGAAGTAACATTTATGACTTTAAGTTCGAAAACCAGATTGATCGGTCTATGGGAAGGGGGTTTTATGGGGGTTTAAAACTTCCCAAAGATCAGTTTTTTTGAACTTTTTGCCCTAAAATAAAAAAAAACTCTAGATTTTGGTTATATCCATTTTATAGAGCTTAAAAAACAAACAATTTAGTATTTTTAATCATTAAGCTAGGTTTAGTGGTTTTGGAGAAAAGTCAAAAAATGTGTCCATAAAATTTCCCATGTTAATCTTATGGGAATACGGTTTTTAGATTTTCCTCAGATAATTTCATTAAAAACTGCACATTTATTTC
Organism: Allygus modestus; assembly: GCA_963675035.1. Taxonomy (NCBI): domain Eukaryota; kingdom Metazoa; phylum Arthropoda; class Insecta; order Hemiptera; family Cicadellidae; genus Allygus; species Allygus modestus. The sequence continues at coordinate 376,825,668 of OY776111.1, read as the reverse complement.
TACCAATCAGTTTAGCTCTACAAAACAGTCATTTTGGCGTTTTAATTTTTTTTTTACGTCCAACCGTTGCAGTGATATTCAAAGTGCTAAACACATTACGTTGTCCAATGTTATCCTTATGGGGAATAAATAAAATGTTATATTTCGATTATTTATGTATGTATATTGATGAAACTTGGTATGTGGCTTCAACTAGTTGTGGTATATTGATATTAGCACACAAAAAATGGTTTTTGTTGATTTTTCCCGGTAGCAGCAAACCTGCATACTCGGGCCCCATGTTATTCGTATGGATAATAAGTAAAGTTGTACTGTATACCCTTAGTTATGAACCTAAATTAATAAAACTTGGTATGTAGCTTCACTTGGTTGAGTTATATTAATAATTGTAAAAAAACACATTTCTTATCTTCCTTGTTGCAGCAAACCTGCGTACTTAATTATGACGTTATTCTTATGGAGAATAAATACAATGCTATATATCACTTATTAATGAATGCATTTTTGTGAAAATTGGTAAGTGGCTCTAGGTAGTAGTGATATCATTATATATGCATTGGAAATTCGCTGAGTAGGCAGGTTTGCTGTCGCGGGGGTATTTTTACTAAGCTAAGTACCTCATAAATAGGATACAATAAGTTAGTCTCAAAATACAACAATACGAATCACATGCTAATAATGGCGTTATTTTTTAAAATTACCAAGATGATATTATTTAGCTTCGTAAATAATTCAACTGTCTCGGAGCTATTTTATTAAAACAAAAAATACGTTGGATTATGTTGGCGCCTTACTTTTGGCATAAGCAATTTGTAGCACTTTGCGGATCGGAGGCGCACTACAAAATATTATTGGGCGTTTATAAATATGACATGATATTGGATATTAAACAAGCAGTTTTTGGCTGTAATACGAATTGAAGAGAGACATGGCTTGAAGGTAGTCAACATCATTTCATAATGAAAAGAAACCTCCGAACATATCACAGACTGAATATTATAATGCCCATTGTTTTAAATGAGAACGTATTCCAATCAGCTCTCAGCTGTGTATCTATAAATAATAAAGGCGCACCATACCGCACCAGGAACTTATAAACCTACGTGAGACAATCTGAGCCAAGATATTAGTTTTTCGATGAATTATCTCCTAATGCAAGAAATTAAACGAGTTCGCACGCAGCACACTGGCAGGAGGTGACGAGTTTCCGCGGTAAAAACTTTAAATTATCCAATAAGGTGTTTAAAAACACTTATGCCATTTTTATAATTATTATTTGTTTTATTCTTTTTTTTTTCATTATTATACCAGAAAGATGACAGAGGGTTTACAACTTTAAGCTCGTTACGTTATGTAGTCTTATATGCATTGATTATGCATCTAGCAATCTGTTGACGCATTCTGGGCCCAAAAATTAAAATTTTGAATTTTTAACACCCAAAAAATGGGGTTAGGGTTTTCCGATTCTTTTGCCCAACAAACTTGTTCAACTGATTATAAAAAGGATTGTCCCCACCACATTTGAAGTTAATCAGACAAACAATATGACCGCTAGACTGTAAAAACGCGGATATATCTTTTTAGCAACCCCCCAAAACATGTTCAGGGGGTCGGTCACACCCCCTGACCGAAGTTCTTAGGAACTTCTATCGTGGTAGTATTAAAGTCTCACAGAGCTAATCACGCTAATAGATGTGCTGTCCATAGAAAATTCGCTAGTAAAAATGTTAAATTAAAACAAATTTGTAATAATTTAAATTTGATTAGCTGTGTGATTTGATTTGATTATAAAACTGAAGTCAACTGTACAAGCGGATATGTATAGAGTCCAGATAGTTTAATGAAAATATAAACCTGTGGTTTAAAAACATTTATCTATATGTTCGTTTAATCATATAGATAATTATTAAACAAATGTCTTTTTCTTCCGCAATTTTCGGTCTCTAAGTCTATTATTTTGTATACAAGTTTGGTATCAATCAAAAGCTAAATTAAAACGTAGGTGGATGTAGGTGAATCCTTCTCTAGATGTGCCTTTTGGGATTTTGAAAATAGGGCTCCTTCCCGTAGGCTTTAAAAGTTCCAATATTATGGTTTCATTTTATTTAGCTTTTTACCAGTTGATTATAATTTAAATGTTTGAAAACATCTACTGTCCATGCTATGCCTGCGAGAGCCCCGTGTAGAGTTCGGGACACCCCGTGTAGAGTTCGCGACACCCCGTGTAGAGTTCGCGACAACCCGTGTAGAGTTCGGGACACCCAAGGAACTAAGGATTCCTTGAGGACACCGTCTTGTATTTTGAAATTATATAAGTAATTTAACGAAAGATTTCTAATCCGATTAGATGACATGGGTATGTTTTGGGCTTTATACATATACAGACTCGCCGGCGAGTAATAAGGAGTACTTGTTAAAAGGAACAATGCAAATTAACTTTACTGTATACTCTCTAAAAAAAACCTATATAATATGTAACTTGAGATTTTCGGATCCAAAATCAGCATAATTAACTGAAAATTCAGTTTACGGATGGTTTATAACTAAAAATAAAACTAATCAACTTTTGCTTCTAATAATAAAATCGACTAAACGTTTGAAAAACTATGAATTGTATTTATTTTTCAAATCAAGGTAACACTAATATAAATTCTATAAACAAGAATTGTATGAATGAAGTTGTCATTTAATAACAAATACTATTCTGTACGGTTAAAACATTGCTAAAGTAAATTATATTCCCACTTACCACCTACCATGAAGAGAAGTCAACCGAAGAGACCTAGCTTGAATACCGTTCCCACTTACCACCTACCATGAAGAGAGGTCAACCTAAGAGACCGTAGCTTGAATACCGTTCCATAATGAAAACTGTTTTACATTAATGAGGCTTTGCATACTTCATTTAAATGCATTCTCTTATTATTAGTGATTGTTGCAGTACAGTGTTTTGGTAAGTTGTTGGACACCTCTCACATCGCATTTTTATTTAACTACCTATACAACAAGACTCTATCCTCTAAGTAGTTTTACTTATATATTTCCTTAGAATTGAACCTATTTATGCCCTTTTATGTTCTAACCTCCAAAGAATATTTCCTCATTAGTTCTAGCACCGATCAATATCTTGTAGGTAGAAAGTTGCGTTCCGTTATGATGTTCCCTATAGACTGGAAGGCTCATTCATCGAGATGGAGATGCCCAGGGTGTTGTGGTCAGAGTCATGCCGCTCCGCAGGGGGCCTCGGTTCGATCCTGGCAGCTGCAGTGCCATTTCACACCAGTTACCCGTGCCGAGCTAATGGCTTGGTGGATGGAGCTGCACACAAAAGAGTCACTAACAACCCTGTCAGAAAACTGTGGCTGTATACACTTTGAAACAGACTCTGCCGCTCCAAGAATCACTAGCAGCGTATGATGATATCTCAGATAGAGATTTTTACAGAGAGAGAATTTTAAATTACATCAGAGAAATTTCGCGTTGAAACTGATCTTGGATTATCATTAAGTTTTGCCATTTCAAAATCAGCATTATTTTACAAAGCGCTGACATAATATGTTACTTTTAGCGAATTTCCCCTATAGGGAAGAAGCTATTACCGTAGGTCTCATGGTAAGACTTAAGCCCCAGACCATGATAACTTTTTGTTTTGAGGTCCCCAGATGCCAAAAACACTATTCGTTCAAATTTATATACATGTATGTATATATATATATATATATATATATATATATATATATATATATATATGTGTGTGTGTCCGTTACCGCGATAACTTTTGAAAGAAGCGCCCGATTTTGATGAAATTTGGCAAAAATGTGGAGAGTAACATTTATGACTAAGTTCGAAAACCAGAAAAATCGGACCATGGGAAGGGGGGTTTATGGGGTTTTTAAATTTTCCGAAAATCAGTTTTTTGCATTTTTCACCCTAAAATTTTTAAAAAACTTAATTTTGGTTTAGATCATGTTAAAAAAACAAATAATATGGTATTTTGAATTATTAACCTAGGTTAAGTGGTTGCGGAGAAAATCCAAAAAACGTACTCATAAAATCTCCCATGTTAATCTTATGGGAAAACAGTTTTTGGCTTTTCCTCAGTTTATTTTAATGTAAACTTCACATTTGCTTTTACTAATCTGTTCAGTTCCACAAAAAAATCATTTTGGTGTTTAAATTTTCATTCTACGCCCAACCGTTGCTGAGATATTCAAAGTGCTAAACACAGTACGTTGTCCAATGTTATCCTTATGGAGAATAAATAAAATTTGATATATCGATTATTTATGAATGTATATTGATGAAACTTGGTATGTGACTTCAACTAGTTGTAGTATATTGATATTAGCACAAAAACAAGTTTTTTTATAGTCCCCGTAGCAGCAAACCTGCATACTCGGCACCCATGTTATTCATATGGAGAATAAGTAAAGTTATATATCTCCCTTAATTATTAACCTAAATTAATAAAACTTGGTATCTAGCTTCACTTGGTTAAATTATATTGATAATTGCATAAAAACCCATTTTTTCCTTGTTGCAGCAAACCTGCTTACTCAGCCCCCATGTTATTCTTATGGAGAATCACTAAAATGTTACATAGCGCTTATTTATGATTGAATATTGATGAAACATGGTATGTGGCTTCGCCTAGTTACATTCTATTTATATTTGCATAAAAACCAATTGTTTGTGTTCCTTATTTCAGCAAACCTACGTACTCATTACCAATGTTATTCTTTTGGAGAATGATTAAAATCGCTTAAATGTGAATATATTTTTATGAAACTTAGTATGCGGCTTTATGTGGTATTAAGACATATATTATGCATTGGAAATTCGCTGAGTATGCAGGTTTGCTGTGACGGGGGTATCTTACTTGTGTGGCTTGACCAGTGAAAAAGTAGGCTATTTAGTTTCCCAAGTCTCTTTGGAAATGTTAATAATTATTACTCTTGCGCTATTTTGCCAACCTCTAAAATTCATGGATAAGTAAAAGTAGGCCTCTGTATTCGTTCATATAAGGTATTTCCTCTAAGGCTACGCCCAAGTGTTTTAAGTCCCGATAAATAACCTTACAGAAACATGTTTTTACAATTCCTCACCATTCATTTAATTTAAATGTAAATTATAATACAACGTTATAAAATACCCCGTTGCAGCAAATCAGCGTAGGCCTAATCAGTGAATTAACACGTAACCTCACCAACACATAAACCAACTAACCTAATTTATTCACTATGTATTGATAAATTAGTGAGATATACAAATTTGTATCCTACATAAGAGTAACATATCGACACTGTTGGGTAGTAGTGCGCTACAAGAAGCGGCACTACAGTAGCGCGCTACTTTTTTGTAGCGTCAGCTGTAGCTCCGCTACTTAAGAAAAAAAGTAGCTTTAGCTGTAGCGCGCTACGTTTTCAGAGTAGATGTAGCGGATTATATCACTACTTTTCTCACTACTTTTCGATTTCAATGCAATTTTTTTGTATATACTTTAATACCGTACATTAACAATTAACTGAGGTTAAAAATTCTTTACTCTTAGAATACATTTACTGTCAGCTGTTAATTTTTTTCGTTACGGTAGCTATTAATCAACTTCTTCTATTTCATTCCATTGTTAACGGACGCTTCAAATATCACAGCAGTAGCAATCAAGGAGTTCTATTGGTATTACTGGAGGTACCACTGTTAAACAAAACTGCGAGCCGTTCTTTCCAAATTTTGGTGAGGCAAAGAACTACTTGCTGAAATCGAACTAGTCAGCAAAGTGAATCAAACAAGTACCTATCTATGATTCGAAACTCAATAAACTTGTATTTGTTTATTTCCTCATAATTAATCATGTTTCACTGAAAGATTAGATACATAAATCAAAGGAAATACATTAATTTACTCCAATTTTTATTAGTTTTATTCCAGTGATTTGCGTGAGTAGATTCATTTATAGGAATAAAACAGCCAATCAGGATGGTTCAAAGAACGATAAATTTGCCTCACCAAGTGTACCAACCTGACAAAATCACCGGCTCGCGTTTTTGACAAAAATCGTTTAGCAGTGTTACCTCCAGTTATACAATAAACCTCCCTGGTAGCAACATAGAACATAACCTCAATCTCTTACCTTGTCCTTCTGTAATGTACAATTTCAATAACGTAGGTGATGTGAAGACATTTCCTACGTACAGCGAACACCATAGTTACATGTATATCTGGGTGAATAGTATTTTCAGTTTGAGCGAATTTCCCCTTTAGGGAAGAAGCTATTACCGTAGTCGGCATGGTAAGACCTAGGTCCGTGACCATGATAACTTTTCGTTTTGAGGTCTCCAGACCCCAAAAACACCATTCGTTCGAAACTGTATATATATATATACAAGTGTTATATATATGTGTGTGTCCGTGAGCACGATAACTCTCGTAAAAATTATCCGATTTTGTTGAATTTTGGTATAAACGTGTAAAGCAGCATTTATGACTTTAAGTTCGAAAACCAGACTGATCGACCTATCTGAAGGGGTATTTTGGGGGGGGTTTGTACCCCAAGAATGGGTTTTTTGAGATTTTTACATATAATTGTTGAAAAAGTCAAATTTTAGTTTTTTCCATTGGGATCAGGTAAAAAAGACGCACAATTTGGTGTTTTGACCATTGCTCTACGTCAAATGGTTGAAAGTGCTAAACACAGTACGTTGTCCAATGTTATTCTTATGGAGAATAAGAAAAAATGTATATCTTGCTTATTTATCAACTCATCCTGATGAAACTTGGTATATTTCTTCATATCGTTGTTTTCTATTGATATTTGCACTAAACAACACGTTTTGGCTGATAGTTCCCGTAGCAGCAAACCTGCGTACTCAGCTCCCATGTTATTCTTATGGAGAATAAGTAACGTGTTATCTCCCTTAATTATGAACATAAATTAATAAAATTTGGTATGTGGCTTTAACTTCTTGAGTTATATTGATATTTGTAGAAAACCCAATTTTTTGTGTTCCTTGCTTCTGCAACCCTATAGAGGCAGGTGAAGTGTGAGTCTTGTGGATGGCCTGATTTTTCACTTGTGCAACGCACTATACCACTTTGTGGCTACCTTTGTGGTGAAGTATACCTTGTGGTACACAGTAAAGGTATGTGCTGTACCATCTGAAAATAGGATGATTAATTAATTTTTGAACTTATGGTAAGTTTGAACACAATATCCTCTTTAGTTTTAAAACTTAAGTAGGCCTAGAAGGAGTAAATAATTTTACTCATATTAAAAATTAGGTTTGAAAATAAAAATAGCTTAATATTTATGCTACAAAAGTTGTTTTTTTTTTAATTAAAGTTTATTTCTTTGATCTATGTCTTTAATTAATTTCAACATACTATCTTTACTAATCTATTTACATTGACCATAAATTTACAAATAAAGGTATTTTTATTACCTTGTTGGTAGAAAACTAAATACTCCCGTCGCAGCAAACCTGCATATTCAGCGAATTTCCAATGAATATTATATATAACATAACACATTAAGCCACTTAACAGGATTCATAAGAAAAATACTCACAAACAAGCGATATTTAAAATATTAATTATTCTCCATAAGAACAACATTGGGGATGAGTCCTCAGGTTTGCTGCAACAAGGAACACAAAATAATGGATTTTCATGCAAATATCAATAGAACTCTTCTAATTGAAGTCACATACCAAGTTTCATCCATATACATTCATAAATAAGCGATATATAACATTTTTATTATTTTCCATAATAATAACATGGGGACCGAGTGCCTAGGTTTGCTGCTACGGGAACCATAAGCGAAAAATTGTTTTTTGTGCAAACAACAATAAATCACAACCAGATGAAGCCATATACCAAATTTCGTCTGTTTATGTCCATTAATAAGTGAGATACTGTATAACATTTTTCTTTTTCTCCATAATAATAACATTAGAAAACGTACTGTGTTTAGCACTTTCAATATCTCAGTAACTAATTGACGTAGAGCAATGTTCAAAATACCAATTTTTTTTAAGATGAATTCAATAGTAAAAATTAAAATTTTTAAAAATAAAAATTACATGTGGAAACCCCAAAGAACCCATTCTTGGGGTACAAAACTCCCCAAAACCCCCCTTCGGATGGTGCGATTCGTCTGGTTTTCGAACTCGTTCAAATAAATGGTACTTTACATATTTTTACCAAATTTCATTACGATCGGACCTTTTTTCGAGGGTTATCGTGCTTACGGACACACACACACACACACACACACACACACACACACACACACACACACACACACACACACACACACACACATATATATATATATATATACAAATTTGAACGAATGGTGTTTTTGGCATCTGGGGACCTCAAAATGAAAAGTTATCATGGTCTTGGGCTTAAGGTCTTACCATGAGACCTACGGTAATAGCTTCCTCCCTATAGGAGAAATTCACTAAAACAACAAAATAAGGTATGTATTTCTGTATTTGTAAAAATACTTAATTAAATCACTATAGTAAGTAGGAAGTAAGTAAGTCAGTAAGCGCGTCGGGTAAGAAATACAACATTTAAAAATGTAAGGATTGAGATAGTAGTTTAAATTGTAGCTAGCTACTTATTCCCGGTAGCTGTAGCTATAGCTAACTACTTTAAAAAAGTAGCTTCCCCAACAATGCATGTTGAACAAATTACGCAGGTTTGCTGTAACGAGTAACGAGTAAAAATGGGGTTTTCATATGAATATAAATATATCACAGCCTTATGAAGTCTCAAACCAAGTTCCAACAAATTATATTCATAAATAAGGGAGATATAGAATTGGATTTATTCCCCATAAGAATAACATGGGATAACACAACGTCTATATATCTACATAGGACTGTGAATGCTGTCATTCAAGCCAAATTTCATTGAAATCGGAGGTTTTAACCAAATTGTACAGTATCTACGCGGTACGTACATGTAAATACATCAATTAAACGTTTTTTTGTAGGGAAATATTGTCAAACCACCGCAACTTAAGTGAATTTCCCGGGAATCGAATCCGTGACAATATCAAAACCTATATATGTTTATGTGTTTATGTGTTGTTGAAAGGACGGGTTCAGAGATCCAAAGATTCAAAGATCCTCACACGTCAACCGAAGCTTATTATGTGTCCCTAGTACGTTAGTGGGCAAACCAATGCCCGTACCCTTTACAAGATCCAGGAATTTTTTCCCAGTACTAAGGTCCCATTCATCAACTGGTTGCTTGCAATCAAACAGAGCCCTTCTCCTTGCCCCGAGTCTCTCGCAATCCAGTGTGATGTGCTTGGCAGTCTCTTCAGACTGATTGCAAAGCCTACACTCCTGACTTTCAAGGGGGACCGATGGTACTACGTGACTCTCCATTCAGCAAAGAAAAAGACCTATATATTATCTCGCTATATATAGGTCACGGATATATATATATATATATATATATATATATATATATCCGTGACCTATATATAGCGAGATGTCTAATCACGATCCTGATTACGAGATACAATTGAGACAATCAAAACGAAACTATTTTAATAAGATTTTTTAATAAGCGGATTTTAATTTTGCCATTTTTAGTATGTGTTTTAAAATACATAAACTTATTTATAAATTCCAATTTGTTTAAACATAATTAATATTTTCAATGGCGACACCCTTTTGAATCACCTGCAAAAGATTTTATCGACATTTTTGGTGTTAATTTGATAGAGGGGACCGTGTCGAAGACCAGAGATCAATCCACATGTGCCACTCGTGTCCAATCCAAGATTAATGCTGTCCGACTTTGACGCAGCTGTATAAGACAAATTATAATAACAACAAAGATAAATTTCGGGTCTATCGCCTTACGCATCCTCATCCAAACTCGGTCACATTTTCCCAGCCCAATATGTATAGTGACTGTGGCCGTAACATCTACAAGTCCGGCGTTCTAGGTCAAACCCAGTGCATACGGCAACCTTTTTAAAAGGGCTTCTCAACTTTTAATTTTAACCTCCATAAAATTGGATTTTAATATTGGAAAATACAATTTAACCCCCGTCGCAGTAAACCTGCATTTATATGTTTCTCATTACCACATAAAGCCACTTACCAAGTTTCATAAAAATATATAAATAAATAAGTTATATATATAGCATTTTATTTATTCTCCATAAGAATAACATTAGGGCTGAGTACGAAGGTTTTTAGCAACAAGGAAGGTAAGAAATGTGTTTTGATACAATTATCAATATAAGTCAACCAGGTGAAGTTCACATACCAAGTCTACATACCAAGTTTTATTAATTTATGTTCATAGCCTATAACTAAGGGATATATAAAACTTTACTTTTTCTCCATGAAAATAACATTAGGGCTGAGTGTACAGGTTTTCTGACTCGAGAACAATTAACAAAAAACTATTTTTTGTGCAAATATCAATTTAACTCAACTAGGTGAAGCCACATACCAAGTGTCATCAATATACATTTATAAATAATCAAGATATAAAATTTGATTTATTCTCCATAAGGATAACATTGGACAACGTACTTTGTTTTTCACTTTAAATATCTCTGCACCAGTTGAACGTAGAATCACAATTTGAACACCAAAATAGTGGTTTTTAGAGCTGAAGTTATTGGTAAAAATAAATTAGCAGTTTTCAGTATAAAATTAACGGAGGAAAAGCTAAAAACATTTTTCCCTTAGATTAACATGGGACATTTTTACGAATACGTTTTTTGGATTTTCTACGCAACCACTAGGTTAACGATTCACTGTGCTAAATTATTTGTTTTTTTATTAGCTTTAAAAAATGTTCTAAACCAAAAGTGAGTGTTTTTAAAATTGTAGGGTAAAAGATTCAAATACCCCCGTCGCAGCAAACCTGCGTACTCAGCGAATTTCCAATGCATAATATATGTCTTAATACCATATAAAGTCACATACAAAGTTTCATAAAAATATATTCACATATAAGCGATATATGCAATTTTAATTATTCTCAATAAGAGTAACATTGGTGATGAGTACATAGGTTTGCTGGAACAAGGAACACAAACAATTGTTTTTTTATGCAAATATAAATATTATTTAACTAGGTGAAGCCACATACCAAGTTTCATCAATATTCAATCATAAGTAAGCACTATATAACATTTTAATTATTCTCCTTAAGAATAACATGGGAGCTGAGTAAGCAGGTTTGCTGCAACAAGGAACTAAAAAATGGGTTTTTATGCAAATATCAATATAACTCAACAAGGAGAAGCCACGTACCAAGTTTTATTAATTTATGTTCATAATTAAGGGAGTCATTACATTTTACTTATTCTCCATAAGAATAACATGGGGGCTGAGTGCGCAGGTTCGCTGCTACGGGGATTATAAAGAAAAAATCAATTTTTTTTGCAAATATCAGTATACCAGTACTACGTGACGCCACATGCCAAGTTTCATCAATATACATTCATTAATAATGGAGATATCAAATTGTATTTATTCTCCATAAGGATAACATTGACCAACGTACTGTGTTTAGCACTTTGAATATCTCTGCAATGGTTGAGCGTAGAATCACAATTTAAACATCAAAATGATTGTTTTGTGGAGCTGAGTTGATTGGTAAAAGCAAATGTGAAGTTTACGTTAAAATTAACTTAGGAAAAGCCAAAAACCTTTTTCCCATAAGATTAACATAGGAGATTTTATGAGCAGGTTTTTTTTGGTTTTTCTCCGCAACCACTTAACCTAGCTTAATAATTCAAAATACCAAATAATTATTTGTTTTTTAAGCTCTATAAGATGGTCTAAACCAAAATTAAGTGTTTTAAAAATGTTAGGGTAAAATATGCTAAAAACTTATTTTTGGAAAATTTAAAACCCCCATAAACCCCCCTTCCCATGGTCCGATTTTTCTGGCTTTCGAACTTAAAGTCATAAATGTCGCTTTACACATTTGAGCCAAATTTCATTGAAATCGGACATTTTTTACTCAAGTTATCGCATTCACGGACACACACATATATATATATATAAATTATATATATATAATATATATAATATATTAATAATATATATATAATATATATATAATAAATATATAATATATATATATATATATATATATATATAAATTTGAACGAATAGTGTTTTAGTCATCTGGGGACCTAAAAAAAAATTTGTCATGGTCTCGGGCTAAGTCTTACCATGAGACCTACGGTAATAGCTTCTTCCCTATAGGGGAAATTCGCTAAAGAGATTTTTGGACCGTTTTAAACCCCCAAAAAAACCTTCCCATGGTCCGATCTTTCTGGTTTTCAAACTTAAAGTTTTGAATGTTACTTTACACATTTCTGACAAATTTAATTAAAAATCAGGAGTCTTTTGTAAAAGTGATCGTGTTAACGGACTTTTGAACGTATTGTGTATTTGAACGAATAGTGTGTTGGGCATCACACGAGAAACAAGTTTTTAGCGAATTTCCTCTATAGGGAAGAAGCTATTACCGTAGTCGGCATGGTAAGACCTAGGCCCGGGACCATGATAACTTTCGTTTTGAGGTCCCCAGACCCCAAAAACACCATTCGTTCGAAACTGTATATATATATATATATATATATATATATATATATATATATATGTATGTGTGTGTGTCCGTGAGCACGATAACTCTCGTAACAATTATCCGATTTTGATGAAATTTGGTGTAAACGTGTAAAGCAAGGTTTATGACTTTAAGTTCGAAATCCAGCTAGATCGCTCTATCCAAAGAGGTATTTTGGGGGGGTTTTGTACCCCAAAAATGGGTTTTTCGATTTTTTTACATATAATTTTGGAAATAGTCCAACTTTAGTTTTTCCCATTGGATTCAGCTTAAAAAAACACACAATTTGGTATTTTGATCATTTCTCTACGTCAATTGGTTACCGAGATATTGAAAGTGCTAAACACAGTACGTTGTCTAATGTTATTCTTATGGAGGAAAATAAAAATGTTATATCTCGCTTATTTATGAACGTATACTAACGAAACTTGGTATACAGCTTCATCTGGTTGTGGTTTATTGATATTTCTCAAAAAGATTTTTTGCCAAAGGCTCCCGTAGCAGCAAACCTGCATACTCAGCCGCCATGTTATTCTTATGGAGAATAATTAAAATGTCATAAATCGTTTATTTATGAATGTATATTGATGAAACTTGGTATGTGGCTTTATGTGGTACATATATATATATATGCATTGGAAATTCGCTGAGTACGCAGGTTTGCTGCTACGGGGGATTTTGGTTTCTGGGGACCACGAAACAAAAAGTTATCATGGCCTCAGGTTTAAGTCTTACCATGCCACCTATGGTAATAGCTTCTTCCCTTTAAGGGGAAATTCGCTAAAAAAGTGTCTGGGTTTGACGGCGTTGACATTCTGCTCTGGCTCGATTCCTCTCAAATCAACAAAAACCATTTTGATTATTAATTTAAGAAGTAACTTCCACAACCGATCTCTGATTAATAAGGTGCATAGGTCAACATCTTGTTAAAAATAAAAGTGCTTGTATTTGGTGCGGTCATATTTCCGACTTTGACGCTGTTTGAGTTGTCCCATCGGATTTTTTTTAAGAAACACTTAAATTCACAAGTCACTGCCTATTGCATGGGAAATCGAGAGTTACAATACATTATGGAGTACATTTTAAGAAACTCAGCTAAAAATGTAAATAAAAAAAACTAAGTTTAATTTCAGACAAACTATTAATTCAGTTATTGTGTTCGAAATATAAGAATGCTATAGATCTGTTACAGGATAACACTGATTCCGATAAATGCATTTTTAACAAGGTCTACTTCTCACTATTTATAGGAAGAATTTGAATAAATGGTTTCCGCCTAAGGTGTCCGGCAACCCGAGGTTGGTTGGGATTGTGTTCAAGAAGCCAGTCTGCCAGCCAGAGCATAGGTTCCAACGGCTTCTCTTTCAGCATCTGGGCAAGGCCCTCCTTGAGCAGGGGCCGGACCTCCCTGTCCAGAAGCTGCAGACCAGACTCTATGCTGGGCACGGGGTCTACTAAGCTGTTGGGGAAGAAAAACAGGATCTCTTGATGAGCAGCCGGCAAGTCTCTGCTGGCGTGAACCGCTGGGAGGTTGCACTCGAAGTTGCCAAATTGCGCGTTGAGGGATTCTGGAAACTCTTGTTGTGCTTCCACCACGTCAAAGGGTCCGACAATCTCCAGAAGTTTTCTCACAGAGTTTGCTCGCCCTAAACACAGGACAGTGACCGGGGCTGATGACTTGTATGCTACAAGCAGTGGGAAGTCTCTTCTTCCGTACAAATGTTGGTCGAAGTCACTCACTTGCTCGGGAGTCAGTTGGATATATCTCTGTGCCAAAATTATAAAACACTGTTTTTTTAAAACCTTGATGATTTTCTTCGCGTTACTCATTCCCTCGGGAAGTATTATAGCAAGAGTATGTTCAACACTCATAGTAATTAGCTGAAATAAGACAAATTTGATTTAACCTATATTTTCGTAATGTAAACAAAATCACAAGAAGTGGTTTGTTTTTGATTATTTCAAAATCATGTGATACATTTTTCTCTTAGCATCAGCTTAAGACCGCAATTTTTATCCATACTGAAAATTTAGGCCTTGCTGAAAACAATAATAAGGTGCTCATATACATTATTTATTTTATTTAAAGTATTTTAGCAAATTTCCCAAATAGGGAATAAGCTACTACCGTAGGTGGCATGGTAAGACTTAAGCCCGAGACCATGATAACTTTTCGTTTTGAGGTCCCCAGATGCCAAAAACACTATTCGTTCAAATTGATATATATGTATATATATATATATATATATATATATATATATATATATATATATATATGTGTGTATGTGTGTGTGTGTGTGTGTGTGTGTGTGTGTGTGTGTGTGTGTGTGTGTGTGTGTGTGTGTGTGTGTGTGTGTTGTAGCAGGGGGATGGGAGTGAAACATATAGTAGCTAAAGGCTGGGTAAGTTGCCCGGGAAGTATTGACTGGTTATTGTATGGCTACAGGGGTGGCTAATTGGGCTGCTAATTGGAATTGACATAACTAAACGGGGGAAAGAGGGGCGTACTAATCTGGGGTAATAATTGGGTAATACAACTGTATGATAACTACAAACTGGAATCTGGGCGTGCTGACTCTGCTACTGGTTTGGCTAATTTAGGACTAGCCAACTAATTAGGCAGGCCAAGGTCTGGCCAAGCCATGTGGTGCTAATAAGTACTGAAAAACTAATTGGGGGTTGGAAAACGTGACTGGGTGTCCAGAGACCTATGGATCTTTACCAGACCAGAATGCTATACCAGCCAGCTCTGATGATGGGTTAAACTTTTAATAACTAATAAATATCCTTCCAGACCTAATAGTGAAATTGTTACAAGTGTCTAAACCTGATAAACTGATAACTGTATTGGATAATATATGAATAACTAAGTTCCTGAATCTAAGCAATGATAGTTAATTAATTAATTGTCTTCTGAGTGGAGGAAAAAACCTGAATCTAACTTGTTAATCAAATGCGGTCGAGACACGAGGTCCCGACCGGTTTTGCAATTCCTACATATTCCTGTTGTTTGGGGCTTCCCTAAGGGATTGCCCCTTCTAATTGTAGTCTAGCCTGCCATTCCTGATACTAAGGACTTATAAATTAAGGTACTTAAGCTTTTGACGGTGTATTAATCCTGACAAGGAGCGGGGATGGTGCCAACGCTTCAAGGCTGCATCGACGAAAGGGGGGCGAGGGACGCCACCGAGAATCGCCGTTAAAGGTTCAAAAGATCAGCCGGGTCGACACCGCTGATGGCGTTTGGAGCGGTTATGAAGGACGCCTACACTATATAAAATAGCGTGACGCTTAGCGTCACAACCACCCCCCCTAAGGCCAAAGTGAAAACGAAAAAAGTTTGTTGGAAGGTGGGTGAAGGTGTGGGTTAGATGTAGGAGTTTGAGAAATTCGCTCGGTTTTGCTCCCTCTGTCATGCTCGTGGTCCCGAGATATCATGTTCCCGGTTTTGATTCAGGGGAAGCCGCGAGCAGACGAGGAAAGCTCAAAAGCCAGCACCAGTCCGACTTCGTCTTGGAACCTCGGTCACCGCGTTTCTTTTTTTGGGGAAGATTGCTATTGTTTATTTTGACCAACCACGGCAGGGATCGGGATCCACCCCCCCCTGCAAAAGGAGGATGGGTTGTAGGGGAACGACAGTTGAATTTGGCCTAACGTACCTGACTTTAATTGAGAACAAAATTGAAAACTGAGTGAAAAAGATTGCGTTAATTGGTGTAAAAGGGACGGACATCTGCACGCACAAAAATTTTGTATATTTTTTTTTTTTTTTTTTTTTTTTTGCTATTTAGTTGTTGAATGGATTAGAGTCTTTTTTTTACTATGAACACTTCATCGGAGAACTTGAGGTGGAGATGTGAGGTGAACTGAATCAAAATGTTGAGGTTGTTGTGATGACCGAGAGGAGGACTTGATGAGGTTGAGCTGATGGAGCAGGTGGGCTCTGGTCCGGTGTGGGCAGCAGAGTTAGTGGCTCGCAACACGTCCGGATCACCGCGCTGTGGTTGAAGGTGGAGCGCTGTTGGTGAGGATATTGTTGCGGTTCTGCTGGGCATCAGGGTGTTTTGTTGCCGCTCTCCCGGTATCGTCAACTGGGTGTCTAAGGTCTATTTGTAGCTGTCATTGGGGAATCACTATTCACTTTAATTCACTGGGAGTTGTCCGGAGTCACTGAGTTTATTCGGGCTATAGTATTTTGCTTTAAAAAGTTTGGCTTAGATTTGATTGGTTGGGTTTAAATTATCATTTTTTTTTTTTTTTTTTTTTTTTGATAGTGCAGGTGTCTAACTATGTAAAAAATACTTGGGGAGAAAGATATTGTTGAAAAGAAAGATTTAAGATCATTGGAGTTGTAAAAGGGAACTGTCGTGTTGGAGTTGTTTGACGGTGGCTTGCAAGGCGGCGGTCCGATCACTGACGGGTTGGTCGGTTCCTAAAGGGAAACCGAGGGATTGACCCATGAGTGGCGCCGGGTAACCAAGGTTAGACTGGTGGGGCTCGCGGAAGCTGTAAGAAAACTGTGAAGTAGGGAGGTTGGAAGGATGTAATTGATTTAATCTTGAAATGAAATTTTTTTTTTTTTTTTTTTGCTGAGAATTCGCATGCGATACTTTTTGGGCAGGCGATTGCTTGCGCAGGGAGAATGGCGCATTTGGTAGCTGTGTTGAGCGGTGATATTTCAGGAAAGGGTGCTTGGGTCTAAAGAGAGTGCACTTTCCTTTCCTGACAACTTGTCGGGTTCAACCGTTATTGGTAGGTGGTCCAGTTTGGTGCCTACTTAATATATGTAAATATTATAAAATTCTGAAACTTAATAAGTTGTATCACCTTGTTAACATAATCTGAGGATTTAAATATAACTAGCATTTCTTTAAAATGTGAGCTTTCCCTAAACCTAACTACTACTACCTTAGCGACTAATTAAGCTATGAAGGCTGAAAATGAAACAAGGGTTACGACAGGAAAGAAATAGAGAAGAGTTTTGTCTCTCAACACACGACTGATCAGGTCGCCACAGAAGGTGCCACCACTGGGCCCTTTCCTGCGGAGGTAAAAGAAACAATAATAAAAAAAAGGTACCCAACCGCAGAAAAGTCATTTTCAAATCACAAAAAAAATTCTTTACAAAACCCAGTGTGGGTGTCGTAGACGAAAAGGGAGGGGAAAGAGAGTTTGCCGACAACGCACGGGGGAGAACGTGTAGGGCAGCCCATCAGCGAAGGATACCCTTAGACTCACAATCCCCCGGGCGTTGGCGGGGACAGCGACAGATAGAGAAAACTTAACCTAATATCACTTCGGTATAGCGGTTCTGGTCTGGTAAAGAGGTAATTACTTTAAAACTGTGGTTGAAAAAATCTTTTGAGTTGTGAGACATGGGCGCTCCTAATGAGTTTGCCCGTGGAAGGGTTTAACAGTCGTGCAGTTACGGGTGAAGAAAAGGAACCGATAACACATGGCTTAGACCAGACAGGCAGCAGCTTCTTGTTGATTGAATCGGCAGCTTTGCTAAGATGATGTTCCCTGAACATGACCCAATCACCGGTGTTGAAAGGGTTGGGCAGCTTGTTCAGGTCGTATTTGCGCTGCCGACTCTGCCTAGCTTTCTGGAGGTTTTCAACGGCATTTTCCCACTCTTCTTGTGAAGATTGTGGGGAAGTTTGGCCGTCGACTAGTCGGTCCAAGTTCCAGTGTAGCTCCAGGGGGTGAAATATGTTCCGACCAAGGAACAAACGGGCTGGGGAAACCTTGGTGGATTCATGTCGTGCGGAATTAAAAGCGATTTGGAACCAGTGAAGTTCCTGGTCCCAGCGCTTTTGATGCTGGTTGTGAAATATTCGGATAGCAATTTTGATTTGTTTGTTCACCCTCTCGGCATGTGACGGGTTCGGGTAATACGGACTGGTGTAAATATGTTGGATGCCCAAGCCCATGCAAAGGTTTTTGATTACAACTGATTTGAAATTGGAGACGTTATCAGAAACTAGATACTTAGGTGGGCCAAAAATTGAAAAAACTTGCTTGTTGAGAATTGCAGCTGTGGTCTCGGCTTTAGTATTCCTAACGGGGAGCATAAGGCAAAATTTAGAAAAGGAATCGACCACAGTTAAAATGTACTTATTTCTATTGAGAGAAAGCGGCAGAGGGCCAATATGGTCGATGAAAATTTTCTCCCAAGGCTGGGTTACGAGTTCGGAGGCCAGCTTCCCTACTTTAGTGTTAGGGGCCTGTTTGCACCTTTGGCATTTGACGCAAGTCCGTACCCTATCTGTAATATAGGCCTTGAGATTTGGTGCCCAGAAAAAGCGTTCGATACGGGCGAGGGTCTTACTGATGCCAAGGTGAGCCGAAGTAGGGGATTCATGATAATATGAAAACAGGAGATCAAAAAGCTTGTTGGGAACTACTACCCTGGGCTTGGTTTGGTTGGGTTGACGGTATAAAAGTGTATTGGTATCTACTGAGTAATTTGGGGGTTTGTTGGGTGATCTAATAATTTTCCTAAGATCAGGATCATCCAGTTGATGGCTGGAGATGTCCTTGAATACCTCAGGAAGAGAAAAGAGGGTCAAAACTGCTGGTGGCTGAACGGGGGGCGTGACTTCTGTTGTATCAGTGTTTTCAAAAAGACGGGAAAGGCAGTCGGCAATGACATTGTCCTTGCCGCGAATGTGGTAGATCTTAAATTTGAAAGAATTGATGAAGGAAACCCAGCGAGCGATTCGCCCCATCTGGCGTGGGTGTCTTAGAAGCCAAGTGAGAGCCGAGCAATCTGAGTGGAGCTCGAACTCTCGGTGTTCCAAATACTGCTGGTATTTCTGAAGTGCAAAAACTATGGCCAGGCATTCTAATTGTAAAGTGGAGTAGTTGAGTTCATGTTTGCTGAGGGCTCGGGATGCATAAGAAACTGGGAAAAGCTGATCGCCGTGGGCTTGAAGAAGGACCGCTCCGATTGAAGAACCGGACGCGTCTGTGTGAACGACAAATTGCTTATCAAAATCGGGCATGCGGAGAATGGTTGATGAGACTAAGGCTGCTTTTAAGGTTTGGAAGGCTGTTACTTGGTCAGGTCCAAAAACAAAAGGAACGCCTTTTTTCTTTAAATGGTTAAGTGGCATGGTGATGATGGCGTAGTCCTTGATGAAACGGGCGTAAAAAGCTGTCATTCCCAAGAAACGGGATAGCTGTTTAATGTTCTTGGGTGTGGGGAATTCGTCTATGGGTCGTGTCCTATCGGGGTGAATTGAAATGGTGTGATTAGAAAAAACATGGCCAAGGAATTGAATTTTGTTGGAAGCAACTGTCATTTTCTCTGGATTAATGGTGAGGCCTGCATCACGTAGGCGTTTGATTACTAGCCTAACCTTCTCCAAGTGGTCTTCAAAGGTGGAGTCACTATAGACGCACAGGTCATCAAAAAAGTTGTAAACGTACTTAAATTTAATATCGCCAAAAATTTTGTCAATCAATGAGGTGAGGACCATGCTACCAGACGCTAGTCCAAAAGGGAGGAAATTAAACTCATACTGTGCCCATGGTACAACAAAAGAGGTGAACTGCTTAGACGCTTCCGCAAGGGGAATCTGATTGTAGGCTGAATTTAAGTCTAACAGCGTAAACCAACGTGCTTGTCCCAAGTGCTGAAAGGCGCTTTCAATGGTGGGCATGGGAGTGGCGTCTAATTCTAGAATGGAATTTAAATTACGGTAGTCGACCACCATGCGCGTTTTCCCGCCCTTCTTGGGGACTAAAAATGCGGCGGAGGCATATTGCTCTGCTACCATATGTAGCAGGGGGATGGGAGTGAAACATATAGTAGCTAAAGGCTGGGTAAGTTGCCCGGGAAGTATTGACTGGTTATTGTATGGCTACAGGGGTGGCTAATTGGGCTGCTAATTGGAATTGACATAACTAAACGGGGGAAAGAGGGGCGTACTAATCTGGGGTAATAATTGGGTAATACAACTGTATGATAACTACAAACTGGAATCTGGGCGTGCTGACTCTGCTACTGGTTTGGCTAATTTAGGACTAGCCAACTAATTAGGCAGGCCAAGGTCTGGCCAAGCCATGTGGTGCTAATAAGTACTGAAAAACTAATTGGGGGTTGGAAAACGTGACTGGGTGTCCAGAGACCTATGGATCTTTACCAGACCAGAATGCTATACCAGCCAGCTCTGATGATGGGTTAAACTTTTAATAACTAATAAATATCCTTCCAGACCTAATAGTGAAATTGTTACAAGTGTCTAAACCTGATAAACTGATAACTGTATTGGATAATATATGAATAACTAAGTTCCTGAATCTAAGCAATGATAGTTAATTAATTAATTGTCTTCTGAGTGGAGGAAAAAACCTGAATCTAACTTGTTAATCAAATGCGGTCGAGACACGAGGTCCCGACCGGTTTTGCAATTCCTACATATTCCTGTTGTTTGGGGCTTCCCTAAGGGATTGCCCCTTCTAATTGTAGTCTAGCCTGCCATTCCTGATACTAAGGACTTATAAATTAAGGTACTTAAGCTTTTGACGGTGTATTAATCCTGACAAGGAGCGGGGATGGTGCCAACGCTTCAAGGCTGCATCGACGAAAGGGGGGCGAGGGACGCCACCGAGAATCGCCGTTAAAGGTTCAAAAGATCAGCCGGGTCGACACCGCTGATGGCGTTTGGAGCGGTTATGAAGGACGCCTACACTATATAAAATAGCGTGACGCTTAGCGTCACAGTGTGTGTGTGTGTGTGTGTGTGTGTGTGTGTGTGTGTGTGTCCGTTACTGCGATAACTTTTGAAAGAAACACCCGATTTTGATGAAATTTGGCACAAATGTGGAGAGTAGCATTTATGACTTTAAGTTCGAAAACCAGAGCAATCGCACTATGGAAAGGGAGTTTTATGGGGGTTTACAATTTTCCAAAAATCGGTTTTTTGCAAATTTGACCCGAAAATGTTAACAACACTCAATTTTGGTTATAGCCATTTTATAGAGCTTAAAAAAACAAATAATTTAGTATTTTGAATCATTAACCCAGGTTAAGTGGTTGCGGAGAAAATCCAAAAAAACGTATCCCATGTTAATCTTATGGGAAAAAGGTTTTTAGATTTTCTCAGATAGTTTTACTAAAAACTTCACATTTCTGTTTATTACTGTGTTTAGCTCAACAAAACAAACATTTTGGTGTTTTAATCGTTGTTCTACGTCTAACCGTTGCAGAGATATTCAAAGTGCTAAACACAGTACGTTGTCCAATGTTATCCTTATGGAGAATAAATAAAATTCTATATCTCGATAATTTATGAATGTATATTGATGAAACTTGGTATGTGGCTTCAAATAGTTGTGGTATATTGATATTAGCACAAAAACAAGATCTTTGTTGATAGTCCCCGTAGCAGCAAACCTGCATACTCGGCCCCCATGTCATTCATATGGAGAATAAGTAAAGTTGTATATCTCCCTTAATTATGAAACTACATTAAGAGAACTTGGTATGTAGCTTCACCTGGTTCAGTTGTATTGATAATTGCAAAAGACACATTACTTATCTTCCTCGTTGCAGCAAACCTGCGTCCTCAACCCTAATGTTATTCTTATGGAGAATAAATGAAGACTAACACACTAATTATATCACTTATTTATGGATGTATTTTTGTGAAACTTGGTAAATAGCTCTATGTAGTAGTGAGTCACATATATATGCATTGGAAATTCGCTGAGTACACAGGTTTGCTGCGACGGGGGTATATTTAAGACTAGCTGCTATCGTACCCGGTTTCACCCGGGAATAAAATCTTTGGTGTGTACTGCATTCTGTGGTTAACCCGTGGAACTACTTCGAATCGTGATCAGTTGTTTGAGTTTTCATTAGCTCATACAAAAGTGAATGTCCATAAGGATAACATTGGATTGGAACTTTGAAGCCGCATGGGGCGGAGCCCTATGAAAATTGCTTTAAATCCTTTCTTAGTGGTTACCTGCGTCATGGAAAGAGTATATACGTGTCAATCTTCGTGGTTGTCGGTGTAGAGGTTTAGCCTGGGGGATGATCGGTTTTTGAATGTACAGCATGTATAACACAGCAGGATTGGAACTTTGAAGCCCCGTGGGGAGAAGCCCTATAGGAATTTCTTAAAATCCTTTCTTAGCGGTAACCTATGTAATGGAAAGAGTATAAATACCAAATTTCGTGGTTTTAGGTGTAGAGGTTTGGGATGGGGGATAACCGATTTTTCGGGTACCTAACTGTTGATCGACATGTTAGTTATTCGCAGGGACAGATGATTGACTTTTTAAAAATAAATATTAATAATTAAATAAAGTACTGAAACCCATTGATCGATATGTTAGTTGCTCGCAGGGACAGTTGGTAGGGTTTTAGAAAATAAGTATAAATAATTAAATAAAGTCCTAAAACCCACTGATCGACATGTTAGTTGCTCAGATGGACAGTTGGTCGACTTTTAAATAAATAAATGTAATAACAGATGGGCTACTTGCTCAAACTACCAGTTGCTCGCGCCCCCCACTCCTTGTTTCGATGAGAGGGGAGAGGTGGATAAACGCGCGGAATTACAGGAACAGTCCACTTCGTTCATAGCTGCGGGCTGTCCTAGTCCTAGTAGCGGTGTAACATAGCGTGGAGCTGATCGTTACTGAGCAGGATCCAACACTTACAACCAAAATTTCCCGTATGATAACAATTTACCCGTTAATGTGACTGTAGTTATATGACACTAAATAAAAATAGGAACGAAACGGTATTATTTCGTTCCTATAATATGTTATAATTGTATCAAATAATATATATATATTAAATATACCGGGACGTTGAGGAGTATTTTAACAAACAATTCCTCCGTTATTTATGAATATATTATAACGATTGAGCTATAGAAATGTTTGCCCCGATTCGTAGTCACGGCCGGATTCAGGCATAGGCTACATAGACAATTGCTTATTGGCCCGATCCACAAGGAAGCCCGCACTACACATAAACCATAGAAACCTAAAACCATACTCCAAAAAATGTAGTTTACCTTGGCAGTGGACGGCAAGGGAGGCCGCACCACATGTTGAGCCTAGGGGGTCTACAGACCCCAAATCTGGTTCTGAACGTAGCTGGGCATAAAGGGTTTCGTCAGTTACGTTGTGAAGGGTACTGGCCGCCCCTAAAGTTCAATATCTGCCTATCCTATACTCTAATATGAGTAAGGTTAGCTTGCTTACAAATCTGATTTTAACAAAAACTGCTCCAGTGATGGCCTAAAATGTTGGAAATATCTATTTTCTGGGATAGAAATAAGTTCCAGGTAAGTGTCATTCTCTTGGTTCACTCGAATAATATAATAAAAGCAATGTGAATTTTAAAATATTTAAAATCTACCTTTAATCAAAACCAAAGAATCATAACGTCTGTTTGTAATCAATCAGTGTATATTGTAAAAACCATTGAATGAAGAATACATATAAAGCGATCATGTACGAAATTAATCAAAGGGATATTGAGCTATAAAAACAACCCTTAACATGCAGACAAGAGACAAATATAAGCTAAGCAAATTTGCTCGCCATTAGGGGGACGTGGAGTGAAATTACTCCTTTCATATAAAACAAACTGTCTGACATGGACCGAGCAAAGCTCGGTCTCCCAGTGACTTAGACCAAAGCCCCACTATGTTGAAGATAATATTTGACTTTCATATAGCTTGCTACTTGTATGTCTATAAATCATGTGTTAAATATGAAGTGTCATATTATCATGTGTTTGTGTTTATGTTTATGTTGATGTTGGAATAAATGGTGATTATTATTGTGTTCTTTTAGTATCTTGTCTTTCTTATTATCCCACTAAACTCTTGCTATTTCCATCAGGTTATGGGCCCAGCACGCTTCCACTGGGCGCTTCCAGGTTTACGCACACTCAAGGAGGGGCGATGTCTTTTGGGCAGCTCTTTTGGAGAAGGCTTACGCGAAAATGTTTCGTGTAAGTATAATCTCCTATGCACATATTAAAACCGGGATGGGCATAACTGGTTTGCAAGATTTAAGCGGTGGAATAGTTGAAATAACAAATATTAAAAAGAACCTTTTTTTTGGTGCGTCGTTAAAGTGGTTTGTGAACGAAGTTTATTTAAAAAAGGCTTTGATGAGTTGTGGATGTTACATAAACGTTGACAAAGCCACAGGACTATATGATAGACACACTTATGCTGTCACTAAAGGACACACTGTAATATTTGATAACAAAGGAGCTCGAGTTTACAATAGCAACAATGAAGTTATTGCTACAGCTTCTCTGGTTAACAATTTGTTTAAATTAGATGTTTCATCTCCCGATGGCACAGCTATGACAGTCAGGTGCAATGATCACATTCTCTGGCACAGACGTATGGCTCATCTTAACTTTGATTGTCTGAAGAAATTATCCAATGGATTGGTACATGGTATTAATCTTTCAGACAAGGTGCCTGATACTCCTTGTGAAACATGTCTGCTTGGTAAAAGCCACCGTTTACCTTTCCAGCTAAGCGATAGTAGAAGTAGTGAACTACTGGAATTAGTGCACTCTGACTTAGTTGGACCAATGGAAGTAAACTCTCTAGCCGATTCTAGATATATTTTGACTTTCTTAGATGATTTTAGCCACAAAACATTTGTTTATTTCTTAAAGACGAAGGATCAAGTGTTGGAGACCTTCAAAACCTTTAAAAATCTGGTAGAAAATCAAACGGGAAAAAGGATCAAAATACTGAGGACAGACGGAGGTGGGGAATATTGTAACACAAAGTTTTCTGAAATATGCAACATTGCAGGTATTGTGCATCAAACAAGCTGTAGCTACACGCCACAGCAAAACGGGAAAGCTGAGCGACTAAATCGCTCTCTTTTGGATCGCGCCCGATGTTTGTTGCTGGAGTCTGAGCTACCAAAAACGTTCTGGGCTGAAGCAGTTAACGTAGTTGCTTATTTGCTTAATCGCTCACCCAGTAAGACCGTTCCTCTGACCCCTGAAGAATTGTGGTCAGGCCGTAAACCGACTCTTTCTCACCTAAAGACGTTCGGTTGTAAAGCTTATGCTCATGTTCCAGCCGAGAAACGTAAAAAGCTGGATGCCAGGTCAAAATCATGTATCTTAGTAGGATATTGTTCGACTAAAAAAGGCTACCGTCTTTATGAGCCTAGGACAAAGATTGTGTTCATTTCCAGAGATGTGATTTTTTCTGAGAATGAAAAAGGTAGTTTCATGTTGAAAAAGGACAAAGATCAAGAGGACTGCTTATTTTACATTCCTCCGGATGATCCAAAACTGAACCTTGCAGCAGAAGAACCAGCAGAACCGTACCTTGACGCAGAGCCCAACCTTGTATCTTCTGAAAACGAGGAATTTGAGTATGATTCCGCTGACACTGATGATGTCGAGCAGGATGAATCTTCCTCTATGGAGCTGAGTCCTCAAGTATCCAGTGGCCGACCTCAGAGGGAACGTAAACCTCCTAATGCTCTGAAGGATTTCGTAACATACTATGCTGACAGTGGTGAACCCACTGATCCTTTGACTGTTAAGGAAGCAATGGAAAGACCTGACAGGGAACTCTGGCTTCAAGCAATGAATGAAGAGCTTTCATCACAGATGGAAAACCATAGTTGGGAACTTGTAAATCTTCCGCCTGGAAAGAAACCATTAAACTCAAAATGGGTGTTCAAAACCAAGAAAGATGCAGAAGGAAACATTGTTCGTCACAAAGCTAGACTAGTAGTAAAAGGTTGTGCACAGCGAAAAGGAGTAGACTTTGACGAGATATATTCGCCAGTGGTGCGTTACAGCTCTGTACGATATCTATTAGCTTTGGCTGCTGAAAAAGATCTAGATATAGACCAAATGGATGCTGTATCTGCATTTCTTCAAGGTGATCTCTCTGAAGAAATATACATGAATCAACCAGAAGGATCCCATCACGAACCGAACAAAGTGTGCAGACTACGGAAAAGTATTTATGGTCTCAAACAAGCCAGCCGTGTCTGGAACCACAAATTACATGCATGTCTCACAAAGATAGGGTTGAGACAATCAAACTTTGATTCCTGTGTTTATCACATGATGAAAAATGGGAGGATTTTGATCATTGCAGTCTGGGTAGATGATCTGTTGATTTTTCATAATGATAAACATCTGAAAGAAATCCTCAAACAGCAGCTGATGAGAGATTTCAAGATGAAAGATATGGGAGAAGCTAAATTTGCTCTGGGATTCCAGATAACAAGAGACAGGACAAACAAGAAGTTGCAAATCAGTCAGCGATCTTACATCGAAAAGGTTCTGAAACGATTTAACATGGACGAATGCAACCCCGTATCTACTCCAATGTCTCCGAATGAGAAGCTTTCCAAGAATCAGTCACCAAGGAACAAAGAAGAGGCTGAAAAGATGGAAAATGTACCATATCAGGAAGCAGTAGGCAGTCTGTTGTTTGCCGCCCAAGTGTCGCGACCAGATATTTGTTTTGCTGTCAGCTGTGTGAGCAGATTTAACAATAATCCAGGTGCAGCACACTGGGGAGCAGTCAAACGCATACTCAGGTACATGAAGGGGACATTGGACAAAGTTCTAACCTTTGATGGTAAAAAGTCTGCTGACATCATTGGTTACAGCGACTCGGACTGGGCAAGTGATGCAGATGATAGAAGGTCTATGACAGGCTACATTTTTGTCAAGTGCAATGGTGCTATATCATGGTGTACAAAAAAACAGCCCACAGTGGCACTGTCAACCACCGAGGCTGAGTATATGGCTATGTCTGCGGCAACCCAAGAAGCTCTGTGGCTGAAGGGGTTGGCGAGCGAGATCACTCCACATTCAGATCCAATTTCAATATTCGTGGACAATCAGGGTGCTAAAAATCTCGCACTAAATGGCGCATACCAACCACGAACTAAACACATTGATGTGCGCCATCATTTTATAAGAGAAAAAGTGCAGGGTGAAAAGATCAAGTTTCGCTACACTCCAACAGCAAGTATGGTTGCAGATTCTTTAACCAAAGCACTGGACAAAGACAAACTTGTTAAATGCATTCAAGAGCAAGGAATATGCAAGTTGGGAGGATGTTGAAGATAATATTTGACTTTCATATAGCTTGCTACTTGTATGTCTATAAATCATGTGTTAAATATGAAGTGTCATATTATCATGTGTTTGTGTTTATGTTTATGTTGATGTTGGAATAAATGGTGATTATTATTGTGTTCTTTTAGTATCTTGTCTTTCTTATTATCCCACTAAACTCTTGCTATTTCCATCACACTAGTGGGGCCTTGCTTAGACAAATATGGAAATATTTGTATTATAATTGCAGCTGTTAATACAGTATTGTCAGGTTTTAGGTTACATGCAAAGAATATACATAAAATCTATGTCAATCTTTCTGAACGCCGCTTATAAAGCCATGAAATTTGGAGTTATTTTTTTGTATTATTCAAGATGTATGTTCAGTGTAGAGTGTGAATGCAGAATTAATTATGTGAGTTTTTAGGAGAATTACCTTTGGCTTAAATCTAAAGAAACTATATAATTCTGTTACTAAGTACTCATATTTTTGCTTATTTTAAATATTAGTTTTTTATTGTTTTCCGTATGGATAACGGTTGAAAAAATTTGATGATTGCTTCATTGTGTTGTCTTTGGCGAGTTGGGTTGTCGTGGAAACGAAGGGAATTAGATGAGGTGAAATAGCGACCACTATATATGCTTAACTCAGCCTCATGTGATGGACTTTATCTTGGAGATTAACATGCGGCGAGTAAAAAGGTGTTAACTTTTTTCTCGAGACCCCTTGTGTTTAACCTCATTGTTAAAACATCTAGAACCAACGAAGTAACTATTTATAGAGGTTTCGTCTCTTGTTAAAATACTAAAGCCTCACTAGAGGATATTTTTGAAAACAAAAAATCTGGTCAAGGGTAAGAATACGGTAATAAAGACTAATATAACTTGTGAAGAGAGGGTCTGATTGCTTGCTTGATTGATTGAATTTGATTTGTAGGATATGATTAGTTGGCAGAGTTGACAGAGGGTCAAAATGACGGTCACCATGTAGGCTGCAGTTTTTTTTACCTCAGGCTGAGTCAGGCGAGACCTCTCTGGATATTTACCTCATGCCTCACTGGATGAGTTTTGTAAACAAATCACAGAGTACAATGGTTTTCAGCAAACATATTATCTAAATATGTTTGAGATAAATGTTGTATTTTAAAATACATTTTTGTTTTTCACCTGGTATTTCATATATATTAACTTTTTTAAATATTTAATCTTAAAATATTTAGCGTTTTAGTATATTTTATTAAGGAACAATGTTTATTGTTTACAGTATAGATAACTAACTGTTGGACATACATTTTGCAGATTTAATTATTTTATAGTTATAATGGTTAGTTCTTTGCCATGGTAATGGGGGGAGGAAATGACGGCCACCATGTAGGCCTCACCTTCGCTTGAATATTAACGTGTGTATCAGAGCTATAGTCGTATTAAGCTCGTTTATATAGGCAGGGCCGAATTAAGGGTCTGTAGGCATCTAGTCTCAATCGGTGCCCTAGTCTCAATCGGTGGTGCGGGTCCCTGCTACCACCCAGCGTCTAGGTAT
Source organism: Allygus modestus (assembly GCA_963675035.1). Taxonomy (NCBI): domain Eukaryota; kingdom Metazoa; phylum Arthropoda; class Insecta; order Hemiptera; family Cicadellidae; genus Allygus; species Allygus modestus. Next base: position 376,796,395 of record OY776111.1, on the reverse strand, counting down.
TTTTTGTAGGAGGCCTGTGTTGATTTTGTGTGGTATTGACCTCTAGGCGCGCGTTTAACCTATGCCTTAACCTATGCTTTAATCCTTCCCTGGGTCTATCTTCTTTGTACGGAGGATGTCCGATGTCCTGGACTAGCCGCAGTCCCAGGACACGCAGTCCCAGTTGCCCTCACCCTCCATCATATTTATCATTATCATATGATTGCTACACCAACGCAATCAAACTATCGTTTTACAGGTGACTGTGTCACCGATGCAGAAGATCCTCTAGAACCATTGTATATGTATATATAATCAATGCTATAACCATAAAACTTATCTAAATCGGGCCAGACTTTTCCTACCTTATGACCAGTCTATTTGTAATCTTCCTTCAACAGCTAAACTAAATTTCCCAGCTGCGAGGAGGGAAAACGGAAGACGGAAAGAAATACAGAAACGAAACAAAAACAAGTAACCAAGAGCAGACTATACTAGCACTAGCAGACTCAGCAGACGAAAATGTAATGTTACAAAATCTAACAAATCGTGCAGTCATAATCAACGAATCAACCGATTTAAGTTCTAATAATACGGTAAACGTGATGAAGTTGCAATTTTAATTAAGTGCTTCTTAGGGACCTAAGCAATTTATTTACTCTGGGTTTGTAAGCTATACATTTATGTTATTCAAGCCTTGCAATATTAGATGGATAGGCTATTTTTTACATGAAGTATTGTGGAAAACCCTACATTTTACAATTTTTCTAGCTTTAAGATTTTAAAGAAATTTGCATTCATGCCTCCTTAGGTTTATTGTGGACACCAATCCCGGATATGTTATGGATAGGGGTATGATTTTTTGGTAGATAAAAATGTTATCTATACATAGGCTATTCTAAAAATCGGTCAAGCCTTGTAATATTATTTTACGTGTACACTATTTAGGATTGTCTCTATTATTATCTACATTATTACGATCTTTAATTAAAGATTGCTAAACACTATAAGTACAAAACGACCAAACATGTATCAAGCACTGTGCCCTTTCAAGGCAATAAATTACTCATCTGGTTCTTCATAATATTGATATTATATTTAGGCTAATTTATTTTTCTGATACCAGTATTTTCCAAACACCTTGTTTTAACTCTTATTGTTTATAAAAGTTCTTTCGCAAGACATATTTGCATTTGATGTATAGTATCGTGCATTTGATTTGATATTACCCCCACCCCCCTTAGTCTGTACCATACATCAGTACTTATGGCACGGTGAAGTCAGAATTCTGCATACAAAAAGGCTCAGAGGCCTTTGAGGGGTTAAATCTTTCATTTTGACTCATTTACTATTTACAAATTTACAACCCTTCCTTTAATGTCATCTGCTCGGTTTCAGGGTGTCAGTAACGAGTAACAGTTAATGTTGATGTTTGGATACACACTGTCTAATAAATCACTACAATCTAGTATTAATACATCTAGTTTATAAAGCTTTGATAAATTCTTATATTTTGATTCACTGACAACCCCTCCTATCCACCTTTGTCACTCCACCCTCTTAGCTGATCTGCATCACTGTCGTTGCCAGAGTCAAACTCAGGGTCATCAATTGGCAGTGAACTAGCCATAATAAATTATGATATTTACACATTTGAATATATTAAGCACTGTTTGTTACAAAACACAACACATGTCCAATATCTTTCTTCACTGAATATCAAAGTGCAAAATTAACCTGCTAAATAAAAATGTGTGTCCGAACCCCAAAATGATGGGAACGACAGATCTGTTGTTAACTGCAGACCACACTTATCAAACAACATTCTCCGGCAGATATAAGCTCAAACAAATCATTTGGAGAGATAGCCTGATTTCAGGCATGCGCTGGCATATGACGCACATCATCTTCCTAATTTAGAATAGTCGCAAAAGTGTGCTAACCCTAGCGGTAGATATTTTACCATTTTGGTGATGATAGGTTCTTATAGCGTCAATTTCTATAACACCAAAAACGGAATTAGTTTCATCTTGCTGAAAAAATGCTTATAAAACCCTTATAGAGAACTCAACATTTTGCATCATAGCGTCAAAATATGGAATAATTCAATAGTGCCAACTAGTTTTTTGAATCATTTTACAACACTGATACAACTGCTAAAAGTCCTGTAGCGCAAGAAAACTGATATTTTTTATAGTAGCCGAAAAGTGCAACCGTTTCATTGCACTGATAGCATAGGGAGGAGGTTCCGTTTGGTAGTGCGGTAGGGATGGACGTATCACTTGTCCCCTCTTAATTATCTTTATCTTGTCATTTCTACTTGATACTAACTGATTTATTGCCTTTTCAGATTAATTGAGAAACCTAGACAAGAGTCATGAACATTTCGCGCTATACCACAAAAGATACTGTAATACAGAGTATTGCAGTATAGGGAAGGTAAGGAGATGCACATTAATTTTAATTTAAATACCGGGACATTTAAATTACTTCATACCATAGCATGGATCTAGGCTCTACTAAACTTAGGAGCTGCACCCTGAATTATCAGGGGGGTAAAATACTGATGTGTAATGTCATGATATTCTGTATATAATTATGCCTTTTACAACACTTGTATTGCGTAATGGCTGCAATAAATCTTATTGAATCTGTTATAAATAAAGTAATTTATCAGTAGTCCTTTAGTGGTTACGGTATTACAATATTTAACCATTTTTATTTAATTAATTATTAATAGCAATTGGGGAACATGTTGCTTGAAAGCTAGCAATTTAATATGTTTTGTAATATCTGGTAGGCCTATTTAAAAACTTCACTAAACTTCACTGTACAGAAACGACAATTCATTTATATATATATCCGCATAACTTTTGAAAGAAACACCCGATTTTGATTAAATATATCAAAAATGTAGAGAGTAACATTTATAAGTTCGAAAATTAAATCGATCGGACTATGGGGTTTTATGGGGGTTTCCAAAAATCAGTTTTTTTACTTTTTACCCTAAAATTTTAAAAGCATTCGATTGTGGTTATAGCCATTTTATAGAGCTTAAAAAACAAATAATTTAGTATTTTAAATCACTAAGCTAGGATAAGTGGTTGTGGAGAAAAGTCAAAAAACGTGTCTATAAAATTTCCTATATTAATCTTGTGGGAATAAGGTTTTTAGATTTTCCTCAGATAATTTTACTAAAAACAAGATTTCTTTCTACCAATAGGTTTAGCTCTACAAAACAATCATTTTGGTGTTTTAATTGTTGTTCTACGTCCAACCGTTGCAGAGATATTCAAAGGGCTAAACACGGTACGTTGCCCAATGTTATCCTTATGGAGAATAAGTAAAATGTATATCTTGATTATTTATGAATGTATATTGATGAAACTTGGTTTGTGGCTTTAAGTGGTATTAAGACACATATGCATACATTGGAAATTCGCTGAGTACGCAGGTTTGCTGCTATGGGGGGGGGGGTATTTCATTTCATCGTTTCATGATCTAGCTCTCCAATTGTAGTAATGAAAATTCTATAGGTACAGATTTAGTTCACTGATTTTACTGTTGCTCATCAAGAATTAGCAGAGTGACACACAATTCCAAATCAGTGTTTCATGTTAGAAGCTTGATACCAGTAGAATTTTTAATCAGTAGTATTTTTATGAGGCTTCACTATGATACTGTCCATTTTTTTTATTTTTAAATAGTACTGTCATATATCATTATACATCTATCATCTCGTGAACCAAATTCTTCATTCTTGGCTTAACCCATTGAATACTTTCACGGAATGGTTCCGTAATGGCCGTTTTGGCCCAAAATCTTTTTCACGGAGTGGTTCCGTGATGATGTAATACCATGTTTTTTTTCAAAAGTTTTATTTTTTTATTAAATTTTTTAATTGTAGCTTACATCCATGAATGATTTTATGGTAGGTAAAGTATTGCAATGTGATCCATTTTTGGCAAACTGGTAAAAATATAAATTATTCAAGAAAAAAGTGGTTTTGCAAAAAAAATCATAAAAAATTTGATTTGTTAGATAAAGTAAAATACCCCCGTTGCAGCAAACCTGCGTACTCAGCGAATTTCCAATGCATATATATGACTATCACTACTACCTAGACTCACTTACCAAGTTTCACAAAAATACATTCATTAATAAGTGATATGTAGCATTTTATTTATTCTCCATAAGAATAACATTATAATTGAGTACGCAGGTTTGCTGCAACAAGGAGGATAAGAAATGTGTTTTTTGCAATTATCAATATAACTCAACCAGGTGAAGTTACATACCAAGTTTTATTAATTTAGGTTCATAACTAAGGGAGATGTAAAATTGTACTTGTTCTCCATATGGATAACATGGGGGCCGAGTATACAGGTTTGCTGCTACCGCAAAAATCAACAAAAACCTTTTTTTGTGCTAATATCAATATACCACAACTATTTGAAGCCACATACCAAGTTTCATCAATATACATACATAAATAATGGAAATATAACATTTTATTTATTCTCCATAAGGATAACATTGGACAACGTACTGTCTTAAGCACTTTGAATATCACTGCAACAGTTGGACGTAAAACAACAATTAAAACGCCAAAATGATTGTTTTGTAGAGCTAAACTGATTGGTAGAAAGAAATGTGGAGGTTTTAATGAAATTATCGGAGGAATATCTAAACACCGTATTCCCATAAGATTAACTGGGAAATTTTATAGACACATTTTTTGACTATTCTCCACAACCACTAAACCTAGCTTAATGATTCAAAATACTAGATTGTTTGTTTTTTTTTAAGCTCTATAAAATGGCTATAACCAAAATCTAGTGTTGTGTTTTTTAAATTTTAGGGTAAAAAGTTCAAAAAACTGATTTTTGGAAAATTTTAAACCCCTATAAAACCCCCTTCCCATAGACCGATCGATCTGGTTTTCAAACTTAAAGTCATAAATGTTACTTTCCACATTTGTGCCAAATTTCATCAAAATCGGGCGCTTCTTTCAAAAGTTATCGCGGTAATGGACACACACATATATATATATATATATATATATATATATATATATATATATATATAAATTTGAACGGATAGTGGTTTTGGCTTCTGAGAACCTCAAAACAAAAAGTTATCATGGTCTCGGGCTTAAGTCTTACCATGCCACCTACGGTAATAGCTTCTTCCCTATAGGGGAAATTCGCTAAAACTAAAATGTGTTATGTAAGGAAATAGTTTTGCACTTTACTAAAAAACTGATTAGACATTTATTGTTATTTTTTATTTTTACTATATTCTTTTTTTTTCAAAAGAATTAATTTTTTTTTTTTATTTTGATAACAAAATATTTTAAATATTATTTTTTATTTTTTGTTTTCTATTAACATATTAAAAAGAAAATGTATCCAGCTTCAAGATAAACACTATGTTTGCCCAATTAGTAGCAAAAGGAAATTTCTTACAGTTTATTTACTAAAACACTGCAAAATATTGAAATTGAATTGGGTTTCTGGGGCCATGCAGTAATTAAAAATCTAAGTATCCAATGGGTTAAAGTGAGACCCGCTCTTCTATTTTCCCGCTATCGTTCTCCAAGTAACCGCCAACCCTATGCTATTTCCATACTTTCAGAACCATATGACAGGTGTTGATTTCAGCATGATGAACTCCAGCAACAGATGCAAGAATTTATTACTCATTAAGTAAATCTAAAAATGTATGTGTTGACTGTGAGCGCACAAAAATCTAACCTGGCATACATTTGTTTGCTACTGACATGCGGCAGAAAAAAAGGCAGTTTTATCTTTGCATTTTCACATGCTGTAACACATGCTTCTTCCTGCATTTTGGCATGCTTCTAGCACAAAAATGAGGACATTGTTTGGTCGCTGTCAGCAGATTTTTACGACGGTAAACTTTGGTGGCAATTAGCCAAACTTAAGGAATATAGGATTTTTCGCTGACAGACTTTGGTACCTTCCCACATTTTCTTGCTCGAATCGAGCACTGCTTATACTAATAATGTTTATAACAATTTAAGCCTACTCAGTTTTTGAGGAACAATGTATATCAAATTATGATGTACTCTTAAAGTTATTGTTCAATTGTATTTCCAGAAATCGATTGCAGGTTTGCAAGAAAAATGGACACACCCCCTGTGATTGTTAAAAAGACTTTATCAAACAGTTTAACAAAGAATTCACTTACTCCTTGCAGAAGAGTTGGATTAGGTCGTCCTTCATCAGGAAGTTTGAACAAATTGGTGCAAGTAAGAACAATTAGTACTCCTCTACATGGTACAGATGTTACAAATCAAAACAGTTTATCAGATACAGCTGAAAATTTGATGCATGTTACACCTGCCTCTGGTTTACCGTTAAGAGTTTCTCTTAAACGGAATCATGAGCAGAAAAAAGAAACCACTAAAGTTAGACGATGTTTGACTCAAAATATTAAGTCTAAAGAGCTACAGAGTGTGAAGCGGGCAGTTCATGAGAATGAGGTGGGAACTAATACCACACTGAAAGAAATGAGGGTAAAGTATGACAGTTTTTTAAGGGATTCATACCACACAGCTAACAAGCAGATTAAAAAACTTAAATCAGAGTTGTCATCACCAATAAGTAGCAAGACTATTGCAGAAGGAAGCCTGTGTGAAAAAAATAAAGAAATCCCAGATGAAATGATTTTTCAGCTATCCTTGTCTCTTTTGGAGAAAAAGAAGAAACTAGAGCAACTTAAAGTGCAGGAAACCTATGCTAAAAAGGTAAAATTCAAAGTTTCTTTGTAGGCCTATGTAAACATTTCTTTAGAGGTAGCTTCTATAGATTTATTGTTGTATTTTTCTTAAGAAAGAAATTATTTCCAGGTCCTACTTTTGGGCATCACTCACCTTGATACTCTGCACGTGCTGAGGCTGATAAAGTCCAATTTTAGTTGAATTCAACGTTTTTTCCCTAAACAAACACACACATACACAGGCAAATACACAAACACAGTCTCTTGCACTCCCTTAAATATATTAAAGAAACTATTTAAAAAATGTAATGCACTGCTGCACAGGGACATCGCTAAGAGGAGACTCATACCCCCAAAACTTTAAAATCCAAAAAGTTGGGAAATTAGAGATTTCACCATGAAAGGTTTTGGGATTTATGAGTTGAAACAAATAACACAAACAGTCTAATATTTTAAGTTACCTTTGCACACTTATCATTCTGCGCAAGTAGAATTTAAATTGGGATTTTATGGTGTTGGGTTTAAATTAAAATTAAAATCTTTGTTCTCAAGTATAAACATTCAGAATGGGTGTTGACAATTTTGACTTAAATAGCTAATAATATTTAACTACAATTGGCTATTATATTTAACTATTGGCAATATTTAACTATTTGTTGGGTATATATAGGGTCACAAGCATCATAATAGTAGTAGATTTATCTGAAGATACAACTTAAAATTCATATGAAACACACACACCAAGGGTGGTAATTAAAGATGGTCGCTATTGAAATTATAAATCCAGCTATAATTAGATTAACAGAATTGGATTATGTTAACTTGATGTACCTGAAAGAGTATTTTAAATTAAGTGAAAGGATAGCTACCGGTATAGGCCTACTTTTTTTATTAAGGTGATATATGATCACTAGTTGTCCTGTTGCTCGAATCCGAGCAAGTTTGTACCCAACAAAAGGTTACTTCAGTTGTAAATAAACATAGCAAAACATCTGATATTAAGGCAGATGATAGCGACGTACTGTACTTTGAGAATCAACACTTAGTTTAGACTTCCGCCGTCGGAAAGCGCCACTTTTCCAAAAATTCAGCCCTTTACGTATTGGCAAATTTACGTAAAAATACCTTTCATTTGACACCTCAAACGTTAAAATCCATCCAGCCGTTTTCAAGTTATGACTGACGATAAAAACCCCTTACGTATTAATTATTAGATTAATTGATTTTCGGGAACATTTTGCATATAAAATACACAATCACTAAAAAACCCTTAAAAGATAGGTTGTCTGAAATACAACCCCCCTCCCTCATGGGCAAGTTGAAAAATCTAGTACAAATTGTTTGGAAATTTTAAATTCCCCCCTTCATCCCCCGAGTAATTGGTTTTAGCAATACTACTGCATTTGATAATATAATGAAAGTTCTAAGACCAGTTAATGAAAGGTGAAGGTGACTAGTAAAACATTCTAGTTCCCTTATACTGTTTTAACGTGGCCCCACACTTTGGTTTTCAGTAGGCAGTAACAAAGAGGGACTATATCAAATTTTTTCTAGGAGTTTTAGATGAAGTAAATTAAAATTTTAAAATATTCTTTGTATAAGCAGTTTTCAATGAGCAAGAAGATGAAATGTATTTTATATTGTAAGTAAATTGTCTTTGTAATATACCATTCAGAAGCCAACATTAATAAAAAGTGAAGCTTTAATAAGCTTCAATCACTGGAAAACGAACTCTACTATGAGTTTGTTTTTCTGTGCTTCAACTCATATAAACAAGATGAAGCTTATGCACAACGCTTAGTAATATATAGCAGGATTCACGGTTTATTTGTGACTAGGACATGTGAATCATAAAGCTAACTTTTTAAATACAAAAATTGTATAGTTGAAAAACTTTGACATTGAGCTTTATTAAGTTTAAAAAACTAACGAATGAAGTAAAACCTGTACCAGAATTTCCAAAAATATGGTAGCTATATATAACGCCTTGGTGAAAAATCACTTTGGGCCTACTGATCTTCTTGGAAAACCTCAGTTATAAGTAGGCCAGAGACAACAGAATCTGACACTTGCCGTTCACAGCACAACCTGGAAGAGCTGCGAGCGCAGTCGGCCGCGTGGAGAGCAGCTGGACAGGAGGCCCTGCGGCACTGTGTGAGACTCGCTGGGCAGGCCGGCTACTCGGTCACAATACCACAGCTCATGCAGCAGCACGGCTTCCCTCCGGACCTCATGGGCTACAATCCTGACGATGACGAGTTTGAATAGGTTTGTTAGTTGTATAATTTCCACCTTCCTTATACTTTATATGCCATTTCATTGGTTGTGTAACCTTAAACCTTGTGCTTTTTTATATAATTTGTTATTCACATGCCATGTGCCATTGTGAGTTTAAACTTTAAAAAAATCATTGCACAGCTCTAGTGATGTGGGCTGGGCATATGCCCAGTGGGATGGTCGTTAAAAAATGGACATATGCCCGGGCATTTGCCCAAAGCGATTTTAAGCGCCCAAAAACTGGGCGTTTATAAAAAATTTAGTTTATGGCGGTTTTAACTATTATATTTCATGTTTTAATTACCGGTATTATAGTTCATGTTTTTAATCTTTAACTGCCTTCAGTGCTTAGTTGTGTTCTTAAAATTAACATTTTAAGGGAGGGGGAGAGGGTCATTATCAAGAGATAAGTTGACAAACAACTTAAACCATTAAAATAAACCCCTAAAACTTATAATATTTTAAATGTGGTGTTTTGAATAAACATTGTATTGCAAAATTGTTAAATAACCAGAACTTGATGACTCTTCCTTGGACAAAAGTGATGAAGATGCTTCTGAATCTGAAGAAAGTAATTAGTTTAAGGAATTGAGTACGAATTGAATACCTCAAGTATTGATTATGCCCATAATGATTTAAGACTGATTCCTCTTTTGTAATATACATATGTATAATTCTATATTTACATTAGCCAGATATTGTTAATAAAAACAAACCTATAAAGCTTATTTTCAGTCTAAATTATTTGTCAACAAATCCTACAAATAAAATAACATATTATACAAGTAATCATTTATTTTAATATAGGCTTTTATGTAAATATGTATTATAAGAGGTTTAAAAACTTATTTAGAAGAGTGGTCTCTTCAAATTAATTTCCATTAATTAGGTTTATTAGCCTTTAACTGGATAAACGCCCGGGCGCTTATGGATTTTGGGCGTTTATTTGGGCATTTGCCCCGACATTTAATCGCCCAGGCGTTTTACATCACTACACAGCTCAAATTGTTGTTGATTTCATATTTTGTTATTTATTACTAAAGTAAATATAATAAACGAGGTAAATTTAAACCTCATAGATCGTTTGATATTATTATATTACTTCAAATTACACATGTTGATCATAAATAAAGGTTCACTGATAGTTTTAATTTAACATTATTTTCATGGAAATAAAATCCAAGTTTGCAGGTGGTACTGTAGATTCTTAAGAGGCGGCAGGAGTCAACACGAATATCGCTGATTTGCAGCGCCTTCAAATACAACAATACGGTAGCGCCACTAGCGTTCTCTGCTACCTGGAGAAGACGTGGAGTGCTCCACCAAATGAGCAAAAATCGGTTCACGCATTATCACTCAGGCTAGACCTCACGTCAAAGACGTAATCCCGAGCGGTGAGCGCGTTTTCGTTTACATACTCCTGGACATCTTAAGAATAATAAAACTAAAATTAAACTTATATATTCCTTTACTGAATAAATTGCTGCATCTAACGGTATAAATACATTTTAGTTTAAAATTGTGTGTAATTGTTAATAATGAAAAGTCACTCCAGTCGCTTGGGGGCCACATTCCAAGGCCACACTCCATCCCCCCCCACTCCCCACTCCATCCACTCCCCGCGCCTGCACAGTGTGGTAAACAGTATAATATTAATTGAATGAATAAATAAACAACTGTTTTACAAATAACAAATAACCTTGGTTTTTATTCAAGAGTATTAGTTTACATCTAGATAAAAATGATTAAAAAGTACAATATTTAGCAAATGAGTTCTCTTTGTATCTCAGGGTTCAAAATTCGTAAGGTTCATTAGCGTCTGGCTCGATCGATAATAATCAAAAATTTTTTATATTAATAAAGTACAACAACAGATAATTAAATAGAGAGTTGAAATTTAAAAGAAAGTTCAAAATCTTCAACAAACAAATAAAATATTACCAATCTTCTTCAATTTACTTTTTAAAATGTCTTAATCTTGATGTTAATTTGGAAGGTTCTTGATATAAAATGTCCCTAAATATCAAGAATAATCAGTCTTCAAATAGGTGGATGCTGAAAGGGGATTAGCGTGAGGAAAAAGGAATGATCTCACCAACAGTCCATCAAATGTGCCTAAAATACGGTTAAAAAATTTACTTATGGGAGAATGCTGGTCTTTAGAGCTGGGGGGAAGATAAAAACTTATTTAACGCGCACAAATATAAACAAAACTTGATGTAAATTTAATTATTCCCTCCTGGGAATGAGCAACATGGACTTGCTCGACTGTCCTACTTCGGCTCTCCAGAGACACAAGCACGGCGTCACCTCGTCCAGATTTGGAGAAGAAAGGCGTCCTCCAATTAGAAGTCTTCTCAACAATATTGGTACGCTGTAATTTTTTGATTGGTTATCAGCGGAAATAGTTAATTTTCATTGGTCAGCACTTCACTGAATTTAAAAAATAATATTTCTCTATTTAATTTAATTTGGAAAAGGTAAATTTATATCGAAAATACAATAAAATAATATTTCCAATCGTTAAAATTAATAAAATAAGTCAAATTTAGTTTAAATCACTCATAATTGCATCTTTTTCTATCATACTACAAACAGCTGATTGAGGTAAACAAATTAATATCTGTATTAAATTATGCATTACTTAAATTAAACCATATATTCCTGCTATGTACACATTTATAAAAGTTTCAGATTATTTTTTTAGGAATTTATAACATAATTAGTTTTTAATCAAAACCTTACACTTAATTAAAAAACGTAGAAAACAAATATCTGAATTTACAATTGCGAATGTATGACATTCCTAACGCAGTTCCATCGTTCGCCGCAAGAGTTCAGCACTAGACGGTCAGGTCTCTCCAAATGGTCTGCAAACACTCTGGTACTCTGGTGGATTCACAACGAACTAATAATCATGGCGGCCGTCCGTTTGGGAAAAGTCTTGCGTATTTCTTGATGTTTATAATTCAGATTTTTACATTCAAATTAATAAGTTTATAAACTAGATTTACAATATGAGTGGTTAATAAAAAGTTGATGTACAAAATTATATTGTTCTGACACGCAAATATATCTGTGTCGGGGCCAATTTGATGAAATCTATCACTTTTTCAAACTTACTTTTAGTGGGGTTAGGTCGATTTGTCAGACTTGGATTATTATTTCACATTGAGTAAGTACCATAGGTTCAATGTTTTTTACTATACTTATATTACAGAGATGAAAACTTATCTAAATCTAATTATACCTAAAATATGTGTCTAATATGTACAAGTCCTTTTTCTTTGATAGAATGTTATAGGGCATTTGAGTAGGCTAAAGTTTTTTAGTCCATCGTCTCTTCTACTCTAGGCCTAAATTACCTATCCTAAATAGTATTAATGTTTTTGTTTACTATCACACATGTAAAATACACTAACACATAAAATACAGTTATAACAGTTTGTTTTTATGTTCTATCGTCTGTGGCTACTTGAAGCTAAATAACGTTTGTGACCGTTTAATGTGGATTATTTCATATATTAATACTGTAGGGATGAAATTATTCTTATTCCGAATTGTGTTTTATGTATGTTATTATCAGTTGTGAGTTACATTTTACAGTAAAACCAAGCTTAGCCGGACCTCGCTAAACTGAAACCTGGGTTAACTGGAACAGTGTACAAGAGATGGATAATCAATAATAGAGAGGATAAATCCAGTGTACGACTCATGATGCGCCGAGAGACCGCATGCCGCTGTGCCGGCGCAGGCGGTCACTGAACTTAGGGGTTGTTTTGAAGGGTTTTGCCCAGCGAGGTAAAAACCATGGAGAGCTCGCCAAATAAGCAGAAAACGGTCCACGCATTATCAGACCACTGTCCGCGCAGAAATTATGGTTACTGGAGTTTACGGTATTACATCTCCGAAACGGCCAGTTCAATTTTAACAAAAGACCTATCAAATGAACGGAAATATTGTCAAATTTTATATTACGGAGTTTCTTTACATCACTTTTTACAATTTATATAACTAAAAAAGTGGAAAATATCGGTGTTTTTTACAATGTTTGATTAAATCTCAAATTTATACCATTATTATTATTATTATTACAAAATATCTAGTAAATGTATCAGCTTAAAATTTGTATGGCGTATATGAGGGTTATTTACAAACACTTTTGATGTTTCATAATTTTAACAATATTATTTTGTATGTTCTTGTACATGTGGTAAACCTTTGTTAACTTTGTTATCTTGCACTAAAAATTCCCGTTCAAAGCAATGTTTTCACTATCAGTTTATTTTATGAATGAAACACAAGGTGTTAAATTTGAAGGTTCCACAGGTTTGATTGTTCCTTATATTTTCGTTAATGGATGTGATAACTTCTCAGACTAGTGGTATCACAGAGGAGGGGTGGTTAATGGGGTTAACTACCCCATTAAGTCCTACTATAGAGCTAGCAAAATTGGAGCAGAATTAGTCAATGTGAGCAACAGAAATAATTTTGAACAATTTATTTTTGGCATCCATGTTTTTTTATCTGCTTTTTCTATTTACTCCTAAGGCATTTTGTTACAGAGATTACTATATGCTTTTAGGGAAAGCGGTCTAAACCCACATAGTGTTTTACAACCCAGCAATCAAACCCGTGACCTCTTTAAGTAAAGTGCAAGATACTAAGTAATTTGTGTAAGCAAATAAAATAATTTCTTTGTAGGAAGTTATATTAGTTGATACAAATTTCCCAAAATAAACATAGGTTTTGACACATGTGTATTTATAAGACCAATGACACAACATAAGTAAAGTCAAAGTCAAAGATCTTTATTTGCCATTGGAACAATTTTAGCTATCGTAACACTATCTGATGGGACTCAGGTAAATTATAGGCCACTATCTTGATGGTCCAGGTATTAATTTTTGCTTCTCCTTTATACCCTGTTTGCCCAGTATACTTTCTTCTATGGTCTGTGGGCTTGTCATGGTCCGATCAGTTTGGCAAGGGTAGTCAAATCGACTTGACAGGGGGCTATTACTTATTTCAAGGGTAATGCTCACTTCAGATAATGGTGTTTTCTTTTGCAACTCATAGAGAGTTCATCTGTCTAGAAGATTAAAAGGGGAGAGCTGACTTATGATGCAATAGGGTTAGTCATGGGTTAATTGGTTGCCCTCCACATTATCTGTTGAGCTATGTTTAATTAATTCTATACTGTGAGCATCTACCAGAATGTTTTAAGATTTACTGCCATTATTTTTATGACAATAATCCTTCTAACATTATAAATGTGAAAGTTTGGATGTTTGTATACTTGTATTTCCATTGTGCATTAACTACTGGACTTATTAAGCTAAAGTTTCCATGAACATAGCTTACATATCACATTAACATAGACCTGATAATGTCGCTCCAGCCCACGGGCCCTGTAAGTTCCAATGCAAACCTTATGAGAAAGTAAAAAAAATTGTTGTACAAGTATTCTTTGTCTTGAGGTTTGAAATAAATTATCTGTATATTTATAAAAAAAAAGATATGATTGCTGGTCAGGTTAATATTTTAAATGTGATTTACCTTGTTGTCGCGAGCTGAGCCGCGGGTAACAGCAGTTAAAATATGAATCAATAAATTAATGTATACATATCCAGCTATATATATTTTCAGCTTCACAGCCATTTTTTTTACTTAACAAACTGAATTACATGTTTCAGGATAATGAGACTTGAGCATACTGAAGATCGTGGCCTTGCCAACAGTGTAAATATGTTAATTTGTATGCAAATATAGTAAATATTTATTTTCTCATATTTTTATTGTAACACCACCCGTTTTTGTATTTCACTTTCCAACCTTTTGATTAGTTAGTGCATATGTCAGTCCTATTACCTCTTCAAACTAAAGTAATGAGGGTGCTACTTTCTATCTCAATTGCTATCTCAATTTTGCAAGAAATCAGTGTTTAATATTTATATGTTGGTAAATCATACTTAGGTTTAATTTCCTTTGAAATTATTTTGACCACTGACTTATCTTAAAAATCTTTGATTGTATATAAAAATAATGACAAATTTATTGAGATATATACAGTACACGACTAAAAATAATTATAAAACTTATACGACAGTTATTCAATTAGTACCAAAAATACAAAGATGCAATATATGAGGTATATAAATACTAAGTTTTAAATGAAGCCACCCACTCCCCCCTCTACTTTTTCTACATTTTATAAGATATTGATTTCAGGCCACCGCCGATCATTGTTGATCAACTTATACTTCTTTTTGACTTACATCATATTTCCGGCCGCCATCTTAGATTCGCCATATTGGATTTAAATACGTGTTTTAGCGAATTTCCGCTTTAGGGAAGAAGCTATTACCGTAAGTCTCATGGTAAGACTTAAGCCCGAGATCGTGATAACTTTTTGTTTTGAGGTCCCCAGATGCCAAAAACACTACTCATTCAAATTTATATATATGTACTTAGTTGAATTAATGATTCATTTGATTATTATTAATATATATATCATTTTTGTTTTACCATTTTACAGAGTTAAAAAAATACAAATAATATAGTATTTTGAATCATTAACCTAGGTAAATGATTTGCGGAGCAAATCCAAAAAAAGTGGTCATAAAATTTCCTATGTTAACCGCATGGGAAAAAGGTTTATAGCTTTTCCTCAGTTAATTTTACTAAAAATTTCATATTTGTTTTTACCAATGAGTTCAGCTTTGAAAAACAATCATTTTGGTGTTAAAATTGTGATTCCACGTCCAACCGTTGCAGAGATATTCAAAGTGTGAAACACAGTACTTATGCCAATGTTATCCTTATGGAGAATAAAGTAAAGTTTTATATCTCCCCTAATTATGAACATAAATTATTAAAACTTGGTTACCTGATTGAGTTATATTGATAATTGCTTAAAAACACATTTCTTATCTTTCTTGCTGCAGCAAACCTGCGTACTAAGCCCTAATGTTATTCTTATAGAGAATAAATAAATTGCTATATATCACTTATTTATTTATGTATTTTTATGAAAGTTGGTAAATGGTTATGTAGTAGTGAGAAATATATGCATGCATTGGAAATTTGTTGGTGAGTACGCAGGTTTGCTGCGACGGCGGTATTTTTTATGTAAAGGTGGGATTGTGACCCATCATATTGATTTACTTTTTATGGTGAACACAATCCGTTTTTGAAAAACATTATTCGTTCTCAAGATATTGGCGATTTCTTAAAATTAATTTTGAAGTGAGTTTTAAATGGTTCAACCTTAAGACATGTCCCTATTCTCGCCTTTACATCAGATAATGATCATGAACTGCTACTGATCATTACTGAGTGGCATTTGATTCATTTTGAAAACATTAAAATTTTCATACGTTGGATCAATTTTGGAATGAGATCATTTTGTTCAAATGTAAAGGTAAGATTGTGTGACCCATTATCTCAAACTGTTTTTCCACTGTGGAACAATGCCCTAATCTGTTTTTAAATATCTCCTTTCGTTCTCATGATATGGCTACTTTTTGAAATGAAAAACAAAAATGTGTCAATATCATTTGAACAAAAGGTGACAATAATTGTCACCTTTTTAAAATCTCATATTAAATCTCTCAATTTTATTATCCCTGCTCAAGGAGCATATTGAATTTACAAATGCTATTATGCAGTAGTGATGTGTCAAAACCAAAACTTGAATCTCAAAACCACCAAAACTTTAGAAAAGTTTCGGTTTCGAGATTCGATCGGTGAGTTTCGAGAATCAAAACTCGAAACTGCTGAGATTTGTTGTGTCTTTATTGTTGTTTTTTAACAGAAATCACGCCCGTGTTTCGATCAATAATGCAAAGGTCAAAAGCCTACTGTTCATCGGTCGTCTACCTTCACCTGTTTTGGATTATTGATTTTTTTATTTCTGAAAGAACAACTCTAACCAAAATATATAATTAGTTTTAATTAATTTTTCTGGATTTATTTTTCATAACCATACCCAGGCAAGTAAATAGGGTTTCGCGATTTGAGTTTCGAGAGTCGAGATTCGATTTTGTAAGTTTCGGTTTCGGTTTCGAGATTCGAAATTTCTGGTTTTGACCATCACTATTATGCAGATTAATTATATTTCACAAGCATGCTCTGGGTATAATTCGTTATTTACGTATGCCAATGACCCATCAGAATCAGTAAAATGCACAAGGCTGAACACGCAACACAAACGTGGATGGTTTGACCTTTGTTTATGTGCTTAAAAACTAAGCATTTACTCAGAATGGTTGTTAACTTTGATAACATCTGTTTTGCATACAATTCTAGTAAGCCATTAAATTATCAAAATTTCTTCTACCACAGCAAACCTACTAGGACAACCAGCGAATTTTGGGAAAATACGTAACTTGGTTTTTTTAGTGAAATAGCTTTTTATGCAAATATCTGGGCCTAAAGTTAGATCACAACCAGATTCAGCCACTTGCCTAGTAGTATGAAATACGCACATAGCAAACTTCCAGTTAATTTATAATTCAAATATAAACTATCAACTACATGAAACCATTAACCAATCAAGTTTCATAAAATATACCCATAAATAAGAGAGATTTAGCATCCTTACATTTAGAATGCAAAATTGAAATATTTGGACCATTGGCGTAGATAGACCTTTGTCAAGGGGGGAATATCTCATTAGGGAATACAAAACAAAAACTGTGTTCGTGACTAGCACAGATACCGATATACAAAGTTTAAGACATCATTGACGTGTCCCTTACATTCTTAATTATTGATATAGGCCTACACATCCAAGACATAAACCATTGATACAAAGTTATCAGTATTTGTAACAGGACTAAAAAGTACTTGTATCAGTTGTAATCAGTACTGGAAAGCTGGAAAGTAATCGTTAAGCTAGAGTTGCCAAGTCACCAGATTTCCTAAGAGATTACCGGAGTTTTAAGATAAAAATATAGCTCCGGGGAATTTCCTTGAAAAATTAAAAATATCCCCTTTTTGAAATTGTTCCCAAAAATGCGTTGAATAGCACAAATGTTGTGTTGAAATCCTATCTATGAACGAAAATGTATTTACGTTTGCAACTTCATCGTCATGCAACGATTGCCAAATAAGCTAAACCCTTATTTCCCTGTTCACTCAAACCTCTTATTATTTTTTACTCTTTGGCTTTATTTTGTTGGGAAATATCGTTGACTTTTACATATATTTGCGGTTATAGAGCGTTGAAAATCAGTATGAAGATTTATGTCACCCTGCAGTTAATTAAATTACACATGTGCAGTTAAGCACACCACTAAGACCATGCAGACGTCAAGGACAAGGTGAGGTGCGCTAGTTGACAAACTGGCTGCTAGGGGGTGAGGGTAGACTGTTCGGTGACTCACGTCCCAAATATGCAATGCGTAAATACCGTGCCGTGTGCCGGTGCAGTTTATTTGCTACTATTTATTGTACGCGAACAATATTTGTAATATATAAATATTTTGGAGATATTGCACATATTTTTTTTGTTTTTCAGTAACATAATTTATTTTTAATCAAAAGGCATAAGCTTGATTTCAGGAGGATATAAATTTTTATTTTTCCAAGTTCAAAGGGGGGGATATATCCCCCTGATCCCCCCCCCCCGTACCTACGCCACTGATTTGGACAGTTTGTCTGAGACTTTCACCAGGTCAATTCTCTTGCTGTTCATGCAAAATAAAAGCCATTGATTTTAATATTTTCAGGTTTTATGTATTTTATTAGGTTTTTATTAGGTTGACTATTTTTTTTTCATTTAATGGTTGAAAAATAATTAAAATTTCCTCCAGGCAAATAACATAGGGAACAATTTTTAGAGTTCTTTGAACAGTGACTAGGTCAGTCATCTAGACTAGGCCAATTTACACGTGGATTTGACTAAATAAAGATGCTACGACGATTATCATGCATTTAATATTGTAATTAAAAGTTTTAAGCTTTTAAAAACTAAATTAATTATTAAAGCTTGTTTTCAATTCATACAAAAAAGTGTATTTACATTATCAGTTTATTTTATGTTAATTAAAACTATTTTTGTACTTTGGATGTTTATTTTGAATTAAAAATAATGCCTTTTGAGATTTTTTGATATGAGATACAATTCATTTTGAGAACCATAATAATTGGCAAATTGACGTTTTTAAATCAAATCAATTTTATTCAGGATAAATCCTCAAGGTTTCTAATTTAAAGAATAGTTACAAAAACAGGTCATTTGGGATAGTTCAACAATGGAACTCTATTTTACTATTTTGGTTTATTTATCTGAATTTAGGAATATTATTGATCAATATTTTGTGGAGGTACTATAGATCGTTAGTAGTAAGATGGCAACATTTACCGTGATATACCACAGAACTGTTTTGTTAGGAAAAAACTACAGGTTTAACTTTCCAAGGTTTTCTTTAGTTGTGAACAAATCTTGGGGATGTCTTGTGTGATCAAGTACCTGTGGTAATTAGACTTAGGAAGGAAGCCAAAATATGTTGTAGCCAATTTACGAAATAAGATTTTTTACCAAAAAGATTAGTGAGAAATTTTGACACGCTTAAGACTCAATAAGATTTATTACAGCCTTCACACAAAACATTTTTTGCAATAGGCACAGTCAAAATAAATATAAGGTAAACTAGTTAAAATCTAAGTCTGATATACTACAATTTGTATATTCTCCAATTGAGTAGAACTCTTTCCTTTTTAATTAATTTACCATTTTTCTCTTAAATTGTCCAAAAGGAAGCTCTCTAACATTAATAGGTACTTTATTGAGAAAAACATATTGTAAGTATAAGTGGCTGTTAAGTGATTTAGAAAGTCGGATTTGTGGAGTTGCGAGGTTGTGTTTGTGTCTGGTATTGTACAGGTGAGAATAGGAAAAAAAGAGTAAGTGATTGATTTTAATGTGAATCAGATTGCAGAGGATGAACACTGAAGGTAGTGTCATGGAGGTTTAGTTTTACAAATTTTCCTCTGCATGATTCATGGTTTTTTAATCCCAATTGCTCTAAGGGCTTTTTTTTGCCAGATGAAGGCTTTTCCCGCGAAATGAGAGCCCCCCATAGACGCAAACCATATTGAAGCTGAGAATGAAAAATACCATAGTACGTTGTCAACAAAACATTAAAGCTAACACAAGACTTCAGTTTTCTTAGGAGATACATAATTCTGGCTAATTTTGTACATAAATTATTGATGTGGACCTCCCAGTTTAATTTTTTGTCAATATGAGTGCCGAGCAGTTTTACAAATTGAGTAACATTGTCATTAATTTTGACTTTTTTAAGTGTAAAATAAATTGTTACGGTCTTTTCATCATTTATAGCCAGATTGTTGACATTGTACCAATTTTTTGCTCACTCAAGTGCTTGATTAAGCTGTGATTTTACTGGTGAAAAGTTATTGTTTTGACAGAGCAGTGTTGTATCATCAGCATACAGCACTGAGTGAGCAGGAACATTGTAACTGAAATCATTGATAAAAATTAAAAAAGGAAAGATCCCAAAATCGAACCCTGTGGAAGTCCAGCTTTTGTACATTGTATATCAGAAGATGATTGCCCTACCACCACTAGCCGCTTGCAATTCTCAAGATAGGATTTTATGAGATTTAATTCCTTATTAATGACACCATAATAAGAAAGTTTGTTAAAAAGAATGGAATGAGAAATGGTATCAAATGCCTTAGACAAGTCCACCAGACAAGTTCCAATTACCCTTTTATCCTCAAAACCACTTAAAATTAAATTCACTATCTCCTCAACGGCCATGGAGGTTGAACAATTGGGTCTAAAACCATATTGATTAATATACAATAGATCATTCTGAATAAAATAAATATATAGTTGTTGAAGCAAACATGACTCAATTACCTTTCCCAAAATTGGTACAATAGCAACTGGGCGGTAATAACATGCCACTTTATTGTCACTTTTTTGATTCTTTAATTTTGTTTGTGTACATTTTCTTGAGCTTTTTTAAAAGCAATCTTATCCTGATTATTTTTACTGTGCTTCCATTTGTCATAAAAAACTAATAAATACTTGTGCATTCTCTTCAGCTCAGGAGTAAATCACTTATTACAACCTAGTTTGTTGTTCTTATCTCTAGCCTTCCCTTTTACAATAGGACAGTTAATATTAAAATTAGATACAATGGTATTTATAAAATGTGTAAATGGTAACTCATCATTGTCAGTACAATATAAAACAGACCAGTCAATCAAGCTCAAACTATTTGCAAACTTGCCCAATCTTGTTGCAGAAATCATACTTTTACAATAAAATTGATTAACATTGTCCTGATGCAAATTGTTATTCTGTTCTAATGAGAATTTAACTACTACCCCTGCATGATCAGATCCCCTCTTCAATCAAAGCACTGTGCAAAAATTTTTTATTTACATTTGTAAAAATGTTGTCAAGGCAAGCTAAGGTTCTGGTGGGCTTTGATTTTGTATAATATAAGCCAAAAGATCGGAGTAAATTTTAAAAAACCTTTCCTTCGTGGTCCTGAATTTTTAAAATGTCTACATTAAAATTGCCAGCGAGTGCAACATATTTAAAAAGTTTTGGCTTTGATGTTCGAAACAACAATAAGGATTCCAATTTCCTTACAAATTCCTTGAAGCTGCAATTCGGGGTTCGGTATATTGACAAGACTACGAGATCATAATCCACTAGTTTTACAGCACACACCTCAAGTAAGCAATCAAGGCTAAAATTTGACATGTCAATGGTCTCATAATTTAAAGATTTATCTACATAAATTAATGAACCGCCATGAGTCAAAGAAAATTTACGACAATACTTTGATGCTAAAATGAAATTCTCCGGTACATAAAAATAAATTTCCTCCTCTTTCAACCAGTGTTCGTTTAAACAAACCAGGTTGGCAGAGATTTGCTCAATAATGATTTCTAAGTGGTTCAGCTTTTTCCTAAGAGACTAGATATTTAACGACAAAATAGTAATCCCATCCCGCTGAAGTGAGGAGTGACATTTATTTTTAGGTTCACATGTAGTCAATCTCTGCTTAACTATCATATTCTAACGTAAGCCTAAAAAATCGCTTTGGGATAACACTTTTTGGCACATCACCCTCTAACTTGTTGGCATCACTTGTGACTCAATGTTGGCTTCTTGGGTCTTCCCTGAAGGAAGGCATGGGAAGTCATCAGGTGATTGGATGTTGTAAAGGCCTTCATTTGTTGTGGTTGAAGTGGTCAGATCTGCAACTTCCGCAGGACTCGAACTGGGGTAGCTTCGCTTGTATGAACCATGCCCTGTCACAGATGTAACGAGATCTTTTAATCTTTTGAGAAAAATTTCATAAGTAATGTCTCTTCTGAATAATTATATCGACATCAGCCCGTGTAGTGCACTGAAATTCCACCAAATTATTGAAAAGTGATCTGGATGAATGTTGTCCCGGATATAGCCCATGGGAAAAAAAATCAGTCGCTTGTATCCTCGTTTCTCAAAATCGGTAGCCAGCTGTTTAAATGCTAAGTCGTTAAAACACTTTCTTGGATTTTTGCAGTACTTGTCCTTTGTCACCAACCCGTACACGGCTAGAGCTATCCAGTTGATTGAACCCGTATTCATAGGTTGTCAAAGTTAACTAATTGGTTGGAAGAGGTAGGAAAAAACGTGGATTTGCTCAAATTTATTGACGGTGCTTTAGTTGAACTACAAAATTGTTTAAGAACCATCCAAAGACTGTCAAGTAAGTTTTGAAAAGCGCTCCGTACAAGAACAGACAGGCTTTTCAGAAGATGAAGGTAAAGAGGATCAGGGTCAGATTTCTACTTGCATTGAGTAGGCTGTAGCCTGTAGAGAGAGAAAATGTAAAAGTGGATATCTGGTTCTGAGGGCAGTCACCAGTCTGCAGCACCATTCATGTAGTTCACTAGACTGCAATCCCTGCGGATAAGTTAGAAAGGAAACCTTGTTATGAAGTTTATGAGGAAGTGACGGGATTTGAAGATGGAGGCTCTGTGAGATGCAGCGATATTATAGTCATCGAGAGAAAGAACAACCGGGACTTATAATAGATCCAACAGTGAGATTCGAGCAGAATGAAAACCAGCCTTTGGAGGTCCACATGGAAAAAATCAAGATATACGAAAAAACTATTAACTATCATTCTGAAAAATACAAGATCTCTAAATTTGAAGTTTATGGCCTTCTTATTGGTGCCGGAGAAACCATGCCTCAACTAGTTCAAGATTTCTGCAAAAAAATCAATTTGGATAACTATATACTTAATTTAATAGCTTTAACTTCTATCAGATTTTCAATTAACATTATTAAAAACCACCTTTACAATATTATTACAGTTCGGGGCACAGTGCTTGACGCCTGGTTAGCGTATGCTCTGGAATGACTTTTCGCCTCTATATGGCTTAGTACCGTTAGTGTTACAGAAGACTTTTCTCAACAGAAACCAAAATTAAATAATTTAATGTTAAAATATTGGTTTTTGTTATTTTCGTTATTGTCTGCTTTTAATTATGAGAAGTTTGAGTTGGTTCTCGCCTTTCCCAGGCGTCAAGCACCGTGGCGCGAACTGTAACTAGCTGCTAGTCCCGTGCTTCGCAACAGGGAAAAAATTCAGAGTAGAAAAACTAAGCGGTTATGTGTGCTGCATTCTGTGGTTAGCCCGTGGAACACTACTACGAATCAAGATCAGCTGTTTGTAGACAGATGAACACACACCATCCCATTTTTATATAATTTAATCTTATCAAAATCAATGTATTCTTTGTTATTCAGCAAATTACATTGTGTGATAAGATGTTAATTTTTAAAATAAATTATCTATATATATGGATAGCCCAATATTACAGAAGGTATGTCAAAATATTTCATGATTTACCCCCTCCCTAGCAGGGGGAAAGTGGGGAGATCTCAGCAATAGGCCCATATTTGTTAGAGATGCACTACCAAGCTTCCTGCCTAGTTTCAGCACAACTCATGGGCACTTTTGAGACCATTTGGGCAGAGCCAAACAAAAATGGAAATATACATGTCTTATTTCCAGGTAATACCTATCTTCCCACCAAATATCTGCTCAATCAGTCCTGTTGGTTTTTGCGTAACGACTGATAAACAAACACACAAAATTAAGCTTTTACTATATCACAAATAGTATCTAAACTAATTTAGCTCCATTCTTCAGGAAGTATATATGTCCCATGGCCTAAGTTCCACTACTATGCCATAAATGTCTGTGCGTTTTGTATACCGTTGTACAGTATTGTAAAAAAATGTCCAAGCTCCTGTGGTGAAAGCAAATCAGCTGGCTAAATGCTAATACAAAATTTTAAAAATCTGGACTACTCTGTAGTGAAACATTATGATTAGTGAAGACTTGTACCCATAAGATTAACATTGTAGCATTTGGGGCAGACGATTAACGTTGTAAGATTAACGTTGTAAGATTAACGTTGGGGCAGAACCAAATGACGTGCGACGAAGAGAAATTACCTGAATGTTTCTCACTGCTCAAGGTAATGGGGAAGTATTTATTTATGTATTAAGAGCGTAAATTAGATCTTTGTCGCTGGGAGAAAAGTGTGACTGTGCGACTTGTAATGGAGCACAGTCATTTTCCAAAAGGGTCAAAGATACATTCAAATTACATACACAATTTTCCTAAAACAGACATACAAAAATTCACTTTCATCCATTTTGGCTGAATTCAGGAGATTGAGGTTATACACACCAAGTCAGTTAACTTGGTCCAAAGCAACAATTAATCCGCTGTTTATTACTACTTAAAACGAGCGGAAAAGTAAAGCACGGTGAGCAAAAAACTTTTGCTTGCAAAACAGAAAACGGGTGTTTTACAATGTGTTTTTAGATCGTAAAGAAGCTCTTTAGGTACGGTTGTGGGAAAAAGTATTTTCAAATTCAGTACAACCGTCTTCTTTGGGAAGAAGTCTGGACAAAAATCTGGATCATAACACGCACGGACAAAAATGATCTAACACGAACTTCAGTTTCTCTAACGCATACCAAAAAAAATAATTAAACATTCCTAGACTTAACAAGCCATTCATTTCAGACAAAACTGTAATTGAATTCACGTATATTGATTACTTGCTTGTGACATCTGATTTGTCGATAACCTGTCGTTACACGTTAACAGATGTAATTCTGCTAAAATTATTCCCCACATTATGGACAAAAAACAAACCGAGGGAAGCCCAAGCCCTACAGAATAAAAAAATCGGAAAATGAAAACCATGAATCCAGGGCAAACATTGTGACACATCAGTCATTAAAATCGGTTCAGAAATAACAAAGGAGTTTTCCTAAAATCGCCTTGACTAAAGATAACACAGGGTCCCCACCCAACCGTGAAAACCTTGAAACCTTGAATAAGCCGTGAATTTTGTATACCGTGAAAAAACCTGGAATAAGCTGTGGATTTCGATATCAAACCTTAAAAATATATCAAACTTGAAAAACAATAACAAAATATCTTATCAGAAAATATCACTTTTGTTTTCAGATAGGGAAATGTACAACAGAATTATTTAGTACGATGTTAATATGGTGAATACCGCGTCGTCTGCCTACTTGCAGATTGCAGCTGTGCGGATGATTTAGGACTGGTTCTGGTTTCCACTGTGCAAAGGAACTCGGGCGACAGTTGTTAAGTTGCTGGTGTTTTTTTTCACTTTCAACTGACTGCTGACTGACACTTGTGTAAGACCGTGTATGTGTCTTCTTTACTGTATGTCATTTGCCTACCGTTTTGTATTAGTCGGTGACAGTAGACAGCTACTGGAACTAGACTGTTAACTATACAACTGTCGCGTCAGTAACTCGCCCATTCCGTTCAGTTTACAAGGTGCGTACTGCGTAGCCAATTCGAGAGAAATTACCCTTGCCGGTGATAATTTTGAACTTCGAGGGTAAAAAGGGGTAATTTTACTAAAGACTTTAAAAATATACAAATTTATATTATACTCTGTTATATACTTATTATTACATTCATTGAAAATATACAAATTTATATTATACTCTGTTATATACTTATTATTACATTCATTGATGTTTATTTATGATTAAATTAGGCCTAGTACATTTCCCTACTTTATCGACTCTTCCGACTTTCGTTACTCTGACGAATACTCAAGAACTACATGACAGAAATCAAGCTTGAGTAAGATTACATGTAGAGTGATCGTCTCATGTTAAAAACGTGGAAGAGCCACGAGTGCCAGGATGAAAAGAAGTCCGCTAAGTTGCAGTAATGTTTGCAAGTTTTAACATCAACCAGACAATAAATAACGGAAATAGAAAATGGGGATTATTGTCACCTGTCTCCACCTACCTAATCCTAGCAGTTGATAGACTGAAAGATAGGACAGCGTTAGCTGTTTTATAATTGTCGTTTATGGCTGTAAACAAAATTGCATCAGCTGTTAGTCATTTATATACTGTGATTTTTTAAGCAGTAAAATAAATCCTGAGAAAAATCCGTTATATCTCGTATGAAAAAATTGAGACTAACCTGGTTGGCTGGCAACTTCTATTTTCATTCTTTATTCTAAACTTTAAAATTAATTATACATCAGTGACATCTATAGGCGGCTCCTCAAACCTATCAAATTTCAAGCACATTTTCTTTATTTCATTAACACTCTTTACTCAAATGCAGGAGTTTAGGTTTTGAGGGTAATTTTGACGAGGATTGAGGGTAATTTGGGAAAAAGTTATTGGCAACACTGAGCGAAGTAGAAATCACCAGCAACCGATGATAACCGATTAACTTGTGACATGACCCACGACGACTTGGAATGTTGGAAAGTTTTAACTAGTATTTATAGTATTTATTTGACCGCTGCGCCGCGTCTGCGTTGTGGTTTTGCGACAGGTATAGGTTAAGTTTTTTAATATTTCGACCGTGAAATTGACAATTTTTAGACCTTGAAACCCGTGAATTTGATTATTAAGTTTGAGTGGGAACCCTGTTAACAAAAATATTTGTCTCATTTTTACTGCAGAATATAAGAATAAAGTTGAAAATGTACATTTTTATATATTAAAACGACCTCAGAAGGAATTGAAATAAACGATTACTTGAGTAGCATGACACGTGATGTTACAATTAAACAAGACACAATAAATTGTATAGTTGTAATCTTACTGTATCTTATTTAAATTAAATACACAGATAAATTATCTATTACTTCGGGATTTAGAGCAATACGATTTCAGAACACATCCCTAGGAACAAACTGTAACTTAAATCACTTTAATTATAATTCCTACAAAACCATTACACTAATTATAACGTGTAATGTCAAGATTAACTCTGATGAAAAACATGTAGCGCTACATATTTTATGATATTTAATTATCACTATCAAGTTCACGCATCTAAAGAGTGTTCCCAGTATGAGTGACAAATTTGAATCAGTTAAACGAGCAGAGATGGCAAATGAGGTAGATACAGAAAATGAGGAAATTGAAATTTCCGGAAGAAAAGGTCGCCGTCGATTGGTTCTCTACTGTGTTATATCATACGTTATTCTGATGATAACAGTGCCCCTCTGTTTCTTGTATCTACCCTCAGTGTTTGATAACCTACCATGTCCTAGCCACATGAGCATTCCTCTTCTAAACCCCAAAATTCACCCAAACGGATCTGTAGAGGACGATGGAGATTTGTACTACGATAGCCATGTGTTCACCGACAATGATACCACCCGAGGCTGTAAGTGCCAGCTCAAGCCATGCATTAGGAAGTGTTGTGCCAAAGATGAACACTATATCTCTGTCCCTAAGTTGCCTTCTAAGTGTGAAAAGAATCCCAAACCTTCTCCGTTCAACAACTTCAGCCTATCAGTCCACTACAACCCCGAGAAATCAGCTGATGTGCCATCAGATCACTTTGATATCATTTTTGGTGATGTTTGTACCTTCCGAAAGTTTAAGTTGAATCCAAAAAAACTTCCAACAGATGTGCACTTACTTATGACGAATGGACACATCTTTTACAAAGGAAAGTATTTAGATACATCAAAATATTGCTTTGACTCCAAAAACGGGAGTGATATAATTTACACGTACGTGTGTTTCGAGAAAGACAAAGAAGCTGATTTAGTTTACACAATGTACCCCATCTTCTTATTGTTTTCTTCCATATTTTTGATCGCTACCTTCTTAGTTTACTCCATCATCCCTGATCTTCGCAATCTTCATGGCAAGTCGCTCATGTGCTACGTTGCTTCTCTCTTTGTCACCGATGTTGGAGTGTCTGTCTCTCATATCACAGGGAGCTACATCTCTAAACTTCCTTGCATAACGTTAGGTAAGTTTTATTAATATGTTTTATTCCAATTCAGTATAACCTAATGAAGTAGATTCTCTTAGTTAATTTATCAATAGGTAATTGGGTTGATAGGTAATTTCTTAATAGTTTAATAGGTAATAAATAGGTAATAGCCTGATTATAAGATATTTCTGTAGGTAATGCTTGGAACCCTAGCCATGGATCTAGGCCCAGGAACTTGATAATTTTCCTTTTCACAGATATATCAGGGAACAAGGTAGATAGGTCGCACTTTTGAAAATGGGGTTTGTCAGGGTGTTCTATTGACTCGGTTTCCATTGACTTGGCAGCTTTAATTGAAGACGTATAATCTAATTTCATTTTTTATTTAATGAGATACACAGTAGATCGGGTGAAAGTAGATCTCTAATTGCCATATATATATTGTAAGAATAGCTCCTCTTTCATTATCAACAAATGACTACCTATATTAATTTGTGTACTTGGTTTATTCCTTAGGATTTTAATTTTTTTATGTGGGAATGCCAAATCGATATAGTGTTCAATAAAATAGAAAATGAGTCGAACATTTCATTAACACTGCCCGCAGACCTGACAATATCCCATGATTCAGAATGTAAAAGACGTTTGAAGACAGAAAAAGAACTTAAGTTTATAGCTCGAATAAACATGAAAACCCCAGCTGAATCATATTTAGGAACTGTACGTGAGATGATCCGATATTGCTGCCTTTAAAACCATAGAATTGATCGATGAGGTATCCAGGTTTGTTTAAACATGATCCCCCTTGAACTCCCTGTAAACGAATCAATCAGATTTCTCATAACAAATGAGCTCCTCATGTCTATTATATTTATGTAATCTGGAGTAGATTATCCTAAGTCAATATTGAAGTCACCAACTACAACTACCATAGAGCTATACTTAACCAAATTATCAAGACTATAGTAAATCTGTTCAAAAAACTCATCACAAGATGAATCAGGAAGTATATACCATGATGACAATAATTGATTGGGGTGGTTCAAATCTTAGAGCAAAGAGCTCACAAACACATTCCAAGCAGTATTGTGAGATATCAACTGTAGTAAACATTAGATTTTCTTTAACCAAAAGCCAAACACCTCACCTGGCACGAGAGTTTCTACAAAACATGGATCCTGTAGTGTAACCATTATCAATATAATATCATCCTCGATATCTTTAATAAAGTGCTCTGAAATACACACAATGTCTGGTGATTGAATACTGACTATCTCACATTGGCTTATCGTTAATAAAAGATTTCTTAAATAGTAAAAAATACCCCCGTAGCAGCAAACCTGCGTACTCAGCGAATTTCCAATGCATATATATGTATCTTAATACCACATAAAGCCACATACCAAGTTTCATCAATATACATTCATAAATAAACGATTTATGACATTTTAATTATTCTCCATAAGAATAACATGGCGGCTGAGTATGCAGGTTTGCTGAAGGAAGGAACACAAAAAATGGGGTTTTATACAAATATCAATATAACTCATTTAGGTAAAGCCACATACCAAATTTCATTAATTTATTTTCATAATTAAGGGAGATAACACGTTACTTATTCTCCATAAGAATAACATGGGGCTGAGTACGGAGGTTTGCTGCTACGGGAGCCTTTGGCAAAAAATTGTTTTTTTGAGCAAATATCAATGGTCCACAACCAGATGAAGCCGTATACCAAGTTTCGTCAGTATACTTTCATAAATAAGCGAGATATAAAATTTTTCTTTTCCTCCATAAGAATAACATTAGACAACGTACTGTGTTTAGCACTTTCAATATCTCGGTAACCAATTGACGTAGAGAAATGATCAAAATACCAAATTGTGTGTTTTTAAGCTGAATCCAATGGTAAAAACTAAAATTTGACTATTTCCAAAATTATATGTAAAAAATTCAAAAAACCCATTTTTGGGGTACAAAACCCCCCCAAAATACCCCTTCGGATAGAGCGATCTGGCTGGTTTTCGAACTTAAAGTCATAAATGTTGCTTTACACGTTCATACCAAATTTCATCAAAATCGGATAATTTTTACGAGAGTTATCGTGCTCACGGACACATATATATATATATATATATATATATATATATATATATATATATATATATATAGATAGATATATATATATATATACAGTTTCGAACGAATGGTGTTTTTGGGGTCTGGGACCTCAAAACGAAAAGTTATCATGGTCCCGGGCCTAGGTCTTACCATGCCGACTACGGTAATAGCTTCTTCCCTATAGGGGAAATTCGCTAAAATCTTCTTTTAAACTCTAATAAATCAAAGTTTGTATCTTTTTCAACAAAACAAGCTAGAGCTAGACTTCAAGTCCTTCAATATTTGTTGAAGATGAAATATTGGACCAAGGAGAGGAAACCAAATTTCTGGGTCTGGTCGTAGATGAAAACTTATCATGGGACGATCATGTCAATCTCATAATCCGCAAGACATCAAGTAGACTTTATGCTTTAAGGAGGATGGCACGTTCATTTAACATCGAAACATTAAAAGCTATTTACTTTGCCTTAATCCATTCACATATTGCCTATGGTGTTTGCATCTATGGATCAACAAACAAAATTAATATGGATAAAATATTACTCCAACAAAATAGGGCTTTAAGAATAATTTTGAATCTGAAACAAACCGACTCAGTTAAAGAAGTTTTTTTTTCAGAATTACGGATATTTACAGTAAATACATTTATGAGACAATAAAATTTATATGAAATAACAATAGAGTTGCAATAGGTAACACTGCTCACATATACAACACCAGATCACACCGGATGGTGGAACAGCATAGGCTGGAATTTTATAAAAAGAAAACTATTTTAAAGGAAATAAGTTCCTCGACGGCCTGCCACCAACTATAAAACAAGATAAAGACCTTAAAAAGTTTCTAAATTTATTAAAAGTATTTTTAATTGAATCGGCCTTTTATTATATTCATGAATTTTGCCCTTAAAATTAAACAAGTTGGACTAAATTGAAGAGTTGATTGTTTTGGTTAGTTTTAGTATATTTTGATAATTGAGTTTTACGTGTAGAAATTATCTGTTTATGCATTACTGTACCAATTATTAAATAAAATATTACCTACTATAGAAAAAAAGTAGAATTATGACACTATTTCATGTACCAGGTTGAACATTTTATGAAATAAAGATGTTTTGATTTGATTTGATAAAAACTGAATACTGATGCAACATTTGAAGGGAGTATGGCTATCTTGAATTATCTACCTGTTTGGGGGGATAACAAATAGAACTGCTGGATAATGCTATGGAATCATAACCTGTCCTCATCCCTGTCACATGTAAATTGTATCAGCTGGGTTATTTATTATTTGATTTCAATCACTTAAGTATCGTTAGAGTTTTCATAAAATTCCCTAAAAGTAATTACTCTTGTAAATATTTTTTACAATGGCCGCCATTTTGAAATTGTCAGATATAATTTTACCATAGCTTTTGAGTTGATATCCCCTATTGCCATAAACAGTTGTCTTAGGTTTGGTTGAATTTGGCTCCTTGGTTTTAAAAATATGAACTTTTAAGTGAAAAATACATACGGGATGTAATAAAAGACGTCTTACAACACTTAAGATATATTTACACTTATACTGATTCACATACAGACGGGTCCCCATTATTGTAAAATACGGGTCCACCTGTATGTAAAAATACATACAGACCAACAACGGAAAGCACCGGAGACCCATGTTCATATGATAAAATGTGTTTATATTGACCCAAGGAGTAATGCCATATACTTTTGTCCAGAGAGTTACGGGTCACCCTGTATACTGAAACATGGTATATGGCTTTATATCTGGTTGTGATCTATTGTTATTTTTATTTACCCAACAAAACAACTTTTTGCCGATGGTTCCCGTAGCAGCAAACCTGCGTACTCAGCCCCCAAGTTATTTTTATGGACAATAAGTACAGGGTGACCATACGTCCCGGTCTGGCCGGGACATTCCCGGGTTAGACCGCTTTTGAGGGCGTCCCGTCGGTTTCCAAAAATTCCCTACAATGTCCCGGTTTCGTGCAAAAATAAAAAAATAAATATTTGTACTAACAAAGATAATAATTTATCAATGGTTTCATCGCAATTCATAAAAGCTTGAAAAAAGTGCACGAAAATTCAGGTTATTCAGGTTATAGGTAATAGGGTTTTTGATACGTCAAGGGAGTAATAAATATACAAGATTTCTGTTGTTTAGCCAAGCCATTGTTCTTTAGTTCAAGTAGGAATTAAGGAACACAAAGTTGGATTCAAGGATTTATACGTTTTTAACCGTGTGAGTAATAAGTATGAAGAAAATAATCTTAGTTTTGATAATACAAACCCATTTCCATGGAGTAAGGCTATAGGTTTTCGGACTTCACTGGGGACCCCCCTCCCCACGGGTACTACGATGTTCCGGTCTAGGCCAAAACATTTATGGCCACCCTAAGTAAGTAAAATTTTGAGCCACTTGACTTAAATATTAAATCATTTATTCTCCTCCTAATTAATGATTCACCTTTAATTGAACAAGAAGGGGGTACCCACCGGAGTCTGTTGTTGTATGTAAAAGGACTAAATAGGTTCTTTTATTTTGGCTCAATGAATGATTATAATCTAAGCCATGCCAAGCAGATTGGTAACATTTTAGAGAAGTATCTTGGCCAGGAAAATGTACCTGTGCATAATGTGTCTGTACCCCAGCAAAATAACACTGTGGACTGTGGCCTAAAACCTTCTCACGCATGTATGGAACAAAGAAACAAAGTTTCATCATAGTCAGTGCACCCGTTTTCCCATGAAAAGCAAACAAAAACCCGTCCTTGAGCGTTACTGACAGACAGACAGACAGAAATTGAGATAAGACTTGTTTTGGCTTCTCTAGGATGTAAAACGTGAAAATATGTACAAATTTCATAATTCCAAGAAATGTACAGTCAAAACTCTAATTTTATTGATATAGATAGTGGGAGATGATTTTAACATTAATTTTGATGTAACAAAAAAATAGTAAAGCTGTAAAAGAGTTCCTGAATCTTTTTAGACAACACAGTTTTTATCATTGGAATAATACTCCTACTAGAGGAAATAATTATTTGGATAATGTTTTTATTCGTAACTATAATTTAAGTTATTTCTAGTGTAAATAAATTTATTTTTCCTTTTTCAGATCATAAAGTAATTTTTGTTTGTACTGAATTATAAAACCATCATTGAGTGTGAGAAGCACCTCACCTGTATTCAGTAGGTTCAATATCCAAGTCTCATTAAGGTTACCACAGAAAAATATTACCCCCTTAACCTTAAAACTAGCTTCATATGATATGTCACACTTTTCTCAAATGTATTTAATGTAATATTAAATCATATAAATTACTATAAAATTGTTGTTAAAGTAAATGAAAAGGGATCAGCTATTAAAAACAAACATAATAAAAATTGGTAGAAAAATGATTTAGCTGCTATGAAAGACAAATTACTGTATTTAAATCGCTTGCTCAACTGTACAAACAACATCAGTAATCCAGATCTCAAGCAACACTATAATGTTTTAAAACAACAGTATAGAATTGATGTTCATGAAGCTAAGCTTGCTAAAAATGTATAATATATTAAAAATAGTAAAAATAAATGTAAAGTTGCTTGGGACATTATAAAAGTTAATTCTGTAAGTAATAAGCAGGAAATCTGTCAAATTTAACCTGTTACGTTTAATAATTAATTATTTTATTGATGCATCTCAGGAAATAAACAAGAAAGCTGAAAGTTTTACAACTATCACTTCTTACAGAGGGTTTATGGATATAGTTCTATTAACAGCAAGACTATCTTTAAGTGGTTAGCAGTAACTCCAAAAGATATTTTAAGTGCAGTCAAGGGAATGCGTAGCTCTGATAGCTATGATTTCTACAATATGTCAAATTATCTATTAAAATGCATCAGTAGTAGTTTAGTTGAGCCTCTTGCTAGGTGCATGAATTATCTTCTAAGAGATGTTATTTTTCCAGACCAATAAAAATTTTTCGTGTATGCCCACTCTATAAGAAAGGTTCTAAGGACCATGCACAGAGTTACCGCCCAATCTCTGTCATTCCTGTAGTTGGTAAATTGATTGAAATTCTAGTATATAATCAGGTTTCTTCTGTTTTTGCAAAGTAATCATTTAAATAAGCCCTGCACAATTTGGTTTCAGAAAAGGAAAATCTACTTTAAATGCTCTAGATTATTTAATTAGACAAATACATTCATCTTTTGAGGAATCTCAAGTTGCACTATGTGATCTTAGCAAAGCTTTTGATTGTGTCGAAAGTAATAATTCTCATCACAAAATTAAAATATTACGGCTTTAGTGGATCTGAATTAAAGTTTTTTTAATCTTATCTTGATAACCACAGACAAATAGTACATATTAATAACCATTGGTCTGACGAGGGCCAAGTAAAATGGGGAGTTCCGCATGGTTCTGTTCTGGGCCCCCTCCTCTTCCTAATCTACATTAATGATCTGCCTTTCTCAGTTCTTTCAAAAACTATTTTTTACGCAGATGACACAAGCTTTATCAATGTTAGCAAAGAAGTCAATAACCTTGAGCTTTTGGCCAATGAAACACTATCAGTGGCTTCATTACAATGGTTTTTTGTTAAATTCAGATGAAACAAAAAATATATCTTTCAATGTCGGACATTATTGTTCTCGTTCTTTACCAGAACAATCCAGGGACTCAGTAACATTTCTGGGCATTCATATTGATCCAAATTTAACATGGAACTCTCATATTACCGATTGATTATCTAAATAAGAGGCTATCGCGAATAATTTATCTTTTAAGAAGACTAATTGATGTAATTCCTCAAAATTATTTTGCCTATTTTGCTTATTTTCAATCTATTTTCCGTTATGGGTTGGTTCTGTTTGGTAATTGTACAAGAATTTAAGAAATATTAAAACTTCCGAAGAAAGCTATTGGAACCCTCAAAAACTGTCATCAAATGGAGCACTGTAAACCACTTTTCATTCATTTTCAAATTCAAACCATTATTAATCTTTACATTTTTGAGGCCATTTACATTATTAGCAATCCAAAATTATTAAGTTTTAAAAATACTGTTCTTAATCATAGTACTCGTAGAAAGGATCATGCTGATATTGAATTTACACACTTAAGCAAAACACTCAATAGCCATATTGTTTTATCATTAAAAGTCTATAATTTTTTAGAAAGTAAAATTCTTTGAACTATTATCCATATCCCTTTAACATATTAAAAAAAGTTTTACTCTTGGCTGTTGGAAAATCCGTTCTATAGTTTAAGTGAATTTTTCAATCCAAAAAATGTAGATTTTTAGTTGTTAACACTTGTTTGTTATTCAGTATTTATTTATTGTATTATAATTTGTTCAACTGACTTGGCATGTGCTGTAATACTGACTTTGTCAATGATCTATGCATTCTCACGGCAAATAAAGATCTTTTCATTTTATTTTCATTTCATTATTATGTCTCCCTTAATTATGAACATAAGTTAATAAAACTTGGTATGTGGCTTCATCTAGTTGAGTTCTATTAATATTTGCATAAAAGAATTCTATTTTTTTGTATCATGTTGCAGCAAACCTGAATAATTGCAGCAACTCATCCCCAATGTTATTTTCATGGATAATAATTAATATTTTATATACCGCTTATTTGTGGATATATTTTTATGAATCTTGGCACCTCAGTGGCTTTGTGGGTTATTAAGACATGCATTGGAAATTCGGTGAGTACGCCAGTTTGCTGTGGCGGGATATTTAAAGTTTCTCTTGCTACTCATATATATATATTTTAATATGAAGTTTCTACTTGGCACCATTTCAATATGGCGGCCAGTTTTGTTTTTCGAAGCTAAATATCTTAAAAACTAATATTTATGAAAAAAATGTAAAATCAAAAAGGTTGTGTCATTTTGTCCTAAAAATAATAATATAAAGATTTTTTTACCATACTACGCTGCAATAATCTGATCTGCAGCTGATCTGTTTAGCCAGTGTTGCCAACATGGTTTCAAGCGTACACGACGTTACCTGGTTAATACGTGCATACTGTTTTGTTTTCTTTGGTTGAAACACTGGTAAAAATAATAACAAAATTCAAAACATTGTACTATTGATGTTTTGTTTATTTATTAACTGTTTGTCCGAGATTGCATGAGGCCGCTCGTGTTTTATCCCGTTAATAATTAAAATCACCAACATCCCTGAGGATGTGTTTTCAAATAATCACAGCTGTACTTTCAATTGTTATGTAAATAGTGACAAAACGTAAAATATAATGATAATAATTCATAACCTCATAGTTTCGTTTACAGAATGTTAATTTTCAAATAAATATTCACATTTTTTATTTTATAGTGTTTATTTCATAGTGTAGTATGGTGAAAAATAGCATTCGCACCTCTGCCGAAAGGGTTTAGCATAGCCCTCGAACGTTTTTATGACCTCGACTTCGTCTCGGTCATAAAACGCGATCTCGGGCCAGCAAAACCCCACTTTTGGCCCTTGGTGCGAAATATACTATTACTACACAATTTTAAATGACTGAGAAATTGTAATTCGTATAAGTTAAATCATGATGTTTTAGACCAGACATGGCAAAAAAAGCATGTTTTAGCTTGTAAAAATTGCTATTTCTCAGTTGTTTTTTTTTCAGTTAAAATCATATATAGTTCAGTCAAGTTAGACATTAAAAAGGGCCCAAGCATGCAAAAGGTCATGTAGTTCTAATTTTTAGCGAATTTCCGCTATAGGGAAGAAGCTATTACCCTAGGGGGCATGGTAAGACCTAGGCCCAGGACGATAACTTTTAGTTTTGAGGCCCCCAGATGCCAAAAA
This sequence comes from Allygus modestus, assembly GCA_963675035.1. Classification (NCBI taxonomy): domain Eukaryota; kingdom Metazoa; phylum Arthropoda; class Insecta; order Hemiptera; family Cicadellidae; genus Allygus; species Allygus modestus. The sequence goes on along the minus strand of OY776111.1, from coordinate 376,759,129 downwards.
CACCATTCGTTCAAATTCATATATATGTATATGTGTGTCCGTAGGCACGATAACTTTCTTAAAAGTGGTCCAATCTTGATGAAATTTGGTATAAACGTGTAAGACAGCATCTATTTTCATGAGTTTGAGAACCAGACATGTTGCTCTACTTTAAGGGGGGGTTTTGTACCCCAAAAATGGGTATACAATTTGAATTATTCTCCATAAGAATAGCATTGGGAATGAATACATAGGTTTGCTGAAACAAGGATCTCAAACAATTGGTGTTTATGCAAATATAAATATAATTCAACTAAGTGAAGCCACATACCAAGTTTGATCAATATTCATTCATAAATAAGCAATTTATACTATTTTAATTATTCTCCATAAGAATAACATGGGGGATGAGTATGCAGGTTTGCTGCAAAAAGGCACACAAAAAATGGGTTTTTATGTGAACATCAATATAACTGAACTAGGTGAAGCCACATACCAAGTTTTATTAATTTACTAGCTGTCTACCCGTCCTTCGTACGGGTTGTATATAAATGGTAGATTAACTAAAGCAAATAACAATCCACATTATTTTACAATATTAAAATTACATTTTTCACGTTTAATGTACAGTTAAATCAAAGTTAATTAACAAAATATACTGTCAGATAGTTCGGATCCTGTTGCTAAGTCGAGGAACTTTGTTGGGTAGTAAACGGTGTTTGGTTTGCGACTCTAAATCGGTACACGTAACACTTTGGATTCGTTTTTAGAAATAAAAGAACTCAAATAAAAAAAAAATATATCGGGGAAGGGGGGAGGGGGGGCATAAATATAAAATCGGTTGGGGGAGCAAAATATAAAATCGGGGGGGAGGCAAAAATAAAAATCGGGAGAGACAGTAAAATATAAAATCGGGGGGGAGGGGCAAAAAATAAAAATTTAAAATCGAAGGGGGGGGGGGGAGAGCAAAATATAAAATTTGGGTTGGGGCAAAAATAAAAATGGGGGGAGCAAAAATATAAAATCGGGGGGGAACAAAAATATAAAATAGGGGAGGACATAAAATAAAAATATAAAATCGAAGTGGGGGCAAAGATATAAAATCGGGGGTGAGCAATATATAATATCAGAGGGGGGGCAAAAATAAAAATCGGGTGGGAGCAAAAATATAAAATAGGGGGGGACATAAAATAAAAATATAAAATCGAAGAGGGGGGGGAGGAATATAAAATTGGGGGTGGGGCGAAAATACAAATTGGGAATCGGGGAGGGGGGGGAGCAAAAATATAAAATTGGGGGGGTGCAAAAATATAAAATCTGGGGGGGTACAGGAAGTATCGGTAAAAATTGTTTTTTGTGCTTATAAGAATAGACCACAACCAGATGAAGCCACATTAATATTTTTGTTCCTTAATATTAATTAATAGCTAGCTGACGTACCCGTTCTTCGCACAGGGGTTTTCTCTACCCGTTCTTTAGTCAATGCAATTTGCATTTTAGTTAGCTTGAAACAGCTATTCTTGCTTCTGCTCTTTAAGCTGTCAAATGGATGTATCCACAGCTGTTCGCATTACAGTTTCTGAATGTTTACTCTGAAATGTAAACATTGAAACTTAGGACGTTCACGGGGCGTTGCCCGAGGGTATTTTAAGGAAGTGAATAGGCCTATGTGTTGCATGGGTTCAAGATCTACCTATGTGTAAAGTTTCAGCCCAGTCGGGCTGAAACCCATTTTTGCGTTCACTCATAACATCAGACAGACAGAAGCCATCTTTTTTTTATAATATTATAGATAGATGTTCATAATTAAAGGAGACATTAAATTTTACTTATTATCCATAAGAATAACATGGGGGCTGAGTACACAGGTTTGATGCTACGGTTACAATCCTTAAAAATTGCTTTTTTTGTGCAAATCACAATAGACCACAACCAGATAAAGCTGTAAACCAAGTTTTGTTAGTATACGTTCATAAATAAGCGAGATATAAATGTTTTCTTATCCTCCATAACATTGGACAACATACTATGTTTAGCACTTTCAATATCTCTGTAACCAACTGACATAGAGAAATGATCAAAACACCAAATTGTGTGTTTTTTAAAGCTGAATCCAATGGTGAAAACTAAAATTTGATTCCAATAAATATTACATGTAAAAACTTCAAAAAAAAACAATTTTTGGGGTACAAAATACCACTTTGGATGAGGCCATCTGTCTGGTTTTCGAATTTAAAGTCATAAATGCTGCTTTACACGTTTGTACCAAATTTCATCAAAATCGGACATTTTTGACAAGAGTTATCACACCCATGGACACATATATATATCGCACCCTTCCCCTAGCCACTATATGTCACAGTCTGGGATGAATACAGCCATAGTGTAAGTGGAGCGCGCTTTCATTTACATGTTCCTGGACCTTTTTACAGTAATTTATTTAGAATGATTCTTATATATTTGATTTCTGTATAAAATACGGAATACATCGATGTAAAAATCTTTTTCTTAAGTAAATGTTAGATTTAATTAAAAGTATTTAAGATTTGTGATAGCGGGACACAAAAAAGTCACCCATCGTAAAAAATTGTTTGTATTTTATGTAAAAACAAACTTCCAGTGAGAGAGTTGTAGATAATTAGTTTATCTACAACTTTTATTTCACATATTTTTCGAAAAGTTGTTTAGTTTGTTCAATAATCAAAGGTAAAGGCCGTTCAATAATCAAAGGCCGGGACAATGGTCATTTCAACTCGCGCCGCTAGTCTCGCTTTCCGTCTAGCCACGCTTCCGGTGGCTCCGCAGCGGTGGCGTTTTGGTGGTTTTTATAGTATTGCTTCTTTGAGTTGGTCAATTTTTTCCTTAGCTGCTTGTTCATTTTATTTGCTTTCTTAGACAAAGCTCTACTTTTGAACTTTCTAGCTGTGTTGCTTATATTTATTATTTCTTGTTTTTCTGATTTAAGCTCCCTGGAAATACATTTTTGATTAGCTAGCATTATGCCTCGACAGAGTTTCAGGAAAAGAAACATTAAAATATGACATGAAAATAGTGCAGAAAGTATCATATTTATTTTCAACTGGTGATAAATAAAAGTCAAACCATGTTTCACTTTGAAGAAGATTGATGAACTGTGCAATATTAGACTCACAAAATTTTCTTTTATATTCAAAACTAATGTATGAGGAATTATTTACTGGAGCTTTGCATTTGAAAATTTCAAGTATTTGACCATCATGATCTGAAAGTTGAGTGTTGACTCCAATTATTTTATAAAATAGACTGTCTAAATTAGTGAAAATATTGTCTATAGCGGTTTCTGTTGATTCAGTAATACGAGTATGGAAGTCAACCAATGATTGAAACCCATTCGCAGTAACAATATTTAATAAGCAATTTATATTCCTGTCTGTTTCATTTAGGATATCAATGTTGATGTCCCCAAGAAAAACAACATTCTTGTATTTTAAATTTATTATTTCTAGTAAGATATTGAATCTTCTAATAAATTCGGGTTCATTTTGTTTGATAGGATTTCTATAGCAGCCAGTTATAAGCAATTTGTTGTATGTTTGTACTTTTTCTAATTCTAAAAAACAACACTCAAATATTTTGTCTGTGAGAAGATCCTGAATTTGTGAAAATGTAATTTCTTTGCAATTTAGAAATGGTTTTGTTAAAATAATTTCGGACTGTAATTAGCACTGAGGTTAGCGTGCTCGCTTCATAATCTGAAGTTCGCTAGATCAATCCTGAGCAAAATCCTGAGAAAATTTTGTGAAGGTTCGATACTGGATCCAGCTGCCATTGGTCATTGGGCTATTAATTAATGATCCTGGCTCAAGAATCAGTCGGTCTTAGTCACTAACAAGGCATCTCATCCATTCTGCACTCATCATTCATTCATATTTTCCTTAAAATACGCCCTAGTTGCGTCGGCATCTTAGACAATGGTTTAATGAATATTAGATGTAATACATGTACCAAGTTTGAAGTTGATACCTAAAAAAAGTTATGTTAAATTATGATAAACGGAAATCTATATTTTTTAGGATATATGTTTATACAGTACGAACTTTGTCGCTTATTTTTATGTGTACAATAACATCCTAAATTATTGGAACGTTTTTTCCGAACACCCTGTATATAAATAATTAGTTTTTAAGATTAATAAAATAAAATATTTATGTTGGCTTAACGGATGGTAAATAATATCTATGTATACAGTTGTATACATAGATATTATTTACCATCCGTTAAGCCAACACTCTGGATATTTATCCAGAGTATTATTTGGTAATGAATAACAGGTATAATAAATAACATTTAAGTTTATTACAAAAATTTAAAATACATAATGCAATAAAAAGAGCATAATCCCCTTAGTGTGCAAAATGAGTAAATAAAGATATTAATCATGTAACTCTCTCTAGGTAATGAATAATCACCAATAACATTCAGTTCAAATTATTTTGTATAATTCATCTTCGTTAGCTCATATTATTGATTATAAACTTAATTAATAATTTGTGTATTGATGTATTTATTAATTTAAAATGTCGTATAATGTTAACATGAACAAAAAACCCATCAATTAGCAAACACTAAAACTAATAGACTCTATTTTTATTTAAAAATAATTTTCTCCTGTCTCCCTTTTCTTATTTTCATACCTTTTCTAAAACAATCGATTTCTTTGTTATAAATATACCTTTCAAGACTTTGGGATATGATTCCTCATGAAAAATTAAAGAAAAAAGTGCATAAGAAGGTATGTCCTAAAACGCTTAGTTTTCCGTCTACCTGTCTGTATGTGTTTTCTACTTCATACGGTATATCTTAGGAACCTCTGAAGATATCAACTTCAAACTTGGTACATGTTTTACATCTAATAATACCTATCTTGCTTTGGAATATCAAGTTTATACTTTGTACCATTTCAAAATGGCGGCCATTTTTGTTTTTTTTAAAGCTAAATATCTTAAAAACTGTAACATTTAGGAAAAAACATTAAGATACATAAAAGTTGTGTCATTTTGTTCTAAAAAAATGATATGAAGATATCTATAGAATTATAAATAACTCAGTATTTGTTATTTGTATAAGTTAAAACATGCTTTTTTGCCATTTCTGGACTAAAAAATCAGGTTTTGTCTTATAAAAATCGTAATATTTCAGTTATTTACAATGCTACAGTGAATGTTTTTAGGACAAAGTCATGTAACTTTTATGATACTTGAGGTTTTTTACTAAATATTACGGTTTTTAAGATATTTAGCTTTGAAAAACAAAAATAGCCGCCATTTTGAAATGGTACAAAGTTGATATTCCATACCAAGATGGGTCTTTTTAGATGTAAAACATGTACCAAGTTTGAAGTTGATATCTTCAGAGGTTCCTAAGATATACTGTATGAAGTAGAAAACACATACAGACAGGTAGACGGAAAACTAAGCGTTTTAGGACATGCCTTCTTATGAACTTTTTTCTTTCTTTTTGTTTGAGGAATCATATCCCAAAATCCTTAAAGGTTTTTTAACACCCTGTATAATAACAATCATTCAAGAAATTCAATTCAATTGATTTGCACTTCACAAATGAAACAGCAAACACTCTCGCACAACTACACCTTTAGCCTTCAACGTGTTTTTATACTAGGCAATTTCACAAAGCAACTTCATTTGCAACCTATGGCAGAGTCAGTCATATAAAAGCACCACGCAAGCGACCATGTAGCAAACTGGCTCCTCAAAGTTGCTTATGCAGGCGGCAATTTCACTTTATTCCATAAGATTTAAAATTTTTGCAACTCACTATCTTTCTTTCATTCATACCGTATTATAAAATATTGGATACAATATTTCGGAAGCTGTAGTGCAACTCAGAGGTGAAACCTTTAACCCCAATTGCTTTAGAGATTGCTAGCTTTTTCTTATCTTGCAAGGATGGCTGGCTATCTCTAGCAGTGAAACCACGTAATCTAAACGGGCATTTTTACTACAATTTATTGAGGTTATGTCTCACATCATAACTGTGTGTCTTTTGATGTGAGACATTGCCCACGGTAAACCAGTTACAGTATTTGGTAATTACCGTGTTACTGTATGTGGTTGTAAAACCAAATATATTCAAATTTTACGTAGTGTTGTCGTTATGAATTCACTTACAGCTACTTATAGGTAATTCGGGCGAGTACCTGTAACATAAACTATGACGATACAATACGGATAGTACTTATCAACATTAAATATTGTATTGCCGAATCGTTTTTAGCTTTGAGGCTCTGTATCATGATAAGGCTGTCGTTATAATATCGCATCGCTATGAGAATGTAAATTTTTTAGTGTCAACATTTTCTGTCTAGTGCCACTAGGTGCGTGCCTCATCCAATCTAGGGATTCCAATCTAAGATACCCTATTTTACAATTTTAGCAAATATCTTTTCTTGTTAGGAAACGTTTGAAAAACACATAATTTGAAAACTTTACCAATGGCCTGCCATTTAATTTGAATTACGATCCGGGTTTTGAAATCGCAGATTTGCAGATGACCATTTAAGGAAATGATAACAAAATATTTGAATTGGTTAATAACTGAACCTAGAGAACTAAATATTCAAAACCCATGTATTATCGTGCCTAAGACTGATATAGCACACCCTTAATTATTCCCAAGTCAAACCTCTTATTGATATACTATCAATGTCAGTTAACATTTACTGGACAAATTGTACTGAAATTTGGTAGGAGAATAAGTTATCCACCACATTAAAACAATTAATTTGATCACCGTGTATAACAACAACAAAATTAAATACCCCCGTCACAGCAGACCTGCATACTCAGTGAATTTCCATTGAATATATAACATAACACATTAAGCCACTTAACAGGATTCATAAGAAATTGATTCACAAACAAGCGATATTTAAAATATTAATTATTCTCTATAAGAACAACATTGGGGATGATTACGCAGGTTTGCTGCAACAAAGAACACAAAATAATGGGTTTTTATGCAAATATCAATAGAACTCATCTAAGTGAAGTCACATACCAAGTTTCATCCATATACATTCACAATTAAGCGATATATAGCATTTTAATTATTTTCCATAAAAATAACATGGGGACCAAGTACCAAGGTTTGCTGCAATGAGAACCATAGGCTAGTTTTTTTTTGTGCAAACAACAATAAACCTCACCAGATGAAGCCATTTCATCAGTTTATGTCCATAAAAAAGCGAGATATAAAATTTTTCTTTTTCTCCATAATAATAACATTAGACAACGTACTGTGTTTAGTACTTTCAATATCTCAGTAACCAATTAATGTAGAGCAATGATCAAAATACTAAATTGTTTATTTTATGCTGAATTCAATGGTAAAAATTAAAATTTGATTTAAATAAAAATTGCATGTGGAAACCCCAAAAATGCTGAATTTAATGGTAAAAATTAAAATTTGATTAAAAAAAATTACATGTGGAAACCCCAAAAAACCCATTTTTGGGGTACAAAACCCCCCAAAAAACCCCCTTCGGGTAGTGCAATTCGTCTGGTTTTCAAACTTGTTCAGATAAATGGTACTTTACACATTTATACCGAATTTCATTAAGATCGGATCTTTTTTACGAGAGTTATTGTGCTTACGGACACACACACACATATATATATATATATATATATATATATATATATATATATACATTTATACAAATTTGAACGAATGGTGTTTTTGGCATCTGTGGACCTAAAAATGAAAAGTTATCATGGTCTCGGGCTTAAGTCTTACCTTGAGACCTATGGTAATAGCTTCTTCCCTATAGGGGAAATTCGCTAAAAGCATTCTACAAATGTAAACTACAGGTTATTAAAAAATTCCTCGTACTTCTTCCTATATTTTTGATATTTCTAATAAGAAATTCAGAGTTCACAAATTATACACACTAAAAATAATATGTCTTGGCTTCGTATATTTACCTACATTGAATGGAAGGTGACATGTTCATTTACTTAATAATTTATTCAAGTGTTTTGACACAGTATAAATGTGTTGTATCCTGGAAAACTAACCATTTGAGAAGGGTTTCCTATATCATGTTACAATAAATACTGAATGACTTTTATGAATAACGTATTTTAAAGAGTTAATTTAAGACATAAAATATTAATATCTATATTTATTTGTTTGTTTTATATCAAAGCTAATGTTTTAGCGAATTTCCCCTATAGGGAATTAGCGAATTTCCCCTATAGGGAAGAATTAGCGAATTTCCCCTATAGGGAAGAAGCTATTACCGTAGGTCTCATGGTAAGACTTAAGCCCGAGACCATGATAACTTTGTTTTGATGTCCCCAGATGTCCAAAACACTATTCGTTCAAATTTATATATATCTATATATGTGTCCGTGAATGCGATAACTTGAGTAAAAAACGTCCGATTTCGATGAAATTTGGCTCAAATGTGTAAACTGACATTTATGACTTTAAGTTCGAAAACCAGAAAAATCGGACCATGGGAAGGGGGGTTTATGGGGGTTTTAAATTTTCCAAAAATCAGTTTTTTGCATTTTTTACCCTAAAATTTTTAAAACACTTAATTTTGGTTTAGACCATGTTATAGAGCTTAAAAAAACAAATAATATGGTATTTTGAATTATTAACCTAGGTTAAGTGGTTGCGGAAAAAATCCAAAAAACATGCTCATAAAATCTCCCATGTTAATCTTATGGGAAAACAGTTTTTGGCTTTTCCTCAGTTAATTTTACTTTAAACTTCACATTTTCTTTTACCAATCACTTCAGCTCCACAAAACAATCGTTTTGGTGTTTAAATTGTGATTCTACGTCAAACCGTTGCAGAGATATTCAAAGTGCTAAACACAGTACGTTGTCCAATGTTATCCTTATGGAGAATAAATAAAATTTGATATCTTGATTATTTATGAATGTATATTGATGAAATTTGGTATGTGGCTTCATGTTGTACTGGTATATTGATAATTGCACAAAAAATAAATGTTTTGTTGATTGTCCCCATAGCAGCTAACCTGCATACTCAGCCCTAATGTTATTCTTATGGAGAATAAGTAAAGTTTTATATCTCCCTTAATTATGAACATAAATTAATAAAACATGGTAAGTAGCTTCACCTGGTTCAGTTATATTGATAATTGCATAAAAACTCATTTCTTATCTTCCTCGTTGCAGCAAACCTGCGTACTCAGTCCTAATGTTATTCTTATGGGGAATAAATAAAATGTAATAAATCACTAATTTATGAATGTATTTTTGTCAAAATTGGTGAGTGGCTTTATGTACTAGTGAGAAACATATCAATGCATTGGAAATTCGCTGAGTACGCAGGTTTGCTGCGACGGGGGGTATTTCATACATGTTTAATGTAATCATCAGTTATTTAACCACAAATGTAACGTTCCAAATAATTATATTTTATCTCTAATCACACAAACTCCAAAATATTCAAGCATGACACATCAAGATCTAATTTATTAGCAGCATTAACTAATTGGATAACCTTGTGAAATGACAGTCACGACAGGGCGTTTACCTTAGTGTTTCCATTAGAGGGATTTTCATCCCACTTTATAGGGATATTTTGATGTCCTGTGTGGGATTTTGTAGGATATTTTTGACGATCCTCTAAATATACGCTCCGCTATGAACAATTTATATTCTTTAATATATTTTTCTACCGATAAATAGCGTTAAATTTGTATTTTTTTGAAGTACATCTATGTTTGATGTAGTGGGTCGGTAGGTGAGGACTGTTTATAAAGTTTTAACCAACTCTAGATCTATAACTACGTAATCAGTGGTTTTAAAAACATGTGGATTTGGATTATTTTTCAAAAACATTTAGAGAATCAATTTTATGCTTAGCTTACCAAATTCTCAGTAAAAGCCAATTTGCAGTATATTTATTATTTATACAGTGGATTTTCGATAATTCAAATTTCAAGGGACCAGTAAAAAATTCAAACTATTCAAAAATTTTGATTAACTAAGTTTATTTATCATTGTTTATATAGTACAAGGGACCAAGAAAAAAATTAGAATTAAAGAAGATTTTGAATTATAGTAGTTTGAATTACCCAAGTTCCACCGTATTTAAAACCAAAGAGTACAATAATATTCAACAATTGTATTTGGTTATAAACCAACTAGCATAAAGTACAAAATATTTGTAGAAACTCAAATGTTTTATAGGGATATTTTGTAGCAGATTGAGGGATAAAGTGGGATTTACTTACAAACTCTGTGGGATATGTTTTACCAGGGAATGGAAACAGTAGTTTACAGGGAATCTAAGGTAATAGGACGTTTAATCAAAAATTATATCTACATAACGAAACATGTGTAATGTAACTGTCATGGTGAAAATTGTTGATATGAGCACGCATGCGTCTTTACCTCTTGCTCTATAATATATTGTTTGTGATAGTCCAGTCCGACATGGACCGTAAGCCGGATTGTAACTCAGAAAAGCCGAGAAACTCCTGGAAGTATCATCGGATTTGTTTAGTAGTCACTTGTATCATCTTAATCATCCTTTTAATTATTGCTGTAACAACGTATTTTTGGTACACTTCCGAATCGTGGAGTGAATTTCCATGCAACTTCAATCTTAGTGTGCCTCTATCTAATCCGGAAAACTTCCTCAATGGGTCTGTTGCGGATGAAGGAGTTGTATACCCTCCAGGGAAATATTTTAGTGTCAACAACACCATTAGAGGTTGTATCTGCGCACTTAAGCCTTGTATCAGGAAGTGCTGTGGCGAAGGAGAGTTTTACGTTAAAGCACCTAGAAAACAAGCATCTTGTCAAAGAAATCCCTCATACGACCCTTTTGACAATTTAACAATTCCGGTGCACAACAGCTTTTGGCAGTCAACAGAAGTGTCTCCTGATCACTTCCAAGTCCTCTACGGCGTTGTGTGTCGTTATGGCAAGTTTATGCTCTATCCTGAAGAAAAGCAACTCCTCATGGATGATGGAAGGATGTTCACGGAGGAGGACGGGACCGTAGGATTCAAGGATGCCTCTCAGTACTGCTTAGACTCTATCAACGGGAGTGAACACACGATTTGGACCTTCATTTGTTTCCCCCCGCCAGAGACCAAGGAGACTCAGGTCATGTTTACGTTATACTCTACCGGCATGATGATCTCCATTCCCTTCATGGTCGCCACATTTGTGGTCTACGGAATGGTCTCGGAGCTGAGGAATCTCCACGGCAAGTCGCTCATGAGTCAGACCGCTAGCCTCTGTATCGCTTACATCTGCTTGACTACCATCCAGGTCGGCCGTGATGGCGTCTCTCTATTTTGGTGCGCCTTTCTCGGTGAGTCTCTTTTTATTTGTACAGATTTCAATGAACAATTGTCTTCTGTAAATAAAATTTTATTTATTTTCTGTCCATCACTTCGCATTAAAATATTAAGTTTTTGACACTTTATGCTTTAGAAAAGTCTGAATCCGTCTTAGTAAAATTTCTGTAAGTTTGTCTGTTCCGAGTTCATTGAATTTTATCAAACCTTGTTTTCACTGTCATAAGCCATAAGAAGTTTTTAGTCCCTGTCAAACCCACCCGTATAGAACATTATTAGGACTCAGACTCATAGCCCTTCAAAGTTCCAATGTTCTCTTATATCTTTCAGCTGATCAGCTTTACTTTCAAATTTCCCTTAAAAATAACTAGTAACCAGCTAGCTTTGATTTAAACTCAATGTGTTTTATATTTCTTTACCAGCAGTGGCATATCTAGAAAAAAAAGTATTTTAGAGGGGGCTAATTCACGAATTATTGGTAATTGGATTGCAGTATATAGTTGCTTTGCTTAGTTTTAATTTCATACATATGCTCTGTTGTTACTGATTTAGGTACTACACTAAGTTGAATAATAAGGTTAGTTTCCTAAGGTTGAATAATATTTCAGTAAATTCTGATCATAAAATATTTAATAACTAACTTGATAAACTTGAATATATTTTTAAAACGTACCGGTGCTGAAGTAACTAACATCAACTGTACAGTATATTAACAACTTGTGATTATTTCTGGAAGGATTCTGAGACAACCACATAAAGAATTTTTAATGTTTGTTTTTAACAAAAAAAGTTATTTTTAAATATAAGGGAATGTTGAAGCCAGAATTCCAATTTATTTTTTTTACAAACTTTATTTTAATTTTTGAAATGTCTAGCAGCCGACGCAAACATTTTTGTAGTGTAGGGCAACGAGGTTATATATATCTAGAGGTCTCGTCTCCTGTAAAAAGGTGCAGCCTCCATGTTTGACTGTCTTTTTCCCCCTCTATCAACTAAACTCCCATGGCAACCAACATGTTAACCAATCAAATCCTCTCTTCTCAAGGTACATGTGCATCAGCAGGGCCGCACTCAGCTTTCACGGGCCCCAGGGCAGGCTTATCGCGGGCCCCCTTTACACTCCTCCCCAGCCAGCACCCAAAATCCCCCCATCCCCGTTAAAAGATAGATCTATGTACTCACAATCATAACCCTGTTTTAGGCCCAGAATTATTGTTAGTATAAATAATACTAACAATAATTAGTATTATTTATTAGTAATTCCTAATAATTTATTAGGGGGGCTCCCCTTAATGGACTCAAAAAATTCCTTATACCTCATATATTAACTATAGATATTTTGTTATAGATATTATATTATAGATATTAAATATACACCCCTTATACATTCATTTCCTCAAATAGAAATATTGTTCCGCATCTCCTGGAAAGTAGTGGAAATTAAATTTATAAAAACTGTACTCTAAGGTTACTTAAAGCCTGGGTTTTAAACTATTAACACAACAACCCTTGGTTTTACATCTAAATGTTGTCAAGCAATTTTCCCTTAAAGCACTGCACACACTGAAACTGAACAGGCCCAGCCATGCCCTGCTCTGTCCTTTATTAGCGCACTACACCACCCCACACCAGCATGAATTCCGTCACAACCCCGTGTTCAGCAGTCTAACACAGCGTCAGTAGTCTATTATACATTTATTGTTGTTTCTTTGTATAAAAAGAGGTTGGCAGCCTCTCTTTGCCTTACTTTGCCCATCCACATATGTGGCTGTAGATCTGTGCGTGGAACGTATACGGATTCTGGTTCAGATGAGGGTATATATTCGCCACAGTTTGCTACGAAATGACCAAGAGAATCGAGATTCTGGTTCATTACATAAATTTAAACCACAATGAATGCGAGGAATTTGAATATCTTTTTCCTGACATTTTAATGATGAAGAAAATGTTTTCAATTATGTAAGATGTCAATATTGAAGTTTTATGTTCTGTACTCCTGGCTATTTTTACTCTTAAAATAATAACATTTATTTATTCATCAACGGTTACACCATTTTACATTTGTTGAACAGAATAGAAAAACAATATATAGCTAAAAATGCTCACAAAAAAATAAACAAAATGTCCAAGCTAGTCTGTGATTTAAGTGTGAACCCATGCTTAATTTGTATGTTAATCACTAACTATATAGATACAACACTTTATCTAGACAACAGCTGATTATTTATTTATTTAACCCTAGGAGTGGACAAATGTTCACTACGAAAACGTCGTTCATGATCATATGTAATGTTGGGTGGCAGACACACTTAAATTAAGGGCTATTCTACACTTCTGTAAACTTTTTTACTATGAAAAAACACTGATAATAAATTTTAAATTTAAAAATAAATACACCTTTCAAAAGATAACATTCTAAACTTTCATTTTATTAAGTAAATGAACCTTATAACTGCTGGATACCAACGTAATGATGACAATTTTAATTAAATTTGTGTGTGGAACAAATTTCGAGGTGTTAGGTACAGGTCTGTTCACAGTGCTTGGCATGTAGGGGAGGTAGTGAATACCTCCCACCACTGTTCCCCTCGATTGGTTGCGTACAATCAAATTGCGCATAACTGTAGTGACTTCTGACATGTTTACATACACTCTGCTTTGTTTAAATTTTAAACCAGCTGTATGAAATAATATAAAGCCGTTATAAATGAACGAATATTGACGATATTAACAAAAATTGGTCATTTGGATTAATGCTAATGATGTTTGACTTTGATGCCGAGTCTAGGCGAGCGAAGATGATCATGAGAGTGTTAGATGCGTAGTTCGCTTCCGCTCGTGTTATTCCAGCTGATTACTTAGCCTACATTGTTAAATGACTTGCCGCTTCACCGCATATCGCTCTCCTGAGTCCCGAGGTACTCGACGAATAACACAAATGTAAATGGTGACCAAAATGTTCAAAACATATTATGTTTTGACAAACAGATGCATATTGGTAGGCTGACTGTACTCAGACACGTGGAAGGAGAAAGGTATTTCTGCGCATGCGCAAACCAGGTGCCAATCACCAAAAACAGGGCTTTAGTTTATGTGGTTGCCGAAATGGCAAAACATGGGTTGTATTAACAATTTCCAACGAGAGTATTTTTACTCCTATCCAGTAGAGAGAGGATGGTATCACTGTTCAGCTTATGAGTTGTACTTTTTCTCCATATGAACGTCTCTAGAAAGGAAAGTTGCGAAATAATAAAACAGCCTGTTTTATGTGACCGAGAATTGGCAATGTTGCACTTTAAGTGCATGTTTGAAAACACGCAATAAGTGTGTAATGATCTTATTAAATGGCAAGTTATATTTAATTTTGAAGCTGAAGAAGTTTAGAATATTTTACTATCAAGGATGGCGGCCCTGCTACTTTTCCGTCAACGTCTTTCAACATTTACCGACGGAAAACTAACAAGAACTTAACTTTTAAAATATGCAAAAATGAATTATTTTCATAAATAAATGTACATAATTTAAAGATATATTTTCCGGTAGATAAATACAAGTACAATAATATACAATTCATATATATATATATATATATATATAATTATTACGACGTCATACAAATCTTATAAGTCTTACATTTATATGTAACAGAATAAAAATAAAAAAATTATAACACCTATTATTATTGATAGTAAATATGTAATAATATATTTCCCCTATACATAGTGACATTTTTTATTTGCTATTTTACAACTTTCAAATATTATGTTATGTTAGATAGTTTTTTGTATAGTAAAACACTTCCAAATTTATTGTTTAATCATTAGGGTCAAACTCATGAAAAACTGTTAAAACTGTAACATAATTATTGGGCAAAAAATAAACTAATAATACGTAGATGTAAATAGAACTAAGTACAGTATTGGCCAAAACATTAAAAAACCTATTGATTTTCATAATTTAACACTAATTCATGCTGGTGTGGGGTGGTGTAGTGCGCTAATAAAGGACAGAGCAGGGCATGGCTGGGCCTGTTCAGTTTCAGTGTGTGCAGTGCTTTAAGGGAAAATTGCTTGACAACATTTAGATGTAAAACCAAGGGTTGTTGTGTTAATAGTTTAAAACCCAGGCTTTAAGTAACCTTAGAGTACAGTTTTTATAAATTTAATTTCCACTACTTTCCAGGAGATGCGGAACAATATTTCTATTTGAGGAAATGAATGTATAAGGGGTGTATATTTAATATCTATAATATAATATCTATAACAAAATATCTATAATTAATATATGAGGTATAAGGAATTTTTTGAGTCCATTAAGGGGAGCCCCCCTAATAAATTATTAGGAATTACTAATAAATAATACTAATTATACTAATGTAACAATAATTCTGGGCCTAAAACAGGGTTATGATTGTGAGTACATAGATCTATCTTTTAACGGGGAGGGGGGGATTTTGGGTTCTGGCTGGGGAGGAGTGTAAAGGGGGCCCGCGATAAGCCTGCCCTGGGGCCCGTGAAAGCTGAGTGCGGCCCTGCTGATGCACATGTACCTTGAGAAGAGAGGATTTGATTGGTTAACATGTTGGTTGCCATGGGAGTTTAGTTGATAGAGGGGGAAAAAGACAGTCAAACATGGAGGCTGCACCTTTTTACAGGAGGCGAGACCTCTAGATATATATAACCTCGTTGCCCTACACTACAAAAAAGTTTGCGTCGGCTGCTAGACATTTCAAAAATTAAAATAAAGTTTGTAAAAAAAATAAATTGGAATTCTGGCTTTAACATTCCCTTATATTTAAAAATAACTTTTTTTTGTTATTTTGTTATCTAATTTAACTATTAGAAAATAAAGAAATAAATTTGTAATAAAACAAAAATAACCAGCTCCATCATTGAAAACATTATTTACATTTTTGTGTGATTGTTTAAGAAACAAAGATTTATCACAGGTGACATATTTTAATGACAAACGTAGTCAATGCAACAGCTTACTATGAAAACCAATTGAACTATGGTACACTGAATAACAAACATAAAAATAGTTTGAGTAGTTATTATTAATACAAAATATAATACAAAGGCTGTTTTAAAACACCCCATAGGTATTCAAATTGTCTCTTAAAAAAAATCATTACAAAGTGTTGTAGCATGTTTGATTATTTAGGTAACACACATACGACAAACGGCCACTGAAATATCTAAATCAATCCAAGGATTCACTTTTCTCATCCAATAATAAGTGCAATCAACAGTTATTTAACCAGCAAAGTAATTTACAAATTAATTATATTTTACCTTTAACCACACAAACTAAAAAATATACAAGAATGTCACATAAAGACCTAATTTATCAGCATCGTTAACTAATTGGACCACCTCGAGAAATTACAGTCACGATAGGGCGTTTTCAGGGAACTTAAGTTAATTGGACGTTTAAGCAAAATTTATAGCTACAATGAAGCATATGTAAGTAATTGTCGTGGTGAAGACGGTTGATCCGTGCACGCATGCGCCTATGCCTCATGTCCTGTAATATATCGTTAATGTGATAGTCCGGTCCGACATGGACCGTAAGCCGGATTGTAACTCGGAAAAGCCGGGAAACTCCTGGAAGTATTATCGGGTTTGTTTAGTAGTCACCTGCGTCATCTTAATCCTCTCTTTCATTATCGTCGAAACAACGTATTTGTGGTTTACTTCACAATCATGGAGTGAATTTCCATGCAACTTCAATCTTAGTGTGCCTCTATCAAATCCCGAAATTTTCATCAATGGGTCTGTTGCGGACGAAGGAGTCGTATACCCTCCAGGGCAATATTTTAGTGTCAACAACAACATTAGAGGTTGTATCTGCGCACTTAAGCCTTGTATCAGGAAGTGCTGTGGCGAAGGAGAGTTTTACGTTAAAGCACCTAGAAAACAAGCATCTTGTCAAAGAAATCCCTCATACGACCCTTTTGACAATTTAACAATTCCGGTGCACAACAGCTTTTGGCAGTCAACAGAAGTGTCTCCTGATCACTTCCAAGTCCTCTACGGCGTTGTGTGTCGTTATGGCAAGTTTATGCTCTATCCTGAAGAAAAGCAACTCCTCATGGATGATGGAAGGATGTTCACGGAGGAGGACGGGACCGTAGGATTCAAGGATGCCTCTCAGTACTGCTTAGACTCTATCAACGGGAGTGAACACACGATTTGGACCTTCATTTGTTTCCCCCCGCCAGAGACCAAGGAGACTCAGGTCATGTTTACGTTATACTCTACCGGCATGATGATCTCCATTCCCTTCATGGTCGCCACATTTGTGGTCTACGGAATGGTCTCGGAGCTGAGGAATCTCCACGGCAAGTCGCTCATGAGTCAGACCGCTAGCCTCTGTATCGCTTACATCTGCTTGACTACCATCCAGGTCGGCCGTGATGGCGTCTCTCTATTTTGGTGCGCCTTTCTCGGTGAGTCTCTTTTTATTTGTACAGATTTCAATGAACAATTGTCTTCTGTAAATAAAATTTTATTTATTTTCTGTCCATCACTTCGCATTAAAATATTAAGTTTTTGACACTTTATGCTTTAGAAAAGTCTGAATCCGTCTTAGTAAAATTTCTGTAAGTTTGTCTGTTCCGAGTTCATTGAATTTTATCAAACCTTGTTTTCACTGTCATAAGCCATAAGAAGTTTTTAGTCCCTGTCAAACCCACCCGTATAGAACATTATTAGGACTCAGACTCATAGCCCTTCAAAGTTCCAATGTTCTCTTATATCTTTCAGCTGATCAGCTTTACTTTCAAATTTCCCTTAAAAATAACTAGTAACCAGCTAGCTTTGATTTAAACTCAATGTGTTTTATATTTCTTTACCAGCAGTGGCATATCTAGAAAAAAATGTATTTTAGAGGGGGCTAATTCACGAATTATTGGTAATTGGATTGCAGTATATAGTTGCTTTGCTTAGTTTTAATTTCATACATATGCTCTGTTGTTACTGATTTAGGTACTACACTAAGTTGAATAATAAGGTTAGTTTCCTAAGGTTGAATAATATTTCAGTAAATTCTGATCATAAAATATTTAATAACTAACTTGATAAACTTGAATATATTTTTAAAACGTACCGGTGCTGAAGTAACTAACATCAACTGTACAGTATATTAACAACTTGTGATTATTTCTGGAAGGATTCTGAGACAACCACATAAAGAATTTTTAATGTTTGTTTTTAACAAAAAAAGTTATTTTTAAATATAAGGGAATGTTGAAGCCAGAATTCCAATTTATTTTTTTTACAAACTTTATTTTAATTTTTGAAATGTCTAGCAGCCGACGCAAACATTTTTGTAGTGTAGGGCAACGAGGTTATATATATCTAGAGGTCTCGTCTCCTGTAAAAAGGTGCAGCCTCCATGTTTGACTGTCTTTTTCCCCCTCTATCAACTAAACTCCCATGGCAACCAACATGTTAACCAATCAAATCCTCTCTTCTCAAGGTACATGTGCATCAGCAGGGCCGCACTCAGCTTTCACGGGCCCCAGGGCAGGCTTATCGCGGGCCCCCTTTACACTCCTCCCCAGCCAGCACCCAAAATCCCCCCATCCCCGTTAAAAGATAGATCTATGTACTCACAATCATAACCCTGTTTTAGGCCCAGAATTATTGTTAGTATAAATAATACTAACAATAATTAGTATTATTTATTAGTAATTCCTAATAATTTATTAGGGGGGCTCCCCTTAATGGACTCAAAAAATTCCTTATACCTCATATATTAACTATAGATATTTTGTTATAGATATTATATTATAGATATTAAATATACACCCCTTATACATTCATTTCCTCAAATAGAAATATTGTTCCGCATCTCCTGGAAAGTAGTGGAAATTAAATTTATAAAAACTGTACTCTAAGGTTACTTAAAGCCTGGGTTTTAAACTATTAACACAACAACCCTTGGTTTTACATCTAAATGTTGTCAAGCAATTTTCCCTTAAAGCACTGCACACACTGAAACTGAACAGGCCCAGCCATGCCCTGCTCTGTCCTTTATTAGCGCACTACACCACCCCACACCAGCATGAATTCCGTCACAACCCCGTGTTCAGCAGTCTAACACAGCGTCAGTAGTCTATTATACATTTATTGTTGTTTCTTTGTATAAAAAGAGGTTGGCAGCCTCTCTTTGCCTTACTTTGCCCATCCACATATGTGGCTGTAGATCTGTGCGTGGAACGTATACGGATTCTGGTTCAGATGAGGGTATATATTCGCCACAGTTTGCTACGAAATGACCAAGAGAATCGAGATTCTGGTTCATTACATAAATTTAAACCACAATGAATGCGAGGAATTTGAATATCTTTTTCCTGACATTTTAATGATGAAGAAAATGTTTTCAATTATGTAAGATGTCAATATTGAAGTTTTATGTTCTGTACTCCTGGCTATTTTTACTCTTAAAATAATAACATTTATTTATTCATCAACGGTTACACCATTTTACATTTGTTGAACAGAATAGAAAAACAATATATAGCTAAAAATGCTCACAAAAAAATAAACAAAATGTCCAAGCTAGTCTGTGATTTAAGTGTGAACCCATGCTTAATTTGTATGTTAATCACTAACTATATAGATACAACACTTTATCTAGACAACAGCTGATTATTTATTTATTTAACCCTAGGAGTGGACAAATGTTCACTACGAAAACGTCGTTCATGATCATATGTAATGTTGGGTGGCAGACACACTTAAATTAAGGGCTATTCTACACTTCTGTAAACTTTTTTACTATGAAAAAACACTGATAATAAATTTTAAATTTAAAAATAAATACACCTTTCAAAAGATAACATTCTAAACTTTCATTTTATTAAGTAAATGAACCTTATAACTGCTGGATACCAACGTAATGATGACAATTTTAATTAAATTTGTGTGTGGAACAAATTCCGAGGTGTTAGGTACAGGTCTGTTCACAGTGCTTGGCATGTAGGGGAGGTAGTGAATACCTCCCACCACTGTTCCCCTCGATTGGTTGCGTACAATCAAATTGCGCATAACTGTAGTGACTTCTGACATGTTTACATACACTCTGCTTTGTTTAAATTTTAAACCAGCTGTATGAAATAATATAAAGCCGTTATAAATGAACGAATATTGACGATATTAACAAAAATTGGTCATTTGGATTAATGCTAATGATGTTTGACTTTGATGCCGAGTCTAGGCGAGCGAAGATGATCATGAGAGTGTTAGATGCGTAGTTCGCTTCCGCTCGTGTTATTCCAGCTGATTACTTAGCCTACATTGTTAAATGACTTGCCGCTTCACCGCATATCGCTCTCCTGAGTCCCGAGGTACTCGACGAATAACACAAATGTAAATGGTGACCAAAATGTTTAAAACATATTATGTTTTGACAAACAGATGCATATTGGTAGGCTGACTGTACTCAGACACGTGGAAGGAGAAAGGTATTTCTGCGCATGCGCAAACCAGGTGCCAATCACCAAAAACAGGGCTTTAGTTTATGTGGTTGCCGAAATGGCAAAACATGGGTTGTATTAACAATTTCCAACGAGAGTATTTTTACTCCTATCCAGTAGAGAGAGGATGGTATCACTGTTCAGCTTATGAGTTGTACTTTTTCTCCATATGAACGTCTCTAGAAAGGAAAGTTGCGAAATAATAAAACAGCCTGTTTTATGTGACCGAGAATTGGCAATGTTGCACTTTAAGTGCATGTTTGAAAACACGCAATAAGTGTGTAATGATCTTATTAAATGGCAAGTTATATTTAATTTTGAAGCTGAAGAAGTTTAGAATATTTTACTATCAAGGATGGCGGCCCTGCTACTTTTCCGTCAACGTCTTTCAACATTTACCGACGGAAAACTAACAAGAACTTAACTTTTAAAATATGCAAAAATGAATTATTTTCATAAATAAATGTACATAATTTAAAGATATATTTTCCGGTAGATAAATACAAGTACAATAATATACAATTCATATATATATATATATATATATATATATATATAATTATTACGACGTCATACAAATCTTATAAGTCTTACATTTATATGTAACAGAATAAAAATAAAAAAATTATAACACCTATTATTATTGATAGTAAATATGTAATAATATATTTCCCCTATACATAGTGACATTTTTTATTTGCTATTTTACAACTTTCAAATATTATGTTATGTTAGATAGTTTTTTGTATAGTAAAACACTTCCAAATTTATTGTTTAATCATTAGGGTCAAACTCATGAAAAACTGTTAAAACTGTAACATAATTATTGGGCAAAAAATAAACTAATAATACGTAGATGTAAATAGAACTAAGTACAGTATTGGCCAAAACATTAAAAAACCTATTGATTTTCATAATTTAACACTAATTCATGCTGGTGTGGGGTGGTGTAGTGCGCTAATAAAGGACAGAGCAGGGCATGGCTGGGCCTGTTCAGTTTCAGTGTGTGCAGTGCTTTAAGGGAAAATTGCTTGACAACATTTAGATGTAAAACCAAGGGTTGTTGTGTTAATAGTTTAAAACCCAGGCTTTAAGTAACCTTAGAGTACAGTTTTTATAAATTTAATTTCCATTACTTTCCAGGAGATGCGGAACAATATTTCTATTTGAGGAAATGAATGTATAAGGGGTGTATATTTAATATCTATAATATAATATCTATAACAAAATATCTATAATTAATATATGAGGTATAAGGAATTTTTTGAGTCCATTAAGGGGAGCCCCCCTAATAAATTATTAGGAATTACTAATAAATAATACTAATTATACTAATGTAACAATAATTCTGGGCCTAAAACAGGGTTATGATTGTGAGTACATAGATCTATCTTTTAACGGGGAGGGGGGGATTTTGGGTTCTGGCTGGGGAGGAGTGTAAAGGGGGCCCGCGATAAGCCTGCCCTGGGGCCCGTGAAAGCTGAGTGCGGCCCTGCTGATGCACATGTACCTTGAGAAGAGAGGATTTGATTGGTTAACATGTTGGTTGCCATGGGAGTTTAGTTGATAGAGGGGGAAAAAGACAGTCAAACATGGAGGCTGCACCTTTTTACAGGAGGCGAGACCTCTAGATATATATAACCTCGTTGCCCTACACTACAAAAAAGTTTGCGTCGGCTGCTAGACATTTCAAAAATTAAAATAAAGTTTGTAAAAAAAATAAATTGGAATTCTGGCTTTAACATTCCCTTATATTTAAAAATAACTTTTTTTTGTTATTTTGTTATCTAATTTAACTATTAGAAAATAAAGAAATAAATTTGTAATAAAACAAAAATAACCAGCTCCATCATTGAAAACATTATTTACATTTTTGTGTGATTGTTTAAGAAACAAAGATTTATCACAGGTGACATATTTTAATGACAAACGTAGTCAATGCAACAGCTTACTATGAAAACCAATTGAACTATGGTACACTGAATAACAAACATAAAAATAGTTTGAGTAGTTATTATTAATACAAAATATAATACAAAGGCTGTTTTAAAACACCCCATAGGTATTCAAAATGTCTCTTGAAAAAAATCATTACAAAGTGTTGTAGCATGTTTGATTATTTAGGTAACACACATACGACAAACGGCCACTGAAATATCTAAATCAATCCAAGGATTCACTTTTCTCATCCAGTAATAAGTGCAATCAACAGTTATTTAACCAGCAAAGTAATTTACAAATTAATTATATTTTACCTTTAACCACACAAACTAAAAAATATACAAGAATGTCACATAAAGACCTAATTTATCAGCATCGTTAACTAATTGGACCACCTCGAGAAATTACAGTCACGATAGGGCGTTTTCAGGGAACTTAAGTTAATTGGACGTTTAAGCAAAATTTATAGCTACAATGAAGCATATGTAAGTAATTGTCGTGGTGAAGACGGTTGATCCGTGCACGCATGCGCCTATGCCTCATGTCCTGTAATATATCGTTAATGTGATAGTCCGGTCCGACATGGACCGTAAGCCGGATTGTAACTCGGAAAAGCCGGGAAACTCCTGGAAGTATTATCGGGTTTGTTTAGTAGTCACCTGCGTCATCTTAATCCTCTCTTTCATTATCGTCGAAACAACGTATTTGTGGTTTACTTCACAATCATGGAGTGAATTTCCATGCAACTTCAATCTTAGTGTGCCTCTATCAAATCCCGAAATTTTCATCAATGGGTCTGTTGCGGACGAAGGAGTCGTATACCCTCCAGGGCAATATTTTAGTGTCAACAACAACATTAGAGGTTGTATCTGCGCACTTAAGCCTTGTATCAGGAAGTGCTGTGGCGAAGGAGAGTTTTACGTTAAAGCACCTAGAAAACAAGCATCTTGTCAAAGAAATCCCTCATACGACCCTTTTGACAATTTAACAATTCCGGTGCACAACAGCTTTTGGCAGTCAACAGAAGTGTCTCCTGATCACTTCCAAGTCCTCTACGGCGTTGTGTGTCGTTATGGCAAGTTTATGCTCTATCCTGAAGAAAAGCAACTCCTCATGGATGATGGAAGGATGTTCACGGAGGAGGACGGGACCGTAGGATTCAAGGATGCCTCTCAGTACTGCTTAGACTCTATCAACGGGAGTGAACACACGATTTGGACCTTCATTTGTTTCCCCCCGCCAGAGACCAAGGAGACTCAGGTCATGTTTACGTTATACTCTACCGGCATGATGATCTCCATTCCCTTCATGGTCGCCACATTTGTGGTCTACGGAATGGTCTCGGAGCTGAGGAATCTCCACGGCAAGTCGCTCATGAGTCAGACCGC
Source organism: Allygus modestus (assembly GCA_963675035.1). NCBI lineage: Eukaryota > Metazoa > Arthropoda > Insecta > Hemiptera > Cicadellidae > Allygus > Allygus modestus. Next base: position 376,734,984 of record OY776111.1, on the reverse strand, counting down.
TAGCCTCTGTATCGCTTACATCTGCTTGACTACCATCCAGGTCGGCCGTGATGGCGTCTCTCTATTTTGGTGCGCCTTTCTCGGTGAGTCTCTTTTTATTTGTACAGATTTCAATGAACAATTGTCTTCTGTAAATAAAATTTTATTTATTTTCTGTCCATCACTTCGCATTAAAATATTAAGTTTTTGACACTTTATGCTTTAGAAAAGTCTGAATCCGTCTTAGTAAAATTTCTGTAAGTTTGTCTGTTCCGAGTTCATTGAATTTTATCAAACCTTGTTTTCACTGTCATAAGCCATAAGAAGTTTTTAGTCCCTGTCAAACCCACCCGTATAGAACATTATTAGGACTCAGACTCATAGCCCTTCAAAGTTCCAATGTTCTCTTATATCTTTCAGCTGATCAGCTTTACTTTCAAATTTCCCTTAAAAATAACTAGTAACCAGCTAGCTTTGATTTAAACTCAATGTGTTTTATATTTCTTTACCAGCAGTGGCATATCTAGAAAAAAAAGTATTTTAGAGGGGGCTAATTCACGAATTATTGGTAATTGGATTGCAGTATATAGTTGCTTTGCTTAGTTTTAATTTCATACATATGCTCTGTTGTTACTGATTTAGGTACTACACTAAGTTGAATAATAAGGTTAGTTTCCTAAGGTTGAATAATATTTCAGTAAATTCTGATCATAAAATATTTAATAACTAACTTGATAAACTTGAATATATTTTTAAAACGTACTGGTGCTGAAGTAACTAACATCAACTGTACAGTATATTAACAACTTGTGATTATTTCTGGAAGGATTCTGAGACAACCACATAAAGAATTTTTAATGTTTGTTTTTAACAAAAAAAGTTATTTTTAAATATAAGGGAATGTTAAAGCCAGAATTCCAATTTATTTTTTTTACAAACTTTATTTTAATTTTTGAAATGTCTAGCAGCCGACGCAAACATTTTTGTAGTGTAGGGCAACGAGGTTATATATATCTAGAGGTCTCGTCTCCTGTAAAAAGGTGCAGCCTCCATGTTTGACTGTCTTTTTCCCCCTCTATCAACTAAACTCCCATGGCAACCAACATGTTAACCAATCAAATCCTCTCTTCTCAAGGTACATGTGCATCAGCAGGGCCGCACTCAGCTTTCACGGGCCCCAGGGCAGGCTTATCGCGGGCCCCCTTTACACTCCTCCCCAGCCAGCACCCAAAATCCCCCCATCCCCGTTAAAAGATAGATCTATGTACTCACAATCATAACCCTGTTTTAGGCCCAGAATTATTGTTAGTATAAATAATACTAACAATAATTAGTATTATTTATTAGTAATTCCTAATAATTTATTAGGGGGGCTCCCCTTAATGGACTCAAAAAATTCCTTATACCTCATATATTAACTATAGATATTTTGTTATAGATATTATATTATAGATATTAAATATACACCCCTTATACATTCATTTCCTCAAATAGAAATATTGTTCCGCATCTCCTGGAAAGTAGTGGAAATTAAATTTATAAAAACTGTACTCTAAGGTTACTTAAAGCCTGGGTTTTAAACTATTAACACAACAACCCTTGGTTTTACATCTAAATGTTGTCAAGCAATTTTCCCTTAAAGCACTGCACACACTGAAACTGAACAGGCCCAGCCATGCCCTGCTCTGTCCTTTATTAGCGCACTACACCACCCCACACCAGCATGAATTCCGTCACAACCCCGTGTTCAGCAGTCTAACACAGCGTCAGTAGTCTATTATACATTTATTGTTGTTTCTTTGTATAAAAAGAGGTTGGCAGCCTCTCTTTGCCTTACTTTGCCCATCCACATATGTGGCTGTAGATCTGTGCGTGGAACGTATACGGATTCTGGTTCAGATGAGGGTATATATTCGCCACAGTTTGCTACGAAATGACCAAGAGAATCGAGATTCTGGTTCATTACATAAATTTAAACCACAATGAATGCGAGGAATTTGAATATCTTTTTCCTGACATTTTAATGATGAAGAAAATGTTTTCAATTATGTAAGATGTCAATATTGAAGTTTTATGTTCTGTACTCCTGGCTATTTTTACTCTTAAAATAATAACATTTATTTATTCATCAACGGTTACACCATTTTACATTTGTTGAACAGAATAGAAAAACAATATATAGCTAAAAATGCTCACAAAAAAATAAACAAAATGTCCAAGCTAGTCTGTGATTTAAGTGTGAACCCATGCTTAATTTGTATGTTAATCACTAACTATATAGATACAACACTTTATCTAGACAACAGCTGATTATTTATTTATTTAACCCTAGGAGTGGACAAATGTTCACTACGAAAACGTCGTTCATGATCATATGTAATGTTGGGTGGCAGACACACTTAAATTAAGGGCTATTCTACACTTCTGTAAACTTTTTTACTATGAAAAAACACTGATAATAAATTTTAAATTTAAAAATAAATACACCTTTCAAAAGATAACATTCTAAACTTTCATTTTATTAAGTAAATGAACCTTATAACTGCTGGATACCAACGTAATGATGACAATTTTAATTAAATTTGTGTGTGGAACAAATTCCGAGGTGTTAGGTACAGGTCTGTTCACAGTGCTTGGCATGTAGGGGAGGTAGTGAATACCTCCCACCACTGTTCCCCTCGATTGGTTGCGTACAATCAAATTGCGCATAACTGTAGTGACTTCTGACATGTTTACATACACTCTGCTTTGTTTAAATTTTAAACCAGCTGTATGAAATAATATAAAGCCGTTATAAATGAACGAATATTGACGATATTAACAAAAATTGGTCATTTGGATTAATGCTAATGATGTTTGACTTTGATGCCGAGTCTAGGCGAGCGAAGATGATCATGAGAGTGTTAGATGCGTAGTTCGCTTCCGCTCGTGTTATTCCAGCTGATTACTTAGCCTACATTGTTAAATGACTTGCCGCTTCACCGCATATCGCTCTCCTGAGTCCCGAGGTACTCGACGAATAACACAAATGTAAATGGTGACCAAAATGTTTAAAACATATTATGTTTTGACAAACAGATGCATATTGGTAGGCTGACTGTACTCAGACACGTGGAAGGAGAAAGGTATTTCTGCGCATGCGCAAACCAGGTGCCAATCACCAAAAACAGGGCTTTAGTTTATGTGGTTGCCGAAATGGCAAAACATGGGTTGTATTAACAATTTCCAACGAGAGTATTTTTACTCCTATCCAGTAGAGAGAGGATGGTATCACTGTTCAGCTTATGAGTTGTACTTTTTCTCCATATGAACGTCTCTAGAAAGGAAAGTTGCGAAATAATAAAACAGCCTGTTTTATGTGACCGAGAATTGGCAATGTTGCACTTTAAGTGCATGTTTGAAAACACGCGATAAGTGTGTAATGATCTTATTAAATGGCAAGTTATATTTAATTTTGAAGCTGAAGAAGTTTAGAATATTTTACTATCAAGGATGGCGGCCCTGCTACTTTTCCGTCAACGTCTTTCAACATTTACCGACGGAAAACTAACAAGAACTTAACTTTTAAAATATGCAAAAATGAATTATTTTCATAAATAAATGTACATAATTTAAAGATATATTTTCCGGTAGATAAATACAAGTACAATAATATACAATTCATATATATATATATATATATATATATATATATATAATTATTACTACGTCATACAAATCTTATAAGTCTTACATTTATATGTAACAGAATAAAAATAAAAAAATTATAACACCTATTATTATTGATAGTAAATATGTAATAATATATTTCCCCTATACATAGTGACATTTTTTATTTGCTATTTTACAACTTTCAAATATTATGTTATGTTAGATAGTTTTTTGTATAGTAAAACACTTCCAAATTTATTGTTTAATCATTAGGGTCAAACTCATGAAAAACTGTTAAAACTGTAAAATAATTATTGGGAAAAAAATAAACTAATAATACGTACATGTAAATAGAACTAAGTACAGTATTGGCCAAAACATTAAAAAACCTATTGATTTTCATAATTTAACACTAATTCATGCTGGTGTGGGGTGGTGTAGTGCGCTAATAAAGGACAGAGCAGGGCATGGCTGGGCCTGTTCAGTTTCAGTGTGTGCAGTGCTTTAAGGGAAAATTGCTTGACAACATTTAGATGTAAAACCAAGGGTTGTTGTGTTAATAGTTTAAAACCCAGGCTTTAAGTAACCTTAGAGTACAGTTTTTATAAATTTAATTTCCACTACTTTCCAGGAGATGCGGAACAATATTTCTATTTGAGGAAATGAATGTATAAGGGGTGTATATTTAATATCTATAATATAATATCTATAACAAAATATCTATAATCAATATATGAGGTATAAGGAATTTTTTGAGTCCATTAAGGGGAGCCCCCCTAATAAATTATTAGGAATTACTAATAAATAATACTAATTATTGTTAGTATTATTTATACTAACAATAATTCTGGGCCTAAAACAGGGTTATGATTATGAGTACATAGATCTATCTTTTAACGGGGAGGGGGGATTTTGGGTTCTGGCTGGGGAGGAGTGTAAAGGGGGCCCGCGATAAGCCTGCCCTGGGGCCCGTGAAAGCTGAGTGCGGCCCTGCTGATGCACATGTACCTTGAGAAGAGAGGATTTGATTGGTTAACATGTTGGTTGCCATGGGAGTTTAGTTGATAGAGGGGGAAAAAGACAGTCAAACATGGAGGCTGCACCTTTTTACAGGAGACGAGACCTCTAGATATATATAACCTCGTTGCCCTACACTACAAAAAAGTTTGCGTCGGCTGCTAGACATTTCAAAAATTAAAATAAAGTTTGTAAAAAAAGTAAATTGGAATTCTGGCTTCAACATTCCCTTATATTTAAAAATAACTTTTTTTTGTTATTTTGTTATCTAATTTAACTATTAGAAAATAAATAAATAAATTTGTAATAAAGCCAAAATAACCAGCTGCATCATTGAAAACATTATTTACATTTTTGTGTGATTGTTTAAGAAACAAAGATTTATCACAGGTGACATATTTTAATGACAAACGTAGTCAATGCAACAGCTTACTATGAAAACCCATTGAACTATGGTACACTGAATAACAAACATAAAAATAGTTTGAGTAGTTATAATTAATACAAAATATAATACAAAGGCTGTTTTAAAACACCCCATAGGTATTCAAAATGTCTCTTGAAAAAAATCATTACAAAGTGTTGTAGCATGTTTGATTATTTAGGTAACACACATACGACAAACGGCCACTGAAATATCTAAATCAATCCAAGGATTCACTTTTCTCATCCAATAATAAGTGTAATCAACAGTTATTTAACCAGCAAAGTAATTTACAAATTAATTATATTTTACCTTTAACCACTCAAACTAAAAAATATACAAGAATGTCACATAAAGACCTAATTTATCAGCATCGTTAACTAATTGGACCACCTCGAGAAATTACAGTCACGATAGGGCGTTTTCAGGGAACTTAAGTTAATTGGACGTTTAAGCAAAATTTATAGCTACAATGAAGCATATGTAAGTAATTGTCGTGGTGAAGACGGTTGATCCGTGCACGCATGCGCCTATGCCTCATGTCCTGTAATATATCGTTAATGTGATAGTCCGGTCCGACATGGACCGTAAGCCGGATTGTAACTCGGAAAAGCCGGGAAACTCCTGGAAGTATTATCGGGTTTGTTTAGTAGTCACCTGCGTCATCTTAATCCTCTCTTTCATTATCGTCGAAACAACGTATTTGTGGTTTACTTCACAATCATGGAGTGAATTTCCATGCAACTTCAATCTTAGTGTGCCTCTATCAAATCCCGAAATTTTCATCAATGGGTCTGTTGCGGACGAAGGAGTCGTATACCCTCCAGGGCAATATTTTAGTGTCAACAACAACATTAGAGGTTGTATCTGCGCACTTAAGCCTTGTATCAGGAAGTGCTGTGGCGAAGGAGAGTTTTACGTTAAAGCACCTAGAAAACAAGCATCTTGTCAAAGAAATCCCTCATACGACCCTTTTGACAATTTAACAATTCCGGTGCACAACAGCTTTTGGCAGTCAACAGAAGTGTCTCCTGATCACTTCCAAGTCCTCTACGGCGTTGTGTGTCGTTATGGCAAGTTTATGCTCTATCCTGAAGAAAAGCAACTCCTCATGGATGATGGACGGATGTTCACGGAGGAGGACGGGACCGTAGGATTCAAGGATGCCTCTCAGTACTGCTTAGACTCTATCAACGGGAGTGAACACACGATTTGGACCTTCATTTGTTTCCCCCCGCCAGAGACCAAGGAGACTCATGTCATGTTTACGTTATACTCTACCGGCATGATGATCTCCATTCCCTTCATGGTCGCCACATTTGTGGTCTACGGAATGGTCTCGGAGCTGAGGAATCTCCACGGCAAGTCGCTCATGAGTCAGACCGCTAGCCTCTGTATCGCTTACATCTGCTTGACTACCATCCAGGTCGGCCGTGATGGTGTCTCTCCATTTTGGTGCGCCTTTCTCGGTGAGTCTTCTTTTCTTTGTACAGATTTCATGAAGGACAATATGATCATATTAAAATATTCAGATTTTAGCAAATTTCCCCTATAGGGTGCTACTAAATAAATGAATAAATATATTTTCTTTACTTATCTCTATAGTTTAACTATCTATCGTGGGAAATACCTAGCTATGAGTTCTAATCTGTGAGGAATACAAAATGTGGTCGTAAGGACGCCTTCTTTAAGCCTAAAGCAATATGGCTTCCATCAACATTGATGAAGCTGTTGGTGGATCATACATTACAAAATTCCTTTGGCTATTAATTTAGCCCACACTTGATGAGTTCTAATAAATAAATACACTTTACCTTAGTCTTCTTTATTTGTAGCTAGTTGTGTTACATAACTGTCTATTGTTGGATTACCACATTTGAGGTAAGTCTTAGCTATAATGAGAATATACCTTTTACCTTTTATTACTTAGGCTTAAATAATAACAAGTGATTTGGGGTTCACAATAGAATATTTATTAAATAGAATTACAACAGTGAATGGTAGCAAATGAATTTAAGGGGTATAACAATGATATTTGACAATATGGGGACTTCAAGTGAATTGGGTCAACTAGGCCTATGCATTCAATAAATATGTCTAACAGTTCAGGGCTAACAATAATGGATTATTACAATATAAGTACTCTTTTTCTTAGGGAGGGGTGTCGTGCCGGCTCAAATGATATATTATTTGTTTTTATAGAGATAACATGAATTTACTAAATAGGTTTGTTTACTAAATGCAACAATGAGTAATAGAGGCCCATAGAAAAATAGGCCAAAAGTTTCACTGAATTTAAGGATTGATTAAAAGATATTTGAAATTAAATTTGGAAAACTAGTTCAATTTGGATGAGATTCTTCTTAATTACTTTAATTGATACTTTCTGAACATTGGGCTTGTTCACAAATGTTTCTGATATCTCTTTTTACCAAGTCCCTAATAAGGGAATCAAAATGGAGAAGATTACCACACTGCTTACAAAATTCTTCACCCAGAGTGTTATAAATGGGAAAATAAATAAAAAAGGGTTTGAATTTAAACTTCACTCTATTGGGCAGGAGAAATCCCTACTATTTAGGCACTAAGTAGGCAAATCTTAGGCCATACTGGGGTAAATTATTAAATAAGAACTTGTCTCATGCAAAAATGATGTTAACACATTGGAGAGGAGCCAGGAACAAGAAGGAGAACAGGGTCTGTAGTCTGGAAGTTCATTGTTCCATTGTTGGGTTGCACAGATGGTAGAAATCACATGTTATAACACTTGACACTGAATTTGGTTTACTAAGGACTAATTTTGAAAAGTAGTACTATGTAAAATATTATTATATTGCAATTTTCTTACAAATATCTTATATCTAAAGTAGGCTATATTGAAATTAATGTAGGGTCAATTAATGAATTAGAATTATTAATATATTGTGAAGGATAGTTGATTATCAATTGATATAAACTAAATAAAATGAACATGGGCATAATTAATTATATATTCTACTGTGAAATAAGGGGAGATAACTTTCTGCGGGATGATGGGAACAGTTGTTTAATATTTAGCACTTTGAATTAAATAACATGAAATAACAGCTTGATTAACACAAAATAACACATAATAAAAGGGAACATTTCAAATTACAGTGACATAAATTATTATTGAGCAAAGACAATCATTGTGATAATAGAGAAATAAAATATGGGTGATTCAGCATGACTAGGGTATGGTGGTATTTACATGGGGAGAAATATACACAATTATGGGAAATTATTATTAATGATGAATGGAATGTAATGGAATACTACAATTTATCCCCGCAGAAATCTGTATGCTATGGAATGAAGTACAGATTTCGACAAAGTATGGAATGGAATCATGAACCATTAATATGAATGATACTTAAAGAGAGGCATGAACAACATTAAATGATTGATTTAACTGGATGACAAATTATTACATTATAACACATTAAATCTTAATCTAATTAACAAAAGCACAGGGAACAGATACATAATACAGGGAATAAAGGGATGGGAATAAAATGTTCATGGCCTGGCATATGGGGAGGGAAATGTGGGGTTTAGTTATTGCACTTTTTATTAACCGGGAAATTTGAAACATGAATATTATTTGCTATAGTTGCAGTATTTTGTATTATTTATACACACACTGTTTGTTATGGGATAACTTCACTGTTTCTATTAGGGATATCACAGTTTATTGGGTTAAAGGTGCATAGTTTATAACTTTATCACATGGGGAATATTGTTTTATGGGGAACACAAATTATGGGTTTATGCACTCGCGGTTAAGGTCCATGACACTTTCAAAGGTTATTATGATGATGAACACAAGTCTATTGGTGGAAATGGATGAAATTTATTTACATGCGATCACTGTTTTCGAGGGTAGGATTACCGTTGTTTGGTTCGTCAATTACAGCTTCTGTTTCTCGGGTCGGCTCTAAATACTTCTTAAGTGCGGATATATGATATGGTCCGTATAAAACATCTTCATCTTCTCTGGTGACGTGGAATGTAGACTTCCCTAATATTTGTTTTATAATAAATGGTCCTTCATACACTTCAAATAACTTCGCTGTCTCACCATATATAGCTCTAGAGAGGGGATGAGCTTTAATTAGTACCTTGTCGTTGATTTTGAGTGTTTGAGGCTTTCTATTTTTATTTAATCTTGCTGATCTTTTTAAACGTTTTTCATCCAATCTTCCTTTTGCCAGGATTAATTTTTGTTCAATGGGAGTGTCTTTAATGAATGGGTTCTCGGCTAAATAGTTTTCCCAAAAACGCTGATTTTTGATTCCTAACTGGAGTTCGTTTGGTGTGTACCCAGTTGATTCGTGATAGAGTTCATTTAAGCACGCATTAATTTCCGGTATGAATTTTGCCCACTTTTTATGTTGGCGAGAACAATAGGTTCGCAAACATCTTTTTATTTCCCTTATCGGTCTTTCAGCGAGATTATAGCACGGGTGGTAGACAGGATTAAATATTAGCTCTATATTATGTTGTTCCATTTTGTTAATCCATTCTTTGCTTTTGAACTGGGTTCCGTTATCTGATTGTATCCTTTTTGGATAACCGTAGGTTGGAAAATGTAATGTGAAAAGTTTGTTCAGAATTATTTTGGTTGTGGCTCGCTGGATTGGGTATAGTTTTATAAATTTCGTGAAAATGTCAATCACAATTAAAATATACTTTACATTTGATACACTGGTCGGTAAGACTCCGATGATGTCCACGGCAATCTGATCGTTTTTACCGGTACAACGCACACCCTTCGCTGTGGCCACCAGCGGATGGTTGCTTATCTTGCACTTTTGGCAGGTATCGCATGTAGAGATGTATTTCCTAATTGTTCTGTTCATGTTTCGAAAAATAAATGTTTCTTGAAGTAGTTGAAAACATTTCTTGGCTCCACAGTGAAGGTAAAATAAGTGGCATCCCCACACAAGGTCTTTGATCATGCAAGTTGGTAGTGCAATAAGCCATTTGTGTTTTAATCGTTGGTAGAGGGTATTCTGATGTAATCGAAAGTTATTTGATAATTTTGTTGCGATTTGGGATTCTGGTTGTTGTTCTAATATTTCGAAGATTGGTTGGAGTTTTAAGTCTTCTCTTTGAAGTTGTGGCAGGTTCCGTAAAGCGTCTTTTAGATTTTGATCTGGAATTTTGTCGATATAGTGGATCGTTAATTCAATTGGGTTATTATATGAGACAGCAGGTTTGTCAATAGAAATACGACTGAGTGTATCGGCGGTTATGTTGTCCGTGCCTTTGCAATGGATTATCTTGAAGTTGTATTCTTGGATAATTAAGATCCAACGGGCCAAACGATTATTTAGTAGTCGGCAACCTTTGAGGAATACCAAGGCGTAGTTATCAGTGATTATTGTTAAATTGGTTCCCAGGACGATGTATCTAGCTTTTTGGAGACAATATATAATGGCGAGCAATTCTTTCTCGGTGGTGGTGTATCTTTGTTCTGCCGGTTGTAGTGTTCGTGACATAAACATGATCACAGCTTTATCGCCATTTTCTCTCAACTGGTAGAGGTGACCGCCGATTGCGTAATCAGACGCATCCGTTTGGAGATAAAATTCTTTCGTGTGATCGGGATGGTGGAGGATATTGGTTTGCAGGAAAAGTTGTTTGGTTTTTGTAAAGGTTTTATCATCTTCGTCAGTCCAAATAAATTTATTTTTCTTGGATGTCAGTCTCATTAATGGTTGTGTTGTGGCCGAAAATTTGTCAATAAATTTGTTGTAGTAGTTTATGCTACCAAGGAAGGCTTTCAGTTGAGTTCGGTTCTCAGGCGTTGGGAAATTTAATATGGGGTACACTTTGCTTTGATCCATTTGTAATCCTAAAAATGGTACGGAGTTCTGGCAGAATTTAGATTTGTTGAAATTGATAGTCATATTTGCTTTTTCAAGTTTCCGGAAAACATATTCGAGGTGTTTTAAGTGTGTTGTGAAATCTGGCGAAATGATGCAAATGTCGTCTATGTATATGGCGGTGAAATCTTCAACTTCAGCGTCAAACACTTTGTCTAAAGCACGGGCTAATACGGCCTGTGATGTTGAAATGCCAAAAGGTGTCAGGGTGTATTGATAAACTCGGCCTCTGAATTGAAAAGCTGTGTACTGCCGGGAATTTTCAGTTAAAGGAACCTGCCAGTATGAGGCTGTTAAGTCAATGCTACTGATAAATTTTGCGTTTTTGCACTTGCCTAAAATCTCGTTAACACTCCGGTTACATTCGAAATCGGGAATTATTATTTCATTAGCTTTGCGTGCATCGAGGCATAACCTTATCTCGCCAGTCTTTTTAATAACGGGTATGATTGGGTTAATGAACGTACTCTTGCTTCTCTCTATCACGTTTAACGCCTCCATTCGATCAATTTCTTTTTGTACTTTATCTTGATACTGTTGTGGGACAGGGTACGAAGTGGTTTTGAAGAACTTAGGGTTGTCTACACGTAGTTCGTGCGTATACTTATTGCATACTCATGGCTGATCGGAAAAAACATGTTTGTATTTGTTTAATAAACTGCTTAATGTTTTACGTTCTTCTTCTACAATGTACGTATTTGATGCTAGGGAAATATCTATCTCTTCTTTAGTTAACATCTTATTGTCTAATGGATCTATTATTCTGCTGTTGAAGTTATTTACTGTGCTGTTATATTCATTATGTATGAATTTATCGTGATATTCATCAAACGTTTCATCATTAAAATTACTATTATCTGGCCTATGGCTATTATTAATTATTATATGACATATTTGTCCCTCTTGATTGCACATACAAAACTTCAAATTAACATTGTTACTATTTATTTGCATATTTAATTCATTTGTTTTGAAATTCAAATCCATCTTAAGATTAGACAATATATCTACTCCCAATATTATAGGTTTTATTAGATTCGGCACAATAAGATATTCTATTAACATTGTGTGTTCCGCAATTGTGGTAGGAACGTAAATAATTTTTGAAACACGTTTCGACCTTTCATTCGTAGCAGTTTTAATTACTGTATTAGTGACTGGAAATTCTTCAAAGGGTGAGATTTTGGATTTATTTTCATTAAACCATGATTCTGAAATACAGGTTATTGAGGAACCAGTATCAACCAATGCATTTGTGCTAATATTATTAAGCTTAATGTTTATTTCGGGGCAATTTATTTGAGTAAGATTTGAAGTGGTATTATTTTCCGAGTCATTTTCTAGCAAGAAGTTTTTATCGCACATTATGTTTTGTGAGTGAAGATGGTTTATTTCATGATCTGTTTTATTACCGAGATTATTATTAATAGGCGCTGTAATTTCAGAGTAAACTATTGGTAATTGACCCTCTCGGTTGCCGATCACAGCGCCGAACCGTTTTCCTGTATATTTTGTGCAGGAACAGTTCGCGACTCATAGGTGTGAGGTGATGATTGACCGTTTGATGGAGCACTCGGCGCATTTGGGTTCTGGCGAATCATTGCGCAGAGTTGGGACTGTTCAGTCGTAGGATGATTTTTCTCGTTTCTGTAGTTGTTTTCGGGGTTTCTTGAGGGGTATTTGTCTCTTTGATAGGGTTTATCATTGTGGTATCTACCATATGGTTGGTGGTTGTAATTGGGACGGTAGTTTTGTTGATTTTGGTAGTTTCTGTGTTGGTAATTGTTGTTTTGGTAATTATTATTAGGTGGACTGTTGTAGGATTGCATTTTTGGTTGGTATGCTCTCTGATTTCCGTATCGATCATTCTGGTGGTGGTGTGTGTTTGGTTGATTAGGGCTGGTGGGTCGATTGTTCTGTTGACTGTTGTTGGAGTGGTTGTTGCGTATTCTCTTGGGTCCTTCCTTTATATCTTCTCGTTGGAGTAGTCTTTCTAGTGCACGTACTGTGGTTATATTCTGCACGCTTATACAGTCTTGTATGATTGATTCAAATCTCTCCGACATTAGGGTTACAATTTCTTCCTCGCTTAAACTAGGACTCATGGATTGTAATAAGAGCACACGTTCCGTGAGATACTCGCTTCGACTGAGGGTACCATTTGAGCGGTATTTTTCTGCTTCGATTTTAGCTCTAAGACCACGCTGAACTTCGCGACTCCAATATTTCAGTTCGAACTCATAGGCGAATTGTTCCCAAGTACTTATGTCGGTCTTGATAAGTTGTAACCACCTTGAAGCGGGTCCTTCGAAAGAAGTTTCTAAGAGATCTTTCAGATATTCGATAGGGTCATTGTTAATGTTTCTTTCTAGTCCTCTATCATAAACGTTTTAACTTTCGGATAAACTCTTTGGGGTTGCCACTTCGGCCGTTGAATTTTGGTAGTTGCCAGTCATTCACTTCATTGCCGTTACAGACAATCTGTATTGGTCCGGGAAAATTGCCTAATTGTTTATTTTGCTTTAAGTTTTGCACTTCTTGTTCACATTTCGAAAGGTTTAGGTTTAGGTTTTGGATTTCTGCTTGCTGTGATTCTAGAGTTTTGTTTTGGATCGTAATTTTGGGAATGATTTCATTTTGTATGGTGGCCAGATTAGCTTTTGTGTTTAGTTTGTGATCGAGTCTCGTTCGTTGTGTCAATTCCTCAATTTTCTTGTCGAAATTTTGCTCGTGTTCGTCAAGTTGTGTTTTTACAGCGGACAGGATGTTATTTTGTCTTTGTTGGCTTTCGCTTTCTGATATCATTTGCTGTTGAGTAATATTTTCAATTACGAACAGTCGCATTTGGTTTTGGGAATCATCAATTTTGTGTATTAATTTGTCGTTTAATTTGATGATCTCTTCAGCTTGGGCGTTTTGTGTAATTTTGATTGAACTGATTTCGTTTCGAAACTACGTTTGATTTTCTCGGTTTTCTTGGATTTGGGCCCCCAAATCCAAGAAAACGTGTTGAATTAAATAACATGAAATAACAGCTTGATTAACACAAAATAACACATAATAAAAGGGAACATTTCAAATTACAGTGACATAAATTATTATTGAGCAAAGACAATCATTGTGATAATAGAGAAATAAAATATGGGTGATTCAGCATGACTAGAGTATGGTGGTATTTACATGGGGAGAAATATACACAATTACGGGAAATTATTATTAATGATGAATGGAATGTAATGGAATACTACAAGGGAAGAAGCTATTACCGTAGGTCTCATGGTAAGACTTAAGCCCGAGACCATGATAACATTTTGTTTTGAGGTCCCCAGTTGCCAAAAACACTATTCGTTCAAATTTATATTTATGTATATATATATATATATATGTGTCCGTGAATGCGATAACTTGAGTAAAAAACGTCCGATTTTGATGAAATTTGGCTCAAATGTGTAAAATAACATTCATGACTTTAAGTTCATAAACCAGAAAAATCGGACCATGGGAAGGGGGGTTTATGGGGGTTTTAAATTTTACAAAAATCAGTTTTTTGAATTTTTCATTCTAAAAATTTTTAAAAACTTAATTTTGGTTTTGACCATGTTATAGAGCTTAAAAAAACAAATAATATTGTATTTTGAATTATTAACCTAGGTTAAGTGGTTGCGGAGAAAACCCAAAAAACCTACGCATAAAATCTCCCATGTTAATCTTAGGGGAAAAAGGTTTTTTTGCTTTTCCTCAGTATATTTTAATGTAAACTTCACATTTGCTTTTACCAATCTGTTCAGTTCAACAAAATAATCATTTTGGTGTTTAAATTGTGATTCTACGCAGAGATATTCAAAGTGCTAAATACAGTACGTTGTCCAATGTTATCCTTATGGAGAATAAATAAAATTTGATATCTCGATTATTTATGAATGTATGTTGATGGAACTTGGTATGTGGCTTCACGTACGGTAGTTCGGGTATATTGATATTTGCACAAAAAATTGATTTTTTGTTGATTATTCCCGTAGCAGTAAACCTGCGTACAGCCCCCATGTTATTCTTATGGAGAATAAGTAAAATGTAATGACTCCCTTGTACAGCCCCCATGTTATTCTTATGGAGAATAAGTAAAATGTAATGACTCCCTTAATTATGAACATAAATTAATAAACCTTAGTATTTAGCTTCACTTGGTTAAGTTATATTGATAATTGCATAAAAACCCATTTTTTGGTTCCTTGTTGCAGCAAACCTGCTTACTCAGCCCCCATGATATTCTTATGGAGAATACCTAAAATGTTATGTAGCGCTTATTCATGATTGAATATTGATGAAACGTGGTATGTGACTTCGCCTAGTTAAATTATATTTATATTTGTATAATAACCAATCGTTTGTGTTACTTGTTTCAGCAAACCTACGTACTCATTACCAGTGTTATTCTTATAGAGAATAATTAAAATCGCTTATATTTGAATATATTTGTATGAAACTTGGTATGTGGCTTTATGTGGTATTAAGACATATATTATGCATTGGAAATTCGCTGAGTACGCAGGTTTGCTGCGACGGGGGTATTTACATTTTATCCTCCTGGTCAGGGAGTAACTGGTAACTCTTGGATCAAGGGTTCGAATCCTGCCACAGTCAATCTAGTATAGCAGTTGAAACAGACCAGGTTTTCTTATAACCTAGGCACTGGACAATGTAGTTCATTTATTGTCTACCAAGTTACACAAGGCAGATGGCGTCCTCAGAAAGGGCTTGTCATGGTACAATTGCATATGCAGCAATTAATAACAATATTGTTTGGTGGAAGATTCAGATTCCGATGTCCACAGCACTCAAAGGATTAAGTACGTTCTTAAAATACACCGTGTCCCAAAAAGGAGTATACTACTTCAAAAATCAATAAAATGTTAATGACACCATTTACGTTTTCCAAACTGTGGTATCTACTTCATAGGAAATTTCCTCAAGTTTTATTCCCGACAGGTAATAGCTGTTTACAATGTCTGTAATCAAGTAAGAAGCATATAATTTAACGTTAAAAATAAAATCGTTAATTTTCCCACTGTTTGAGGCGGAGAATGTCATCCCTCTTGTGAGTTGGTCTGCATGTTCCCCCGATTTCACTCCGTGTGATTTTTTTGTATGGTGATACGTAAAATACCAAGTCTTAATACCTCCACTGCCAACCGACCTCTTGTAGCTAAGGCATCGAATAACAGTTGCAGGTCAAGTATCAATGAGGCCACCCTTGAGGGTCAGAACTCAACTACAAGTTTAAAGTTTGCCGAGTTGAACATACTGAACATTTATGATATATGGAAAAACACTTACTATGTTCTTTCTTACTATGTAAGTTTTATTTACGGGGTGATTAAATCTTAAGTATGATATACCAACAAAGTTGTGTACTTCTTTTTGGGACAGCCGGTATATCCAAGTTCAAAACTTTTCTCAAGTTTGTAATTGATTTATTTTCTAAATTGACTAATAACATAAAATCAACTTTTCATTTGGATAAAACAGTTTTATATTTCTAGTACCAGAACCGGTTGTACCTAAATCAGTAACAACAAAACATGTACCAAGTGAAAGCTCATCAAAGCAATCCAAGTATAATAATTTTATGTTAGAAATTAAAAAATATTTCATATTTATCACGTTAGAAAATTTGTAGACCAATTCTTAAATTAGCCACTCTAAAATACTTTTTCGTCATACTGCTTCAAAAACAACTGTTTTTGACAGATGCGTTGAGATTCAAAAGTTCTTCTTTTAGCGAATTTCCCCTATAGGGAAGAAGCTATTACCGTAGGTCTCATGGTAAGACTTAAGCCCGAGACCATGACAACTTTTTTTTTTAGGTCCCCAGATGACTAAAACACTATTCGTTCAAATTTATATATATATGTGTGTGTCCGTGAATGCGATAACTTGAGTAAAAAACGTCCGATTTCGATGAAATTTGGCTCAAATGTGTAAAGTGACATTTATGACTTTAAGTTCAAAAACCAGAAAAATCGGACCATGGGAAGGGGGGTTTATGGGGTTTTTAAATTTTAAAAAAATCAGTTTTTTGCATTTTTTACCTTAACATTTTTAAAACACTTAATTTTCGTTTAGACCACATGGACCACATGGTTTAGATTACATAATAGAGCTTAAAAAAACAAATAATATAGTATTTTGAATTATTAAGCTCGGTTAAGTGGTTGCGGAGAAAATCCAAAAAAACCTGCTCATAAAATCTCCTATGTTAATCTTATGGGAAAAAGGTTTCTGGCTTTTCCTAAGTTAATTTTAATATAAACTTCACATTTGCTTTTACCAATCAACTCAGCTCCACAAAACAATCATTTTGGTGTTTAAATTGTGATTCTACGTCCAACCATTGCAGAGATATTCAAAGTGCTAAACACAGTACGTTGTCCAATATGTTATCCTTATGGAGAATAAATAAAATTTGATATCTCCATTATTAATGAATGTAATGAATGTAATGTAATGATTTGATGAAACTTGGCATGTGGTGTCACGTAGTACTGGTATATTGATATTTGCAAAAAAAATTGATTTTTTGTTAATAATCTCCCATGCATACTCAGCCCCCATGTTATTCTTATGGAGAATAAGTAAAATGTAATGACTCCCTTAATTATGAACATAAATTAATAAAACTTGGTATGTGGCTTCACCTTGTTGAGTTATATTGATATTTGCATAAAAACCCATTTTTTAGTTCCTTGTTGCAGCAAACCTGCTTACTCAGCTCCCATCTTATTCTTATAGAGAATAATTAAAATGTTATATAGTGCTTACTTATGATTGAATATTGATGAAACTTGGCATGTGGCTTCACCTTGTTAAATAATACTTATATTTGCATAAAAAACAATTGTTTGTGTTCCTTTTGATTCGAGGTCGTCATAAATCGATTAAAATTCATTCGATTATAAATAATCAAAACATTCATTGTTGTATTGTTATTAGTTTTGCGTTCATTTCCCGTACACCACTGGTGAGTGACAACTGTGAGTGACACGACGGACAAAGTTAGTAGGCCTAACGATTCGTATCGAAATATAATAGAAAAAGCCCAAACAATCATATTTCCATGACAACCGTGCCTAAATCGAATGTTTGTTTTGAAGAACAACCTACGATTCGAAACACAATGATTGGTTTGAAGTGATCGACTCAACAACCGATAGATATGAATGAACCGAAGTTATGCATGTGCAACAGCTGATTGTTTCAAGAGACAAGCTGAAAGAAACATTTGAGGTTATGAAGACACATTATGTAAATTTTACTTTTGTTTTTATTTAAACCTTAAGTTTTTTGGCAGTATGACGAAAAATATAGTTCGTCACTCGGATCAAAAGTGTCTTTTTAATACTCGCTCATTTCCCAGCCTCGGCTTCGCCTCGGCAGTTAAACTGGAGCTCGTATTAAAAATATCCACTTTTGATCCTAGTGACGAAATATACTATTTCTGGTCATACCACTGCTGGTAAAGATTTATAAAACAGCTTTGCCGAGTTTGACAACTAACTCAGTTTTAAACTATCATATACTTTTATACTCTTTGTAATTTTAGGAAGGGGGGGGACCGAAAACCTCCTCATAAATCAGCCACTGTTTAACAGAGAATTTCTTAGTAACGGTCTGAGAATCTTGAAATTTATTGGTTGTTTTTGTGTTTATGGATCACATAAATCTGTGTTGAGATGTCTGTCTGAATATTATGCTCATGGAAAATATTTTGCCCCAAAGGTATAAAATGAACATTTTTCTGATCCAGAAGTTGGCAAACCCTTTAATTTGTGTCAAACCCTTTTAAAATTAATCATGTAAGAGCAAAAGCCTACAGGTCACAATACCACTCCTAACAACTACCACTCTTAAATAACTATAATCCCAGGGTGATAGCTCACGATGTTTTCAGTGTCGAAGATCAGAGAAAACGGCAGTAAGAAGAGTTATCTTGTTACCACTTACTATTTGCTTTCACTCCTCCTCTGGTTCCTTCAAGTATCATATATTTCAACAGATTTATATTGATTGAAAGCTGCAGCTAGTATCATCATTGGACATTAAATAATGTAATAAATAATCACCGAACATTGAAAAACATTGAACATTTAAATCAATACTATCGTAGTCATTATCACACAAACAAGTAACCTGAAAATAAAACTAGATATTATTTGATATTTAAGTTAGTAAATATTATAATGATTGACTGACTGAAAAAATTCACCAAGTGATCGATTCATTCAGAGAATTTGTTGTTTATCCAAAATCAATCGTGCATGTGGCAACATTTTTTGGAAATAGATAGTTTGAAAATACAGGACCAGGGAATATCCAATATTTAGAGTAAAACAAATTATAACAGTAAAAAGAAGACAAAATAAAAATAATGTTAAAATGCTTTAAGAGTTATGTTGAGAACTACAATAATAACCAAAATTAAGCAATATATGCTAACTAGTGCTGACTGGTGCTAACTAGTTTATTTTCGATGGCAGTTTATCACCTGATTTTTATTTACACTCATCAGTGATTATCTGAATTTGAAATTATCACATCAACACGTTTATATATGATTGGCAAATAATGCTGCAATGTCACTCAGGGGCCTGGGGGAGTTATTTATACAATTTACAAAATTGTACCTCATGAAGGTTTATTATGACGAAAATTTGAGTGTTTAGTTATAAAAGATGAGGAATGTTAAATTTCTTGGTACACTTATAAGTTGCACGTCAGAAAAATTATTTAATGTTATATAGATACATATATTGTTAGGTTTTATATAAAAAAACTAATATGTTAATCAAGAGACAAAAATAAACTAAAAAAGCAGAGCAGAGAGCCAATAATAAGAAAACGTTAAACAAATTTTATTCAAAGATTTTAGTTATAAAATAGTTTCTTAATTCATGAATTAGTAACAATTAAACTAACAGATTATTCATTTACTAGCTGTTACCCGGCAGACGTTGTCATGTCTTTGACTATTACCATTGACTATAGTCAATGTTATTACCAACTAAAACCAATATTACCAAAAGCACCTGTTAGAGTAAACATGTCATTAGCTTTTATGTAAACAACAATATTTTTCCATATTACGGGAATATTTATGTTTATATGGGAACCCTTTTGGGCCTCTTGGGAGGAACCCAATTAAGTTAGGATGAAATAGATAGCTTAGAAACCTTCTCCGTGAAATTTTACACACATATATATATATATATATATATATATATATATACCAAGATTCATGGCAAACGGTTCAACCGTGTCCGAGTCCATAAACTTAAGATATATACAAACCAACATCCTTTTTTATAAATATAGAAGAAGCCGGAGCAGAACTACCTCCTTCTGTCTCCTGAGTTCTTAGAAGGGCCACACGCTCTCGACTGGTGGAAGGTCGTACTTGCTCATCAGTCAGACTTGTTGCCAAATCATTTAATTTGTTATTGCTAGTATCTGTGTCAGAATCATCGACAATCTCCTCAATCTCTTCTGTTTAGCATCGTTAGATTTTCTACCCAAACAACTTTTTCTTTTACGGGGCATACTGATTCAGACCTTATGTTGTTGATTCTAATCTTACACAATATTTATCATAAACAAAAAACGAATTCGCACGCAGCACGCTGACGTGAGGAAATTGAATTTCCACATAAAAACTTTTAAAACTCCAAATCAGTGTAATAACATACATTTATTCCAATTTTTATTGAAATCTGCAAACAGTGATTTGTTGGCTGTTCTGATGCTCCTGGTTTCATTTACTTGCAAAGCTGGGAATACAATTTTGTGCATTATAATGTTAGGAGAAGGTCCAGACAGGCTTGAAAGTAGGCGTGAGGTTGCTGGGGATGATAAAATTACTCTAAGAAAGGAATAACAGGCTTTTCTAGTGTAAAATCCCCATAAGACAACGAACTGTGTTTAGTCGATACACATTTTCCTTTATAACTCAGTAAATATGTATGCTAGAATGACGAGAGAGGGCTTAAAACTTTTGCCTCACTAATTCCCATCTTTTTACATGCATTAATTTTACATACGGGGCATTTATTTTTTTGGGCCCCAAAACTCAAAATTTGAAAGATTAATCCCCAAAAAAGGGGTTTAGAGTTTTCCGATTATTTTTCCCAACAAACTTGTCTAACTGATTATAGAAAGGAATGTCTCTACCAAATTTGAAGTAAATCGGACAAAAAATGCGACCACTAGAGTGCAAACACATATATATACATATACATAAGTAGTGGTGAATTACCGGTTTAGCATCACTTCCGGCGCTTTTTTCCCATGTTATTCTTATGGGGATCAGTTTTTGCACCGACGCCCGATCCTACCCTACACAAATTTTCTTTTTGGCCCTTGCCTTATTTTCCCCCATTTAAAATTTGCATTAATTTTAATACATCCTTTGCAGAAATCCACGAGTTCAAAAATAACTCCACACTAAATAAACAACACATGTAAACAACTTAGAAGTTATTGTGTAGTAGTGGTGAAACCACAAAGAGGCATCACTTCCGGCGCTTTTTCCCCATGTTATTCTTATGGGGAGCCGTTTTTGCGCCAACGCCAGCTCCCGCCTATAGAGCTCCCGCGCCTTAGCCTATACTAACGTCCAACCCTTGCCTATATTAAATATATTGTCCCCATCCCCATCCCTCCTCTATATTTTTAAAAATTAATTTTCAAATTCTAAAAAACTATCTTTGGTGTTTACTGTCCGATTTGTCTGCAATTTGGATATGTTATTGTCCTAGGCAAGTGTTTTAATAAATTTCACTTACATTTCCCAAATTCACTATAACGGTCAAAAATATTTTTGAAAAATACTGCCAATTGCCACTTTCTTTATTAACTGTCTGATTTGTCTTCAATTTGGATATGTTATTGTCCTAGGCAAGTGTTTTAATAAATTTCACTTACATTTCCCAAATTCACTATTACAGTCAAATTAAAAATTATTTTTGAAAAATACTGCCAATTGCCAACTTCTTTATTAAATGTCCGATTTGTCTTCAATTTGGATATGTTATTGTCCTAGGCAAGTGTTTTAATAAAATCCACCTACATTTCCCAAATTCACTATTACGGTCAAATTAAATAATATTTTTTGAAAAATACTGCCAATTGCCACCTTCTTTATTAACTGTCTGATTTGTCTTCAATTTGGATATGTTATTGTCCTAGGCAACTGGTTTAATAAATTCCACCTACATTTCCCAAAATTCACTATTACGGTCATATTAAATAATATTTTTGAAAAATACTGCCAATTGCCAACTTCTTTATTAAATGTCCGATTTGTCTGCAATTTGGATATGTTATTGTCCTAGGCAACTGGTTTAATAAATTCCACTTACATTTCCCTAATTCACTATTACGGTCAAATTAAAAAATATTTTTGAAAAATACTGCCAATTGCCAACTTCTTTATTTACTGTCTGATTTATTTAAAATTTGGATATGCTATTGACCTAGGCAAGTGTTTTAATAAATTTCACTTACATATCCCAAATTCACTATTACGGTCAAATTAAAAAATATTTTTGAAAAATACTGCCAATTGCCAACTTCTTTATTTACTGTCTGATTTATTTAAAATTTGGATATGCTATTGACCTAGGCAAGTGTTTTAATAAATTCCACTTACATATCCCAAATTCACTATTACGGTCAAATTAAAAAATATTTTTGAAAAATACTGCCAATTGCCAACTTCTTTATTTACTGTCCCATTTGTTTAAAACTTGGATATGTTATTGTCGTAGGCAATTGTTTTAATAAATTACACTTACATTTCCCAAATTCACTATTACAGCCAAATTAAAAATTATTTTTGAAAAATACTGCCAATTGCCAACTTCTTTATTTACTGTCCGATTTGTTTAAAATTTGGATATGTTATTGTTGTAGGCTAGTGTATATGCACCATCCACATTTTACAAATATTGCGGTTAAATGTTAAAAAATTTTGGAAAAATACCGCCAATCGGCAACTTCTTTATGGTCTGATTTGTTTAAAATTTATGTCATTATTCTAGGCTAGTGTATATGTACCATCCACATTTGACAAATTAACTATAATGGTCAAATTTAAAAAATATACTAACAATTTCAAACTTCTTTATTTATGGATATGTTAAAGCTCTTATATAGGTAACAAGACCACACTACCACACGTTCCACTACCCCCTATAATACAGTATTTTGCTGCAATCCCAAAACTGACTTTGCTGTTTATTGTCCGATTTGCCTACACTTTGGATGTTGTCCTAAGCATTTATTGTCTGATTTATTTTTGGATATGTTATAGCCCCCAACTATTATATCTAAAATTACAATATTATTTCCACCTATAATACTGTTGTTTGTTTTGCCGCAACCTAAAAACTAACATTGGTATTTGTGTTTTTACAAAACTATATTTTGCGGTTGGATTAAAAAAATAAATACAAGCTTATTATATACATCCAGCTGATAAGTAATATATATCCACAACTATGGTCAGAACAAATTTTGGATATGTTTTAAGCCAGCAAAAATAAATGTTTAAAACCCAAAACAACTACACACAAAACACTAACCTTTCTTTGTGCTTGTTTGGAGTAGTCTTTATTTTATCCAACTTAATTTTGTAGTTAAAATCAAACTTCCCACATTCTAGCTCCCTTTCCAGTGGTTGGAGACATAAAGGTTACGAATATTTTCAAACAATATATCTTTTTCTACCCCTATGTTGGACTTGTTTAATAGCGCACCATATTCCAAATCCTCCAGTCGACTACATTCATTAAATTTAACATTGCCTTTAATATCTTGCATCTCTATGTCTTCTTGTCCATTGTTACGGAAACTTAGGTTTTCTATTTTTGGAATTGCCATAAAATGTTGCGGTTCCGTTAGTGTTAAAGCTTGCAAGTGGCTGGTAGGTAGATAAATAATGTCCAAATCGCACGGCAACACGCCTTGCCTATTCTTATTTATCTCTATAAATACAGTTTTACAGACACCTTTAACATAGTATACACACATCCTTTTCTGCCAACACCCCCACAAACTTGTTTACTACAAACGCATACACATAATGCTCTAGATCCTCGTCGCAGGAAGTAATCTTTTAATTTATCCTCTCTTTCCCTTCTTTCTTTAGCCAACTGTGCATTCCTCTGCAACAGTATTTTCCACATATTCCAATGTCTTCTAATTCCAATTTCCTCTTTTTGGAACAACTCTCTGCTTGGAAAGTGGCTCTATTTCTTTAATAGTGTATGGGTACAGTTTATTGGTCCGGCAAACGTAGGGAGTAAGGTTAGGACTTTCCACTAAGCCCAATTCTTCTAAATTGATGGAGAAAGGTGTATTTGATGTGCCCCCAGATTTGATGTAACACTTATGCTTTACACTTATGGCATCCTCCTCTATTACCTCTACATAGTTGGTAAACAGTTAAAGCTAAATGCAGATAGAGCATACTTTATTAACTTTTCCCTTTGTGTGTTTTTTGGCAGTTGTACTCCAGTTATCTTCCCCCAATATGCATCGTTAAACACTAAACAACAACTGTTTTGTAATTGATTGGCATCTTATGCAGAGGTACAGCATAGAATGGAGCATTTTGAAAGTACCGTTTGTTGTCTTCTATTAGACTTAAACAATCTCTTAAAGGTTCAAACCCTTTACCAAAACCTCTACAATAGATTGTTGCCTCTAACCTTGCCATTCTCTCTAGCTAGTTTAGACGAGAACGTTTCTTTTAGGTTTACAAAGTTTATTATATGGTTTCCTATACTTTTAATTACTCCAGGGCTTGTAATCTGGCATATAAATTTATTATATATTTTTACCCTGCTATTTACATTAAACCATGTTAAACAGTCTTTACTAACATTATCTACAATAACATTATGGGGGTCCATTCGCCCCCCTGGTAGCAAAAGTTTTCTGTAAGATATTGGCACATTTCCTCTTTATTAAATATTCCAACCAAATCTAGTGTTATATCGAAATCCATAAGATAGTACATTTCTTTTTCCAGATCTTGCAGTATCTTTGGAAGGTCTTCCAACAAATCCTTAATTTTAACATTTGCAAGCTCTATTTTATAGGGAATTGCTATAGGATCATCATACTTTTGTTTAATTTGGTCAATATCTTTCTTTATTATTTGTAACACACCCTCGCTTTGGGAGAATGGTAGTTTGGCCACAACACCATGTCGAGCTAAAGAGAACTTTTTAAATATTCCTCGTAAGTAGCTATTAAACGAGCCACATATTTCCTTCTTAACTTTAAATTTATTCGTAACATTGGTTATCTTAACTAACATCCGTTATAGATGTTAAGTTATTTAATTTTGGTTCACCCTCGCAATAGTTTATATTACCTATGTTTGTAAGAAGGTTATTATTACGTAGATTTTCTAATAAAAACCACATACCCAATCTTTCGTTAGTAGGTTTAATACAATTCCCCAATAAATGGCTAACAGAGTACATTTCTTTTATACAAAAAGTAGCGGAAACACGTCAACAGGACAGATTACACTATAGGCATATAGAGACCCACATGCAAATATGGAATACCCACAAATTCGACTAAATAAGTTTATAGTCTCAATATAATTAACATATTAACATTAGTACCCAAATTGTCGAAATTCTATAATTCTATTCTTAGTCCTTGTATTAGGTTTTGTACTATTAAACCCAACACCCCGCGCAGTAGAGTAATATATGTATTTAATACAGATACGCACATTCTACAAGACCCATACATCTGTTGTATAAGCAGCAGAATAGACGTCTCATTGTGTTGTTGTAAAATAAAACATAAATTGTGCTGGATACAACCGGCCAGATATTAGACAGGAAATGTGTTGGAAGTGTATTGCCAAATAGTAAGACAAACACCACATAGTGCAGCATGTAATCAATCCATTACTATTTAGACAAAGGTCAGTATTGGTACAACATCCGATATATTAGCCAAACCCACAATCAAACTTGGAAAACAAACAGTAAAAGATAAATATTATAGTAACAGAAATAGTAAGAGTATAAGGACATAGTAATATTTAAAGTTTATAAAACAACACAAATGCAGAGACACAATAAATAACACACTCCAACACATTTGGACACACCCACAGATACTGGTTTACATCCATTTAACACAACTTTACACGTTCTGTCAACCGACACAAAAAATAGTTTGTAAATTGTGTAAGAAATATATGTAATATAAACAAATTTAACACAATCATAACATTGTCCACAATGTTATGATTGTGTTAAATTTGTTTATATTACATATATTTCTTACACAATTTACAAACTATTTTTTGTGTCGGTTGACAGAACGTGTAAAGTTGTGTTAAATGGATGTAAACCAGTATCTGTGGGTGTGTCCAAATGTGTTGGAGTGTGTTATTTATTGTGTCTCTGCATTTGTGTTGTTTTATAAACTTTAAATATTACTATGTCCTTATACTCTTACTATTTCTGTTACTATAATATTTATCTTTTACTGTTTGTTTTCCAAGTTTGATTGTGGGTTTGGCTAATATATCGGATGTTGTACCAATACTGACCTTTGTCTAAATAGTAATGGATTGATTACATGCTGCACTATGTGGTGTTTGTCTTACTATTTGGCAATACACTTCCAACACATTTCCTGTCTAATATCTGGCCGGTTGTATCCAGCACAATTTATGTTTTATTTTACAACAACACAATGAGACGTCTATTCTGCTGCTTATACAACAGATGTATGGGTCTTGTAGAATGTGCGTATCTGTATTAAATACATATATTACTCTACTGCGCGGGGTGTTGGGTTTAATAGTACAAAACCTAATACAAGGACTAAGAATAGAATTATAGAATTTCGACAATTTGGGTACTAATGTTAATATGTTAATTATATTGAGACTATAAACTTATTTAGTCGAATTTGTGGGTATTCCATATTTGCATGTGGGTCTCTATATGCCTATAGTGTAATCTGTCCTGTTGACGTGTTTCCGCTACTTTTTGTATAAAAGAAATGTACTCTGTTAGCCATTTATTGGGGAATTGTATTAAACCTACTAACGAAAGATTGGGTATGTGGTTTTTATTAGAAAATCTACGTAATAATAACCTTCTTACAAACATAGGTAATATAAACTATTGCGAGGGTGAACCAAAATTAAATAACTTAACATCTATAACGGATGTTAGTTAAGATAACCAATGTTACGAATAAATTTAAAGTTAAGAAGGAAATATGTGGCTCGTTTAATAGCTACTTACGAGGAATATTTAAAAAGTTCTCTTTAGCTCGACATGGTGTTGTGGCCAAACTACCATTCTCCCAAAGCGAGGGTGTGTTACAAATAATAAAGAAAGATATTGACCAAATTAAACAAAAGTATGATGATCCTATAGCAATTCCCTATAAAATAGAGCTTGCAAATGTTAAAATTAAGGATTTGTTGGAAGACCTTCCAAAGATACTGCAAGATCTGGAAAAAGAAATGTACTATCTTATGGATTTCGATATAACACTAGATTTGGTTGGAATATTTAATAAAGAGGAAATGTGCCAATATCTTACAGAAAACTTTTGCTACCAGGGGGGCGAATGGACCCCCATAATGTTATTGTAGATAATGTTAGTAAAGACTGTTTAACATGGTTTAATGTAAATAGCAGGGTAAAAATATATAATAAATTTATATGCCAGATTACAAGCCCTGGAGTAATTAAAAGTATAGGAAACCATATAATAAACTTTGTAAACCTAAAAGAAACGTTCTCGTCTAAACTAGCTAGAGAGAATGGCAAGGTTAGAGGCAACAATCTATTGTAGAGGTTTTGGTAAAGGGTTTGAACCTTTAAGAGATTGTTTAAGTCTAATAGAAGACAACAAACGGTACTTTCAAAATGCTCCATTCTATGCTGTACCTCTGCATAAGATGCCAATCAATTACAAAACAGTTGTTGTTTAGTGTTTAACGATGCATATTGGGGGAAGATAACTGGAGTACAACTGCCAAAAAACACACAAAGGGAAAAGTTAATAAAGTATGCTCTATCTGCATTTAGCTTTAACTGTTTACCAACTATGTAGAGGTAATAGAGGAGGATGCCATAAGTGTAAAGCATAAGTGTTACATCAAATCTGGGGGCACATCAAATACACCTTTCTCCATCAATTTAGAAGAATTGGGCTTAGTGGAAAGTCCTAACCTTACTCCCTACGTTTGCCGGACCAATAAACTGTACCCATACACTATTAAAGAAATAGAGCCACTTTCCAAGCAGAGAGTTGTTCCAAAAAGAGGAAATTGGAATTAGAAGACATTGGAATATGTGGAAAATACTGTTGCAGAGGAATGCACAGTTGGCTAAAGAAAGAAGGGAAAGAGAGGATAAATTAAAAGATTACTTCCTGCGACGAGGATCTAGAGCATTATGTGTATGCGTTTGTAGTAAACAAGTTTGTGGGGGTGTTGGCAGAAAAGGATGTGTGTATACTATGTTAAAGGTGTCTGTAAAACTGTATTTATAGAGATAAATAAGAATAGGCAAGGCGTGTTGCCGTGCGATTTGGACATTATTTATCTACCTACCAGCCACTTGCAAGCTTTAACACTAACGGAACCGCAACATTTTATGGCAATTCCAAAAATAGAAAACCTAAGTTTCCGTAACAATGGACAAGAAGACATAGAGATGCAAGATATTAAAGGCAATGTTAAATTTAATGAATGTAGTCGACTGGAGGATTTGGAATATGGTGCGCTATTAAACAAGTCCAACATAGGGGTAGAAAAAGATATATTGTTTGAAAATATTCGTAACCTTTATGTCTCCAACCACTGGAAAGGGAGCTAGAATGTGGGAAGTTTGATTTTAACTACAAAATTAAGTTGGATAAAATAAAGACTACTCCAAACAAGCACAAAGAAAGGTTAGTGTTTTGTGTGTAGTTGTTTTGGGTTTTAAACATTTATTTTTGCTGGCTTAAAACATATCCAAAATTTGTTCTGACCATAGTTGTGGATATATATTACTTATCAGCTGGATGTATATAATAAGCTTGTATTTATTTTTTTAATCCAACCGCAAAATATAGTTTTGTAAAAACACAAATACCAATGTTAGTTTTTAGGTTGCGGCAAAACAAACAACAGTATTATAGGTGGAAATAATATTGTAATTTTAGATATAATAGTTGGGGGCTATAACATATCCAAAAATAAATCAGACAATAAATGCTTAGGACAACATCCAAAGTGTAGGCAAATCGGACAATAAACAGCAAAGTCAGTTTTGGGATTGCAGCAAAATACTGTATTATAGGGGGTAGTGGAACGTGTGGTAGTGTGGTCTTGTTACCTATATAAGAGCTTTAACATATCCATAAATAAAGAAGTTTGAAATTGTTAGTATATTTTTTAAATTTGACCATTATAGTTAATTTGTCAAATGTGGATGGTACATATACACTAGCCTAGAATAATGACATAAATTTTAAACAAATCAGACCATAAAGAAGTTGCCGATTGGCGGTATTTTTCCAAAATTTTTTAACATTTAACCGCAATATTTGTAAAATGTGGATGGTGCATATACACTAGCCTACAACAATAACATATCCAAATTTTAAACAAATCGGACAGTAAATAAAGAAGTTGGCAATTGGCAGTATTTTTCAAAAATAATTTTTAATTTGGCTGTAATAGTGAATTTGGGAAATGTAAGTGTAATTTATTAAAACAATTGCCTACGACAATAACATATCCAAGTTTTAAACAAATGGGACAGTAAATAAAGAAGTTGGCAATTGGCAGTATTTTTCAAAAATATTTTTTAATTTGACCGTAATAGTGAATTTGGGATATGTAAGTGGAATTTATTAAAACACTTGCCTAGGTCAATAGCATATCCAAATTTTAAATAAATCAGACAGTAAATAAAGAAGTTGGCAATTGGCAGTATTTTTCAAAAATATTTTTTAATTTGACCGTAATAGTGAATTTGGGATATGTAAGTGAAATTTATTAAAACACTTGCCTAGGTCAATAGCATATCCAAATTTTAAATAAATCAGACAGTAAATAAAGAAGTTGGCAATTGGCAGTATTTTTCAAAAATATTTTTTAATTTGACCGTAATAGTGAATTAGGGAAATGTAAGTGGAATTTATTAAACCAGTTGCCTAGGACAATAACATATCCAAATTGCAGACAAATCGGACATTTAATAAAGAAGTTGGCAATTGGCAGTATTTTTCAAAAATATTATTTAATATGACCGTAATAGTGAATTTTGGGAAATGTAGGTGGAATTTATTAAACCAGTTGCCTAGGACAATAACATATCCAAATTGAAGACAAATCAGACAGTTAATAAAGAAGGTGGCAATTGGCAGTATTTTTCAAAAAATATTATTTAATTTGACCGTAATAGTGAATTTGGGAAATGTAGGTGGATTTTATTAAAACACTTGCCTAGGACAATAACATATCCAAATTGAAGACAAATCGGACATTTAATAAAGAAGTTGGCAATTGGCAGTATTTTTCAAAAATAATTTTTAATTTGACTGTAATAGTGAATTTGGGAAATGTAAGTGAAATTTATTAAAACACTTGCCTAGGACAATAACATATCCAAATTGAAGACAAATCAGACAGTTAATAAAGAAAGTGGCAATTGGCAGTATTTTTCAAAAATATTTTTGACCGTTATAGTGAATTTGGGAAATGTAAGTGAAATTTATTAAAACACTTGCCTAGGACAATAACATATCCAAATTGCAGACAAATCGGACAGTAAACACCAAAGATAGTTTTTTAGAATTTGAAAATTAATTTTTAAAAATATAGAGGAGGGATGGGGATGGGGACAATATATTTAATATAGGCAAGGGTTGGACGTTAGTATAGGCTAAGGCGCGGGAGCTCTATAGGCGGGAGCTGGCGTTGGCGCAAAAACGGCTCCCCATAAGAATAACATGGGGAAAAAGCGCCGGAAGTGATGCCTCTTTGTGGTTTCACCACTACTACACAATAACTTCTAAGTTGTTTACATGTGTTGTTTATTTAGTGTGGAGTTATTTTTGAACTCGTGGATTTCTGCAAAGGATGTATTAAAATTAATGCAAATTTTAAATGGGGGAAAATAAGGCAAGGGCCAAAAAGAAAATTTGTGTAGGGTAGGATCGGGCGTCGGTGCAAAAACTGATCCCCATAAGAATAACATGGGAAAAAAGCGCCGGAAGTGATGCTAAACCGGTAATTCACCACTACTTACATATATATATATAACATTTTGAACGACCCCCCAAAACGTGTTCAGGGGGTCACGTTAGGAACTTCTATGGTGGTCCCGGGCTTAAGTTTCACTTTGCGGGTCATGCTAATAGTTCACTTTCCAAAGGAAATTCACTAATGATCACTAATAATCAGATGCTAAATTAAAATCACAATTAAAACTGTTATAATGCAAGTTGGTCAGCACTGGACCTTTGAAAACGCCCTCTAGAAATAAATCAAAGGCTAGGGGGGTGAAGTTCTAAACGAAATGACCTTTTTAATTATCATTCGCCAGTGCGCTAGATCATAAGCTTTAAAATGACACCTCAATCGTAAAAATCGGTTAAGAAAGACAGGTGAAAAAGGGATGTCACAGAGAAAACCCTTATTGTATTAAGTATATAGATTGTAAGGTTTTCGCGTAATAAACTAATGCAAACAAGTTGTAGTTACTCCATAGAGTTTAAAACCTAGTAATTGAAGAACCATTAAAGCTTTCCACTGCCGGCAGAACTGCTGCTTCATATAATTATTTCATACAGTACACATTTTTTTAAGGTCTTAAAACTGTGCCATCCTGTAGTAACACATATTTCTAATCACAGCTGTAACCAATATAAACCTCAATTTGCACACGTGCCAAAACAAAATTTTGCTCCCACTAGAATAACATGGTAATTTCAACCCCCCAAAGGGCAAAGCCCCAGGATGAAATTTACCAATTGAAGTAGCCTAAAACCTTCCACCACATTCATTGACAGACAGGAATTGAGATAGGCTTGATTCGGTTTCTCTGACCTATGAAACGCAAAAATACCCCCGTAGCAGCAAAACCTGTGTACTCAGCGAATTTCCAATGCATATATTTGTATCTTAATACCATATGAAGCCACACACCGTGTTTCATCAATATAAATTCATATATAAACGATTTATGTCATTTTAATTATTCTACATAAGAATAACATGGCGGCTGAGTATGCAGGTTTGCTGAAGCAAGGAACACAAAAAATGGGGTTTCATACAAATATCAATACAACTCAAGTAGGTAAAGCCACATACCAAATTTTATTAATTTATGTTCATAATTAAAGGAGATAACACATTACTTATTCTCCATAAGAATAACATGGGGGCTGAGTAGGCAGGTTTTCTGCTATGGGAATTATAGGCAAAAAATGTTTTTTAGTGCAAATATCAATAGACCACAATTATATGAAGCAATATACCAAGTTTCATCAGGACAAGTTGATAAATAAGCGAGATATACAATTTTTCTTATTCTCCATAAGAATAACATTGGACAACGTACTGTGTTTACCACTTTCTATATCTCTGTAACCATTTAACATAGAGCAATGATCAATACGCCAAATTGTGTGTCTTTTTAAGCTGAATCCCATAGGAAAAACTAAAATTTGACTTTTTTTAAAATTATATTTAAAAACTCAAAAAACCCATTTTTGGGATACAAAAACCCCCCAAAATACCCCTTCGGATAGGTTTATCTGTTTGGTTTTCGAATTTATGCTGCTTTACGCGTTTATACCAAATTTCGTCAAAATCGGATTATTTTTACGAGATTTATCGTGCTCACGGACATATATATATATATATATATATATATATATATATATATATATGTGTGTGTGTGTACAGTTTTGAACAAATGGTGTTTTTGGCATCTGGCGACCTCAAAACTAAAAGTTATCATGGTCCCGGGCCTAGGTCTTACCATGCCGATTACGGTAATAGCTTCTTCCCTATAGGGGAAATTCGATAATAACCAAGAATTTCATTATTCTAAGCAATGTACAGACAAAACTCCAATTTTATTTATATATATATATATCTTAATATATAAAATCCAAACACCACTGACTGACTGACCTATCACAAAATCTCCATAACTATAAGACCTACAGAGTTTAAATTTGACATATAGGTTCCTCTTTAGCCCTAGGTGCTTCTAAGAAACGGTATTATGAAATTCTCCCTGTGTTCCGCCCTGCTGGGTCCCAAAGTTCCCACGTATTCCTTATGGACATTCACTTTGGTTTGAGCTGATGACAATTCAAACAGCTGATCTTGATTCGTAGTAGTTCCATAGGCTAACCATACAGAATGTAGCTCACACAACTATCATAGTTTACATGGGCGAAGCTGCTTCAGGTCGGCTCGTTAATCTATAACTAAAAGAGTTATTATGAAAATCTTTTCAAACATATATATTATGAGTGTGTGCAGGCCCGCCCAGTGAGTGGGGAAAGGGGGGCAATTACCCAGGGGACCAGCCTCTTTGGAGGCCCTAGCGGGTAGTTGATTTTTTAAAACTACAATATACTCTTGGTTACAGCGAGGCCCAAAAACAAGAAACAAAATTACTATTGGAATAAACATACCTATATAAACACACATAGCATATATAGTGGAACCTCGATAACTCGAACCTCAGGGGAACGGGAAAAATTTGAGTTATCGAATATTTTGAAATATCAAGGTTCGACTTATCAAGGTGGTTTTCCACAGACTTTGACTTACTGAGGGTCACGGCAATGCAATAGATGGATCATGGAAGGGTAGAATTCTTACATCATTTCGTGCTTTGTATCATAAATAATCATTCCGTATAATAATAATAAAAATTAAAAAGGATTTGAACAATTTTAAATGTCTAAAATAAGCACGGAAATATTTTTTAAAGCTTCTTTGATCAACGTAGTAGAGGATGAAATACTTCCTTCAGTGAAAATATTTGTAGAGTAGGAAAGTAAACAAAAAATGACTCACAGTTTGATATTTTGGTGATGTTTTGCCCGTTAGACCACTTCCTGTCTATTTTCTATAATAGACAGTTTTTGCTCACTTAATTCTTATCACCTGCCCTAAACAAATTCCGCCCTCTTACGGAGGTCAGTTCTGACCAACTACGCATCAATTTCAATTTAGCTGAACATCAATGTACTGTAAGCTATTAAAATAATTTACAAAACTAAAAGGGAACAAAACATGATAACTTTTAAAATTGCAGAGCATTGTTGGAATTAGGGTGAAGCAATACGACACTCATTAGTGAATTTCCTTTGGAAAGTGAACTATTAGAAAGACCCGCACGGTGAAACTTAAGCCCGGGACCACGATAGAAGTTCTTAACGTGACCCCTGAACACGTTTTGGGGGTCGTTCAAAATTGTATATATATATATATATATATATATATATGTGTGTGTGTGTGTTTGCACTCTAGCGGTCACATTTTTTGTCCAATTTACTTCAAATTTGGTAGGGACGTTCCTTTCTGTACTCAGTTGGGCAAGTTTGTTGGGCAAAACAATCGGAAAACTCTAAAACCCTTTTTGGGAGATTAATCTTTCAAATTTCGAGTTTTTGGGCCCAAAAAGGGTCAGAAAAGCTCCGTATGTAAAATTATTGCATGTAAAAAGATGGGAATTAGTGAGGCAAAAGTTTTAAGCCCATTCTCGTCATTCTAGCATACATATTTACCAAGTTATTAAAGAAAATGTGTTTCAACTAAACACAGTACATTGTCTGCTGGGGGTTTTACACCAGAAAATCCTGTTATTTCTTTGTTAGAGTACTTTTATCATCCCTAGCAACCTCACGCCTACTTTCAAGCCAGTCTGGATCTTCTAACATTATAATGCACAAAATTGTATTCCCAGCTTTGCAGGAAAATGAAATCAGGAGCATCACAACAGCCAAAAATCACTGTTTTCAGATGTTAATAAAAATTGGAATAAATGTATGTTTTTACACTAACTTTGAGTTTTAAAAGTTTTTATGTGGAAATTCACTTCCCTCACGTCAGCATGCTGCGTGCGAACTCGTTTTTGTTTTCAAATCGTCGACAGGGTGTTCACTGGTTCCAAACTGCTTCCCTATGTCACTTTTTTATTTCCTGTGACAAATAAAATAATTATTATTGATTACCAGCTTACCACCTTTTCTTTAAATTACCTGTTAAATAATAACTCTTTAAATTTATACAAATTTGATATATTTTGACATGTTTATTTCATTTACAAGGGTAATATGAGATGCTCCGGCTATAAAAAAGGGTTATGAGTAATCTTTATATCTGCAGGGAGGGTTCTTTGCCGCTGAAACGTTTATAGATGGTTTGGGTAAACATTATAATATTCAACAAATAAGAATTTATAAGATAATTTTATGAAAGGAAAAATTTGATACTCCGAATGAACATCCTGTAAAGTATTAATGACAGATAAATTTGAAAGTAATATATTAATTGAAAGTCCAAATGTTCATAGTATTTTTTCAAACTGGCTGAAAATAGTTATCTTGGAGAGATGAGTCCATAAAAAGTCCTTTTTTTTATTGTAAATCTCTTACCAACTCGTCAACATGGCATCCTATCCATTGTTGGGTTCATGTCCAGGCTTGATTTTTGGTTTCTAATTTCATGATTTTTACCTATTTTCCTCTTGTATGCTTCTGGTACCTAGATGGTACCTAGACTCACTAAAAAAAAACTAAATTTTCACAACACGTTTTATTATTGCTTTGGTTTTGCTTTAAATTATTTTCCACCTGTTCAAATATATTTCACTTCACTGGTTCACATGACTAGTTGCACGTATATATTGGAATACAGGAGGTACATTTTAGATCGCGGCAAAAACATGGCCAAATGTATAATTTTAACTTAATAAATTATTTGGCAATCTCAAAGAATAATATTTTAACAAACAAAAAATTCAACAACACAAAAAGAATCAAATATAAAATTTAAATACATTTTCTTATTAAAAACATATGTTTTATAACGAAATAAGCGACTGGAATAGTTCACACACATATTTGTTTCATGATTGCTATCTGAACAATTTGACATATCAGATGATTATTTTCTTTCTGCTTACAATTTTCCTCGACTGTCAAAACTTTATTTATGTTTACATCTGGAACAAGCAGGTTATAGAAATGGGATTATTACATAATCTTCTCCTCATAGGATAGACACCGGACACAAATCTAATGAAATCAAAACCATTTTATTTAAGAAAATTATTTAATTTACAACAATATGAGACTGTTATTTATGAAATGAAATCCTCACATAGGTGAAACCCGTACTTGAGGATGAGTGTGTTTGATATGCGTGTTGCTCATCAATATAAATTTGTCGGTTGTTTTACCGACACCAGGAGCAGCCGGGAAATAAATGTAGTGTGGAGAGAGGGTTGGAATTTCCGGCTGCAAACTCACTGGAGGTTTGATGAATGAACAACTTCGACTTATTGAGGTTCTCTAGTCAGTAATTCAACTTATAGAGGTATGGAGATTGTAGATATTTAAGTTATAGAGGTTCTATAGCTAAAACTTTGACATAAAGAGGTGAGGCGACAGGCTAAGAATACTGCAAAAATTTGAGTTATCGAGGTATTTCCTGCTAGCCCTTCGACTTATAGAGGTAAAATAACATAGCATTAGGTAGGCAAGTTCAAGGGGAATGAAAAAAATTCGAGTTATCAAGGAATTCGACTTCTTGAAGTTCGAGTTATCGAAGTTCCACTGTATAATTCAAAATATTGAACCTTATATATAGGAAGGGGTAAAGGGGGCCCATACTCTCATTTGCCCAGGGGCCTGACATTTCTCTGAGCGGGCCTGTCTGTGTGTTTGTATACCAAAAAGGTATAATTTATGTATTTGTTTATAAGAATTAGTAACCGTTATAGAAATGTCAATCAACTTCTAGTTATGTGATGTTGAGGCAAACTTACTTTCCTGTCCCCTCCTATTTAATTACAGTCCTGTCTGGCTATGCAGATATAGAATATGAAGTATGTCTATGTCTGTTAATTATCACAGTGTAGCGTACCTTTATATTAATAAACAACTAGTTTTTTTTTTTGAATAGCGAGATAATTAATGTACTATATAACTACTGAACCGATTTGTATGCTTGATTTATCAATTTATAGAGGTCAAGGTGTAAATTATATGAATTTTCTTATTTTTTACATTTGTGTTTATAGCACTGATCCACAGGCCTAATCTCCAAGGTAAATTTTATCGAATATAAATCAATTGCATTTTATATTTAACAGCTTATGAAACATTAACAAAACACAGCACAGCAGCAAAAACACAGCTGTTACATCATGGATTTTTTTAAGGAGGTGGGAATCCATTTATGATCAAAGTTTAGGACTCGCTGAAACACTACCCACTAAACCCAACCCGCATGCCAGGCATTACTCTCTCTGGAATTGTTTTTCACATGACTTCAGAGAGAGCAAAAAAAGTTAAGAACAATTTTGTTATTTATTTTAGAAAATAAATATTGATTGTTGTGTTATTGAGATAATTTTTGTTCTGTGTTTTTTGTAAATTAAGTGTAAGTTAAGTTTAATTATGGACTGATTCTCAATGTACAGCACTGAATTATAACGAGAATGAAGTTTCTTGATTCTCGAGCCCCGTGTTGATGGTTTGACGTGCTAAAACTCCAAGGCTGGGAGGAAGGACTATCTCCTTTTTTCCTTTTTTTTGCCACCTATTTTCAGTCTTTGGCTTTCCCAGGGCAAGTCTCAAATACACAGCATAACCCGAAACCCATCAGCGACATTGTTGGCTTTTGTCTCTGGCTGGAGCTCGCTGCAGAGGAAGCAGTGAGGCCCTTTGCTGCAAGACGTGTAATGATGGACCAACTCTCCGCATATTTGTCGACCAATCCGTTCTAGTACACTCACTGTGTCAGTGCCCGTAGCCCAGGCACTTGAAGTATGGCAGTGTTACGGTCACCAATCGCACCACAGCTGACAAAACCCTCCCGAAGGTGGAGCTTGAGAAGATTGGTAGCCTCTCTATCAGAAAGGTTGAGGACCGCCATCTTCAACTTCGGCTTGTTTGATGGGCTTACAGTGACTTGTCACTGGGCCCACTGAAAACCTTTTCTAAGTATACATATATATATATTGTATATTGTTAATAAATAAAATATTAGTAAATTGTATATGTTGCAGCATTTACTGTGCAGTTTGCATTTCTGGCGTCATTCTTCTGGATGAATGTCATGTGTTTTGACATTTGGTGGGTTTTTAGGTGAGTAAAATTAATTTATAAACCGAAATAACGAAACTGATAAGATTATAAAAGAGAGACCCTTACTTATTAGCCAGATTTAAAATCATTAAAAATGCTTCTTAAGCATTTTGAAATAAGCTTTCTTAGCCTAAAGATTGAAAATCCCACTATGGTCAATTACTCTGGTTTTATAAGGTAAGATCAAAATACATTTCCCAGCTTGAATCTGTCTGTATAGCTAGAGATAGACTGACTTCTGGATTTGGGAAGTAAAAAGTTAATTACAATTTACTCTGTATACAGCATATGCAATCAAAGCAATCTAATATAAGTCTTCCATTGCTACAAGGTAAATACTACCTAATTGGTATTTAATGTTTCTTGTTTAAACTATTCACACCGAAAGCTATCCTTTTGAAAGCTTGAAAACGCTTCAGTTAAAAAGATTACAATTAAGATTAGGCTACTACCCCAGATCATGCTTTGCACTGTAGACCTCCCCTTTCAATCTCTGAACTTACTCTTTAACATTTGTTTGTTAGTATAGGATTTATCAATATATCTTTTTATCATTAAAGTCAAAGTCTCCAAGGCCTTCACAAAACTCATTAATGGAAGATTTTTGTTTGGAGTACATGTTACATTTAATTTGTTATTGTTGGCAGATTATCATAAATAAATACTCTACTCCTGCCATGTACAATTTAGGAATAAAATCTCCTACTGAAAACTGTAATTTGTTCGACCAAAGGTCAAAAGTTTCCAGATGTTTACAACATAGGGCAGGAAAGAAATATAAACCTATTCAATCATTTTCAATTTCAAAATATTTTTTGTTCTGAATTGATAATTTGTATGAAAATATTGTATTATATCACAAAGAATTGAAGTCATTCACCAAATTGTATCAAAGTGTATAGTTTTTATGGCTTTTTCCTTTTGACATCTAGATATAAAAAAAATACTTGGTTATCATGCATGGTCTCGGCCTCAGTTTTACTGAGCCGAGTAAAATACTGTCATAACATGTATTACAACCAATAAAGGTTAAC
Organism: Allygus modestus; assembly: GCA_963675035.1. Lineage (NCBI taxonomy): Eukaryota > Metazoa > Arthropoda > Insecta > Hemiptera > Cicadellidae > Allygus > Allygus modestus. The sequence continues at coordinate 376,695,517 of OY776111.1, read as the reverse complement.
AAAATATTCACTTTTATTTCTTTATTTGTTGGATAATAGCTTCATCTCAATGAAAAATTGCTAAAAAAATGTTACCCCTTCCTGAGAAACGCTTCAAGAAAAAAGTGTTAAACATTTTCCCTGCCTTAAATGGTCAAACTCCCTATGTAAATGAATGTATCAATATATCTAACCTTTAACTGCTCTGTTGTCATCAGTGGTTTGAGGGCCCCCCGAGGTTCGGCCAAGGAGAGAGACCACAAGAAGTTCGTGCTGTACTCAGTGTACGCCTGGGGAGTGCCAGCTGTCATCCTGGCCATCTCCCTTGTCATGGATCTCGTGCCCTACATTCCCGACAGCTTCATCAAGCCTGGCTTCGGCGAGATCAAGTGCTGGTTCAAAGGTGTTTATAACATTTTGTTTTTCTTCAAAGTGATTTTGTAAACCTTAGTGTTGGAATGAGAAAAATACTTTTCCCGGACAGCAATATTTTCCTCCCACGGACACATGATTAAGGGTTTGCGATGAACAAAATATAAAGGTGTTTTTTGTTATATTATTTTAATGTGTACGGGTGTTTGCCAGAAATATTAATTTTGCTCAAAACAATGTTTGTAAACTTTTTCAATTTATTGTAACAGTTAAAAGTCTATTTTCATTTTTTTTTTAATAAGTACTCACATTATTATTATTTTGTAATACAATATATGAAGTTTTGCTGACAAAAAATTGTATAGCCTTTAAAATTTACCAAGGGCTTTTAATAAACTGGCAGCTAACACCCGCCTGCAGTCCATAGTAAACTGAAATGTGATAGGCGGATGTATCCACTTACCATCTGATTACAACAAAACATTAGCAGGTATATCTGCCCATAGTTTGGATAAAGGGTTGATTATTTCTCAACATTTGTTAGCTGATAATTTTACTCACACAAGTAGTTTGTGAATTCAAGCAAATATTATTTCTAAATTAAAATATTACCTTTGTCAATCAGCTCATAAATTTGTAACAAATGTTACGGCCGTTTCAGCATCCCTGTGCCATCCTCAGACATTGAATTTCATCCATAAGGCGTCGTTAAAACATAAAATTGTCACACACAACACATACATTTAAAAAACGATATTTACAAAAACAGGCCTGTTTCGTGACGCACATTCCCGCACTCGAGCAAATAGCTGACTCAGCTATTTGTCAGGGAGTCAGCTATTTGCTCGAGTGCGGGAATGTGCGTCACGAAACAGGCCTGTTTTTGTAAATATCGTTTTTTAAATGTATGTGTTGTGTGTGACAATTTTATGTTTTAACGACGCCTTATGGATGAAATTCAATGTCTGAGGATGGCACAGTGATGCTGAAACGGCCGTAACATTTGTTACAAATTTATGAGCTGATTGACGAAGGTTATATTTTAATTTAGTCATAGAAGCAGCTCAGGGGCTAGAAAAATGGATTTTAATAAATATTATTTGTCTAAATAATATAATTTCAGTGAACAACCTTTTGATATTACAAACAACTATCATTCAATAAAATTCCAAAATATTAAATCGGTATTTACAATTTGTTTTGGGTGATCTGTTTGTAGTATCAAAATCCTGCTCACTGAAATCGCTAGGTATTATTATTTTTATTTTTTTTTGCTCTTTTACATGAACCAAAAATTAACAATTTTGGACAACCCATTAAAGAGGGACGGGCTTTGAAAGTTAACATCTTGGCCTTAAGGGAAAATCAGTCAAAGCCGGTGACTGGAGCCCCCTCTTAAGTGTTTGTGACTGCGGCTTAGTGGCTATTTTGTAGTGAACAATAGTTAACTTCAGTTCTCCGCATCAGAGGAGGTTGGGCTGGATTGGAGGATGGGCAGGGGTATACTGGCAGCCACGATGGGCAATCACCCTGATTCTATTGGCTGAGGTGCATTTACTGCCCAACCAGTCACAGATTGGCGGAACCTTACCCATCTTCATCGTCCTTCCGGTTTCCCTACATTAATTATTAACTCCAGTAGATTTCCATATAGCTTTGGGGTGGTATAGGGAAAGCTTTCACTCCTTTTGGTAGCCAGCACAAAATGGTTCAAAACAGGCAGAACTGCCTTCACTGAATTCTATGTGGGTATGGAATAATCCTCCTATTGGGAAAGGTCAGCCCCACCTTACCTGGTTAAAATATTTACCAATGAATTGATTATTTTGTTGTAAATTCCAATACATTGTTAACCAATGTCAAGTAATAAATTATCATTATCATTATGGTCATTTTGTGCATAAGTAGTTAGGAGAAGGTTGAGCAAGGTAAAAATCTGTTATGGAGGTGTGGAAGATGATTTTATGACATGCATTAAATTTTCGTCCGGGGCATATATAGCTCTTTTGGGACCAAAAACTAAAAGTTTTGATTTGAAAAATTCTAAATACCCCTGTTGCAGCAAACCTTCATACTCAGCAAATTTCCAATGGAGATATAAATGTCTTAATACTACATAAAGCCACTTACCAAGTTTCATAAAAATATATTCACAAATAAGCGATATATACAATTTTAATTACTCTACATAAGAATAACATTGGGGCTGAGTACACAGGTTTGCTGCAACAAGGATTAGGATAAATGGGTTTTTATGCTAATATCAATATAACTCAACTAGGTGAAGTCGTATACCAGTTTTTATTCATTTATGTTCATAATTAAGAGAGACATGGCATTTAATTATTCTCCATAAGAATAACATGGGGGGTGAGTATGCAGTTTTGCTGCTACGGGAGCCTTTGGCAAACAATTTTTGTTTGAGCAAATATCAATAGACCATAACGAGATGAAGCCGTATACCAAGTTTCGTCAGTATACGTTCATAAATAAGCAAGATATACAATTTTTCTTTTACTCCATAAGAATAACATTAGACAACTTACTGTGTTTAGCACTTTCAATGTCTCGGTAACCAATTGACATAGAGGAATGATCAAAATACGAAATTTTGTGTTTTTTTAAGCTGAATCCAATGGTAAAAACTAATATTTGACTATTTAAAAAAATATATGTAATAAATTCAAAAAACCCATTTTTGGAGTACAAAACCCCCCCAAAATACCCCTTCGGACGGAGCGATCTAGCTGGTTTTTGAACTTAAAGTGATAAATGTTGATTACACGTTTATACCAAATTTCATCAAAATCGGATCATTTTTACAAGAGTTATCATGCTCACGGACACACACATATATATATATATATATATATATATAGTTTCAAACGAATGGTGTTTTTGGGGTCTGGGGACCTCAAAACGAAAAGTTATAATGGTCCCGGGCCTAGGTCTTACCATGCTTCTTCCCTATAGAGGAAATTCGCTAAAAGAGGGCCAATTGTTTTGCCCAACAAACTTGTCAAGTGTTTACATAATTAAATCTACTTGCCAAATGTGAAGTAAATTAGACAACAGATGTGGCTGCTAGAGTGCAAATCCATAATATATGTGTGAAGTTTTTAGCTACCCAAGAAACAGATCCTTCAAACTAAAAAAAAAAAAAAAATTAAGGAAATTCATAGTAACTACACAATTGACACATTAGCATAAAAATATGTTCAGTAGTTCTTTAGTTCTCACTCTTATAAAAAATCAGCTTGTCTATTAGCGAATTTTTCGTATAGGGAAGAAACTATTACCATGGTCTGCATGGTAAGACCTAGGCCCGGGACCATGATAACTTTTAGTTTTGGGGCCCCCAGATGCCAAAAACACCATTCGTTCAAATTCATATATATATATATATATATATATATATGACCGTAGGCACGATAACTCTGGTAAAAATGGTTCAATCTTGATGAGATTTGGTATAAACGTGTAAGGCAGCATCTATTTTCATGAGTTCGAGAACCAGACAGTTACTCTATTTTAAGGGGGGTTATTTTTCTAGGGGGGTTTTGTACCCCAAAAATGGGTTTTTCGAACATTTTACATATAATTCTTTTTAAACCCAAACATTAGTTTACACCATTAAATTCAGCTTAAAAAATAAACAATTTGGTGTTTTGATCATTGCTCTATGTCAATTGGTTACCGAGATATTGAAAGTGCTAAACACAGTACGTTGGCCAATGTTAATCTTTTGGAGAATAAGTAAAACGTTATATCTCGATTATTAATGAACCTTGGTATGTGGTTCAACAACCAACAATAACAAGAATTATAAATTAATTAAACTGTCACACAAATTTCTAACATAGCTAGCGCTTATAAAAAACCACTTCTCTATAGATGTTTATTTATGAACAATTTTCATATCATTGCAACTTCTTGTAATTTTAATGACCAAGCAAAGGAAATTTGCTAAACACTTTAATCTCAGAAAATTTGAAAGCTATTTAAAAGCGTTATTTTCTAATGAAATGTATTTGGTGTAGATAAATCTGGAACCCTACTATACTTCTACTTGCCCATCGCCATAGTAGTGCTTCTGAACATTACCATGTTCGTGTCGACAGCATGCAAGCTGCAAGCCCACTCGAAGGAAACTAAAGTACTTCGTGGTAGTGAGAGCAGGCAGAGCACCAAAGCCGAAAGAGACAGGTAACAGTCAAGGATCATATAATGCAATGTTTACTTTAGAAACTAAATGCTTCATTTTTTCTGTTTATAAGTGAAGTGTTGTGTTTTGAAGTGCTGGAGTTGTGTTTAAATGAAGTGAAGTGACGTTATTGTTTATAAGAATTAGGGTTTCATCTTTTTCATATAACACCAAGATATATTAAGACCACAAAGGTCTGCAGCCAGAAGCTGGCTTGATGTAAAAACTACAGAGGAAAATCATATGCCTCTGAACATAAAAAAGAGCATACCCAAAAGTTTTGCATACAGAATAACATGCAATATTCTAGTCCTAGATTCCTTATATAGGTTGTAACAAAAAATGAGCACTGGCTGTATATTTTCAGATTAAACACACATAAATAAACAATTAATTTAGAGTTACATTTGTTGAAATTCTGCTCTCTAAAGTATCAAAGTCTTTTTGTGCTTTTTACTAAATTAAGTATATCTTTTGACCATCAAAAGTATTGATTTAAAACTTGGCATGCATTGTTTCTATATATGATGCTATTTTTGTTAAGTTTCCCATTCACTGCTTAGAAAGGCAACATTTTGGTTTTCAAAGCTAAATATCTTTAAAACCGTAATATTAAGGAAAAAGCTATACAAGAATTCAAAAACTTGTTTAGTTTTGTCCTAAAAATTATTATATGAGGTTTTTTAACTATTGAACTCAGATACACTTTTTTATAAATACATTAATAGCCATGGTACTCTTAAAAACTGCAATATCTCAGTAATTTATTATTCCATAGTTCAAATCTTCATATCACAAGTAGAACAAAAAGTTACAGCTTTTAGTGAATTTCTCCTAGGGAAGAAGCTATTACCGTAGTCGTCATCATAAGACACACCCAAAACCATGATAACTTTGTTTTGAGATCCCCAGATGCCAAAAACATAATTTGTTCAAAACTGAATATATAAGGTAAAAAGGGTCTGATCTTTATGAAATTTGGTACAAACATGTAAAGCAACATTTATGACTTTAATTTTTTAAATCAGAGAGATTGCCCCATCCGAAGGTGTATTTTGGGGGGAGTTTTGAGCCCCAACAAAAGTTTTTAAAATTTGTTTCTTTTATTTTTTTAAAAACTGAAGTTAAGTTTTTACCATTGAATTCAGCTTTAATAATCATACAATTTAGATCTGTGAATTATTATTACGTCTCGTATTGGTTACCGAGATATTAAAAGTGTTATTAAGTGCAGTTAGTACATGTTGTCCAAAGTTATTCTTATGGAGATTAAATTAAATGTTCTATATCTCATATTTATGAATGTATTTTTATGACAATTGGTAACTGGCTTTATATATGATAATGAGACACATATATTTTGCATTGGAAATTCGCTGAGTATGCAGGTTAGCTGCGACGGGCATTTTCTCAAATTTTACAGGCCTACCCAGGGGCCCGTGAGAGCTGAGTACGACCCTGTTGGGAGGGGTAGGAGCCCATGCTCTATAATTTTCCCAGGGGCCCGAAATTTCTCTTCGGGCAAGCCTGCCATTTTTAAACGGTGAAAGGTAGAAACTTTAAATTCAATACCAAAATAGACCGTATAGACCGTGTTATAGAAACAATGTATGCTAAGTTTCACATCAATACCTGAAACGGTTCAAAATATATAGCTTCTTTTAAAGTAGTAAAAAAGACAAACAGGGTGACTGACACTAAATGGAGCAGAATTTCAAATATGAAATATGTCACTCGTGAAATTTGAAATATGTCACTCTACATTTTTGTTTCTTAGTGGATTTATAATCTGAAAATATATAAGTGCACCTGTTTTGTCTTAAAGACAAATTGCAAGCATTAAAACAGATTAGGTTTTTTTGTAGAATTTCAAAAGATCCAGTAAGTAGGCCAGTAGCTGGGATACAGCGATTCAGTGTAAAAGATTATAAATATACAAATTGGATTTTTTTTATAATTGGTCAAAACATGATTTCTGTTACATTATTGTTTTTCTTCAACACACTGCTTTAATTTAAATAATTTTTAAAATTTTAATAAAACACTTAGTAGCACATATTTACAAGATTGTGAAGATTTACAATCTACAATTCACAATGTATTTTCAAGATTCATGAATCCATAAATAGGACTTGTGATTTGAATTGTTTTGTAATTAACGTATCATAATTTAATTTATATTTACATTCATAACGACCATAAATATCTTTGTTTAATTTTATAGCTCTCATTCTCAAAGCTTAAGCGGAGCCTTGGTTACAGCGGTAGATTAATAAAACAACAAATCTTTACTATTACTGGCAGGGCCGGATTTAGGTATGTGCAATATGTGCAGCTGCACAGGGCGGTAAATTTTGGGGGGCGGCAATTAAAAAAAAATATACTTAGTGATGCAACCAGTGGTGATTTTTCGATATTGCTATGAGTGAAAATAAATAGGCAGTGTCTTTGTTCAGAAAGTGCAAAAAATCCACTGTCCGCTTATAACAGTGCAAACAAAGTACAAGTCGAGCTTAACAATACTATCTCTGCTCTGCCGTCCATCAGTCCATCACTGTCTTCACGATGAATTGCGGTGCATGTGCAAGCCTCAGTCCACAATCTATTACTTACGTCTCGGCCCTGACGGGCACCAAGCTTCGAAGAGAGACGGAAATACACGAGTGGCCCCGAAGTCTGGGCTTGTCAGTCTGACTCATTTCTCTTCGGCCATCTCCGAGAACGTTCGTTTGGAATGACAGCGCGGCCTTCGGAATCATTCGTTTATTAGTTGTTATTGTCGAATACGGTTATTATTAACTACTGTGTCTTCTAGTGTTTGTTTTAACATTATCTAGTGCTAGTATGGCACGTGAAACAAGTGTGTGTGGGTTGGGGGGCAGTGTTGATTTTGCACAGGGGCGGCACACATCTAAATCCAGCCCTGATTTCTGGATGAATAGGGAGATATTTTTCAAAACTGGTTTTTCAGCTGACACTTGTAATTGTGCTCTAAGTTTGCAGACTGATTCTTGGAGGCTGTAATATGCCATCTTCATACATCTTCAATATTAACTTAATAATATATCAGTTGTTTAAGTAGAACAGCAGTAGTAGTTAGCTGATTGTCTCCGTTTTTTCAGATTTGACTTGTACCTGAAGCTATTTGTTGTGATGGGAATCAACTGGGTGTTGGAACTTGTTTCATTTTTTGGAGGAGGTCCCAAGTCTCTCTGGTTTGTCACTGACATCGGAAACACTCTACAGGTTGGTTCCATAAAATTTAGCTTTACATTTTCTATCTCTATTCAAACTATAAACAGAACAACAGAACAAAAATATGTAAGTTGTGCTGTTGTTTTTATTCAAACAACCTAGGCCCTACAAAATTGCCTTGGTTTTTAATGAATTGGTTTTCAATGAATTTCCGCTACAGTATTACCATAGGTGTCGTGGTAAGACTTAAGCCCAAGACTTGGTTTTTAGGCCTCCAGGTGCCAAAACTCCATTCGTTCAAATATATATATGTATGTAGTTAAATAAAATTGGTTTAAAAAGGGCACTTAGTTCAAATGTTTTATGTAGTAATGATGTATGTATGTGTGTCCGTTAGCTCGATAAATTTTGAAAAATGTCCGATTTTGATGAAATTTAGCACAAATGTGGGGAGTAATATTTATGACTTAAAGTTTGAAAACCATAAAGATTGGACAATGGCACAAGAGTTTGATTAGGGTTATACAATTTTCAAAATTCATTTATTTTTATTTTTGACTCTAAAATTTTAAAACCACTAAATTTCGTTTTTAACATTATAGAGAGCTTAAAAAATAAACAATTTAGTATTTTGAATCATTAACCTAGGTAAAGTGGATGCGGAGAAAAAAAAACAAAACATTAAGGCGTGTTTTCCTAGCAACGATTTATAAACCGTCGCAGGAAAAGGAAGAAGCTAACATTGGTCGTCCGACATATGTCCACTGTGGGGGTGTTTCCCTCCATGGTGGAAAAGACGGCGGAACGGAAAGTAGGTTATGCTTGAAACAACAATGCAGGTGTCTGTCTAGAAAGAAAAAAAACTGTGTGCAACATTATTGTTGTGCCAATTCTAGATCGAATATAATTTGGAATATATGCACTTCAAAGAAAATATCCAAAATTTGTAATTTAAAAACCTTAAAGGTTTTATACTTTGCTCTCATAGATTCACACGTATAGGGTTAGCATTTATGGAGCTACCTCAAAAAAGAAGATGAAATCCATTTCAAAATTGCAAAAATTCCTAATAGAATTATCCTTCGACTTCAAAATAAAGACTCGTTTAAACCAAATTTAAGGAACTAGTGATTTTCAGTTTTTTTTTTCTCAGAATTTGTTTAACACTGTGAAATATATGAAACAACACAACATGGAAACAACCCTCAGATGGAAGCTAGAAATTGACGTTACAACACGAGAAGTTATTTAACTGTTGATTCCCATTGACTTGATTGTTTAACACGTTCGCTGTGGGCGACACCGTACGGAGTCGTTGCGTACTCCGCCAGGTTGCGAGCGACACCGTATGGTGTTGCTGCTAGTGGCCAACTCTGTTTAGTCTCAGTGCGGCAGCGCTTGGAGTAGACAGGAGATATTTTGTTTGTTTAAAAGGCTATCTTGCAGTATAGTCAGTTTTCAGATTGCGTCACCGGTTCGGTATCTTTAGTAACATTGTTTTATAGTTAGTTTGGAGTGTTTCTGTTTGTTTTGTTTAGTTATATATGTAGTTAAAAGCAGTGTATTTGCAAGTGAACTAAAGAACTATGGCTTCCACGTCTCGCGGGGCTAGGCGTGGTCGACGCCCGCGCCATGACAGTGACGGGAGGTCGCTGAGCACTGACAACACCATACGGTGTGTCTTTTCAAAATGGCAGCAGTGTACAAAATCTTGGCAAATACTGGAAAAAAACACTTGGGACCATCGTGTAGCATACCTATAAGGAACTTTGACCATCAGTTGTGACTTTTGAAAATCAGTTATGAATACAGAGGTCGCTGTGTACTGACGGCACCGTACAGTGTGGAATTTTCAAAATGGCGGCAGAGTGAAAATCTTGGCAGAAACTGGAAAAAGCCACTTGGGACCATCTTCTATAATACTAAGATAATACTGGTTGTTTTAAGACAACATTTTTTTAGTGTTTGGGTAATATTAACCATTTTATAGCCGCAGCGAACGTGTTAAAAAGTTAACTGTAGGGGCATACCCTACAATTTTTTAAGCACATTCCAGATGACATAAAGACAGTCCAAAATCTTCCAGAATTCATAAAAGAACTAAAACAGTTTATGATTGAGCATCCCCTGTTCTCCTTTGAAGAATTAGCCATGATAAATAATGTACATGTCAATTAAATATATAGTTTATAAGTCTGGTTTATTTTAAAAATAAACGAGTTTGCACGCAGCACGCTGACATGAGGGAAGTTAACTTCCACATACAAAACTTTTAAAAATAAAAATCAGTGTAAAAATATATAATACATCTATTCCAATTTTGTTGAAATCTGAAAGCATTGATTTTTTGGCTGTTCTGATGCTCCTGGTTTCATTTACCTGCAATCATAGTAATACAATTTTGTGCATTATAAGGTTAGGAAAAGGTCCAGTCAGGCTTGAAAGTAGGTGCGAGGTTGCTGGGGGTGATACAAATAACCGACACATGAATAACATGCTTTTCTAATGTAAAAACCCCATAAGACAACGTACTGTGTTTAGCCGATATATTTTCTTTAATAACTTGGTAAATAAATATATATGCTAGAATGACGAGAGAGGGCGTAAAACTTTCGTTTCACTAATTCCCATCTTAATACATACATTAATTTTACGTCCGGGGCTTTTCTGACCCTTATTGGGCCCAAAAACTCAAAATTTGAAAGAATAATCCCCAAAAAAGGGGTTTAGAGTTTTCCGATTGTTTTGCCCAACGAACTTGTCCAACTGATCATAGAAAGGAATGTCCATACCAAATTTGAAGTAAATCGGACAAAAAATGTGACCGCTAGAGTGCATACACTAGAGTGTATATATAATTTTGAACGACCCCCCAAAAAGTGTGCAGGGGCTCACGTTAGGAACTTCTATAGTGGTCCCGGGCTTAAGTTGCACTGTACGGGTCATGCTATTAGTTCACTTTCCATAGGAAATTCCCTAACAATTGTGAAACTATTCATCTGTAACAATTGTTCAGGTGATGAATAAAAATTGATTTTATAAGTGAAATTTATGAGGAAATTGAGTACATTTTGAGAACCAATACTTGAAATAAGACATAAAGTCAGTGGAATGTATTCTAACAGGAACAGTGAAGGAATGTTTCAGACACCAATCCAGAGACACATTCTGTTTAGCAAATTTAAGTTAAATTAAATTATAAATTAAAATTTAATCATAAGTTAAATTTAATTATAAGTTAAATTAAAGTTAAATTGAATTATAAGTTAAAGTTTGATTTAATTAGAAGTTAAATTAAAGTTTAATTTAATTAGAAGTTAAATTAAATTTTAATCTTGTCATAGTTGACACTGAACCAAATAGTGCAGAGATCACAAGAAGACTAAAATGCCTGCTGACGACGTCCTAGACGCTCCGAATCGAGTCGGCCACTTCCAACGTCGGGGGATGCTGGATCCCGCTTTTTAGCAAAACACTCCAATGGCATTCATTTATAGCAGTATGTGATGGACTCCGCCAGGCATCTTCCGTTTCCCGCGGCGGTTTATAATAATTCGTTGGTAGGAGAACAAGCCTTTAAGAAATTCTGGGAAAAAGGTTTTCAGATATTTTGTTTTTACCAATGAATTCAACCCTAAAAAAAGTCATTTTGATAATATTTTGGAGAGTATGCTATAATGCCGTGAGGATATTTAGCTCTTTCCCTTCTATTTTCACAACTTTTTTTATTAGTGAATTTCCTTTGGAAAGTGAACTATTAGCATGACCCGCACGGTGAAACTTAAGCCCGGGACCACCTTAGAAGTTCCCAAGTGACCCCCTGAACACGTTTTAGGGGGTCGTTCAAAATTTTATATATATATATATATATATATATATATATATGTATATGTATATATATATATATATATAAAATGTATATATATATATATAAAATGTATATATGTGTATGCACTCTAGCGGTCACATTTTTTGTCCGATTAACTTCAAATTTGGTAGGGACGTTCCTTTCTGTAATCAGTTGGACAAGTTCGTTGGGCAAAACAATCGGAAAACGCTAAACCCCTTTTTTGGGGATTAATCTTTCAAATTTCGAGTTTTTGGGCCCAAAAAGGGTCAGAAAAGCCCCGGATGTAAAATGAATGCGTGTAAAAACATGGGAATTAGTGATGCGAAAGTTTTAAGCCCTCTCTCGTCATTCTAGCATAAATATTTACCGAGTTATTAAAGAAAATGTGTTTTGAATAAACACAGTACGTTGTCTTATAGGGGTTTTACACTAGAAAAGCCTTTTATTCCTTTGTTAGAGTACTTTTATCATCCCAAGAAACTCACGCCTACTTTCAAGCCTGCCTGGACCTTCTCCTAACATTATAATGCGCAAAATTGTATTCCCAGCTTTGGAGGTAAATGAAACCAGGAGCATCAGAACAGCCAAAAAATCAATGTTTTCAGATTTCAATGAAAATTGGTATAAATGTATGTTTTTACACAGATTTTGAGTTTTAAAAGTTTTTTTGTGGAAATTCACTTCCCTCACGTCAGCGTGTGCTGCGTGCGAACTCGTTTTACATCAGGTGTTTTTAGCGAATTTCCCCTATAGGGAAGAAGCTATTACCGTAGTCGGCATGGTAAGACCTAGGCCCGGGATCATGATAACTTTTCGTTCTGAGGTCCCCAGACCCCAAAAACACCATTCGTTGGAAACTGTATATATATGTGTGTGTGTGTGTGTGTGTGTGTGTGTGTGTGTGTGTGTGTGTGTGTGTGTGTGTGTGTGTGTGTGTGTGTGTGTGTTTGCGCGGCATACATCGTGAGATCCGTTATATGGATACACACCAACAATGTGAGCTCCGTTTTCAATGTGAGCTCCGACCCCCCGGATCTCGGATTGAACTAGCCTCTAATTGGCTATCCTGACGAATAGAGAATCACGGAAATACCCGAAATCAGCCGAAATGAGGTGGAGCTCACTATCATGCGTTTTCCCAAAGTGTGCGAGTGCATAAGCTTCCAGAAAGTGACACCACGTCGCGCTAGCATCGCTTTTACACTCCTAGATTACACACAAAAGTTTCATACGGTCAAAGTGGGATCCATGATCAAAGTTTTTGGCGCATGGGACTGTGAGAAATTTTGCAGTTCCCTGGTCGTGGGGATATGCCGAAGAACTGGATAATGTTATACAATGAGTGGAAGAGGAAAACTGTTGTATAAACTTGGTAAGTACCCCGGTACAAATTATTATTATTAACCCTACTGTGCAATTGTTTACTGTTTGTTTTTATGTTACTGCTACTGTTATTGTTGATGTATCTAAAGGTTAAGTTTAAAAGTAAAAATACTTAGGTGATAAAATAATTTCAAATTCAAAGAGGCCTTCAGATTTAATTAATTATTTATAGTATGGTCATAACAGTGGTAATAGGCCGACTTTGTTTTTAAAACAATCGATGTATGGAAGAAAAATAAAAAAGCTTAGACGGATCTCTGTCATTTGGGTTGTTCCTTGATTTGTTTATGTTTAACTCGGTAGGTAGGACTACAAGACCAATAACCTATACGAGGTTAAATGTTGCAGTTTTTTTGTTTAAACTATAATAATGTAGTACAATGTATTTAACAATTAGTCATTATGAATTAATTAATACTTAGAGGCTTAGAGTATCATAACATCTTTAGATAATTTTACCTTGAAGGTTAGTAGTTTTTTTTGAGGTTAAATAGCTGATTTAGCCTAAAATTAATAGTTGGTTAAGATTGTTTGTATGGTGTTAAAAATAGGCAGAGGCTACGTACACGTCCGACATGAGCCGTTACTGTTCACGCCCGTTCCAAATTATGCACCGTACGTTACTTTTCCTGTGATTTTTAAAACAGATTGAGAGCCAGAAAACCTTCTAACCTAACCTAACGTAACGTAACGTAACCTAACATAACCTAAAGTAACGTAACGTAACCTAACCTATCCTAACCTAAGCGGTAGCGATGTGAATTTGCCTTTACATTGGACGTGTACGTAGTCACTTCGTTAAAAATACAATGTTTCATAAAATGTTCATATATCCCTGTCAGACTAGTGTAGATGAGATTTAGACATTGGATTAGATTACAGGGCGATTCTAAAGCAGGTCTAATTATCATTTGTTGGAAATATTTATTTTGGAATTGTGGCGGCCTTAGGATTTGCGGGGATCAAGGCAAAATTCACGAGAGGGGCCCTTCCATTTTCTTGACTTGACAGTCCAAATTTTATTTTTCTTTAATTTTTATGGATCAATGGCAAACATAGCTAGGCCTACTTTCATGCAAATACCAAATAAGGTCTTTACCTAATTTAGCTTATTATTTAACTTATTGGTTGGACTTGCAAAATTTCTATGATTTTTCGACTGGCAAATAATAATTTAATGCAATTAGTTATCAACTAATGAATTTTAATACATTTTAATTTAACCCTTATTTTCTGCCGACATCACACAGTATGATTGTCATTTTTGGTCGATGAGTTAATTATGTGACGTACGGTAGTTATTTTTTCGCTTATATTCCCCACTTTATGGGCCCCTTTCACATTTTACATTTTAATAGTGTTAAATACACTTTTTAGGGAGTTTGGAACGTTGGCTATTAATTTAAACTACATTTCCGCAATTTTGGGTAGACACATATTTCCTATTAACTTACTGGTACCTAAGGCTTTTTTCCCGAATTCATGGTGAGTGGACATCCTGGTAAGTTCAGTTTTGAAACAGTTTGTATACTCTTGAATACTAAATGCATAATTAAAACTTCAAATGATTCAGCCAATTCATAATGAGCTATTTTCATTTATAATTTAAATTTGAGGCGATATCTCAATAAGTACTCATAACCAAAAACTATTTCTTAATAGCTTATAGGCCTATTACAGAAGCTAAGATAGTTCTATCAACTTAAATTCAGTTTTAAAACATTAATCCATACCGTACTTATATCAGTGTACTGTATCAGCCAAAGGTGCTGTTGAAATGCTTTCTAAAATAGATTTAAGCCAGGGAATACAGTAGATAAGTGCGATATCGAACACTTACATTTTGTTTTGTGATTTTAATATCGTCTGTTTATGACCGGTTTGTTAGCGAATTTCCCCTATAGGGAAGAAGCTATTACCGTAGTCGGCATGGTAAGACCTAGGCCCGGGACCATGATAACTTTTCGTTTTGAGGTCCCCAGACCCCAAAAACACCATTCGTTCGAAACTGTATATATATATATGTGTCCGTGGGTGCGATAACTCTCGTAAAAGTAGTCCGATATGAACTAAATTTGGTACAAACGTGTAAAGCAGCATTTATGACTCTAAGTTCAAAAACCAGACAGATCGCCCCATCCAAAGTGGTATTGTGGGGGGATTTTGTACCCCAAAAATGGATTTTTTGAAGTTTTTACATTTAATATTTATAAAGTCTAATTTTAGTTTTCACTATTGGATTCAGCTTTAAAAACACACATTTTGGTGTTTTGATCATTTCTCTACGTCAATTGGTTACAGAGATATTGACAGTGCTAAACACAGTACGTTGTCCAATGCTATTCTTTAGGAGAATAAGAAAAAATTTATATCTCGCTTATTTATGAACATATACTAACGAAACTTGGTATACGGCTTCATCTGGCTGTGGTCTATTGTTATTTGCACAAAAAATCTTTTACCGATAATTCCCGTAGCAGCAAACCTGCTTACTCAGCCCCCATGTTATTCTTAAGGAGAATAAGTAAAGTGCAATGTCTCCCTTAATTATTAACATAAACTAATAAAACTTGGTATGTGGCTTCACCTTGTTGAGTTATATTAATATTAGTATAAAAACCCATTTTTTGTGTTCCTTGTTGCAGCGAACCTGCCTACTCATCCCCCATGTTATTTTTATGGAGAAAAATTCAAATTGTATATATCGCTTATTTGTGAATATATTTTTATGAAACCTGGTATGCGGCTTTATGTGCTTTAAGACATATATATTATGCGTTGGAAATTGGCTGAGTACGCAGGTTTGCTGCAACGAGGGTATTTAACATATTGTTTTCAAAATATTCACTTTCCAGACATTACAGTACAAACAGACTTTGTCTTTGTCTTTATAGATCCAGTGATGAGCGTGTTCCCAAAGGCAACTGAGGAGCTACCAAAAAACACGTGGAGATTCCTCAATCAGGCCAAAACTAGAATTATACAAGAGGAAGTTTATATAAATGTTTGCACTTAGTTCAATTTTCATAATTTATGGCGGGTTTTTGTTGTATTCGTATTATTCTGTCTTCGTTACATTGATTATTTTCCAACGAGGAATTAGGTAAGAAAGTATTCCAGTGAACTTCACTGCGACACACTGGCCTAACCACTCTTTCCAAGAACTTGAAGTACTGGAGATAATTTGTATACACTCTCCCATTTTTGTATGATTCCGATGGAAAAACAGATAACTTTTTTCTCTATTGAAAGGTCTACAGAAATGATTAATTGTCTCCCTTCTGTTTAAGCGCTAGCATAGCATAAAATCTGTTTCCAGTAGTATACTTTTTTATGGAGGGATTCCCCTCCTTCCACTTTACTTCCTCGTGGGCGAGACCCCAACCTACTATCAATAAAATAAAATCCTGGCTTCGTCACTGTTCAGAAGATTGTTAACTGACTCACTTTTAATGTTTAAGCTCTACTCATATTGAATATCCTCCAAAGTTGATAAGATAATTAAAAAATACAGGTTATTTTAACTCCTTCTTCAGCTTTAAGTTAATCCAAAATGGACTACCGCGGTTTCAGAAGCTTAATTTTGCTTCCATCTTCAGGACTTGAAGTTCAATAAAATTTTACTGAATTTGCATGTCTGTCATCAAATGTTTAAAAAAGCCTCACAACACCGAACATAAACACACGATACACGATAGCGAAAAACATTTTAAGTGCACTGTTAATGCGTACTGGCCGATAGGTGAACGCCGACTGAGGTGGACATGGCAGAGCGGAAGATGAAACTTCTGTTGGAATTCGGACTGCCTTATCGTAGTTCCTGAACTTAAGTCCTGGTTAACTTAAAGCTGAAGACAGGGGTATAATAACTTGTATTTTTTAATTTAAGCTCGAGTCACAAAACTTGTTACGTTTCTACCTGCTTCCCCCATAAGGCCAATTAAAAGCCCGTCATTTTGAATAGCAAAAAATACCTAGTGATTTCAACGATCAAAATTTGTATATACAAGGTGACTCACGGGAACCGGACGATTTTTAAACAGCTGTTGCATTGTTGTTGCACGTGGTAGGAAGATTGAGGTTATGTCATTACCTTCAGTAAGGCTTGCCATTTTTGTTGCAATGATTTTTGTTGCAGTGGGCCTTAGGCCATCGCGTTTTCGCATACGAGTCTTTTGTCAAAAATGGTGAATCTGTCGTCAAAACCCAGCGGGAATTTCGACGACATTTTAATATTGAACGCCATGGAACTGTTCCAAGCCGAAATACGCTGTTAAGATGGGTTTCAGGGTTCCGAACAACAGGGAATATAACAAGAAAGAAACCACCAGGCCCTGTTAGAACTGCAAGAACACCCGAAAACATCGCCAGAGTGAGAGCAGCATTGATAAGGAGTCCAAGCAGGTCTGCACGAAAACATGCTCAAGAGTTGAACATGACCCGCGAATCAGTAAGGAGAGTTCTTCAGAAAGATCTTAAGTTTCATCCTTATAATATACAGGTAGTCCAGGAACTTAAAGTGACTGACTATAATAAACGAGTGAACTTTGCATCGCGAATGCAAAGATTGTTTAACCACGAGCCGAACGTGATATTGTTAATAAGTGACGAAGCCCACTTCCACCTCAATGGCTCGGTAAACAAACAAAACTTTCGTTACTGGGCCAGTCAGAATCCCCGCAATATTCACGAAAAACCTCTCCACTCTCCCAAGGTTACGGTTTGGTGTGCGGTATATCATTCGGGTGTTATTGGGCCGTACTTTTTCGAGGAAAATGGTGTAACAGTGACAGTGAACTCCCAACGCTATGTTCACATGTTGAACACATTTCTCCGTCCAGAACTTCGCAGACTTAGAATAAACCGGGAAAGGGTTTATTTTCAACAGGACGGTGCTACAGCCCACACCGCAGACCAATCAATGAGAGTCTTGAGGCAAATGTTTCCTAATAAGGTGATTTCTCGCTTTGGTGACATACCGTGGCCGGCAAGGTCACCTGACTTGTCCAGCTGTGATTACTTCCTTTGGGGGTTTCTAAAGGAGCGTGTCTATGCTCACAAACCACGCACTCTAGAAGATTTGAAGTTGGCAATCACAGAAGAGATCAATGGCATTGGACAAGACCTCCTGACCAGAGTATTATAATATAAATGTATAATATATTCATTCAAAAAATTCAAAATGTTCAATATTTACGATGTTTTATGAATGAACTATATGTGATATGAAATAGGTATGAATATATGAATTCCTTAGGTTTTTGTTGCTATTTAAAATAAACAATACATTTGATTTAGGATAATCGGATGAAGAGGGATGGGCTTTGAAAGTTAACATTGGTCTAATGGAAGAACAGTTCGCACGCAGCTCGCTGACGTGAAGGAAGTGAATTTCCACATACAAAACTTTTAAAACTCAAAACCAGTGTAAAAAATGCAATTATTCCAATTTTGTTGAAATATGAAAACTTTAATTTGTTGGCTGTTCTGATGCTCCTGGTTTAATTTCCCTGCAATGCTATGAATACAATGTTGTGCATTATAAGGTTAGGAGAAGGTCCAGTCAGGATTCAAAGTAGGTGCGAGGTTGCTGGGGAAGATACAAATAACCAACACATAAATCAGATGATTTTCTAATGTAAAAACCCCATAAGACAACGTATTGTGTTTAACCGATATACATTTTCTTTAATAACTCGGTAAATATATACACTAGAATGACGAGAGAGGGCTTAAAACTTTTGCTTCACTAATTCCCGTCTTAATACATGCATTAATTTTAAGTCCGGGGCTTTTCTGATACTTTTTGGGCTCAAAAATTCGAAATTTTAAAGAATAACCCCAAAAAAATGGGTTTAGTGTTTTACGCTTGTTTTGCACAACGAACTTGTCCAACTGATTATAGAAAGGAACGTTCCTACCAAATTTGAAGTAAATCAGACAAAAAATGCTCCCGCTAGAGTGCATACACATATATATGTATATAATTTTGACTGACCCCCAAAACGTGTTCAGGGGGTCACGTTATGAACTTCTATGGTGGTCCCGGGCTTAAGTTTCACCGTGCGGGTCATGCTTATAGTTCACTTTCCATAGGAAATCCACTAATAAGCAAAGGACTGGAGCACCATCTCAAGATTTGTTTAACATAATGTAAATTGTTCTTTAATAAGTTTTGTATTTGTTTCAGCGAACAAGGTTTAAGGACACAGCAGTTACATGGCGAACTTCAGTAGGATATAAAATATTGTATAGCTTTCCTTTATTTATAACATTTTTTTAATAAATAATAGTTTACAAAATATAAAATTATATTTATTTGACCATTTCCTTTTATTGATAAAGTTCCCTTAGGCTACTTTGAATTTGTTTATATTTCATTTGCCTGACAATACAATTTGGTTATTAAGATTTAATCATGTAAGTAGGTGTGTGAATGCTTTAAAATGTATTTTCTTGACTTATTCTAATTTAAAAAAAATACCAAATCAATAATTTCAAATATTTTTGTAAATCACAATCATATATGCTTACAAACAAATTGTGGATTGTTTAAAAATGTATAGTAGGCAAAAGTTCAGGATTTTTGAGTAACAGGTAACTTTTGTTCTTAATCTATGATTCACAATAAATTTGTTTAAAATTATAGTATGATAAACTATACTTTGAGTTGAATCTCAAATATATAATTTTGTTTGTATGTTGAATATCCATTAACATTTAAACAGTTAGTTCCATTACGCTAAGACAATTGTATGAGACTGTTGCTAATTGTCATACAACAATCAGTGTAAATTAATTTTAACTCAATCTAGTATCATTATTATTGGTGGCAGCAATATTAATTTGTAGTTACAATGAAAACTTGCAAACCATCATATAAACATCATTTAACCAGAAGAGACAGTTTGCATGGTAAAATCAGCTGTAAGGTCACGTGATCACCAATCCAATCTGCAGGGTTGTTGGAAACACAATATTTATCGTACGCGTACCATATTTTCTACATAATTGTACTTCAAATTAATATCGTTTAACTGCTTACATTCTATGATCAGCTGTTGTTTTATGATACTAATATGTTGTTTTCATTTATTTGTATTATTAGATTAACGGATTAAGGATTTGAATTTTCTTTCTGCATATCTAGTGACAATTTAAAAATAGCTGTACCATTATTATACCCTTAAGGTTGGCAATACTTTATAGTATGTTGTTGATTTATGACGACCGTCTACGCGCAGTCCATGCCGTGGAACAGTTACTGCTATATTTTAAAGTAACCGTTCCTTCCGTGGATGCCGCCAATGCCGAGTAACAGTTACTGCTATAGTTGAAAATAACCGATGTTACGTACCTGTGAGCTTGACAGCCACTGAGCCACTAGTCGTCTAGCCCTTGGTTATTTTTTATATTTGATCATTGGCATCGAATGTTATACAATAAAAACTATTTTATAAATATGTTTATAAAATAGGCTCCAGGTTTTATTTAGTGTATTACCAGGTGTATTGTGCAGGATTCTCTTGCAACAGCAAACCATAATAGCTATTTACAACAGCCTATTTAATAATTGTCAATAGAAAATGTCTACTATGAGTAAAATACTTAAATATGCCTGCAACACTTATTTGTTTGAATTGTCTTCATATTTAATTTGAGTAGGACTTCACAGTTTCAAAATGAATAGATACCATAAAGTATTATAGAACAAACAAGCTTTATATTTTAACTTCAAATAAAACACAACAACTTTATATATAAAACTCAGTTTAGGTAGGCCTATAAATATTGTTGTTTTTTAACGGCTAACTTGCCTAAATGTGTCTAAAAAATCATTTAAAGAGACACTGGTGGCAATTTTTGCAACAAAAGTATATTTAGATCAAGAAACAGGATGAAAACTTTGATTTGACATTGTATAGGATAAAAAACTAGTGAATCTTGCATAGCAATAACAACAACTAACCAAGAATCGAGAACTGCTACATTACACACTGTTACTTTATTCAACTGTGGAACGCACAAAGGAACAGGTAAATACTAGATGTAACAGTGACACCTATCCAACGCTGGTGCGCATGCGCAACAGCTTCGGCATGGACTGTGCGTAGACGGTCGTGATTTATGCATCAGCTGGACGCCCTTGTAAGACATCTTTGCTGCGAATATTACTCTTATGGAAATAATCATACCTGGTCTGAAAGCTCTACGAACCTTGCTGCAAAATCAGGGCCCATTTTAGCTTCGTGCCGCCCCTAGGCCATATGAAGCTTGCCGCCCCCTTCCCCCCACAACTAGGGACAAGGAAAGAAGTCGACGTTTAGTTGTCGCAAAGGGACCGCGTTGGCGGTGGTCGAGAGAGTGATCTAGGTCCGCAATAAGTGCTATTTATCTTCGTTTAGCGACGATTTAAAGTTATTTTGCACCCCCTTAAGGCAGGAAAACTCCTCACACCAGAGCAATTAGCAGCTGGAATTGATAAGCAAATTCTCAGTGCTGTATATTTGGATATACATCCTAAAGCTAATGTACCACAGGTAATTTAAAATGTCTATCAACGAATAGTCTTATAATTTTTTCAACTGTAGTTTCACAGTATGCTAAAAAATAAACGAGTTCGCACGCAGCACGCTGACGTGAGGGAAGTGAATTTCCAAATAACAACTTTTAAAAATCAAAATCAGTGTAAAAACACACATTTAGTCCAATTTTTATTGAAATCTGAAAACATGGATTTTTTGGCTGTTCTGATAGTAATGGTTTCATTTACTTGCAAAGCTGGGAGTACAGTTTTGTGCATTACGAGGTTAGGAGAAGGTCCAGACAGGCTTGAAAGTAAGTGTGAGGTTTCTGTGGATGATAAAAGTACTCTAACAAAGGAATGGCAGGCTTTTCTAGTATATAACCCCCATAAGACAACGTACTGTGTTTAGTCGATACACATTTTCTTTAATAACTCGGTAAATATTAATGATAGGATGACGAGAGAGGGCTTAAAACTTTCGCCTTTCTAATTCCCATCTTTAAATGATTTTATTTTACATCCGGAGCTTTTCTGATCCTTTTTGGGCCCAAAAACTCAAAATTTTAAAGATTAATCCCCAAAAAAGGGGTTTAGAGCTTTCCGATTGTTTTGCCCAACGAACTTGTCCAACTGATTACAGAAAGAAATGTCACTACCAAATTTTAAGTAAATCGGACAAAAAAGACGACCACTAGAGTGCAAACATATATATATATATATATATATATATATGTGTGTGTGTCTATATCTATACATACATATATATAAATATATATATACAATTTTGAACGACCCCCCAAAACGTGTTCAGGGGGTCACGTTAGGAACTTCTATGGTGGTCCCGGGCTTAAGTTTCACCGTGCGGGTCATGCTAATAGTTCACTTTCCAAAGGAAATTCACTAATGAACTAAAAGCTTAACTCATCGACAAAATCGTCATCCAGATCGTTTCTGTAGTTACCGACAAAATGTGTTGCATTCAATCTTCACACGAGGCTCGATTCACAGGAGCGATAACGCGGCGATCACGGAGATATTACTTACATTATGCAGGTGTCGGTTTAGAAACAAACTAACAAATTATATTAAAGTCTAAACCAATCGGAATTTATTCAAATCAACATTTTTTTAAATATTCCTATTACATAGTGGATTTTATAACTTAGATGAGTTTATGGACCGCTTAGGAAACAATTAAATTATTTTTAAATAATTAGTTGGGTTTGTTTTAAACTTTTTCTTAATTTTTTTATACATCTAGGATGTGTTAGGTTGAAATTATTGTAAATACTGCATAGTTATAACCATTAGTTAGCCTAATATCAAAATGTAGGCTATATATTTATTACATTGATCCACAACTAAGAGGTTGTTTTGTATAAATAAAATATTATTATTGTTACCTTACGGGTGAGTAACACGTTAATGTCTAGACAATGTTTGAGCTTAGTCAGTTGATTCCTTCAAGTTATAACACATTTTTCGTCAGAGGTTGTTTTGATTTTGATCGACCACAATGGCTTTAAGCTTATGCAGTTTCCTACAAATCTATATAAAGCATTAGTTGACTGTACAAAATAATTAATTTGTCAATAAATTTCTAATGTATTTCTTATAATATAATATTTTACGTTTATCGTCCATACATTTTAAAATAATTCCGATTTTATATTTTTTACAATATACATAATAAGGGTTTCCAGTGAGGGGTTGAATATAAAAATTCGTCTGATGGAACTCAAGTTAAATGTACAAAAATACCCCTACAATAATTATATTTTTTTCAAAATATGTAACCAAAGAATTAGAGGTATTTTAGGTTTTTTACCTGCAACTCAAAAACGGTGGGGTAAATCGACCAAAGTGGATGGTGATTTTCGTAAACTTTGGAAAGTATACTACCAACAGTCATCATACAATTCTTAAAAGTGAGAAATGTTCACTTAGGTGACTTTTACCTACGCAACTAATGCCAAATGCCATTCAAATCACATAGCTTAAACTAATTAACCTCATACCTCGTTTTTATTTAGTGGTTTTGGGTAAGAAACAATGCACCATTTGTTTATTTTGTCCGATACTTCGCGCGAGAAATACTCGCCGCTATCTCGCCGGTGAACGTCGGCCGTGTGAACAATCGCGGTGACGTCGCCCTTCATGACTGGCAAAGACGAATAAACAAATTAAACACTTTGATCCACGCGTCCTTCCTGCCTTCGGCATAACATATCAAATAGAAAAAAAATTATTTTAACTCAATGTTAAAGATGATTTACAAAGTTTAAAAATGTAAAACTAGTATTGCAAGTAAGCTTACAATATTTTAAATCTATCTGATCTGTAGACAAATTTATATTTAAAAATATGCTCCCAGAAATTTGCCGCCGCGCCGTAGGCCGCGGCCTACTTTAGAAAAGGGGCCCTGTGAAAAATTGCTAGAAGTGTGAACAGTGTAGACTTGCGTATTTGCAGGAAAGATTTTGCAAACAAACATGTTATCAATGAATATTAGCTGCACATATTCCACTGCAAATATGCCACAAACTTATCTTGCAAATTTGCAGCAAACTATCATGAAAACATTCTGCAAACATTTTTTGCATAGTTGCTGCAAATATTCAGTGAAAATTTTCCGCAAACATTCAGCGGAATTTTCCATACTTGCGGAAAGTTCTTTGTAAACAAACATGTTTGCAATGCATATTTTCTACAAACATTTTGGTTTGCGGTTGAAAATGTTTTGCAAATTTTCCTTGCTATCTGGGATGGTGTCCGGAGCTCACGTTGACCTATACACAACTGGAGCTCGCATCAACTTACACATTTCCGGAGCTCACGTCGACTTACATGCCGGAGCTCACATTATATTACAAAATTCAAGTTTGAAATTGTAATGCAATCTTAAAAGCAAAATGCTCGAAGTCAAGCATGAAACAGACTCTAAAGAAGTGTTATTTATTTTCTCGGAAAAAACATTCCTTATGCCGGATCTCACAATACTGTGTAAAACCATGGATCTCAGATTGAGTGCTACGCGCGTATGTGTGTGTGTGTGTGTGTGTGTGTGTGTGTGTGTGTGTGTGTGTGTGTGTGTGTGTGTGTGTCCGTGAGCATGATAACTGTCGTAAAAATGATCTGATTTTGATGAAACTTGGTATAAACGTGTAAAGCAACATTTATGACTAAGTTCGAAAACCAGCCAGATTGCTCCATCCGAAGGGGTATTTTTGGGGGGGTTTGTACCCTAAAAATTGGTTTTTGAATTTTTTCATATAATTTTTGAAATAGTCAAACTTTAGATTTTACCATTGGATTCAGCTTAAAAAAACACACAATTTGGTATTTTTATCATTCCTCTACGTCAATTGGTTACCGAGATATTGAACGTGCTAAACACAGTACGTTGTCTAATGTTATTCTTAAGGAGGA
Organism: Allygus modestus; assembly: GCA_963675035.1. Classification (NCBI taxonomy): domain Eukaryota; kingdom Metazoa; phylum Arthropoda; class Insecta; order Hemiptera; family Cicadellidae; genus Allygus; species Allygus modestus. Next base: position 376,670,578 of record OY776111.1, on the reverse strand, counting down.
AAAGAAAAATGTTATATCTTGCTTATTTATGAAAGTATACTGACGAAACTTGGTATACGGCTTTATCTCGTTGTGGTCTATTGATATTTGCTCAAAAATCAATTTTTCGCCAAAGACTCCCGTAGCAGCCAACCTGCGTACTCAGACCCCATGTTATTCTTATGGAGAATAATTAAATGCTCTGTCTCCCTTAATTATGAACAAAAACGATTAAAAACTGGTATACAACTTCACCTAGTTGAGTTATATTGATATTAGCATATCAACCCATTTTTTGTGTTCCTTGTTGCAGCAAACCTGCGTACTCAGCCCCAATGTTATTCTTATAGAGAATAATTAAAATTGTATATATCGCTTATTTGTGAATATATTTGTCTGAAACTTGGTAAGTGGCTTTATGTAGTATTAAGACATTTATATCTCCATTGGAAATTCACTGAGTATGCAGGTTTGCTGCGACGGGGGTGTTTAACCCTTATTGGACTAAAAAACTCAAAATTTTGATATAATTTGAAAGTGCCTCAGATTTGTTCTGTTATATTTCCCAACAAATCTATCCCACTCCTGGTAAGGGCGACTCCTTCCATCTGTAGGAACAACGAACACTTACTTTTCGATGTACTTTTTTTAGTATAAAAGTGTTATATAGGGTGAATTTCATTTAGGTTATATTTCTGCGATGTAAAATGTGACACTCAATGTACAAGTGTACAAACATTGATAATGAATGAAGAACTATTGTCTATTGCCTATGCTATCCAAGTTGTGTCCTTCCTCACATGTGGTTGTGCCTGTCTGCAGGGGGTCCTGATCTTCCTGATCTTCGTGTGCAAGCGCCGTGTCATGCGCCTGGTCAACCAGAAGTTGTGTCCGGGCTGGGCCCTCACCTCCGTCTCCATCTCGAGACCATCCCAGTCGGGTTCCTCCAACACCCAGTCCACTCTCGTGTCCAAGACTCCTTCGGATAATCCCACCACCTCTCCACAGTAATTGGATCTCATATAATTTGTGTTTTGACTCACACTATATTCCCTATGTGGTTGTGTCATTCCGGGCGTGTTCTATAGTCGTTTTGCTCGCTTGTTTACTATTAGCCATTTATTGTACGGCACTGTAATTTTCTGTCCAATATGTGTTTAACTGTGTTATAAAAAGATGAATAATACCACGACCTTTTGAGAAATCTATAAGTGTGACACCCGACAACAACCAAATTGAATGAAAGGTGTGAAAATCTAAAGAAAATAATGTCAAAATTATGAAACCTCAGTTACGGGCTTAAATTATACTCACTTCACAGCAAACCTGCATGCTCTGCAAATCTTCAGTGTATCATATGTACCTCACCACCACATGAAGCCGGATAGGCTTCAATTCACAACAGATGGGTCGATCATTCAGTTAAATATCGACTATCGTACTATGAACTATCGATTCTAGCTCTTTGTTTTGTAACGTAATAAAAATGGATTTATGTGTGAAAAAAAATGTTGCTGCAATTCATAGCAAAATTATAGTAACCAAGCCTAACTCCGTAGAGTGCTGTATGGTTGCTCTTCGTTGTGCAACATATTACCAAAAAAAATGAATTGGTACATACAACAAATTCAAAGTAAATTTTAACAAATCTTGACCTTAAAAAGTAAATGACAAAAACAAAAGAACAAATTAATGTAAAATTATAAAAACAATCAATAAAAGTAAATTTTGAACCCAGAACCACATGATTGTGAGTCTCGTTCTGTATCCATTGGTCCACTAGCATGTGTGTCAATGGGAAAGTTACAATTTACCAAGCTGTGAACGCTGCAGATCCTCTAGATGCTAGTTGAGTAATTTACTACGATAATCGTTATTTCATAATATAATAATCTATATTTAACCAAATTTTGTGAACTGAAAGCTATCCCATGAAGCCACATACTAAGATTCATTAACATCTAAATATATAATAAAGGATGTTAGTATATTTGTTTGTTTGATGTTTATGCTCCAATACCACTCAACCGATTGCGATGAAACTTTGCATGGTCATTCAGAGAATGTTTATAGCCTAGGGCCTGATAGGGCTATGCCCCACAGGACTTAAAAGTTACCATGGAGGAAAGATTTGATATTATTTTTACAAATGACTAATTAAAAATATTGTAAAAGCTGGCAATTTATTTAGGTAGCAAGCTGTAATGTAAATATTATGAGAAGATTTTTCAACAGGATTCTTGGACGTAGCAACATGCGCTAGTACGCTAGTATCTTCATAAATAAGCGAAATATAACTTTTTATTTATCCTACACAAGCATAACATTAGGGCTGAGTTTGCAGGTTTGCTGCGTCAGGGACCAGTAAGTGGAGTTTTTATGCAAATATTATTTGACAATAATCAGATAAAGCTACATACCACCTGTTACATTGAAGCTACATTGAATTGAAGAAACTATACTGCAGTCAACGTGGTAAGACCTAGGCCTGGAACTCTGTAACTTTTAATTTTGCCTAGGTTTTACCATGCCGACTACCAGTAATATATTCATGCTATTTGCCTCCTGGATTGATTGTATGACTTAAAAAATAAGGTTACATACCTTGTCGTCATCAATCCACTAGTTTATAAGATTACTAGTTTCGGGACTAGTTTTCTAATCAAATTCCATTATCAAATCTTGCAGTATCACAAAATAAAATACTGTCATCGTATTGAGTTTAAAAACATTTCAACACTAAACACAAACTTGTATACTGACACATAGAAACATTAAACATTTAAAAATTTTACAATAAGTTTACACTTTATTTCCCATGTGTGGCTGGCCAAGGACAAAAGCAGTCATATTGTATTCCTTTTTTCACAGATCGGGATATGTTATTGCATGCTACTAAGAGAGCATTGGGGTGACAGCCATGTTGTATTTACACTCCATAATAACTTATATAAAAGGAAAATAATACATTTCTAAAGTATTTATTGTCATAAAATTAAGAACTACATCTTAAATTGAAGATATTTTAGAGGTAAATTTGGTTTGTAAGCTATTTAAAAAAATTAAATGGAAGATATGTTAAGCGCAAATCAACTATGAAATTGTCTCTTGTTAACCTGCGTTCAACTGACTCGTTACAAAAACTTGTGTACATTCACTTGGTGAAACTTGGTGGGTGGCTCATTTAAAATAATTAAATAGAAAAAGTTATTATCCAGAGAGAGTAATTATTGTAATTACCACGCTGTTTCACTCAAGTACACTCATTGCAGCCCTAGGGGTGTAATTGTTTATTATAACGGCACTGCTTTTAGCGAATTTCCCCAATAGGGAAGAAGCTATTACCGTAGGTCTCATGGTAAGATTTAAGCCCGAGACTATGACAAATTTTTTTGTTTAGGTCCCCAGATGACTAAAACACTATTCGTTCAAATTTATATATATGTATATATATATCTATATATAGATATATATATCTATATATATATATATATCTATATATGTGTCCGTGAATGCGATAACTTGAGTAAAAAACGTCCGATTTCGATGAAATTTGGCTCAAATGTGTAAAGTGACATTTATGACTTTAAGTTCGAAAACCAGAAAAATTGGGCCATGGGAAGGGGGGTTTATGGGGGTTTTAAATTTTCCAAAAATCAGTTTTTTGCATTTTTTACCCTAAAATTTTTAAAACACTTAATTTTGGTTTAGACCATGTTATAGAGCTTAAAAAACAAATAATATGGTATTTTGAATTATTAAGCTAGGTTAAGTGGTTGCGGAGAAAATCCAAAAAAACCTGCTCATAAAATCTCCTATGTTAATCTTATGGGAAAAAGGTTATTTGGCTTTTCCTAAGTTAATTTTAATGTAAACTTCACATTTGCTTTTACCAATCAACTCAGCTCCACAAAACAATCATTTTGGTGTTTAAATTGTGATTCTACGTCCAACCGTTGCAGAGATATTCAAAGTGCTACACAGTACGTTGTCCAATGTTATCCTTATGGAGAATAAATAAAATTTGATATCTCCATTATTAATGAATGTATATTGATGAAACTTGGCACGTGGGGTCACGTAGTACTGGTATATTGATATTTGCACAAAAAATTGATTTGTGTTGATTATCCCCGTAGCAGCGAACTTGCGTACTCAGCCCCCATGTTATTCTTATGGAGAATAAGTAAAATGTAATGACTCCCTTAATTATGAACATAAATTAATAAAACTTGGTATGTGGCTTCACCTTGTTGAGTTATATTGATATTTGCATAAAAACCCATTTTTTTAGTTTCTTGTTGCAGCAAACCTGCTTACTCATCTCCCATGTTATTCTTATGGAGAATAATTAAAATGTTATATAGTGCTTTCTTATGATTGAATATTGATTAAACTTGGTATGTGGCTTCACCTAGTTAAATTATATTTATATTCGCCCAAAAACCAATTGTTTCTGTTCCTTGTTTCAGCAAACCTATGTACTCATCACCAATGCTATTCTTATAGAGAATAATTAAAATTGTATATATCGCTTATATATGAATATATTTTTATGAAACTTGGTATGCGGCTTTGTATGGTATTAAGACATATATTACGCATTGGAAATTCGCTGAGTACGCAGATTTGCTGCGACGGGGGTATTTAGTATTGACATGTGAAACGTCTTCGGCGGTAATGAAACATATTTTTCGTCTTACTGCTCCAAAAACAGCTGTTTTCAACACACGTATTGAGATGCTAAAGTTGTTCTTTTCCTCCTAGGATTAACAGGTGATGACCTTGACCGAAAAGTACAATTTTGATGTTGATTTTCGTCCTAGGACTAAAAACATTAATGGATGACACTTTTCAGTCGAGGTCACCAGTTGATAATTAGAATTATTCAACTTTTCAACATTAACAACTTGTGTAATAACCGTTTGTTTAGAGTAGCAATAAGATCAATATGGCAAATTTGAATGGTAAAAAAGTAAACAAAATTTAGTTTTTGAGAAATTGTTATATTAATATTTTTTGCAGTATGACGAGAAATATAGTTCATCACTAGGACCAAAAGTGGCTTTTCGATCCTCGCTCATTTTCCAGTCTCGGCTCCGCCTCGGCCGTTAAAATTGAGCTCGGATCGAAAAAAACATCACTATTGGTCCTAGAGATGAAATATACTATTTTTTAATAGTTCCGAGTTTTGCCTCAACTTATGCCTGACTAGCAGCACCTGTGACTCCAGCGTCCTCTTAAAACAAAAATTATTTTATTAGGATATTTTTAATTGGAAAGTATGGTATTTTGCACCCTCCCCTTGGTTACTAGAATTTCTCACCATTTGTTGTCTGCTTGCTATTTTTTTCTAGTTTAACTGTCTCTGTTATTTGACCATAATTTGTTAGCAGTCAGTATTTAAAAATTGAATAGACTAAACAATGTCTTATTAACAGAACAACCTTCATCCTGAAAGACAAAGCGGTTTTAATTTACTTTCTCAACCAAGCCAATAACATTCAATGCTCTGAAAGGTCAGACCTGGTTTTACATTTTAAGGCTGGTTTTATTTTCTTACTTTATTTTTTGTGTAAGTATTCTAAAAAAGTATATCTGTGATTTTTCTTTTGGATCAGGAGTGTCATTTCAAATAAATAGGTTGTTTTATTTTATTTGTTTGTGATATTCTCATCTTACCTTTTGTAAATTAAATCAATCTTTACGTTATAGTAGTAAAATCCATTAAGGACTTACAGCGATCCTGGTTGTGAATGATAGGCATATCAAACCACTCTCATTTTGGGACTAGAAATCAGGTCTTACTACTGTTATCAGTTTGAATGCGGGTCAGGCAGATCCTACCAATACACAAACTAGAGCCTTACCTTACAGTGTTGAATCTATACAGTGATGAATCTATATGTAGTAGTCAAAGGACTGTCTTTATGTAAATAGGTGAAACAGCAAGACAACTTCTATGTGATATACTGTTTGTATTAAACACCAACACATGCTAACCAATTAGTATATTTAACAATGTGCCATCTTGCACGTAAGCATACTTTATTTTACTTTCTAAATCTTAAAATTTTCATTAAGTTGAAATTAACTAAAGCCCTTCAGTCTTGGGATACACACTAGGAACTACATATAAGATGTGTGATTTTGACTTTTTTTATATTTTGGGATCGTATTAAAGTATAAGAGGCTAAAGGAGTTAAGTATCTATAAATCAGAAACATGATAGAAATAGAAATTATTGTTAATATTTTTAATGGTTAATACAAACGATATTATTAATTATTAAAGTAATCATAAAAAGCTGTATAAACTTATAACAATATAAATAAATCACAGTGATTTTTAAGTCATTAATATTTAAACAATATACCTAGTTCTCTTAATAATTGTACTTTTTATGCTTAAAGTCTGTAATCATGCACTAGACTGCTAGGCAGCAATAGTAACCAATTTGTCATAAGGCAATGCAAAAGAGCGAAACTAAAAATTTTTTTAAAACTATTACCACTAGAAATTAAAAATGAATTCAATCAAGTAAAATTTAAGACCCGATTGAAAACTTTTCTAATAGATAATCCACATTACTCCTTAACTGAATTTTTCCCTGCTGGTCTGTGAATGTGCAATTATTGTATTCAAATTGATTTTAATCATATATTTTTCTCTGTATAAAAATAAGACTATACAGAGACTATAAGCTGACTATAATAAGAATATTGTGACACAATTTATGTACAGGTTTTGTGCTCACAAATAAAGAATTTCTTGATTTGATTTGATTTGAAGAATGATAAATATTTATAATTGTAAGGCATGCATATGTGATCTATGCATTGTGTTACCTTGCAGTCAGGTGACAATATCTCTGAAAATTTCAGCATTGTGTATGCATTGTGTTTCATAATTAAAATTGTAAATGCTTTAACCTTATTCTGTACATAACAACTAAGCAGCATAATAACTTAATGGTCTTTGGACCTTCGTGCTTCTGATTATTTAAGTGTTCACATTCACTGATAACGCCCTTACTAAAAAAGGATAAAAAATTGTGTTTTTTAAGATAAAATACCTCAACTATTTGTCACCATTGGCTATTGGCCTGTATGGTGATTTAAAGACAATCAAGGTACTGTAACGGCATTAGTCACATGGGCAACCCAGTGGTGACCACTCGTGAAAATGTATCATAGCAGCCAGCCAGGACCGAACTAGCGCCTGTCCAAGTCTGGCTTGCGAGTCAACACTATACCTGTGAGCTACCGTGTCCGACAAACAATATATATATTTAATTAATAGTACTAGTAATCGTGTTCATACTGAGGTGGATAGTTACTGGGACGTGGATAGCCAATTGGCCGCTGGTAGAAGACTTGTGCTGTCGGTCCATAGCGAGAGGGGGCAAATGGTGGTTGGGGTGTTGGATGTCCGAATTGCCCACTGTATTGTTGTCCAGCCTGTTGGAAGGGTTGCTTGTGTACAGGGGCAGGTAGGCTGTGTTGGCCATTGTTTGATGTAAAATCGTTTCGGTTGATATTTGAACCATCTTCAATGCTTGGTTGTTTGGGTTGTCCATTATTTGATTGGGGAGTCAGTGGCTTTAAATATCCATTTTGAGGTAAATTTACTTTGACATTTTGACCATTGTTGCTGCTTGGGTTTATGCCACTTTCTTGGTTATAACTACCAGTGTCTTCCGCGATACCGAACTTATCTGAATTGAAATTTGAGAAAGTTTCGTCTTCATTAAATATTATTGGGTTTTGATTTGGCATTTTTGGTGAAGTTTTTGCTTTTTCCTTTGGCTTGACCAGCCTGCCATTAAATAGAATGACTGGAGTGTTGTTGTTTATTAAGTAGAAATGAAATGGCCACTGGGCTATGAAAACGTTCTCCTCAGTGCCTCCAGAAAGTGGTGTAACAACTCCTAGAAACAGAATCAATTATTTAGTTTTTGTCACCGTATTGTGAAATATGTATTTGTTATGGATCAAAAATAATATTGTTAGTTATGATATAATTCATGAACTTCCACCAACACCCAAATAACACTTCAGAAAAAATGTTGATGTATGATAATGATTTTGACATATTTTGATACACATTCAGAGAAAGAAAATTTAAATTTCCCAATATTTACTTCTATTAAACACTTCTAAAACAGCTTTAATATAATGCTGAGTTGGAAGGGGATGGGTTGATCATTGGGAATATGTGCTCATGGTTGTCGACCGCGGAGTACGGAATATTTAGCAACAAAAATCACTGTTCCGAAGGTAACATCCTTGATGCATTCTCTCGAAGATTTAACTACTAATAAAAAAAGAAGCAATCCAATTGTTCGTGTGTGAAGGAAATCTGACAAAACAGTTACCGGTATATACTCTATGACTGAAATAAGCTGATTGATATTATCATTGGGATATTATCTACTAGAGGAGACACGCAATGCAAATTAATGTTAGAGATTTGTCAACCTAGTTCCGTCTTACGCCACCAGGGATCGTCGCGGTTTTGTTCATCATATTTATTAGGAATGTTTTTGTAGAGATTTTAAAATGTTTAAATAAACCTTTTTTTGTGATGGTCATCAAAGTGATATTTTGTTTACACGGGTCAGGTACGGCAGACGAGTTAACTCGGCCTAACGACGACGCAGATCTCGTTAGTTATCTTAATACGATGCTAGATCGCAGCACTGCGGTTACTAACTCTGGCTTGCTCCTGTAAGGTGTCCCCTCTAGTAGATATAAACCCACCTCTAAAAAAGGATTTTCTTTCAACATCAGTTTACTTTCAAGAACTGGAGACCCTCGAAAGGAACAGTTTATACCAACTTTTAAATTATCATCCAACGCCTAATAGATTTTCAGATTTTCTAATAGCATCCATACAAAAAATGGCTTAATCTTTTTATAGATATGATGATGATAGTGATGACGATTGATTTTGCAGTTTTGTTTACTGTGGGCAAATACAAAGAAATCATGTAAAGACAATTTATTTATTATAAAGTAAAGAGGTTAATATTTAATAATCGAATCTATTTCTAAAATGTATATAGTCACTGCAAAGGGTCCATCTCATAGGCGTGCGCAGAGTACGGTCAGCATGAGTGCCGGAACCGGAAATGCGCCCCCACTCCCACAGTCTCTAAGAACTTATTTGTCTGCCAAATAATTGAGTAGGTCTCTTATTGTATGCAATCTAATAGTTTACTCCTCCTTGACACAAATATGTGCTAATCTCATTCAATGCAATAAATACTGTGTCTGCATAGGTACAGGGTGAGTCAGACCACCCGTCCAGCATGTATAACGGGAGAACGGTTTGGTCTAAAGTCATCAAACAAAATCCTTTCCCACTAAAACGCATGTGGGCAATCTATTAACAATATTTTCATCAAAATTCATGGACAGAATGTTCCAAAACTGAAGGTCACGGGTTCGAATCTCAAACTTTTCTTAGGTAAATATAGAGAAAATTATACATCTTTTTAAAGGTCTCGTTAAAAGAAACATTTTGGCGAAAACAGAATTCACTTATCTTTGTCTGTTTCAAAATGGCGGCCATTTTTGTGTAAAATATTGGCAGTTACGGAATACCCTGTATTTTCAAAACCAAAACTCGTATCATTTGTCTAATTTACATTTCTTACTCGTGATAAATTCAGCTTTACTCTGGTATGCTACATGACAGACTTTGTTGAAAAAATATAAATTCCAATGAAATTTATGAATTTAATGAATATGCTTGAGTGCCCAATATTCAAAAAAGTCAAATGGTAGCATATATAATAAGTCACACCATTAAAAAGGTCTTATAAAACCTAGCAACTTTCTAATTTACACCAACCTTGTATCTATTTTCTTTTTTGTGCAATCAACAAAAAACGTTATTTTCCCATATGAAATGCATGTTAATTGTACATAACACATTAAATGAATGTGGCCACTCATTGAATAATTTGCAAGGATTATACAAATTAACATGCATTTAGTATGGGAAAATAACGTTTTTTGATGATTGCACAGAAACTAAAAGAGATACAAGGTTGGTATAAATTTGAAAGTTGCTAGTTTTTATAAGACCTTTTCAATGGTGTGACATAATATATGCTACCGTTTGACTTTTTTTAAATTTTGGTCTCATAAGCATTTTCAAAAAACATATTTCATTGAAATTTATATTTCTTCAACAAAGTCTGCCATGTACCATATCAGAGTAAAGCTTAGGTTATCATGAATAAGAAATTTAATCAGACAAACGATACGAGTTTTGGTTTTGAAAATACAGGGTGTTCTGTAACTGTCAATTTTTTACACAAAAATTGCCGCCATTTTGAAACTGATAAAGATAAATTAATTCTGTTTTCGCCAAAATGTTTCTTTTAACGAGACCTTTAAAATTATGTATAATTTGCCTTATATTTACTTAAGAAAAGTTTGAGATTCGAACCCGTGACCTTCAGTTTTGGAACATTCTGAACATGGATCTTGATGAAAATATTTTTAATAGATTGCCCATATGCGTTTTGTGGGAAATAATTTTGTTTGATGACTTTAGACCAAACCGTTCTCCCGTTATACATACTGGACGGGTGGTCTGACTCACCCTGTATATTTAGTTTACAAAATATTATAATGTTACTTGTTTTGTATTACTTAAAAAATAAGTTTACATACCTTGTCTTTATCAATCCACTAGTTTATATGATTACTATGATTACTAGTTTCGGGACTAGTTTTGTCCCATTATGTTTTGTATTACCTTCGAAAAAAAAGTCTAGATTACACTCAGGCCGGGTGGGCGGCTGCACGTCACTCCAATTTCTCGGTAAAAGAGTGTATCTTAAAGTTTTAAAAACAATATAACAATTAGCAATCAACTGAAACAGGGTACCAAGTACTTTTTTTAAAAGCTAAAATACAAGAAGATATCTCCTCAGAATTTATCTTTTCTCAGAAAAATATACTTGTTTGTGCTATACCTAAATGATTATGGCGATGGAATTATTATTTATATTGATATTATTATATTGTTTAGCTTTTCCCATTCTCAATGGTGCACTCAAAGTGAAAAATAAAATTCAAAGTACTACGGTATTTATATTTATACTCCAAATCAAAATTACTCTAACATTTACTTTTCCTCTAAATCTCCGCCTAACAATGAATAAAAGGAGGGCGAAAGGATATTGTACTTACATCTGACACTCGGTTAACAAGAAATCTGGCGATCGTCACAGGAAAAAGTCAGACGACAGTTCATGTTTTGGATGTCGATTTAAAATGAATTTGCATTTGTAAATACTACTTAACTGTGTTACAATAATACAGAGAGAGAGAGAGGAGGGAGGGGGAGGGGGAGAGAGCGAGGGGTTGAGAGAGAGGGGGAGAGGGGGAGGAGAGGAGAGGAGAGGAGGGAGGGGGGAGAGAGCGAGGGAGAGAGGGAGAGAGAGAGAGAGGGGGGAGAAAGGGAGGGAGAGAGGGAGGGAGAGAGAGCGGGAGAGAGCGAGAGAGAGAGAGAGAGAGAGGAGACATAATATTAGAAATACTTTTTTTGAAAATTCGTATGTGCCCAAAACTCCAAAAAGTCAAGTAGTAACGTATGTCAAAAATTAAAGGTCTTGGAAATCCTAGCAACAACCTAATTACACCAACCAATTAGCATTCCTAATTTACACCAACCTCGTATTTCTTTTAGTTTGTTAGCAATCAACAAAAACCAACATTTCCCCATAGCATGGGGAAAAATTGCCGCCATTTTGAAACGGATTAATAAACGAGTTCTATTTTTACTAAAATGTTAGTCGAGTAAAGAGCTTTTAAATGATGCATAACTTGGACATATGGTTATATTTGAAAATACCGAGATTCAAACTAGTGACCCTCCGTTTTTGGAACACACTGTATTTTTAACAAACTAAAAATCTTTTTACTTTATTCCTTGCGATCGATTTAGTGGGTAATAATTTTATTTCATCCTTCTAGGTCAATTAGTTTGTCTGCAATCTGCTTGAGACGCCTTACGTGAGACACCCTGTATATAACGCTATATATATTGATCAGTGGTTCAGAAGCTTAATTGTTATAATATATCCCTTGAGGAAATATGTCTGAAGGCTGCAGAGATATACAGTATGTTCACATCTGAATGCTCTCACCATTGGGATCTTGTAAACCATAACAGTTACTAGGAAGATTAAATGAGCAAAGTAGTTCATGATTATAAACTATTTAAAATAGTGTGAGAAATCGAAAATATTTCAGCAAGCAAGTTCGTTGCCCTCAAAAAGCCGTAAAAAAACAGAAATTGCTTATATCTTCCTTTTTTTATCGTGATATGAAAAAATATGTCGGATCAAAGTTACATGAAATTGTTATGTCGAATTTGAACATTTAGCTTAAAACAAAACAAAAGCTCGTTTTCTGATGTAAAATGGTCAAGTCCAAAATCGTTAAAATGCAAGTGTAGGGTTTTTGTATTTTAATTTAGAAGACTTTTTTCCCTGATGGCAAACATACCAAATATGTGGTAATTTATTGATAAAATAAGTCCATAATTAAACAAAACCTTTTTAAGCAACTATTTGAAGGATATGTTTGACTGGCTCCAACATAAAAGTATGGGTTACAAAATCCCAATTGTGAGGATACAACAATTAACACACCGTAGAAAGTGGCAAACATTGAACATTTTTCATTGTTATTTTTGGAAGAAGACAACTGATACTTAATATAATTATGTCACATTAATAAATACCCCCGTCGCAGCAAACCTGCATACTCAGCGAATTTCCAATGGAGATATAAATGTCTTAATACTACATAAAGCCACTTACCAAGTTTCATAAAAATATATTCACAAATAAGTGATATATACAATTTTAATTATTCTCCATAAGAATAACATTGGGGCTGAGTACGCAGGTTTGCTGCAACAAGGAACACAAAAAATTGGTTTTTATGCTAATATCAATATAACTCAACTAGGTGAAGTCGTATACCAGTTTTTATTAATTTATGGTCATAATTAAGGGAGACAGAGCATTTAATTATTATCCATAAGAATAACATGGGGCCTGAGTACGCAGGTTTGCTGCTACGGGATAATTATGCAAAAACAATTTTTTGGAGCAAATATCAATAGACCTCATCGAGATGAAGCTGTATACCAAGTTTCGTCAGTATACGTTCATAAATAAGCGAGATAAAAAAATGTTCTTTTCCTCCATAAGAATAACATTAGACAACGTACTGTGTTTAGCACTTTCAATATCTCGGTAACAAATTGGCGTAGAGGAATGATCAAAATACCAAATTGTGTGTTTTTTTAAGCTGAATCGAATGGTCAAAACTAAAATTTGACTTTTTCAAAAATTATGTGTAAAAAATTCAAAAAACCCATTTTTGGGGTACAAAATACCCCTTCGGATAGGTCGATCTGTCTAGTTTTTGAACTTAAAGTCATAAATGCTGCTTTACACGTTTATACCAAATTTCATCAAAATCGGATAATTTTTACGAGAGTTATCGTGCTCACGGACACATATATATATATATATATATATATATACAGTATCAAACGAATGGTGTTTTTGGGATCTGGGGACCTCAAAACGAAAAGTTATCATGGTCCCGGGCCTAGGTCTTACCATGCCGACTACGGTAATAGCTTCTTCCCTATAGGGGAAATTCGCTAAAACAAAAATTAATAAAACTTAGCAGGTGGCTTCATCTAAATGTGATTAATTGATTTTTTTTTAATATTCCTAACAAACCTGTGTACTCAGCCCAACGTTATTTTGTTGAGAATAAATAATAACTTCATTTATTGCTTACATTGAATATGTTTTTCTATAACTGGCAAATCATCTGGTTGTGATCCTACTAATATTATAAACTAGCTGGCCCGACAGACGTTGCCCTGTCCTAATGTCATTCAATTTGTTTTATGTCAAAAATGCTCATTCATTTTCAAGATGAGCTCGTTCACTTCACTCACTTGCCTCCAGGATAAGCACGTTCGCTACGCTCACTTGCCTATTTTTACAAAGAGCTAACTTCGGCATCAAAAAAAGAGTTTGACTTTCCATTCAAGCAGATTTTTTATTTCCATAATAAACATATGTTTATGCCTTTCAAGTATGTTAGATATAATCCTTATAACAGCTGTTTGGTGTAACTAACTAATATACTAACCCAACTTTGTTTTACGTATTTAGATGTGAAAGTTTAGATGGATGGATATTTTTGATTCCACCACGCAAAAACTATTTACCATATCCAGTTGAATTTTGCATGTACATAGATTACATACTTCTTGTCTAAATAATAAACAAGTCAGTTGCTATCTCCTCCTCACATCAATTTGCACCACCTGTTTATCTAATATTTTCTCAATGCAGACATAGCCCTTATCTTGTCAGAAAATCCTTTAGGGCTCCATCCCTTAACTGTAATATTACCATGTTAAATTATCACACACAAACTACTGAACCGAAGGGGCTGAGGTTTTGTAGGTTACACCATAACCGAACTTAGACCTATGACTGTTCTTAAAATCCTTTGGAGCTCTATCCCACTCGCATTTGAAACTATGGTAATCAATCCTCCCACACCTAATCCTGAACCTATGGAGCTGAAACTGGTAGGAAGATAGTTAATACTCCAAAGAATCAAACGTAGTCTTACTGCCATACCAAAAACGTTTTGGGGGGCTGGTGCGCTGGCATTTTAGTGTTTGTATACCATCGTGCACCAACTATCAGACTATTTTAGTTAGTATTAGTTGGAAAATAGCTTAACCCTTTGAGTGCCACGCAACGATATATCGTTGTGCACGGAACATCCGAAAAATACTTCACAACGATATATCGTCGTCGGTGGTCTTACCGAAAAATACATTGCAACGCTATATCGTTGTTATGGAAAATTTTTCTTACGTCATTACTTTTTATTATTTCTTACAGGTGATTTCCAGGATAGTTTCTAGCTCTATAAATCTAGTAGTTATTTGGTGAAAATCTTATATTTGAACAATGTTTATTTATCTGAAAAAATATAAAAAATTTCCCGCATGTATAATATTATGTACCTATTCAAATTTTTTATTTTGTATTTTTTAGATATTATATATGTACATAATATTATAGCTAAACTTTAAACTGACAAAACAAAAAAGGTTTCATAATAATATCTTACCAAATAAAAAAGTTATTGATTTTATATACAAAACCCTTGCAAAATGTTGATTTTGTGAATCGTTGTTATAGAAAGTTTTTCTTACGCCATTACTTTTTATTATTTCTTCCAGGACATTTCCAGGATATGTTCAGGTAAACATATACTCCATAAATATACGAGGCCTAGTTAGTCTGCTTTATGAAATAAAATTGTAATAAAACTTAAACCCTTGAATAAAGTTAGGCTACTGTCTTGTGTACTAATTTGCCGTTTTTATATTTTTTTACATTTATGGAAATAACTTGTCCGCCTAAAGCCCAAATTTAATGAAACTTTCAGGAAATATTTTGGGAAACATGTCCTCTATAAATCTAGTAGTTATTTGGTGAAAATCTTATATTTGAACAATGTTTATTTACCTGAAACAAATAAAAAAAATTAAAAGAAATTTCCCACATACATATATTTATTCAAATTTTTTATTTTTTATTTTTTTAATATTATATATGTGCATAATATTATAGCTAAACTTTAAACTTACAAAACAAAAAAAGTTTCATAATAATATCTTACCAAATAAAAAAGTTATTAATTTTTTTGCAAACCCTTGCAAAATGTTGATTTTGTGCCTGGCACTTTTGGGATATACTGTGTTAAAAACTCTGGCACTCTAGGGATATGACGACCGAAAAACTCTGGCACTCAAAGGGTTAATATGTACTCAAGGGTATACCTGTTCTAAAAATCTTCCAGGGCTCTGCCCCACTGGCCTTCAAAGTTCCTTTGTTTAACTTGTAATTTTTAAGTAAATGCATTGGAATGGAAAAACTGTTTTTAAATGTATTCATGGTGTATTTCTAACGGAAATATTATTTTATTTCAGTTTAAAAGATTATAGTATCAAACACCTTGTAAACGTAAGAAGAAAGTATCAAAATCAGTGTTGACCATGTGCATCTCAGAAAAAGTTAACCAATCCCGTCAACTTCCAAGCAATCCTGTCACCGTTTATTCTATTTGGGCCCTCCCACCAACGTTGCCACAAATCGGTTAACTCATTGAGAGTTTCACAACTAGTCAGTTTTGATTGTGAGCGGGAATCAAACCCACAAAGTTCATAAGAACACATGGCCACAGTGTTTCAAAGATTTAGCCCACTTGGCTATCGTGACCAGTAGCCTAGAAGCATTCATTATATAGCTTAATAGTTGGTCTGTTCTCATTTTATAGCTTAATAGTTGGTCTGTTTTCATTATATAGCTTAATAGTTGGTCTGTTCTCATTATATAGCTTAATAGTACATCTGTACCATCTTTTACATGTTTTTACTGTCTTGCATGTGAGTGCAGTGTAAGAGTAAATATATTTGTTGGTATAAGAAATACGTCGTACGAGAACTATATTAGGAACAATAAAACTAAAGACTAAGTAACAAAATGAATAACTATAGAAAAGATTAAGTTAACACCGGATAATAAAACAAAAGACAACATCCTCATTCGTCGGGATCGGATCACCATTACAAATGTTACAATATCTGTGATTACAAAATGGCGAAGGTGTCCGTAACGGCCAACAGACGTTGCTTCGATACAAACAAAATTCAAGCGCTGCTGCTAGAGCGTGCACGCGCTTTCTGCTGTAATATATTGGAATGTTGGGAATCCTTACTCTTGCTATAAAATAAAACTATTTCAATTTGAAGTCACTTAGTATATTTTAATTTATTATGTTTAAAATTATTTTTATAAAAGTTTCATAAATTTGGCTGCGATTTTTAAAAGTTCATATTGTGATTGAAAGTTAATTATAATAATAAAATAATAATTTAATTATTTTAAAATTATATTAAAACAGTTTTTATTCTAATTAAATATTGGTTAAAAATAGTTTCATTATGATTTAAATAATTGTATTTTAACTATTTTAAAATGTTATTAATATTATTAAAACAATAATATATTATAATAATTAATACATGTTTTTAAAATTATTTTGTAACAATTTTAATATAAGTACACCAATTATTTCACAAACATTTCTAAATATTATTAAAATGATTGCATATTCATTTTAACAATACACTTATTTAAATGTTATATTGATATAATTTTTTATTGAAAAATAATCATTTTAAAATATTTTCAGGCTGCTTGGGTAGTTACAAATTTTGCTACTAGAGTACAGCACGAATCGGAGCCCATTGTAGGTTATTATGAACATAATAAAATGACCACCTTAATGGGTTAACTGCCTGTTACATTTACATTTTTAAGATCAATACTATTAGTTATTTTATTCTTACATGATATATACATGAAACATACAAATATAATATACATTTGTACATTATATACAAATGTCCATTGATATACAATGTAAGAGAAAGCTACACAGAGGAAGCATCATCACAGAGGAAGCATCATCACAGAGGAAGCATCATCACAGAGGAAGCATCATCACAGAGGAAGCATCATCACAGAGGAAGCATCATCACAGAGGAAGCATCATCACAGAGGAAGCATCATCACAGAGGAAGCATCATCACAGAGGAAGCATCATCACAGAGGAAGCATCATCACAGAGGAAGCATCATCACAGAGGAAGCATCATCACAGAGGAAGCATCATCACAGAGGAAGCATCATCACAGAGGAAGCATCATCACAGAGGAAGCATCATCACAGAGGAAGCATCATCACAGAGGAAGCATCATCACAGAGGAAGCTACTAAACATAGAAAGGATTCCCTCCCTTTAGTAAATCTATTTTGTAAATCCAATAGTGGAAAGATTTATATTGAAAGATAATTTCTAATTTAGATTTGGCTGTTCTTGATTTTGTAAATTTATTTGTCGAGTTAACTTTATATAAGGTGTTGATGACAGTGTTTTAATAAAATTGTATAAAAGTAGGTGGCTTTCTCAATTTTTCTATCACTCATGACTCTGTTGTTTATACTAACTACTGGTATTTATGATATCAAATATGTTGCTCTCATATATATTCAATCATCCTAAACAAAGCTATTTTATAAAGCGTTTGCCTTGGAAAGTTATTTAATCAAGGAATCAAGTGCCAATAAAATGCATCATTATTCGTACAATATTTATTTACAATTAATATTATTAAAAATACATTACCTTAAAATCATAATTTATTTTATGAAATTTAATCGTAAAAGAAAAATAGTAAAGCTTATATATAGATTAAAAACATTAATTTATAAATATTGTCTTGATCATTCGGGGAATTGAATGCTGTTCAAATTCCTTTGAGGTCTTTTAAATCTGCCTACAAAAAGAATCAACTTTCTTCTGTATGAGATAAGATAGTAGATAAAAGGCCTTGTAGCCAAGAATTCTCTTATGCTCAAATCCAGAGATTTTGTGTAGAATACAGCACCTGAAATAAATATTTCTCTCAGGCAAATTAAGATTTTACTGTTAGTAAACTAGTGGATTTAATTGAATAATTAATCAGTCAATGCTATAGTTATGTGTAAATTTTATATGAGCGCATTAAATTCTTCTGTAAATACATGCACTATGAAATGGCATATCCTTAATATTCAGTTTCTTTTTTGCTAATTAAAATCCATCATTGCCCCAGTAATTAAAGTAATAATGTTACTGTTTATTTTAACTGTAGAGTTTTTAGCAGTATATTTTTGGACGGAGTTAGAAAAAACTGCACTGTTTTCACAATAAATTTAAATGTAACCAAATTTTCATAGTTAATTTCTGACACATAAATAAAATATAATTATAATTTATTGGTGATATATTAGATTAAAATCTGTACGGTTGAAAAGCAATACATTACCTTGTTAATGAAAATCGATTTAGTTAATTGCTTGTGATACAAAAGCTTTTGCCCAAAATTTCAATTTCTGAGATGATGAGCAAGAAGCCAAGAAAGAAGTCAATGATTAGTAGTTGTTGCACTGTACGGAGACGGCTTGATGGCCACCTAGTAAGCAAGGAGTTGAGGGGAAATTTACCCCCACCTCAGTCCTTTCCTTACATGCCATTGGACAAACTGATTCAATTTGATTTTTTATGCATGGTTTTATCACAGCTGATTGTTAAACACCATTTGATAGTTTCTTGGTTGGTTTTTCCTATATTCTAATATGAGTAAGGTTTGCTTGAATGCTTGCTTGCTTGCGACACGGATCTCAAAAACGGCTCCAATTATTTCCTTCAAATGTTGGAAATAACTAATTTCTGAAATAAAAATAAGTTCTAGACAGGCCTCAACCCCAGGAAAAATAAAATAATAAAAAAAAATAAAATGAAAAGTTAACAAAATTAACATTAGGTTTATGGAGTTTCAAATCAAAACAAAAGGATTGTAACAAATGTTCACAATCAACCGTGGAACTGTGAAAGTAATACACATGTTGTACATGATTATTAACATGTGGTTTCCTGAGAGCAGAGATTAAAATCTTTGAGTGAATATTACATATATAGAGTAGTAAAATAAATCAAAGGGACATTGAGCTATAAATAACTACTGGAGTGACTTTAAAATTGTAGAAAAGAGGCAAATGAGTTATACAAATCTGATTATCAGTCGGGGGAAGTGGTGAAATATTATTCCAAGTCATCTAAACAAACTGACTGGCCTTCCCCAGAGCAAAGCTCGCCCCACAGGTACTGTCAATAAACAGTTCATGAACAGTAGATAAGGTACAGTAATTTCCCTTCACCTTGTTTACTAGCCGGCCATCGAGTCATTTCTCTGCTGTAGTTAGTTTGATTAGTTGTAAGAGTTATAAGTACTGATACTCATAATGTCATAAAGTGATATCGCAGATACAAATTTAGTTACTTGAGATTCAGTTGCATTACAGAAGAAAAGGACATAGGTATACGATGTAAATGTTATACATACATATATATATATATAATTTTTATCTAAATTGGTTATTTTTATCAAAGGTTTCAACTTCAGAACTAAAAAAACTCCTCCTTATTCACTTAAAGAATTTTTTTTTATATCTCTAAAGGAAATACAAAGGGAGCAAAACAACCAATAAACATATTATAACAATTTAATAATATATTATTTTAAACAAAAACGTATTCGGTATTATTTAGGTTTATTCAGTCTTCCATTGAACAAAACAATATCTTCTTTGAGGAGGAAAAATACAAATGGTCGCTTTGCAGAGAAAAATGCAGGCAGTGAGTATGTGGTTAAATGAACTCCTGAAAACATAAAATATAAAAAATTAGTTTTGATATCAATACTAGCTGGCCTGCAGACGTTGTCCTGTCCTAATGTCATTGAGTTTGTTTTATGTCAAAGACTCGTTCATTATCAAGATGAGCTCGTTCGCTTCGCTCACTCGCCTATTTTTATATAGTGCTAACTTCGGCATCGAAAAAAGAGTTTGAGTTGCCATTCAAGTAGATTTGTTATTTCTATAATGAACATATGTTTATGCCTTTCAAGTAAGTTTAGATATAATCCTTGTCAACAGCTGTTTGGTGTAACTAACTGAACTTTGATCAAATCAATGGGAACTCTAAAGGCCAGTGGGACAGAGCCCTTAGGTCAGATTAAAAATTATCTTTTATAAAAACCTTGTCCTGACATTAACGAACACAACAAAAAAAGAATTATTCAATTTGGTGCACTCATTCTCAAGTTATGGCGTGACCAAGGGAAATAGGGATTCATTTTCATATATTAAGATATTGCCTATTAAAAGGCTGGTTTAAAAAATTAAAACTTAGACATAAAAATCCCAAAGTTAAGGAGATGGCTAGATATAATCTCAAAGTTTTTATCATAAAATTGAAGTTGTTATTGAATATTAACAAATACATTTAGAAAACAACTATAGGTGATAAAATAATAGTATTAACACTATATTGAGACTATTACATTCAAGCAAACAGTTTATCTACGGTGAAATGTTTAACTGCTGCACTCGTCCATTGAAAAGTATGGCTCCATTTTCATTTTCAACCAGGAAGAAGACAAAAGGATGGTCTGCCCGGAACGGAGTTATCGGGGACAAATCCAGAGAAGCAAATTCTGCAGTAATCGCTGCAAAAATGGCAACTAATGAATTTCCCCGATTTGTTTGATAATGTTGTTATTTGTACAATAATGTTATACTTATTTGTTTTCTAGACAATAATCCACAGTGAATGCCTGATAGAATAATCAATTTGTCAGAATGTCCGAGACGTATGTTCGATTAAGTTTAAAGTGTTGTAGGTATAAAGTATAAAGACGTACAAACCGTTATGTTACTTGAGCGTACTTCTCATTGTAGTAACTCTATTGAAGCTACAATCATCATCACAATGATACAACCACTTCTGTGGTGTCTACCAGAGTGCAGCATCAGTAATACAAGTTGTTTTGCAAACACCCATAGTTTGGAGGCTGCTCTTTAGAGTAAGAGGCACGTAGTTGGCACAAACAGAAATAAACAAACTATTACCTTTTTGTGAACTTAAGCATAAAATTCAGTCTTGAAAACATACTTGACATGTGTTTTGTTTCTTGATCGTGTTTTCAAGCACCAAGGCAATTACTTGCATTAAAACTGTAGCAATTTGTATTGAAATAAATGCATCCTTATAAATTAACTATCCGTGTTAACTGTTTTTGTCATCAATTTGTTTGTGGAATGATGATTTACTTTGATTGTATGTTATTTCCTTTACCTCATAAGAACTAACAAAATGTCACAAACAAAACAACAACAGAAATTTATATGTAAACAAATACCTTCTGACAGTGAGAGAAAATTGTAAACAAGCGGCACATGTGGACAAATAATCCTATACTCTAAGATGAGTAAGGTTTGCTTGTATGTTTGCTTGCTTGCGACACTGATCTCAAAAACTGCTCCAACGATTTCCTTCAAATGTTCGAAATAACTAATTTTTGGGATAAAAATAAGTTCTAGACAGGCCTCATCCCCAGGAAAAATCAAATAATGTAAACAAACTAAAATTAAAAGTTAACAAAATTAACATTGGGCTTATGGAGTTTCAAATTAAAACAAAAGAATTGTAACAGGTGTTCATAATCAACCAGGGAACTGTCAAAGTAATACTCATGTTGTTTATGATTATTAACATGTGGTTTTTTGTGAGCAGAGATTAAAATCGTTGAGTGAAGATTACATATACAGAGTATTAACCCTCCGAGTGGCGATAGACTAGCCGTAGTCTAAGGTCAAGGCGTGGCTCCAGTGGCATCAACTAGATTAGTCGAAGTTTGTCACTTTTAGCGAATTTCCCCTATAGGGAAGAAGCTATTACCGTAGGTCTCATGGTAAGACTTAAGCCCGAGACCATGATAACTTTTTGTTTTGAGGTCCCCAGATGTCCAAAACACTATTCGTTCAAATTTATATATATGTATATATATATCTATATATATATATATATATATATATATAGATATATATATATATATCTATATATGTGTCCGTGAATGCGATAACTTGAGTAAAAAACGTCCGATTTCGATGAAATTTGGCTCAAATGTGTAAACTGACATTTATGACTTTAAGTTCGAAAACCAGAAAAATCGGACTATGGGAAGGGGGGTTTATGGGGGTTTTAAATTTTCCAAAAATCAGTTTTTTGCATTTTTTACCCTAAAATTTTTAAAACACTTAATTTAGGTTTAGACCATGTTATAGAGCTTAAAAAAACAAATAATATGGTATTTTGAATTATTAACCTAGGTTAAGTGGTTGCGGAAAAAATCCAAAAAACATGCTCATAAAATCTCCCATGTTAATCTTATGGGAAAAAGGTTTTTGGCTTTTCCTCAGTTAATTTTACTTTAAACTTCACATTTTCTTTTACCAATCACTTCAGCTCCACAAAACAATCATTTTGGTGTTTAAATTGTGATTCTACGTCAAACCGTTGCAGAGATATTCAAAGTGCTAAACACAGTACGTTGTCCAATGTCATCCTTATGGAGAATAAATAAAATTTGATATCTTGATTATTTATGAATGTATATTGATGAAATTTGGTATGTGGCTTCATGTTGTGCTGGTATATTGATAATTGCACAAAAAATAAATGTTTTGTTGATTGTCCCCGTAGCAGCTAACCTGCATACTCAGCCCTAATGTTATTCTTATGGAGAATAAGTAAAGTTTTATATCTCCCTTAATTATGAACATAAATTAATAAAACTTGGTAAGTAGCTTCACCTGGTTCAGTTACATTGATAATTGCATAAAAACTCATTTCTTATCTTCCTCGTTGCAGCAAACCTGCGTACTCAGTCCTAATGTTATTCTTATGGGGAATAAATAAAATGTAATAAATCACTTATTTATGAATGTATTTTTCTCAAACTTGGTGAGTGGCTTTATGTACTAGTGAGAAACATATCAATGCATTGGAAATTCGCTGAGTACGCAGGTTTGCTGCGACGGGGGGTATTTTTTAACTGCGCAAATAGCATTTAAAAAGCGCTTGGAATCGAATAATCTTTATATCAATCGAAAGATAACATTCTAAACTTTCATTTTATTATATAAATGAACCTTATGGCAGCAGTAGATCAATGTAATCAAAAGTTACATTTGAATGAAAATTTGGCGCGCGTCGACTTCGCCCTGAATGAGTCATGAAATGGCCGAATAGAGTAACTTTTGAAAAATCATAGTGAGGTCAATTTCGTTCGTAACCAGAAACGGGTGGTACCACTGTAACGATATAAATGTCGTCTGTTCAGTGGTTTGTGTTATAACGCGGAAATATAATCAGACAGGCTTGTGGTGAAATTAGAAAATAGCCATATGTTTAGGTTTGGATTCAGTGGCGATCGACTAGATTAGTTTCATACCAAAACACATGTTATATGTAGTATTTATTCATATTACATGGATGTTCTTATATCATTTTGAAGAGGAGAGAACACAGAATTTTGTTATGTAAATCGTTCAAAAAACCCTTGTAAACTGGGTGACGCCTACCAATCGGACTTGATCTCAGCAAAATGTTCCATTATCATAAATTACGTTGTAACTTTTTTATTTGTATATATTTTGTTACATAAATATATATTTTCTTGAAGGGAAATAACTAGTAAATCATATAAAATAGCTCATTTAGTATTATTAGGTGATATAACAAAATATCTGACTTTGAATAACACAAATTTAGTTCAAAAAAATTTATTATTTCACACATATTATGAAAAACAAATTTTAGACTATTTATTCTTATATAATTGTCTTTAGAATTTCATAACCTTCAAGTAAAATAAGGTTTATATGTATTTATATGTTGCTAGAGATTTTCTTTTTGGCACACCAAATTGGTCGCTCACAAATTGCCGTTTTGCACTTTTCTAAGTTATTCAATGTAATTCATATATAAAAATTTTTCTTCTAAGACTTAAATACATTTCTACGTAGGGAATTAGATAAGCAACATTTGGTACATTTACTGTTTTTACCTACAAAAAATTAGTTTGCTTACAGAAAG
The DNA here is from genome assembly GCA_963675035.1 of Allygus modestus. NCBI lineage: Eukaryota > Metazoa > Arthropoda > Insecta > Hemiptera > Cicadellidae > Allygus > Allygus modestus. Next base: position 376,645,912 of record OY776111.1, on the reverse strand, counting down.
GTTTTACTTTTGAAATTTATAAAAAATATTTCAAATCTTTTTCAGTTTTTATATTTTTTTCTCGAAATTACTCTTCTGGATTTTACTTATTTTACCATTTTCAAATTTTCCTGTCTTTTCCGAACAAAACGAATATGCATATTGATATGTTTACTTCAAAATTGGATTTTATACGATTTTCTAAAAAATAGTCTGCAAAATCGCCAAAATGACCCTGCCACTTCAGAGAACACTGACAAAATTTGTCCTGCCACTCGGAGGGTTAAAATAAATCAAAGGGACATTGAACTATAAATAACAACTGGAGTGACCTTAAAAATGTAGAAAAGAGGCAAATGAGTTATACAAATCTGATTATCAGTAGGGGGAAGTGGTGAAATATTACTCCAAGTCATCTAAAAAAACTGACTGGCCTTCCCCTGAGCAAAGCTCGGCCCCTCAGGTACTCCTATACTCTAATATGAGTAAGCTTTGCTTGCTTGCTTGTGACATTGATCTCAAAAACGGCTCCAACGATTTCCTTCAAATGTTTGAAATAACTAATTTCTGGGATAAAAATAAGTTCTAGGCAGGTCTAATCCCCAGGAAAAATCTAATAATGTAAAAAAACTAAAATGAAAAGTTACATTGGGATTATGAAGTTTCAAATCAAAACAAAAGAATTGTAACAGATGTTCATAATCAACCATGGAACTGTCAAAGTAATACTCATGTTGTTTATTATTATTAACATGTGGTTTCCTGAGAGCAGGGATTAAAAGATTGAGTGAGATTACATATATAGAATAGTAAAATAAATCAAAGGGACATTGAGCAGCACAATAAAACAACTGGAGTGACCTTAAAAATGTAGAAAAGAGGCAAATGAGTTATACAAATCTGATTATCAGTAGGGAGAAATGGTGAAATATTACTCCAAGTCATCTAAACAAACTGACTGGCCTTCCCTCGAGCAAAGCTCGGCCCCTCAGTACTCCTATACTCTAATATGAGTAAGGTTTGCTCGCTTGCTTGCTTGCGGCACTGATCTCAATAACGGCACCAACGATTTCCTTCAAATGTTGGCAATAACTAATTTCTGGGATAAAAAGAAGTTCTAGGCAGGTCTAATCCCCAGAAAAAATCAAATAATGTAAAAAAAGGAAAATGAAAAGGAAAAAAATTAACATTGCGCTTATGGAATTTCAAATCAAAACTGAAGAATTGTAACAGCTGTTTATAATCAATCAATGAACTGTCAAAGTAATACTCATGTTGTTTATGGTTATTAACTTGTGGTTTCCTGAGAGCACAGATTGAAAGATGTGAGTGAAGATTATATATAGAGAGTAGTAAAATAAATCACAGGGACATTGAGCTATAAATAACAACTGGAGTGACTTTAAAAATGTATAAAAGAGGCAAATGAGTTATAAAAATCTGATTATCAGAAGGGGAAGAGGTGAAATATTACTCCAAGTCATCTAAATGATCTGACTGGTCTTCCCCCGAGCAAAGCTCGCCCCCCCCCGGTACTGTTTGTAATGTGACTAGTATAAAAAAAGTGGTTGCAATGAATAGTATACTCATGTGCCAACTTACGTGCCTCTTACTCTACAATGATATGCTGAACCCATATCATTATACCCATATATTATTATATTTAACCCATTAAGGTAGTAATTGTATTTTATTCGCAAAAGCCTATAACGGGATTTGATTGGTGCTGCACTCTAGTAGCAAAATATGTAACTAATGACCGCAGGCAACTATGGTTCTATCCGATAGGGGCGTGGACTGACTGAAAAACCTTAATATCGCCGCTAGGCCCTTGGTCATGTTAGCTGAGTTGGCTACGTCGTGGAAACTCCTTGGCCAGGAGTGGATACGATGTTCGTGGGTTCGATTCCCGCACACGACCAAAACTGACCAGTTGTGCAACTCACAATGAGTTAACCGGTCTGTGGCAACGTTGGTGGGAGGGCCCAAGTAAAACAAACGGTGGCAGGCTTGCTTGGAAGTTGACGGGATCGGTTAATTCTTTGTGATTTGCACATGGCCAACACTGATTTTGCTACTTTTTACTTATGTCTACTGTGTGTGTGCCAATGTGACTCTAAAAACTGAATGAAAACAGTATTTTAATGAAAATACACCATTAATTCATTTAAAAACACAAATTTCTATTCCAATTCATAGGTTTAAAAAATTACAAGTAAGGAACGAGACCAGCTCGTATGTCTACGCCAGTGGGTTAAGCTCAAAAACTCCACCTAGTACACAACTCTCAATCGGTTTGGGGAAAAGCACACATGCTCAATGCTCAATATTGGACTCTCCCTCTACTTTCTGCAAACACAATGGCATTTAACCTAGCAACTTCTTGTGTTCTGTGATCTCACAATATTATCACAGAAAAACTTCCTTATAGTATGCATTTGTACATCAGAAAAATATCTAAATTTTGCATACTCAATACAGTTATGTTTACTGGATTGCTGACATTAAAGTAAATTTTTGATCAATTCCGAATGTGAAGCTAAATATTTGATTAACACTTTTATTTTGGTTACATTCCGAGTTTTAAAATCACATTTTCTTAATAAAAAAAAACAGCTGTTATAAGGATTATATTCGCAAAATATTGTGGGGGAGCAGCTCCTTTACTGATAAAACTATATTTTACCTTGACCAATACATTAGGATTTGTTTAAAATGTTACAATAATTTAAATTATGTTGAAATAAAAGCCAAAAATGTAATATTTAAAACATGCTATATATTTTATTAACATGTTTTGTTTATAATACTTACTCAATAAAAAATACAAAGACAAAAATTTTCAAAAGCTCCGTATTCATTCAGATGTAATTGTAATGACTATAAATAAATATTGAATGTTTGTGCAGTATTAATTACAAGCTGATTTGCCCTCACGTTATGAATTTTGCAATCATTTTAAAACTGAGTCTACACTTATTACTCAACATATTAATGTGACACTTATTCAATTCACCTAGTTTATTTTGAGCTTTGATACCTTTTAAAACGGATGATCTTGCCCAATAAGTTATACCTAATTTAAGGCCTCTTTTTACTCAAAACTAAATGTTAGAGCAATGGTTAGAGACAATTTTGTGAGTTCAATAAAACGTCAACATAAACATGATTTGTGTAAATCAAACATTCAGATTAGGAAAGACGAGAATAAACCATGGCACAGTTTTATACTGAATAGTTGTTTTGCAGACTTTTTAAAAATGTATTTATTTATTACTGCAAATATTGTTCATATTTTGTGCCAGTGTTATGTCACTTTAGAAATAAGTGATAGTTTTGATTTAGACACTTTGTTCTTCCTCCACTGGGCTAGGTTTAGTGTCTGAGGGCTTTCCCTTAAACTGACATGTTGACAATTATGAACAATAATTTGAAAACTATGACACAAAACTTAGGACCAGTCTATGTAAAGTTACACGATGTCACTCAAAGGGGAATACAAACAAATGATTGCTTTATATGTAGTCATTGTGAATTCTGAATTCTCTTTTTAGGTACTTTTAAACATTTATGATTTCTTTACAGGCAAAATAACTCAAGTAAAATGGTTCATGATGAATCGTAATCTATCATGTTTTAGCATTGATTACCATTTAATGTATTAAAACCATTCTTAAACTATGAGATGTCCATGAGAGAAGGAAACGGGGTGTATTAGAGAAAAATAAAGTACTATTTATAAAAGATCTGTTGATTATAGTTACATTTTGTGTGATAAAACATAGTTTTATCAGTGTCTTCATTTCACAAAGAGAATACAAAATTCTCAATTTGAAACTATTCTTAGAAGCCTAACGTTAGCAGAAATAATAACATATCTATTGTTTCGTACTGTAAAAGCAATAAGTGCTTTAAACGGCCCATACACCATGCACTACACGACCATTGCATGCCTTGCTTGCATGTACGGCGTGCCAAAAATTGACGAAATGTGCTAGTGTATGGATCATTTGTTTAAAAGAGCTTTTGCTGTGTAATGAGGCATAACAAATGGTTATAGTACATTGCTGTTTTCTCTTCTTTTTGATGTGTTTTCTGAATATTTAGAGATATGAGTTGAGTATATGATAGTAGTAATTTTGTGCTGATTTGGTGTTATTGGTTATGTATGGTGGGAGGGGAGGGGGCAGCAAATGTGACTTTTGCCTAGGGCGGAAAAAGTTTGAAGTTTGAGTTAATGTCCTGTACAGAGATAGCTTGATGGCCAGCTGTTAATCAAGAGTGTAAGGGGGGTGTTACCCCCACCATGATAATGGTTATTGTCTATGCCACAGTGTATGAACAGTGGAGGGGTTACTTCCCCTCCACTCAGTGTATGAACAGTGGAGGGGTTACTTCCCCTCAACTCAGTGTATGAACAGTGGAGGGGTTACTTCCCCTCAACTCAGTGTATGAACAGTGGAGGGGTTACTTCCCCTCAACTCAGTGTATGAACAGTGGGGGGGTTACTTCCCCTCAACTCAGTGTATGAACAGTGGGGGGGTTACTTCCCCTCAACTCAGTGTATGAACAGTGGAGGGGTTACTTCTCCTCAACTCAGTGTATGAACAGTGGAGGGGTTACTTCCCCTCAACTCAGTGTATGAACAGTGGAGGGGTTACTTCCCCTCAACTCAGTGTATGAACAGTGGGGGGGTTACTTCCCCTCCACTCAGTGTATGAACAGTGGAGGGGTTACTTCCCCTCATCTCTTTGTTTCCCAGCTGGTCTTCAAGTCATCCCTTGCAGTAGTTTAATTTTAAAATATGTTGACAGTTTAAATATTTTTTTTGCATTTCACTAAAAATCTACATATTTTTAAAAAATCCTGCTTTTTATTCACCCACTTCCTGAAGTTAATACTTAACCGATTTTGATTATTCTTTTTTTATTTAAAAGGTAATATCAAGTTCTAAGTCACTGTCGAGCCATAATTTTGATTTAGGCCCCAGGGCTTTGCCCCACGGGACTTCCAAGTTCCAATGATATTCATATGGAGGAGGGTTTTATTTGGTTTATGTCACATGTGTTTTTCCTTGTTTCAATAAACAGCTGTTATAAGGATTATATCCGCAAAATATTGCGGGGGAGCTGCTCGTGTAACTTTAATTTTGTTTAACAAGTCTGAACCCCACTAGGTGCTAAACTCACCTTAGCTAAACAATTCCCGAGTGATTTTCATGCACTTATCAGTAACCCCGTAAACCTTGTTCACTCAAATCTTAGTTCAGTTTAAGTTAGTCTTATAAGGAAACAAATAAATAAAGGACACTGACTGAATGTTTTCCATTTTAACTGATTATTTTATAAACATATAAGATATAGTATAAATAATACAATAACTTTATGGTTTTGAGAACCTCCCATTAAAAATCACTCCAGTGTTTTGGCTTTGAATTAGATAAAATGTAAAAGGGTGATCAGCATAAAATACTTCAGGAGGATGAGAGTAAAATATAGCAGATACTGCAACTCCTTCCACCACTGCAACCAGACAACTCTTATTAGTTAAAAGGTATTGGAATATGAAGATGGATTTAAGAATAATGAAAGTAATTTTCTAAATCGCTTAAAATAATTGTATGAGAAACCTCTCATAGTTACGAATCTTTGATGCTATTTTTTTTGTAAAACTTAATTTGGGAGAACAGTAGAATTGAGAAAGTTAACCATTAGATTCCCAGCCCCTGGCATTTGCTGACTCCATTATTTAGCTACTGGATGAAGAAATTATTATTTTTGTTACTATTTCATACCACAAGTGCTAAAATTACAAGTACCATTAAAGTTCATTAATATATTAGAAATATTGTACAGTTTTGATAGTTAGTCTCACATTATTTGAGGCGGCTACACTAGAGCAAGAGCTAGGAGGGGAAGGGAACTTCGGCAGGGAGGGAGAACACTCCCCCACCTTGACTGCCATTTCTATACTTATGCAGAACAGAATCCAAACACCCAAACACAAAAGAATAAAGCAAACAATTATGATACATGATCTAAAAAATACAACATCTTTTTTAAGAGGGCTCAAGTCACAAAATATTTTGTGTTTCTTCTATAGGATCAATGTTAACATTAAATTCCCACCCCTCAGTGGATTATCATCGCTTAGTGATTAATTTTAAATAAACGATGTAGTGTTTTAATTGAGACAGTTTTAAACATCATAACTAATAGGCCAGGGAAATTGGGATAAAAAATTGGATAAAAATGAAAAATTGCAAGCAGAAATATTTTTGCTGAAAAATGTTACCTGAGGTCCCCTCATTCAGATACCAAGTTTTTTACGTCGAGTGAAGTGAGCTTTGGCCGCCATATTGGACTTCCCTCAATATTATGTAGAGATGTATATGTTCCTATTTCTGAAATTGCTTACGAATAGTCCGGTTTTATCCAATTTTGACATAATTTGTTAATCTTGATTGATTTGTCATAAATACAAGAAAAATTAATTTAATTAACTAAAATGTATAAAAATTATAGAAGTTATAACCCAAAACCCTGAGTTTTTAAATTTTACCCCTATATTTTTTATAATTTACTTAAATGTAACTTTTTCATTAAAACCATCTTAAAACTTCAAATTTTGTTTTTCGAATCATCATTATACAATAACTGATTCCAGAGAAAAGTTAAAAAATACATATTTTATAAACATTGTCTACATCTTCTTTCCCCTACTAACCTGTTGAAAATTACTTAAATTGCTTGATATGAGTGCCAAGGAGCAGAACACAATTTAAATATATGTACAGACTTTGGTCTGAAAATTTATTATTTTCCCATAAGAATAATAAATATTGATAGACATCATACTGCATTTTGTACCGGCAGGCTTTCTTCACTTTTCTCTAGAACCACTCAAGATAAAATCATGATTCAAAATACTAAAATGTTAGTTTTTTTAAGCTCTACATGATGTATTTTTAAATACATATGAAAATACAGGTCAAAAAGCTTAAAAAACCCTTTTTTAAAGGGAAAACCGCACAAAAATACTAGTTGGTTCTTGAAATATGGGTTGTGACTTCATCAGGTCCAAGATATGGTAATTTTACATGTTTATTCCAAATTTTAGCAAAATCGGAAGGTTAACTTTTTATCGCACAAAACCTTCAAAAATCATGTCTGCCATTTTGCAATATGGCGGCGAAAGCTTTCCTGACCCGAAGACCTCAGTTGAGGGTTACTTGGTATTTGAATCAGAAGACCTCAGTGCAAATTTTCCAGCAAAAATATTTCTACTAGCAATTTTTTTCATTTTTAAAACCTATTTTCTCTGGCATATAATAGTCGTTCAATTATTCAAAATATTACATTTTTTTAAATTTTTGTAGTGGGATAACTATTAGTAATATTAAAAGAACAATTCATTGTGTTATATATCTTTTTTTCAATTAGACTCATCAGACTCTAGTGAATTTATTTTCTCAAATTAAAATTTTCCAACCTGGTTTCTTGTAGGCCCTGGCTAGGTGTGTTTTTACTTTAAATCACCTATTACACCTATTGTACAAGTTTTTTGTGGAAATTCACTTCCCTCACGTCAGCGTGCTGCGTGCAAACTCGTTTTTGTTTATCATTAAATTGGCTATAACATTGATCCTCTTCATATTTTAGCTACACCCAATGGTTCCTCTTCAATTTAAGGAAATATGGAGAAAAAATACAATTTTACATTGAAAATTTTGATTTTTGAACAATATATTTTATTAAAAGTGGTTGTATGTCAAACACTTTGCATTACAGAAAGAGACCACTCTGTTACAAGTTTACTGATATACAATTATATAGGGTTATGTTCCGCTAAGGCTGGGGGGGGAGAAAGCAAAGAGGTCGGCACACTGCGGCAGCCTAGTAATGGTGAGTTAAAGTGTTAGGCATATACTAAGTCTTAATCTCGTCCAGTCAAATGGTACTTTTCTCGTGACAATATTCTGGAAGTTTTTTTCTATCCGGCTCTGTATGTTTTTTGAGGTGCTGAATAATTTAGTTTGTCAGCTCGAGAAAAGTCGGCTTCACTGAGAAAATCTCAAAAACCTTAAATATTCTGCACTTATTTTTAGGTTTTCATGTATATCTTGAAAACTATGCGTTTTAATGAAAAACCTGTTGAATACAAAATTAAAGGAGACGAAATTCCTAACAGTATTCATACGTTAATTTTAACTACTCTAAAGAATGTAGCTTAGTTTTATATTATGTTATAGTATAGTATAAAGGCCAGTATACACTTGAGAGTTTTAAAGTTTGTGAGAGTAAAATGCGCCGTGTAAACGGCACTGAGAGTCAGCTCTCAGACAATGCCCGAGAGTGGCAGGAGCTCTCCGAGAGTCGCTTTGCGAGGGGACTCTTGTTGTGTATATGGGATCAGCTGTTGCATCAAACAAATCCTACATAGTGTAAACACTTCTGAGGGTAGCGTCTGAGAGTACCAAACTGTCTGATAGTCAAAAACTCTCACATGTGTATACCGGCCTTAAGTCATTGTTAAGTAGTTTTAACCATTTAAATAATTTACTAAAAAGGTTAAAATTTGTTATATGTTGTATTTTGATTTTTTCAGTATTAATCAGTATGACTGTGTATTTGTTTACATACATTTGTATTTCATATTTCAAATTTATTATGTACTAGCTGTTACCCGCGGCTTCGCTTGCGAAAAATTAAAACACACCATCAGTTAGGTATAATACAATCAAGTATATTTTTCCGAGAAAAGATCAATTCTGTGATGATATCTTCTTGTATTTTTTTTTTTTTTTAAGTGCTTGGTACCCTATTTCAGTTGATTGCTAATTGTTATATTGTTTAAAAAACCTTTAAGATACACTCTTTGATCGAGAAATCGGAGTGATGCAGCCGTCCGGCCTGAGCATAATCTAGATTTTTTAGAAGATAACACAAAACAAGCAAAATGATGTACTAAAAGCACAATAATAAACTAAATATATATTTGATAAACTAAATATACTTACACAATATTTATTGCATTGAATAAGATTAGCTCATATTTGTGTCAAGGAGGAGCAAACTATTATATTACATACAATAATTGAAGCATTAAATTATTTGGCAGATAAATAAGTTCTTAGAGCAGCGAGATTTAGGGGGTGCATTTTTCGGTTCCGGCACCCACGCTGACTGTACTCTGCTCACCCCTATGCTTTTTGATAAAGTCACCGTGACATAAGATGTATGTTTCGTACCTGTGTCCCAGCTTTTCAATACTTTCTTCAAAGGATGATGCCGCCAATGAATTGAATTGTGTCATGACATTTTCTGTATGATCGCACAGCGTAAACGCTGTACAAGCAGTCGATTGGTAATGTTAACATGATGGAACAGTTCATCCTCCACCCCACCAAACGTTCGTCGCTTCCAGGCTCAGATCTGGTGTCAAAAATTTAAAGATAGTCGTACTAAGAGGATGGGTAATGTGCTGTTCTATCCTGTAAACATTACACGTCTACTAATTGTCAAGCGTTTACACAGACAACGAATTGTGCAATCATACAGACAACATCATGACACACTTCAGTTCATTGGCGGATACATTCTTTGAATAGGGTATTGAAAAGCTGGTACACAGGTACGACAAATCCCACAAATGTTACGGTTACTATGTTGAAAAGTAAGCATAAGTGTGCCTATCTTTTGATAATAAACTCATTTTTTTACTTGTCTTTTATTTCTGGCCTATCGGAGATTGATCAAAAAAACGACCCTCATGTATATTTTTGAAGGGGCTATGGCTCCTTTAAGCCACTAGTTTGTAATAAGAAAGCAAGAGTTTCTTTTTATTTGATTGCTCTCCATATAATAAACAAAATGGCAGTAATGTTGACCACTAAGAAAACTTTTAAGAACCCTAACTTATTCATGGTACTATACAAATCAAACTTTCATATAAAAAGTATCTGTTTATTTAAATCATATCTTATAAACAAAAGTAAATTAAAATATTCATTCTTTTTTTGTGTTTTGCTGAGTATTTGTGGAATTATAAATAAATAAAAACACTAAACAACAATTTTAGTGAAACAATAAAATAAAAATAAACTAATTATGTACACAACTTAAAGATTATTATTCCACGGATTGTAATTTAAAAGTTTTACAATAATTTAAATCGAGAACATGGTTGTAGCCTAGGGCTTGGTGAATCTTCCACTAAACAATGTGACTGTGGGTTCTGCTTTGATGAGGCAAAAGACGAAGGGGTGGTCTGCTCTGAAGACTTCTTCTGGGCCATAAAATTCTAATGCTGACAATAAAGCTATTTGTATGGCTGAAAAAAATTAAAATTACTGTTTTAGAATGCAAGATTATCAGTTTTCATTATTTCAAGGAATTAAATAAATGGCATAAATCAAATTTAAACAAATAACAGAATCGTAACATATAATCTATGACCAAGGCAGGCAAATTCACTTAGCTCATTCAGCTACCCACATGTGACATGAGAGTGTATGATACTTGTTCACAATGTCCCTCAACTCAGGCAATGGCAGATGGTAAGCAAATTTTCTTTGTCTTTTGGTTTTTTCTTCGAGGTGAACAAATTTGCTATACTCATTTTATTACAAACTTAATCTACCCATAATTACAGTTAATAAAAAAGGAGTTTTAATATTACCTAATATTTATTTTTTATATGTTTTAGATAGTAATATTTGTTATGGTACTTGCTTAAATTAATAACAACAAATTTTTATTTTAATCAAAATTTGTTACAGGCCTAAATGAAATGTTATATACAGAGTGTTAAATAAAAACCTTACAGGACTTTACAACATAATTCCTCAATCAAAAATTAAGACAAATTTTCATGTGAAGGTATGTCCTAAAACGCTTAGTTTCCCGTCTATCTGTATATATGTGTTTTCTAGTTAACCCATTGAGGTAGTAATTTTATTCTATTTTCAGTAGCCTATAACGGGAATTGATCGGTGCTGCACTCTAGTAGCAAAATATGTAACTAATGACCGCGGGCGTCTACAGTTCTATCAGCTAGGGGCGGGGACTGACTGAAAAACCTTAATATCGCCGCCAGGCCTTTGGTCGTGTTAGCTGAGTTGGCTACGTCGTGGAAACACCTTGGCCAGGTGGTGATACGATGTTCGTGGGTTCGATTCCCGCACACGACCAAAACTGACCAGTTGTGCAACTCTCAATGAGTTAACCGGTCTGTGGCAACGTTGGTGGAAGGGCCCAAGTAAAACAAACGGTGGCAGGCTTGCTTGGAAGTTGACGGGATCGATTAATTCTTTGAGACTTGCACATGGTCAACACTAATTTTGCTAATTTTTACTTATGTCTGCTGTGTCTGTGCCAATGCGACTCTCTAAACTGAAAGAAAACAATATTTTAATTAAAATACGCCATTAATCCATTTAAAAACACCAATTTTATACTCCAATTCACAGGTTAATCAAATTACAAGTAAGGAACGAGACCAGCTCGTATGTCTACGCCAATGGGTTAATACGGTAATCTGTAGAACCTCTGGAGATATTAACTTCAAACTTGGTACACGTATTACATCTAATAAGATCCATCTTGTGTGGAATATTAAGTTTCTACTTTTTACCATTTCAAAATGGCAGACATTTTTTTCAAAGCTAAATATTTTAAAACCCGTAATATTTCGGAAAAACTTGATATTAAGAGATTATCTATAGAATTATAAATAACTGAGTAGTTGTGATTTTATAATTTAAAATATGCTTTTTTGCTATTTTTGGACTGAAAAATCATGTTTTAACTTATAAAAAACACTATTATTCAGTTATTTACCATGCTACAGTTAATATCTTCATATCAATGTTTTTAGGACGAAATGACGCAACTTTTATGATTCTTACAGTTTTTTTTTTAATTACGGTTTTAAGATGGTTATCTTTGAAAAACAAAAATGGCCGCCATTTTGAAATGGTACAAAGGAGAAATTTGGTATTCCATACCAAGATGGGGCTTATTAGATATAAAACATGTGCCAAGTTTTACAAGTTGATATCTTCAGAGGTTCCTAAGATATACCGTATTAAGTAGAAAACACATACAGATAGATGTTTGTAATGATGGAAAACTAAGCGTTTTATGACATACCTTTATGTAATCATTTTTCTTTATTTTTGTAGGAGAAATCATATCCCAAAGTCCTGAAAGGTTCTATTTTAACACCTTGCATAAATAGAACTAGAATAGAATAAATTGATGTGCTTTAAAATATGATTTGAATACATATTTAATCACACAAATATAAATAATAATAGACAATATAAATTAAATTGAGTCATGTATAATCTCCGTTCCTCTTAAAATTAACTAAATATTACAAATCAACTGCCTTGCAGCAGTTTTATTTTGAAGGCTAAATTAATGGAGTTTTGAAGATCTTAAAAGTTGGATGGTACTATATTCCAAAGTCAAATAGATCTTTCCAGTATCAGATACTGTGTTTAGTATAAAGTGTGAAGGCATTTGTGTGCAATTGAACATCATTTTGGTCTTGCCCGATAAGAGGACTATATATGTCAGACTATTAAAATTAGGACTAAACTTATAATCTCATAACTGTATATGGTAAGCCTGTTCTCCCTATCAAACCTGAATCGGCCTATAGCCCTTTCTTAAAAGAACCTAAAGTCTATGGTAAAATGACTAACCAACTGTCAAAAATAAATAGTTTATTATGGAATTCTACATACCGTAATTTAAGTACATGCTAAACATTTGTTTCACTAACTTCTTTAGTCCTTCCTATCTCAACTGGATTTCATCAAAACCGATAAATTTAGGGTGAAATTAAAGGAATTTGATTTTTTCCCTGACAATACTGGACATAGTTTATAACCAGAATATCACATCCCATGTTTTTAAATTTAAAGCAGTGAGTTTCTATTTTTTCACTTTTGTTATAATTGCGTTCTTTATAAATAAACAAATAATTTTTATTTATATTACTGTTAATTTTCTATTTAGACTACAACTTCTAAACAAACTTTTTATTTCTTGGCAGCCAACCCAAATTCAAATTTTTCCGAATAAAACTAATTTTGAATGAACACAACACATTTTGTTAAAGGAACCCTTTTAATATATATATATATATATATATATATATATACATATGTGGCGACTCAAATAAACCAGTACCCAGTTGTAGATCTTGTGTATTAAACTTATTCCTATGGTTGAAAAATATACCAGAAGCGCACAGATCAATTATCTTTCATGGGATGACTAACATTTACAATTGTGCTACTACATGACTGCATTACAGTTTTGAAAATCTTCCACTGAATAATGCCAAATTTGTTTCATATCGAAAGATGTAAAAGATGAAGGGATGATCAGCCTTGAATATTTTGGGATCTGGCTTCGGATAACCACCCCACGAAGACTCGAACGCCAAGAGCACTGCTGAAAACATGTTAACATTCTATAAAATACTTGTATGTACAAATAATAGTACTTAAAAACCGAAAGTGTTATAATGAAGATTACTATGCAGCACTTCTCCTAGTACCTATTCAGTTTCTAAGTAACTGCATACCGTACATAGTAAGTAAGTTCTAAAACTTACTAAGTAAGTTATTATTATTAACGACAATAGCAAAAAGGTTTAAATTACCTTTACTACTGTCAAATGATCCAAGTTGGTTTGTGAAGCTACCAAGTGTTTCAAACCGCTGTGCCGTTCATTATCAAGCCGAACCTCAAGCTATCTTCAATCCGTGATGTATAAAAATGGTCAGTACAAAAATCATTTAAACGACACGAATAAAATAATACTGGCTAGTTCAAAAACTATTGAGCACATGCATGTAGTGATGATTCATCTTCCGGGGATGCCACAGCGCACGTGCTCAATATAGTTTTTGAACTGGCCAGTGTTATGATATTCATAAATTCGTGTTGTTTGAATGTTTTTCGTATTGTGTCTTTGTATCTTGACATCATCTATTATAGATTGAAAATAGCTTGAAGTTCGGCTTGATAATGAACCCCACAGCGGTTTGAAACCACATTGGAAGCATCACAATCCAACTTGGATAATTTTACAGTGATTCAGGTAATTTAAACTTTTTTTCAAATATAAAGTGATCCAGAGGCGAATCCTCAATTTAATGACAAGAAGTGATAAGAATTTCCAAATACGTATAAGCACGAGAATGATATCCTTTATTGTGAAACAAGCTAAAACCTCACACTATTGTAACAAACAACATAAAAAAGGTTACAGCATTTTGCAGGGAATTTAGACTCTTCTACTGGAATTTGGTCCAAAAGAATATTTTATGAACTGTGGTCGATAGTAAAATAATATTTATAAATATATTAAAGTCATTCATATTTCTTGTTTGATTAAATTGTGTTTAAATGTTATGTATAATTTTTATTGAAATTGTGTAGTATTCAAAATATGTATTTCAATAGTAGGAAAGATTTGTATCATTTTATCATAATAAGTTATTATTTTTAAATTGTTACTGTTTTTTTTTTGTAATTAAATGTCGACACAATATTATTTTAGTGCTTGGTTATTTTGACGTTTTATTTTGACTTAGAATCATAAAACACTAGGTGGGCCTCCTTTAAAGGGAAAAAACGTTGATCATAACTAATCGCTATACGATAAGAAGAAGAAAAAGGTTTCTCCAAGATGATGTCATATCTCACACAAACAGTACTCTTTTGTTTTTCAATTAAAATAACAAAGCAAACTGTTATCAGCAAAGTGCAATCTATATACGATATTTAAAAAAAAAAAAACGAATAAAGTATACTTATCTCCGACACTGCTGTTTGCGGTTGCCTTTTAAGTAATCTTCATAATAAACTTCCCAAACACATCAGTCAGGAGATTATTCTAGTCTTTAAAAGGAGTTAAAGACTAGAATCTAATTGTAAATTGACACTGAGTAGAGATGCTCACTTAGGAAAGAGGTGTAGAAGTAGTAGTGAGTACCTAATAATACCTAATAGCCTAAATAGCATAGGCGTGCGCACGGTGGGTGCCGGGGGTGCCGAGGCACCCACGGTAGCTACAAAGAGGGCTTGAGGGGGTGCCAAAATAGATGATTAAATAAACATGGTATGTTAAACAAATTAACTGTAATGTAAGAAGTAAGTTCAAAATAATATGTAAGTTTTGATTTGATAGTAATACTGAGAGTATTATTGTAACACAGTTATGTAGTATTTATTAATGCAAAATTCAATTAAAATCGATTTCCATAACATGAACTGTCGTCTGACTTTTTCCCGTGACGATCGGCAGATTTCTTGGAAACCGAGTGCCAGATGTAAGTACAATACCCTTTCGCGTTTATGCTTTTATTCATTGTTAGGCGGAGATTTATAGGAAAAGTAAATGTCATAATTAGTTCAATTGGAGTATAAATATAAGTAGTATTTTTATACCGCTCGTTATTTGAATGCTGTTTACTTATCACTTTGGGTGCACCATAAGCAATGGAAAAATTAAAATAACCCCGTCGCTGCAAACCTGCGTACTAAGCGAATTTCCAATTTTATTTTTTGGTACCAAATAAAGCCACTTACCAAGTTTCTTGCATTCACAAATAAGCGAAATATAACATTTTAATTATTCCCTATAGGAATAACATGGGAGCTAAGTACGCAGGTTTACCACATCAAGGGATACAAAATAAGGATTTTCATGCAAATATGAATATAACTCAGCTAGGTGAAGCCACATACCAAGTTTCATCAATATACCTTCATAAATAAGCGATATATGCCATTTTAATGATTCTCCATAAGAATAACATGGGAGCTAAGTACGCAGATTTGCTGTAACAAAGAACACAAAAAATGGGTTTTCGTGAAATGTTTTTTATAACTCAACTAGTTGAAGCCACATACCAAGTTCTATTAATTTATGTTCATAATTAAAGGAGTCATAATATTTTACTTATTCTCTATAAAAATAACATGGGGGCTGAGTACGCAGGTTTGAGGCTACAGGAACTATCAGTAAAAATGTGTTTTTTATGCAATTAACAATAGGTCACAACCAGATGAAGTCATGCACCAGGTTTGGTTGGTATACGTTGATAAATAAGCGAGGTATAAAACTATTCTTAGTCTCCATAAGAATAACATCGGATAACGTATTGTGTTTAGCACTTTCACTAGCTCTGTAACCAATTGACGTAGAGCAATAATCAAAATACCAAATTGTGCGTCTTTTTAAGCTGATTCCAATGGAAAACACTAAAATTTTACTTTTTCAAAAATTATATGTAAACAAACTCAAAAACCCATTTTTGGGGTACAAAACCCACCCAACTTTGGATAGGTCGATCAGTCTGGTTTTCGAACTTGAAGTCATAAATGCTGTTTTTCACGTTTGTACCAAATTTCGACAAAATCAGATTATTTGTATCGTGCTCATGGACACACACACACACACACACACACACACACACATGTGTGTGAGTGTGTGTGTGTGTGTGTGTGTATATATATATATATACAGTTTTTAAACAAATGGTGTTTTTGGCGTCTGGGGACCTAAAAACAAAAAGTAATCATGGTCCCGGGCCTAGGTCTTACCATGCCGACTACGGTAATAGCTTCTTCCCTATAGGGGAAATTCGCTAACAATATAAAAATAACAATGGAAATAATATATTTCTATCGCTATCATCAGTGAGGTATAGTACAACTAAGTATAGTTTTCTGAGGAAAAATCAATAATGAGATGATATTTTCTTGTATTTTGGCTTTTCTTTAGTGCTTTTTACCCTAATTCAGTTGATTGCTAATTGTTATCCATAGATTATTATGCTAGGGGTTTTTTCTTCACAGTCGTAACTCAATAATGGCTGGACGGATTTTAACGTTTGAGGTGCCAAATTAAATGTGTTTTTACGTAAATTTGCAAATACGTCTCAGAATTCTAAAAAAAGAGCATCACATAATCACCGTACACGGCTGAATTTTTGGAACAGTGGTGCTATCCGATGGCGGAAGTCGAAACTACGTGTTGATTGAAAGTACGTTGTTATCAACCGGTTTAATATCAGATGTTTTGATATGTTTGTTTACAACTGAAGAAACCTTTCGTTGGGTACAAACTTTCTTGGATTCGAGCAACAGGACAACTAGTACTGTATTAAAACTTTAAAATACACTCTTTTACCGAGAAATCAGAGTAACGTGCTGCCGCCCGGCCCGCGCGTAATCTTGATTTTTTTCATAAGATAAAACAAGTAACATTATATTATTTTGTAAACTAAATACACCTCTATGCAGACACAATATTTATTGCATTGACTAAGATTAACACATGTTTTTATCAAGGAGGAGTAAACTGTTAGATTACATACAATAATTTAAGTATTCAATTATTTGGTACCTAAATAAGTTCTTAGAGCAACGAGATTTGGGGGGGAGGGGTGCATTTTTCGGTCCGGCACCCACGCTGACCGGACTCTGCGCACGCCTATGATAAATAGAAGTATTTAACACCTATGTGAAAAATGCTCTTCACATTCTTCTGAATTTACAAAACCCCTCATAATCTATGGTTCATACTACGTTACAATACTAGCAGTCATTTTATTTATATAATGTCTGTAAATGTCTGTAATGTCTGTTCTTGCTCTTGTGCTATGTTTTGTTAATGTGTCAAAAACAGTTAAATATGCAATTCAATTGATTTATATTCTCCCATAAAATTTATATCTACCTGTAGGGCAAAGGGTATTTTGCCAAGGGGGGTATGTCTTGTAGAGTAAGTCTTCTATGACCTTTAGGTTTTATTACTTCACGGTAATTTTGTAACATTGTAATTTTTATTTTTCATTAGACGGATAGTTATATGTCAAAGGTTGGATATCAGGAATCTATAATTGTATTTACTAAAGTTTAATACATTCTCTATCACACCTGGGTCACGTCAGTCTAATGGTGTGTGTGGTGGCTTGTGGTGCGAATGTATTATATAAACAACAACATTGATTATCTGGGATGTATTTAAGTTTAAATAATTATACAGTTTACATTTTTCATCACCATCGTTGCCAGCCCTCCAAACCAAAACTATACTATTATTTTGTTAATCCTAAGTATTGTCATTTGAAATATATTGATTACATAGCCCTTTTTACTCCCTTTCCATCATCACTTTACTGCCATACAACAAACTTCCACTTTTTCCTTAGTGAAAAATTACATCGTTCCAAACATAGTATACAACCGCTACAAATGATTTTTCTTGTTTCCAAAAGAACATACCTCTATCCTATTTTTAACAATGTTTTGCCTTAAAAGGGTTTGTTGAGTCGTGCTTCTAACAAAATGCATCCATCATTGAAATTATATATTTTACTCTAATACGTATACTGTATTCAGCGCATAGGTGTGCGCAGGGTAGGTGCCGTGGGTGCTACGACATCCACAATAGCTCTAAGGAGGGCAGGGGGTGGTGCCAAAAGAGATGATTTAATAAATGTTTAGATATAGAATAGAAATTAAGAATTAATACTTCAATGTAAGAAGTATCCCAAAACTTAAACTGTCGTCTGACTTTTTCCCTTAACACGGCAGATTTCTTGGAAGGTTTGTGCTGAATGTAAGTACAAAACAGCATCCCTGTCCTTTTATTCATTGTTAGGCGGAGATTTAGATGACAAGTAAATGTAATAATGGTTTAAATTTGGAGTGTGATTAAATAGCTTCTGGTAGTTTAGCTTTTTAAAAAGTGCTTGAAACCCTACTTCAATTGATTGCTAGTTGCTATATTGTTTTAAAACATTAAGATACACACTTTTATTGAGAAATTAGAGTGACGTGCAGCCGCCCGCCTGCACGTAATCTATATTTGTTAGAAGATGATACAAAACAATTAACATTATGATATTTTGTAAACTATTACATTGCATTGCATTTGTGATACTTATACAGACATGAATTTATTTTTTTGAATAATATTAGCACATATTTGTGTCAAGGAGTAAACTATTACATTGGATATGATAATTGACGTATTCAATTATTTGTCAGATAAATAAGTCCTTAGAGCAGCAATATTGAGGGGAGGTGCATTTTTCGGTTCCGGCACCCAC
The DNA here is from genome assembly GCA_963675035.1 of Allygus modestus. Classification (NCBI taxonomy): domain Eukaryota; kingdom Metazoa; phylum Arthropoda; class Insecta; order Hemiptera; family Cicadellidae; genus Allygus; species Allygus modestus. The sequence continues at coordinate 376,626,786 of OY776111.1, read as the reverse complement.
GCCGAACGGACTCTGCGCACGCCTATGATTCTGTGCTGTTTTGAGAGGAAGATTGTTGTATCTCTGCTGTTTATGAAGAAGATTTGTCTGCAGTCATCTCTCTGTTACATTATAATGTAAAAGCTCCTAAACAGACTGAGCTGAGATAAGACGTGGAGGTAGCTAATATATTTTAGGACTCTTCCCCATGAGCCTTTAAAGGTACTGATCCTTATACACTATAATAATCACTAGGCCAAAGCAATTATACAGAAAAAAACATTAAAAAAATCTATTGATGTAAGACCAAGAAATCGCTAGGTAATGCTTATCCATTAAAATTAGTCTTATTTTGCAAAGTGGACAGGGAAAATAAAGATATATTTACCAAAAATAACACAGAACAATATACTCTTTTATATGCATGTAAACAATAAACATTAGGTGTAAAAAATAAATCACAGAAGATCTATCTCAGAGGTAAAATTCCATTAGTCGAAATCTTCCTTGAAAAGTTACAATTTTAGTTTTCTCTTCAAAAAGATAAAACAAAAAAGGGTGGTCGGCCCGAAAAAGAATGGGTTCATCGATGTATGTCATCAAAGAATATGTGACTGCTATTATCGCTGTGAAAAGAAAAAAATATGATTTGTTACAAAGTTCTACAAAGTTTTCAAATTACAGAGGTAACTTACATCCAAAATTACTTGATTTCCGGTAAGCTTCTACTCCATTGGTCTTAAAAGATTCAATATTAGCCTTATGTGTAAAGAAATTTAATTTGATAATGTGAATTGTTTATTTATTTCTTAAAGTAGGGCAGGGCCGGATTTACAGTTTTGCTGCCCCTGGGTATGATATTGCTTTGGCCGCCAAACAAGCTTCTGATCGTCGGGCCGGATCCCAATATACAATTTTACTGTGGCCGTATTTTAATATAGGGAGAAATTTTAGGGTTTTAGGGTAGGAGAATGTAAAATCTGGTAATACGAAAAAATAAAATATACAGTTAAACCACTTTGGGTTATTCATCACTAATTCTCGAACTTCCCAATACGATGGAGAGGTGAAATTTGGTCCATTGATTGTTTAGGTCTAAAATAGGGAAAGATAAGAATACAAAGATTGGGATGGTTTCAGGATATTTGGAAGTAATTATTAACAAATGCACCCGTTATGTTACTCCATATTATGTTTTTGACCAGCAAATCTTCTGGATCGGCCACATATATCTTTATATCATAATTTGGGACCAATGAAACAAGACCCATAAAAAATCTCTTGAGGCACTTGATCATTCCCTGCATTATTTCTAAGGGAGAAAACAATCAATGAGGGGCGCTCTGATACTTCTTGCAGGTGATTTTCACCAATAAACCTTTCCCGTTATCCCTCGATCAACGTCTGCTGGTGAGCTGAACGCATGCCTGAAAGCATCTTATTTATGGAATCAAGTTGAAATAATCACTCTCTCAACGAACATGCATGTGAAGTTGCTGAAAGAAGCCTTTGCACGAATATTTTTAAAACAACTTTTGGAAATTGGAAATGGCAAAAGTCATCGATCAAAACAAAAGAGATCAATTCTCAAGTATAATTTTGGGGTCAGGGTTTTATTGGGATAGAAAATCTGTTTTAAAATAGGACTTAATTTGAATTACCGAGGAGTTTATAGAATAAGTGTGTGTGAACATTGAAAACTGTTGTGCCCAACTATTTTGAAGGAAGGATATATGCAATTCCCATTTCTTTTATTTATATTTTGAAAGGTTATACCAAAAAACCTGCTTGAATTTAGTTGTGTACCTGGATTAACATATTTTTTATTGTGATCCTTGGATAGCCTGTTGATAACTTTTTAAGAAGTCCAAATTATTTGCCGTTGCAACGATTTTGATTAACGATAAAGCAGGTATTTAAACCACTATTAACATATCAAATTTGCTCACCATGGTCAGAAAGGTGAATGAATATAGCTTATAATAAATTACATTCCATACTCACCAAAACTTGGGGAAAACTTCAAACAATCTTTGTATAAAAACCACGAAACAAAATATCAATCCAACACCACAACTAAAAACTTATAACACCAGAAAATCTATAACAAAGTAAAAATCTGCATTCATATCTCAACCCACCTTAAACCTTATTTCAAGCAACTCAAAAATGAGTAAAAATCCTGAATGACCATTAAAACCATGCTTGATTCCTATAAAACAGTCAACCTTATGACTGGGACAAGCGGTGAGTCCTGTAATCAGCCTTTAGCTACTTAGAGGTCAAATTCAGTAGCAGATTTGAGTCAACCTCAGTAATCTGTCTTCTCACGGTTTTGAGTTATCCACCCTCACTCTAACATGATAAAGACTTTGTCAGAGATGTCCACTGGGTCTTAGTATTCAAACTGTTAAACGTGGTACGTTGCCCAATGATATTCTTATAGAGAATAAATACATTTTCATATCTTGCTTATTTATAAATATATTTTGATGAGACTTGATTTGTAACTTCATGTGGTTGTTGTTTAATGTTATTTTTAAATGCTGTGTATTGCTTATTTATTTATTTCTATGAAACTTGGCAAGTGGCTTCATGAAATAGTTAGGTATATAGTTGTTCATACTAAATTTACTAAGTAAGCAGGTTTGCTGCAAGGTGGGTTTATGCTGCAAATGTGAGGTAAATTTGTATTCAGCAAATTTTCCCTGTAGAAACCATTGCCGTAGCCCGAGATCATAATCGCTTTTTGTTTTGAAGCCCCCAGACTCCAAAACCCCATTTTTTTTTAATTGACATATACTATTCATTGTTGTGTCCATTACTATGATAACTTTTAAAAGTAATGTCGATGAAATTTGGCATAAATGTGTAAAGTGACATTTACGACTCTAAGTTTTAAAATCAGAAAGATCAGACCAAGGGAAGGGTGTTTACAATTCTTGTTGAGTATGCAGGTTTGCTGCGACAGGCGTATTTTTACTGGAGTAACATATGCTGTGTTATTAACAAAGGAATCGTGAGTAAATTAGTAATAATTTGCCTCAGCATATAGTATATATCATCAGTGGCGGTTACACAAATGTTCCCAATACAGCATGCTGAGGTTAGGGGAGAAAATTTCCAAATCGCTTTTTAAACATTTCTTCTTTTATTTGTAATGCAATCAAATTACAATCAAAGAAAGCCATTTCAATCTATATTTTAAAACTTTAATTTTGTAATGCATGTAATCAAATGAATGAAATGTAATAAATCGGCTAAACCAAATTTAATGGTTTTACCTATACAAAAGTACGACATCTATAATTTAACATATCAACACAGGATTAAATATTTTGAATTTTTTAACCTTGGATTAAATTTTTTCCTAACAGAGAGGATTTTATTTAGCCAGGTACCTATTTTTTTAATCGTTTGTTATCCTTAAAAGTGTTTCATTTTCACCACAGAATCCAGCTTAAAAAACAGTTTTCACTCTTTTTGAAAAGCGTACAGAAAAAGGGCAGACATTTTCTCAGTGTACAATTCAAACTGTCAGGGGATAGTGGATAAGTGGATCTTATAAATTAAACCATTATTTTGTTATTCTTTACTAGTAACAAAGTATTAAACTGATTTATCTTTACAGGGTGAGTTTTAAATGAGCCCCTCCCTTATTTTTTCTATATTTCATAAGATATCAACTCCGGACCACCACCGATCATTGTTGATCAACTTATACCTCATTTTGAATTAGTTCATATTTACAGCCGCCATCTTGGATCCACCATATTGGATTCAAATAATTTTTTAATGTAAAGGTTATGGGGTTGTGACCCATCGTATTGAACTATTTGTAATGGGGAACACAACACCGCAATCATTTTTTAAAAATCGTAATTCATTCTCAAGATATTGGAGATTTTAAATACTAATTTTGATGTGATTTTTAAATGCCCCAACCTTAAAACATACCCCTATTCTTGCCATTAATCAGATAATTACCATAAACTACTAGCAATCACTCAAGAGTGACATTTGCTTCATTTTGAATAAATTAAAATTTTTGGCTGCCATCTTGGATCTGCCATTTGGAATGAGATATTTGTTTTCAAATGTAAAAGTGGGTTTGTGACCCATTATTAACAACTATTTCTCTACGCAATCTTTACCAGTGCTGAAAACAAGTATAAAGCTATCTGGGACATCATTTACACAGAAAAACAGGGGTAAATAGAAGGAAGAATCAAATCTGTAGATGGAAATAAAAGGGAACATAGAAGGTAACCCTGCTCAAATTACTGAACACGTCAACCAATACTTTTTAGGAATAGCAGATTCCATTTTATAGCAAAACCGAAACAAATTTAAAAGAAAAACCATAACCCAAAGGGCCTGCAGACCTTTCGCAAAATTAGGCGAGTTAGGCAACTGCTAAGGTGGCAAATTTTTATGTGCAGTAAAAACTAACAAATAAAAATCCAAAATCCAAACTAAAAAAACAAACAAGTACTATTTCTTAATTTTTTATTAACATTGCTGAGATGGTTTTCGAGGCAATGGTTTAAAAGTCTGTATCATCGGCGCTAATATAATCACATCAGTTTTTAAGTAAAAGGAGGTGCATTATGGCGCAATCCATGGGACGCAACCATGGTAGTACTGTTGTCCCGTCCCCGTCACTTAATTTTGTCACAGAACACCCAAAAATAATACTACTGAAGACTGACGGTTCAGATGCGTATAGAACGATTAGTTCGGTCACCGGCCGCTTTGAACACTAGTGATTACTCAAGATATTATTTAACTTGTATTATAACTTTTTAATTCTTGGCTGTTTTTTGTCAAATAGTAGAAGTGGCATTCTTGGATGATAATTGCTAGAAACTTTAAATTATAAATAGATCTATTAATTCCAATTTACAGAACATATAAAGTTGCTATCTTAAAGTATAAATATGGTGTTTGAAGACTGAAGTGAAGACTTTCTTAATTACTTTACGAAACAAACCAATTTAATTAATAATATATTATTATTATTAGTATTATTATTATTACTAGGAGAGCCTGCTGCTCAAACTCAAGTGTAAGTTCTTCTCATGCTTTTGAAATTATAATAACCCTCATAACATGTTGTGGATACTGTGTTGATATTCCAGAAGTCATTTTATTTATAATATAACTTCCTTAACAAATTTTCTTGCTGTTGGGCTGTGTACCAACAGCTATTAAGTATAACATTCAATCAGGGCCGCCACATGGGGGGGGCTAACGGTACTACTGTCCCTGGGCCCGGGCCCCAAAGGGGCTCGGTCAGAGCCCGCAAATATGGTAAAATATTCTGGCAGTGCGAGTGTGGGCTGAGTATTTTTATCCTCATTCTCGACTCAAAGTTTTGAAAAATACTCAAAGGTTTGAGCGAGTAATTCCTACCGATTTCCAGATGATTGCTAACGATTGCGACCGGCCAAATCGCAAAAGGTGATCGCATCACGTAAAATCGGCCGACAATGACGACCGGACCGCGTAATTTCGGCCGTAAATGACGGCGTAAAACATAGTATGGGCCAAAATGATGAATGGGTGATGTAATAAAGGTCGAAAATTATGACGGTATACATAATATTGGCAAAATTGGCGACTGGGCCACTTAATATCTGCCGTAACTAACGATTTCATCATCTAATATTGCTTGTAAGCAATATCTGGACCTGGTGATAGTGGCCAAATGATAACCAAACCATGTTTCATCGGCCGAAAACTAATCCAAACCATGTTTTATTTATCAATACTTAAACCAGTTTGATTGTACTGGCCAAAAATTAATATTGCTAATCATGTCAATGAATTTTACTAGTTAAAATAGGCAATGGTATGGCGTGTATATTAGTTGGGTGTGGGGTCATTGAATGCTGTTTTGATAAGTTAGGGGAGGGGGCCCCGCAGTCAGAATGTGGCCCTGGGCCCGACCTTGAGATGTGGCAGCCCTGGAATGTAATTTCTATTCTTCCATAAGATTGCCATTGAAGCTTTTGGAAAATCTACGCCTGGACCCCTTTTAGGTGACTCACAAATCATAACCCACTCAAAAATTGGTTCAGTAGTTCCTTAAAGCTCACCCTTCCCAAAATACCTGCTTGTCTATTATTCAGTATTAAGATATTTAATTTTTATGAGAATTAATTATTTAATTTTCTCTGAAGAAATGCCATACCATATATATATATATTTTTAACCCATTATGATTATTAGTGATATGCATGGATGATTTGTAAGCCAAACATGATATAATCCTTAAGAAGCGATGAAACAAATAAAGCACCAAGCACAAGCCTGTGATGGAGTAAGTACCATAGGCGTAATTCGTGGGAGCAATTCCCCCCCCCCCAATAATTTGGAGAACATATTATTGTAATATATGTATGACTTTTGATATATTGCAATAATAAATTATTACGACCATTTTTGCTCCTACAATTAAAATACAGAATTTACGCTTATGGTAAGTACAGTGGGTTAAATGAAAGCTCTCATCTTGTGACTAAAAGCATGCTTCTTGTGATTAAGAAGTAAAATAAATCAGCATGCACTATTTCGAAGGTATACGTAAAATATATATAATTTTTATATCGAGTTATACTCTAAACCAGGGGTCTCCAACCTACGGCCCACCAATGGTTGTTAACCGGCCCGCAAATTATTATTAGATATATATATATATATATATATATATATATATATATATATAATATTGAATAAATTATTTACAAAAGTTTTCATAAATTGTATTGAATACTTTAGCTGCTATGCCCGTGCTTTGCAACAGGGTGAAAATTCAGAGTAGAATTAGGAAAATACACATGTGACATAAACCAAATAAAGCTCTACTCCATACATGGGAACTTGGAACTCCCGTGGGGCAGAGCCCTGAGGACTTTTCTAAACGGCAATGGGCCTATGACACTTATCGGAACATAGACTACATTTGTGCAAAATTTCAGCAGAATTGGTTTAGTGGTTTTGGCTCGATCGAGCAATAGACAGGCACCACCTCATTTTATAGTAGTAGGTGACAAATCATACTAATATGTAAAAATAGGATGGTGTGTATCTGTCTGCCTTTTGTTCCTCAATCACTCAAAAACTACTGAACCGTTTGGCATGAAAATTTACAGGAATTTTCCTTATATACCAAATAAACACATAGGCCTATTTTCGTTTTGAAAATCCTATAGGGCTTTGCCCCACGGGAGTACAAAGATCCCATGCACTCCTTAAGGGCATTCATTTTTGTTTGAGCTGATGAAAATACAAACAGCTGATCTTGATTCGTAGTAGTTGCACGGGCTAACCACAGAATGCAGCACACAAAACTGCTTAGTTTTTCTACTCTGAATTCTTTTCCCCGTTGCGAAGCACGGGATTACCAGCTAGTAAATATATAACTTTATTCAACATTCACAGTTTAACGGTCAACCACTGGACAAGATCTCATTTAAGTCGTCTCAATCTCTCCTATGTGTAAACTTAGATCTTTTCCTTGTTTGTACAAAGGAGCAGTTGACCGAAAAAATATGAACATGTACAATTGGGTACGCGGTGAAGGTACAAGGACAGGAACAAGGTAGGAGGCACTCAACTTGGCCAATTATTACTAATTACAGAACTTTAGCTTTTTTGCAAAAATTGGTAATTTATCGCCTACGATTTTTTTTGGTAAATGTAACATACTGAGCCTTGGAAAACGCGTTTAAATTAGGAAAAAATGTATCCAGTTGTTCAGTCCAGTACAGTTTGTAAAAATTACTTAACATGAACAAAAAAAATTAATCTATTAAAGTTAAGATAAAGGAAATATCAAAGTGAAAAAACTGCTACAATAACATTGAAACTCTCAATTTAACACCTAAATTTACTAAATTTTCGGGGAGGACTCCCGGACCCCTCTACTCCTTGTGGTGGGGGGGGTATTCTATACCCCCTAAACCCCCGGATGTTATTGGCTCGCTTGATCTCCAACGATTTATCATCTGGGTCTTAGGGTAAATAGGTTGGAGACCCCTGCTCTAAACAATGCAATTAAACTAAAGTACTACTTATGAAATAAATAAGCTGATAAAACTAAAATATAATGGGATTATTTAACAATAATCAATTAGTTTACAGAGTCACTTGTACCTTTATCTTTCAAGAATTGTTTTGACAACACTCAAGGGCTTTCAAAATATTGACACTGGTAAAAAGGTTAAAGCTTTATTTTTTTTAATTAAAGTCTAATTGGCCAATAAAAGGTATTTAAATGAAATAAAGTTTAACTGATTATTCATATATCTCAATAAATCAAATATGGTACGTTCTGCTTATTCGACACACATCAATTCATGTTGTACATTGACTTTACAACTTTAATCAAATAACCAATATATGATAACTAAAACTCATCTTAACTCTTCAATGTTTAAATAGTGAAAAGAGATTAAATTGTTCGCTATCTGAGAGTATACAAGTACAATTCCTAAACTATTATGTTATAACCCCCCACCGATAATTAAGAATTTTAACTGCCCTCATTTTACATTACCCATCCTTTCCCCTGTTCCTTAATCCCTCACTTACCCCAACACATTTTATTCCTTATTACACTCTTACATTTTTGTAATAGGGTGAGCAACACAAAGCTTCATGATTCACTTAAAACTTCACTTTATATTCAGTTGTTATAAATCCCAAATGCATTGTAGTAAATTTTACATCACCCAATAATTTGTATTCTACTATTGGAGTTAACATATTCACAAAAATAGTAATGAATAATAATTTAATAGCTCTATATCAGTTGGTCGCAGGTAATCAGCCTATAAATTGATATTCATAGTAGTAGTTTAACTATTTAAGGTGGGTTTGTAATATTTCAATTAAAATAGCTGCCACCTGATAAAAGTTGAACTGTTACTTTATATATTTCAAATATTTACTTGCTTGCCCTCTTGTGTGAAAATATGGAAACATTTTTAAAACAGAAAAATTAAGCACAATGCTAAAGGTTTTATCCCTTTCTTGGCTATTTCAATAATGTTTGCTCACCCACCCATGCAACATTGTTCCTAATACGGAGACTCGGCTTCCTCGAATAGGCAGAACTAAACTTTATATCCCTTATCCAGTGTTTGATCTTGAGGAATTTGGATCATCAGTTAATCTGTTAATAAGTTAGTGTAAGAAAGACAAGCCTTACCTGTAGCGGCAGTAGCCTCAGTCCCTTTCTCATTGACATCAATGAAGGTCTTCTGGATGACAGAGTCAACAAAGAGATTCCCCTCCGCAGCCACATTGCTCAGGTCGGCCCGGCTATCAAACAAGTGTGTGATGCCCATCTGCAAGCAAGATCATACTCATACACCTCACAAGGGCAGCCATGGTAAAGTACGAGACATGTGAGTTGGCAGACAAGTTTACTGTTCCATTCAGTTCTCTCATTGGCCTGATGATGACTGGTGTGACTGGTCGAAATCGATAGCCTAGTACCATCTTTTATATATGTTTACCGTCTGTATGTGAATCGGTATAAAGTGTAAATATATCTTAAGTGTTGTAAGACGTCTTTTATTACATCCCGTATTAATAACAACACGTAAAATGCTAATAAAAAAGTTGTTTATTCCATTCAACAAGTAAGCCCAATACATCACCTCTTTTTGATATTCATCACATTAAAACCATTACTACCAACATGGTAAAATATAATTGCATTGATGAAATGCTATGCATGGTTGTTTACCATGTGATCAAACATGCTTCCACAATAGGACATAATTAAATTCTGTGGCAAATAAATATGTTTTAAAAACTGACTTTCTTAAGTTCATTTAAAAGCAACATAGTTTTTTATTTCTTTGTCTGACAACTGATATGCCCCTCCAACTCTAAAACTTGGTGTGAAAAGGGGAATTAGCAGTACCAACACTAGGGCAAACAAGCTATGCTCCAGCATGGGGCGCGGCGCTTTTGGGGGGGCGGCGCTCGGTGCTCATGACGGTTCGCATGGTATGGGGTGGGGGGCTTAGTCCGTAGCGCTGAAATAATGTATTTCTAAATATATATAAACCCGACTGATTTTGAAAATTTTTTGTATATTAGTATTTTAAGTTATTGAAACGCATTATTGGAAAGAATTTGTGTATTCCCCATTTGTTGCATCTTCATTATGCTTGAACATTAAATTTACATATCAGATAACACAACTTCCCCTCCCCTCTATACCAAATCGAGAAGTTTTTTTGACCTCTGTCGTTTTGTGACAACTTCAGGACATTCTGATTGGTTGAGTAAGTGAATAAAACTCGCAATATGTTGCAATAAAATTGCAATGTTAAAATATCAAGTTACACGATGCAACTAATTGTTTTAATCTGCCCTCGTAGATTATTTTAAACTACTTCCTAGATGAGGAAAGATATGGTTTGGGGATTGAAGAGTATTGAATCAGGAGTTCATCTTTAATTGAAGTTTCAATTATTTGAGTTTAATATTGCTATTATATGTAATAAAGGGGGGAAATATGATGTGCCCCCATCAGATTTTGGCGCCCCTTTGATCGTTAGTTGTAAATTCTACTCCTTTAGCTTACTTTGAAAAATATAGTTTATCGTTCCGTCTGTTTAGTACCATTTCAATCAAGTTCTTATTTGTTAACAGAGCCATTTCGAAGCATTGGAGATGGAGTGGGAAATGTTAAGAATTAAATAAAAATACTTCTCTTAATTACAGATTATTTGCACTCTGGTCGTGGTTAATTGACTAATCATCTGTATTTCTCCAATGTGGCAGTACTTTAAATGAGTTGTGACAGTTTATCACAGTTAATGAAAAAAAAAAACATGTTTACACCCAAACTTGAGTCTTTAGTCATTGGTATTAAACTTAGGGGCCATGCATGTATTACGTCACGCCTCCCCAGGGGGGAGAGGAGTACGGCACATCGTGACAGATCATGACACGGGGGAGGGGGGTTAAGGGCTGCGTGACGCGTCACGATTAATGAAGTTAAAGCCTGCGAAATCGTAAGTTACAGTGACAAAATACCAATCCAATACTTAATAATTAATAAGTGTGATGTGACAGGGAGGAGGGGAGAGTAATGAGTAGCGTGACAGAGCGTGAAACAGGGGGAGGGGGTCAAAAAGGGCTGATATAGCGTTACGTAATTTATGCATGGCCACTTAAGTGATCCAAACACTTTCACAAGATAAGATTCAGATATATCAAAGAATTAAAAAATTCAAGCTTTGTAGCTACACAAAACCTTAAAGATTAAATGCTTGTAGATAGAGTCAGTATAACTGAAAAACGTGTTATACATTAGAAACAATAAACAGAAATTATATTTAAAAAGCATTAGTTTTGTCAAAAACAAAAACAAAAATAATAACAATAACAAAATTTGCTGTTTTCATCGTTAATGTCAGCCTGACAGATTCCCGGAACCGTCAGAATGTTGGTTGGTTTTGATAATTGTTTTGATTCCCCCAGACAAAATCTTTCCCACACTTAGAGCAGGTGTACTGTCAGTATGTACTTCCGCCATCCTACTCAGTTTTGAGGTTTTTTCATTATAATTTGTCTTAAAGAAACACATCACTGTTTTTTATATGCAATGTTTTGTGATACGTTGCCTACAAGTTACAAGCGTGTGCATTTTTTATTTTTAAATATTTCAATTTGTTTCATTATTTGAGGTTTTGAATTGTGTGTTTTTTTTATGTCAAAAACTATTAGTAGTGCGAATATTCGAAACAGGATACATTTCCAGGACGATAATATATGAAATAAAGATTTTTTAATCACACAAGTCTCTTAACTGAATGTGTCCCATAGCTTGTCATTTCAGATAATCAGTATTACGGAACCAGAAACAACGCAAACGCAACAACAAACAAGGGAGCGAGGCGCGCACGTATCAGGCTTATGTCAGAGTTATAGGGGGTAGGGTTTGGTTGATTGAGAGGAGGGCAGGGGTGGCAAGTTTGGTCTTTGCATAGGCTGAAAACTGACGGGCCGCCCCTATGGGAATAAGTGACAGCTCCAGGAATATACGTGGGAATGATGGAAAGAAGAAATGGTCTGATTCACTGTGGTTTAACCCTTCCCAAGCATTGGACTTTTATATTTGCTAACGATAATATTATTCATTCACAAGCATTGGACGTATATATTTGAAAATTGGCGTCTCAATTTGAAACTTACAAGCGTATGAAGAATATATACGCAAAGCATGTAAGTGGAATTTAGGTTTCTATTGTAAAGTTGTTTCTGTGGTATTTACAGATACTTTTGGCCAATAGGCTATTTTTTAGTTTATTTTAGTAATACATTTCTATATGGTGAGTTGGCAACACTGTTCCCACAACAGTTGTTATTGACCAGCTATTACAATCCTTTATTATATTTTGCTCGCGCATAGACAGTTTGTTTATGTTTAGTCAGTTGTTTACATGCTGTTGTGTGAAGTACAAGCTAATGTTTTGCACAATGTTTTCTGTGCATTAGAGACCGCGTCGTATTATTTTTCAAAATTACATTCAAAGAGTATCATTGTCTCATATATATATATAAACTTGTAAACTTGTAAACTTGTTACATTTTTTATTATGAAAGTGAAAATAATTTACATTAACCATCAGATAGAAGTGGAAAAAAATTCAAATCTATTTTTTACCCCAACCAAAAAAAATACTTTACTGAGCAAAGCTTAGCCCCGCAGTCGCCGCTTGGGAAGAGTTCAGATTATGTACATCACAAAAAGAAAAAAAATATTGAAACTTCATTAAAGAGATCATTGTAACTTCATCACAGTTGGATTTTCTTCAGAAAAAATTACAGAGACAAATTAGGTTAATAAAACCCTCAAGGCTCTATTTTAGGTCCTGTTTGTTTTATTATCTATGTTAATGATCTGCCAGTAAATTTGCAAAACAATGATGTGAAAGCTTATTTATTTGCTGATGACCTGGCTGTACAAATAAAATATGAAGACTTGCCCTCATCATCATTAGTCTTGAACAAAACAAATAGTTTAGTCAAAGATTGGTGCATATCAAATAAGTTGTTTTTTAATTTTGACAAAACCCAAGGACTTGAATTTGAGCTTAAGCATTAGACACAAAACAAATTATCTTAAGTTTTTAGGTATTTTTATAGACGCTAATTTGAAGTGAAATGTTCATATAGATTTTGTTACAAAAAACTAGCCAAAGGTATGTTTATGTTAAATAGATTAAAAAATTACTTAGATTTTAACTCACTGAAATGTGTATATTTTTCTTAAATTCATTCTCATTTAAGTTATGGTATTGTTCTCTGGGGTGGTAGCAATTACATAAAAAAACTTGTTGTTTTGCAAAAAATAGCTATTAGAATAATGTATAATTTCAATTTCAGAACCCATTGTAAACAATTATTTAAAGAAGCTAATATTTTAACTTTACCAGCTATGTATATTTTATTGCTAAAAATAACTTTGATCAGCTTGACACAAATTCACATGTTCGTAATTATAATACCAGAAATAGATTTAATATAAGGCCAAGTCATTGTAATATAGTACTACTTTAAATAGTTTTATTGAGCGGTCAAAAAGATTTTATAGTAAGATACCGTATGAAACAAGATGTTTAAAATTATTCTAAATTTAAGAAAACTATTACAAATGATCCATTGAAATTATGCCCTTACTATGTAAACGATTTTTTTACTGATGTTAAATTAACCTTTTAGACATTGTAGTTTTAAGATATTATGTGACGATGTATCTTGTTAAACATGTAACGGCAATAAAGTATTCTGATTCTGAAACTAAATTAACAAGAAATTGAGATTGTCAATCAGAAACCTAATTAATAACAACCATTTGCTAATATAAGGTTTTTAAATTAGATATATTGTGCAATCAATTATGCACAAAAATATATTGATAATTAATTACCTTAGCCAATGTATCCTTCAGCTGTATCTCCTGTTCGATTTTAAACTTAGGGATGGTGACTTCCACGCGCTCGATCTTCAATCCCATCAGCAAACTGTCCATGGACTTGGTGGCCAACCGCTCCTCAAGCTCTGGAAGACCGTCCTCTTTGTTGGGCAACACAAACACCATGCTGTAGTTGCCACTCTGAAATGGAAACAATGGGTAAATCTGTGGTGCATTTAGAGTTAGACATTAAAAGCGAGACAATATTTGAACATTAGGTTAGCAAGCTATACATTAGGTTAGGTGAACACTAGCAAAGCTGATCAGGCTTTTAACTCTTTAGAGCCTAGCAATACCCAGGGCCGAATTTAGATGTTTGCCGCCCCTGAGCAAAACACTGCCAACCCCCCCCCCCCCGCCACACACACTTGTTTCATGTTTCACACTAGATAATGTTAAAACAAAAACTAGCAATCACAATAGTAAGTAATAACAGTAGTTGACAATAACATCTTCAAGCGGCAAATACATGTGCTAGCAAACCAATGTTTTTACAGCCAAAGCTAGTAGGCAAGTAACTGACGGACAGCGAAAACAAGTAGATTGACTTATGTCTCAGCCTATCCAGGAAAAACCCCAAACCAACCAGACCCTTTCATTATTTTTTCTTCTTAATATAATTGTATTTTAAATTTTATTACCTAGGCATACAGTGAAATTTTCAATAAACAAGATTCTGTACAGAGAGGAAATCACAACCCCCACTCCATAATACCCGAATGTCAAGACTATTGACGATAACACTCAAATGAATACTCCTCAATATTTGCTTATGTTTTGAAGATTTTAGGATGTTGTACAAAGTTTCAAATATTAATTTCTCAACACACAATGCTGGTCATAACACGAGCCGCCACCTTTGGGGACAAGTTTTTTTCAGGTGAAAAATATTATAAATCATTTGTAAAATATATTAATCATGGGATCCCTCAGGCAGGGCCGTACTCAGGGGGGGACAATTGCACTGGGGCCCGGGCCTGTTGAGGGGGGCCTGGGCCCGTCGAGGGGGGCCTGGGCCCGTTGAGGGGGGGCCCGGCCGGGCCGGTGTCTAAAAAAAGGGGTCACCAACTTGCCAACTTGGATCCGGTCGGCAACAAAAGGCCCACCCACACCACCAGGCCTGCCCATGGGCCCGTGAAAGCTGAGTACGGCCCTACCCTCAGGGCTCTATCTTAGGGCCAATATTATTTTTGTCTGCTACTTAAAAGATTTCCAAAACTATACTGTGTGAATAACATTTGCTTACATGCAGATGACACAAGAATTAATAAAAAAACCAACACAGGTGTCATACAGATGTCCTGTGTGATCTATCCAGGGCATTCAAGTGTGTTCATCACAGCATTCTAGTAAATAAACTCATAAAATATGGAATCAAAAATAAAGAACTGAGTTGGTTTTATTCCTACTTGGATGATCAGTATCAAAGGCCAAAAATAATTAAACATGGGCACAAAACAAATTCTAAGTGGAAAAAAGTTGAAGTTGGTGTGCTTCAACATCAACAACAGACAATAATTGCCTTATGCCTTTTGATTAAAACGAAATGCTTTATACTGAAAAACAAAAACAAATATGTGTGCAATATTTCCAAATATCTCTTATTTACATATTACGGATATTGTTCGCGTACAATAAATAGTAACAGATGAACTGCTCCAGCACACGGCACGGTATTTGCACGCCTCAAGTGGGACGTGAGTCACCGAACAGTCTACCCTCACCCCCTAGCAGCCAGTTCATCAACTAGCGCACCTGACCTTGTCCTTGACGTCTAGACGGTCTTAGTGATGTGCTTAACTTATTGTTGCCATATAAGATTTGTAATTTAATTAACTGCAGGGAGCCATAAATATTCATACTGATTTTCAGCGTTCTATAACCGCAAGTAGGTATATATAAAAGTCAACGATATTTCCCAACTAAATAAAGCCAAAGAGTAACAAATAATAGAGGTTAGAATGAACAGGGAAATAAGGGTTTGCTTATTTGGCAATCGTTGCATGACGGTGAAGTTACAAACGTAACTACATTTTCGTTCACAGATATAGGATTTCAACAAAAAATTTGCGTTATTCAACACATTTTTGGGAACAGTTTCAAAAAGGGGAGATTTTTAATTTTTCAAGGAAATTCCCCGGAGCAATATTTTTATCGTAAAACTCCGGTAATGTCCGGGGCAATCCAGTGACTTGGGAACTCTAGCTTAACGATTACTTTCCAGTACTGATTACAACTGATGTACTTTTTAGTCCTGATACCCTGATACAAATACTGAATCCATGGTTTATGTCTTGGATATGTAGGCCTATCAATAATTATGAATGTAAGGGACACGTCAATGATATGTCTTCAATTTTGTATACCGGTATCCGCGCTAGTCATGAACACAGTTTTTTGTTTGGTATTCCCTAATGAGATATCCCCCCCTTGACAAAGGTCTATCTACGCCACTGACTCAAAAACATTATAGAGAAACATGTAAGTATTACAGTAAGACTCAGGTGGTGTAAGGATAAGTAGGTTGGTTTGGCCAATGTCCTGAAAAACACATATCAATCATAGAAAAGGAGCAGCAGTGTAAGACCACAACTGCCAAAATTACCTGAGTTTACTGATTAACATGATTGGTGATCACATTCCACCATTTGTGAGTTAAGTTGTCAAAAAGGATAAATTATTTTACTGGGCATAAATACAACCAGCAACGTTGTTCCAGAATCCTCTACTAAAATTAGTCTTTAAAGACCTTTTTAAACAGTATTTTGTCAAAAAGGGAGTTTCCATGTACCTTATAATCCAACTTCAGTATTTTGGCTCCCAGGTCACGGTCCTCCTTGTAAAAGAAGAAGTCAGTCTGGCCCAGAAATTCAGTTGGTACGGATTGTGTTGGAGTCACCTTGAAGACATCAGTGAAAGCTGGAGGAAAGGTTTTAGCCCATTCCGCTTTGAAATGGACAGCATTAACAATAACAAGTCTTGTGGCATCTGACAGAGAATCTGGAAAAATCAAACCGTTTAATGTTATGTGACATCTTTATTTAGATTGTTGTTAATAAAGATTACATAATGATCTAGTTAAAATTACAAACAAGTCATTAATTGAAATAAGTCAAAAGCTTCTCCTCTGCTATTGCATTTTACATATTTCCCTATACTACATCAGCAATTAATTTTGCAACAATAAATTTTTACGTAATACGTTTGTGATAAAGTCACAAATATTTCCAATCACTGCACTAGCAACATTTTTGACTTGGTTGCAGTCTACAGAGCAGTTTATAACCCTAGGTCGGATAACTAAATGGCGGTTAAAACGAATAACATATTAAGCTCTAAAAATGATAAAAGGTAAATGACAATTAATAAATAGATACTAAAATTAGGCACCAAGATGTCATATTTGCTTACCTATAGAAACATATGATCGATTTATTGTGACCTGAAAAATTTGTATGATACAGTATCATGATGTCTGCTACGGCGGCGGACGTTGTCATTTCCTGGAAAGAGGGCGGATAATCCCATGGACGGTTATAAGAGGGCATCTACTGTACTTTTAAAACCATCAAATTATTAGATAAACTGTTACCTGGCTTGATGATGTCATGGATCTTGTTGTTTGTTTTATTCTCCACAAATTTGTTGATGATACTGGCAGCATCGACACTCTTGCCATAATCCAGGGGTTCAACATCTGACAGGAAATATTGCCGGGCTAAATCAACATAATCTGCCTTGGGGTGGAAACTGATGGCTGGATACAGCTTGGTGGCTATCTTAAGTTCATCGTCCTGGAAACACACCAGACCAAGGTCAGACATTCATTGTGCTTGTGCTCCAGCAGAAAAATGTCATACTAAGCATCATCAAACAACACGTGAAGCGTGTGGTGCATCGACAAATTAAACATCTTCATCACCAAAAGTTGAAGCTCACTCCACTTTTATTCTGGTTTGCATTTGTTATTATGTATCAACAGATATCCAATATAGGTACACTTAAATTTATTACTGTTCTTCCATAATATTTACAATGAAACTTTGAAAGCCTATGAGTAGTAGCTCTGAGAACCAATATAAGTTATAGGGGATAGCAAAAAATCGACATGACAATACCTTTCCAACAGTATGCGTGAATTTATCCTATGCTGCACAACCACTGAGAAAAGGGTACCAAAATTTGTTGCTTGCCTGTTAATACAGTGATGTTTTAATGAAACTTGTTAAGTGTCTTCATTTGGTAGTGAGGTACCAATTTAAATTTGCTGAGTACCCGTGTGGAAAAAATTGTTACTGGGCCAGTACTGGCCCAGATTCTGGGATACTTCCAAAATTGGCAAGAACTGGCCATTACTGGCCCAGTACTGGCCCAGTGCAGGCCCAGTACCAGCCCAGTACTGTGCCAGAACCATAATTTTTTATTTAAATAATTATTTTAATTGTTTTAAAATATGATTTTTCAATTGAATAGTTTAATAAACCAACAATAAAAATATGTAAACAGGATTTTAGTTGCAAAAATATCATGACCAGATCGGGTTTTGAACCCACGATCTTTGACATACTAGCCTTAATCCCCGTGGCCGTTCTGACCCTTGAAAACACGAGGATGGAGAAGGGTATATCAATTACCAAGTATATACATACACGCCTCGGACGATACTTTAGTTTGATTTTTCGAAGTGAATATATAGGCTACCAATGCACATCACTGGAATAAAAGTAATATAAGCTGGAAAAATCATTTGGTTCATTTGATTTATATGTATCTATTTTCTTGCCATGTTGTTGTGGGATATGATAAAACTGCTAACAGATTAGTATACAGGCCTATTCAATTTAATTTAAATAATAATCAACAAATGTAATGTTAATATATATATATATACAGATAATTTATTAAAAATTAACATCTTTTCACCAATGTGAATTGCCTCAAGACAAAGAATACTTGTACAAAAATTTTGGTATTTAAATTTGGTTGTATAGATGATTTTTTAATATACTAATTGAGTATTTTACTGCAGTCTGAGCAACTAATGTCAAAATGTTGTTATCTAATTTAAATCTTCTCCACATTTCCTGAACAAAACTTGGAATTGTTCCTCTTGCACCAATTAAAATACCAATGACCTCAAAGTTTCTTATGTTGTACTTTTCATTGAAATATTTAAATGTTTGTTCATAAATTTTCTTTTTTTCTTGGTGTACTTCTGAGGTTTGATCAAGATTTGTTTCAAATCGTATAGTGGGATCAATAATAAAACATTTATCAACTTTTCTGTCAATGACAATAATATCACATCTTCTGATGGATCCATTTTCTTCTAAACCGGTGACTTCTTCATATACTTCATACTTTACTTCTTTTCTGAATTGGTCAGCTATAATTGTTCTTATCTGGTGATGTCTGGTATTCCTTATCTGACTACTACATGGGCACTGACCAAGGACATGGGCTAAGGATTCAATAATGTAATTCTCAGTGCCGGAACAATGCCGGCACTGGTTGCCGTCCCTGGATCTTCCATGTAGGCTCCTAACTGGAGCTACATCACCGACCATTTTCAAATAATATTTAAACTCAGATTCTGTCAAACCGTGGCCTTTCGATAATGTTTTATTGATGTTAGGGCATTCGCTGAAAAGTTTGGTACCTCTGCCTTTGTACGGTAATCGGTTCCAGGCATTAAACTCAGCTTCTCTAAGTTTTTCTCTAAGCGCTCTTGTATTTGAAATAACTGGTTGTCCAATCTCGAATAGGTTTAATTTTTTAAGACAGTATATTTCTTCAAATTTAAAATCCTTTAACCTATCCAGATATGGGTCATTAATACGTTTAAGTACTTGCAAAATATTTATATGCTGTAAAGCTGCTTCCCAAGATGCTTTGTTAAGACCAATCCCTTTACATTTTGTACTACTGTAGAACATTGAAGTGGGAGTGTCATCAGGCAGATCAAATATTTCTTTTACAGCAGATCTTATTATTTTATCTATATCATGGAAAAATTTTAGATTAATTTTATGAAGTGGAGAAGTTTGAAAAGGGAATATAAGAGTAGGCCACAAATATTGATTAAGTACAAACATCTTTTGCTCAGCTTTGAAAAAAGGAGAAGAAATCAGGTTATTTATTTTAGTTGTTAGTGATTTTATAGTATTTTCTGAGTCAAAAACAATCTGGTTTTTAAAATTAACCCCCAGGTATTTAATTTTTTCTTCCATATTTATTGATTTAACCTTCTCCCCATTGATAATGTAGTCATCAGATTTTAAATTGCCTTTGCTTATATTGATTATTTTAGTTTTGGCCTGATTAATTTTTAAACCTATCTCCTCAAATAATTCTTTTGTCATGTTATACAGTGTTAAAACACTTTCTTTATTTTTTCCAATTAGAATAGTATCATCCGCAAACCCTAAAATACTGATTGATGGTAGATCATTATGCAGTTTATAGCCAAATTCTTCACTGATTGATAGTTCTGACAATTCTTCTAAAACATGGTCAACACAAAGGTTGTAAAGCGTAGGAGAAAGCGGTGCACCTTGCAATACTCCTCGGTTAATATCAATTACTTTAGTTTTCCCTTTCCAAGTTTCTATTTGTGTAGTATTTCCAATCTGTAACTGGGCCACTGTATCAGAGAGTTTAGATGGTAAAGGTAAGGATCTCAATACATTTAATAAGTGATCATGTCCTATGTTATCATAAGCTTTTTCTATATCTAAAAATAATATGCTAACATCATTCTTTTTTCTTTTTGATGTTTTTAAGATTTCATTTAAAATATTTGTATTTATATGGGTTCCCGGTCGATTTGTAAACCCGTTTTGGAATCTGTTAAAGTGAATGTATGACTTCATGCGTTTGTCTAAGATTTTCTCAAAAACTCTACGTATGACAGAGCATATCGTTATTGGTCTCCAGTTATTGATTTCACATTCTTTACCACCCTTATCAAGCAGTACAGTTCTTGCTTTTTTTAGTGAACTGGGTATAATCGACTGTTTGTGAAATGTATTAAACAATAAAGTCAGTATTTTTATTACTTTCTTTAGTTTAAGTGATCTCATCAAAACTCTATCTGGTCCAGGGGCTGTATCAATTTTAATTGAATTTACTGACCATTGAACTTCTTCTTCATATATCGTACAGTCATATTCAGGGTCTAGTTCGTTAGATGAAGTTTTGTACAAGTTACGTTCTTTATCGTTTTTTATAGAGAATCTTGAGGAAAATTGTTCATGTATGTGATCTAAACTCATTGAGCATCTTTTGGTTTCATTAT
Organism: Allygus modestus; assembly: GCA_963675035.1. Taxonomy (NCBI): domain Eukaryota; kingdom Metazoa; phylum Arthropoda; class Insecta; order Hemiptera; family Cicadellidae; genus Allygus; species Allygus modestus. Next base: position 376,605,502 of record OY776111.1, on the reverse strand, counting down.
CAATTACCTTTCTAACGGCTTTTCTTCTCCTATTATAATATTCAAACTGTAAAAGTTCATACTCATATTTTTCTTTCCTCCTTTTTCTATCATTTTTAGTTTTTCTTTCTGGATTTGTTGATTTCTTGTAACTATTGTCCTGGACAAAATCACGCTTTTTCTTTCGAAGTTCGTAAAATTTCCTTCCAGGATGTTTTGGTCCAGGTAAATAAAATATTAACTCAGCAAGGTATCTTGAAAATTCGTCAAATTGTTTACAAAATTCATCTTTATTTAAAGTTATTGAAAATACATTTATCCATTGATCGAGGGTTTTAGCTAATGTATCATTTATATTTTCTTTAGGGAAATCTAAACTTTCGTTGGACAAATTTAACAACCCAACATCGGTACTATCACTCCGTTCATTAACTTTATTTGTATATTTTTCTGAAATTAGAGATCTATGTAATTGTTGATGAGCTTTAGATATGTGTACTTGTAGTCCTCTTTCACTTTTAAATATTTTACCACAATGTCTACAAGACCTTTTTCCTTGAATATCATCATCAGTTTCATGTTCTAATATCAAAGTAGTATCTCTTGATATACAACATTTGTTTGAACTGCTCTGTTTTGCTGTATCATTCACAATATTAATTACTTTGTCTTTATTTGTTTTGCCATTACCTAACAATTGCTTAGCATTATGTTTATCTTGGGTTTGCTTCATTTTTATTAACGCCAGTTGACTATAAATCATGTCCACAGAAAACTCAAGTCCAAAAATGTTGTCATTAATGTAGGTTTTATTCTTTATTTGTGAACAAGCCAAGTAAAGGTTGTGCAATGTGTACACCCCACATTCAACCATTTGTTCTTGTCTACGACAATTAATTTCTTTAAAACCTGACGCAATCCTTTCTGAAAAATAGCAGCTGAACTTTTTTGTCAATTCATTAGCTTGATTATAATTTAGAGGTGAAAGGGAGTCAAAGTGATAAAACATATAATCATCAACATCTAAAACAAGTAATGACCAATGACTACTACCTTTATTCTCATGTAAATCACTTTTAGCAATCGATAGTTCATCTTCAACCTTTCTATTATTAATAGTTAAAATAATATATTTATATTTTTTAAGATCCATTTTTGAACACATCTCTTTTATTAGTAGTTCATCATATTCAACTTTTAAAACGTGACTGACAGATGGATTCATAACAATACTATTGTCAGGGATTTCCACATAGGTTTCCCACCAGAGTGCCATTTCGTCGTCACTAAGTTCATACCAACTCTTCCTACAATTCAATTTATCTGCACATAGTGTTTTGCTTATGACCGGTTTATGAGGTGAAATATCAGGAATGTCAAACTTATGGGATGCCTTTATGTGTGACATAATCCTGTTGAATGGCTTATGGCAAATAAAGCAAGTTTGTTTATTACTATTATTGTTAAATGATACATCTAAGGGCAACTTATTTGTACTATAACTTTGATTGACATTTGTAGGTCCTGGATTTTCTTCTATATCACCACAGAGAAGAATCAGTGTAAAAATCAATAAATATGAAAAATAGACTCTAAAATTAATCAAATTCCATCTCATTCGCCATTTACACTTATTTTTCCTGTATTTAATTTCATTCATCAAAATGCCTTTTAACAACTGCTTATTTGATATTTGGAGGTGTAAGTAGCATTTGAAAAGTCCAGATTGAAAGTGATTCTTTGCAATTAAATATTTCTTTTCGTTTGTAGAAAGTGTAACAATAATCTTGATAATTACAATAATTTTAACTTGCCATGCAAGAAGATTCCTATTGATCCTGATTTTTATTTTATTTTTCATAGTAAATCTAATAGTAACTTTCAACAAAATTAATTTTTGAACCTCAACATTTTATGTTCAATACAGCTGTTGATGTCAACTACACAAAATGAGGTTAGATGAAAGCATAACTAAACTATAGGTAATAAAAATAGTTTAAAAAATGACATATAAATGTTATACCATTTTAAAATCCTTATATCGTAAGGATATGAAAAACTACTAAATGCACAATTTTACACAATATCTTCATAATTATTTTCCAAAATTTTTAGGGATCACTTTTAAAACACTTTCACGTAAATAAACATCAGCTGTTAAAGATAATTAATATTAAAATATTTATAACTGCATGTGTACTCTTATAAATCTTTATACTGCATTAAGATAATAATATGAATATAACTTAATATCATTTATACAACCAACCTTGGTCCAACAAATAAATATTAACAATATTAAAAGACGATTGCACAATGATTATTTTTTCCTAAAAATTTCCCGAAATTTCGGAACCCGTCCATCCCTAATCATGAGCTAAGGAACGACTAAACTAACTTTCTGTCAAACTGAGAATGAAGCAGGTGTGGCGATGGGAACATGAATTACATGATTTAAAACAAGTTTAAATTATATTTTTGGTCCAGAACTGGCCGGTACTGGCCAGGTACTGCTCCAGAACTGGCCGGTGCTGGCCCAGAACTGGCCGGTACTGGCCCAGAACTGACCGGTACTGGCCCAGCACTGGGCCAGAAAGGTTTTCCACATGGGATAAGCAGGTTTATTGTAACGGGGGTATTTGTCGCATATTGTAGATTTCTTCTTCACTACACAGTTTTTTAGATCTTGTGTATACATGGGTCTGTAGGTGCGGTAACTTTTGTGAAAAAGGAATTTTTTTCATAAAATTTGGTACAAACATGTAAAGAACATTTATGACCTTAATTTTGAAAACTGAAAAAATTGCTCCATCCAAAGGGATATTTTGGAGCGGTTTTGTACCCGAACATTTTTTTTCTTACATATAATCTTTTAAATAATCAAATTTAGTTTGTACGTACCATCAATTTTAGCTTAAAACGAGTTTGTACTTAGCACGTTGACGTGAGGGCAGTGAATTTCCACATAAAAAAAAACTTAAAACAGTGTTAAAACATAATAAATAGTATAGACTTATTCCCTAATTTTTGTAAATTCAAAAACATTTTATTTGTTGGCTGTTCTGATGCTCCTGGATCTATTTATCTGCAATGCTGGGAAAACAATTTTGCACATTATAAGGTTAGGAGAAGGTCCAGTTAGGACTGAAAGTAGGTGTGGGGATACTGGGGATGATAAAACTACACCAACATATGAATATCCTCCTTTTCCAATATAAAATTCCAACGTACCCAGCAAACTTTGTCCAACGATTATGGAAAGAAATTGCCCTACCAAATTTGAAGTAAATTGTACAAAAAATGCAACCGCTAGACTGTAGACACGATATATAATTTTGAACGACCCCCCAAAACGTGTTCAGGGGGTCACGTTAGGATCTTCTATGGTGGTCCCGGGCTTAAGTTTCACCGAATGGATCATGCTAATAGTTCACTTTTCCATAGGAAATGCACCAAAAAACCATTTAGTATTTTAAATTGTTGCTCTACCTCAGTCAGTAACTGAGATATTGAATGTACTAAAAAAAGTTGGCTGTCCAATGTTAATCTTAAGGAGAATAATTCAAATGTTATATCTTGCTTATTTATGAACATATATTGATAAAATTTGGTAAGCAGTTTCATCTGGTAGTGAACTATTGGTATTTGCATAAAAATCCCATTTTAATATGGTCCTCGTGACTGTTTACCTGCATAAAATTTCTAATATTAATCTTATTAAAAACAATTTAATATTTCGATTTTGTATCAACATATCGTGACAAAACTTTTATGATGCTTCACCTAGTTGTGGACTATTGATAAAACTGATGATTGATGATTGCATAAAAGCAACATTTCTTGGTGTCTGTTGCAGCAAGCCCACGTACTCAGTCCTAACAAATGTACTTATGCATAATAAATAAAATGTCATATCATATTTATCTTATTTATGAACATATTTTGATGAAACTTGGTAAGTGCACTTAGTAGTGAGGTACATATATAAGTACATATACATATAAGTACATATAAGTACATATATTGTGCATTTGAAATCTGCTGAGTACACAGGTTTGTGACGGGGGTATTTTTTTACAGAATGAAAAATTAGGATGTTCATTATGTGCGGTTTGTAGCACGGATTGATAATGACAAACTAGTTGTTATATTACTTATGTCGTCAATCCAAGTTTGTTTGTGATGAACGCGTTTCGGCGCTAGGCCATCACCAGCATCCATACACTATACACTAGATTATTCATGAGATCTGCGTTGCGTAGGTCAAGTAGCAAACTGTGTCATGTTGTTAAAAAAACGAATATTTGCACACATTAAGAAAGTATACACGACTAACAAAAATACTATTATAAAAACCTCGTGCACACGGGTATTGTACTTAATTGAGAATGGACATAAATGCACAGGTATAAGCACAAATTTTAACATTTTGGCCAGAGAGAAAAAAGGACAGCGGCTTGATAGACTGGAAGAGGTATTCATATATCAAAGTTTGAAAAAGATGGGTATAACATTTTGAATGAAAGGATCCACTCTGACGCCAATCCGATATATGAGAATATTATTAAAAGGACAAACAGAGAGACAAGGATGGCAGATTACAACGTCACAGGTCGGAGTCCAATAGGTCCAGGAGTTCCGCCGAGATAGTGACACCACAGTTCCGAGCCGGGTCCCTTACCCGTACGCACGAGGTTTTTATAATAGTATTTTTGTTAGTCATGTATATGTTCTTAATGTGTGCAAATATTCGTTTTTTTAACAACATGACGCAGTTTGCTACTAGACCTACGCAACGCAGATCTCATGAATAATCTAGTGTATAGTGTATGGATGCTGATGATGGCCTAGCGCCGATTCGCTTTCATCACAAACAAACTTGGATTGACGACGTTAGTAAAATAACAACTATTATGATGTGGCTTTAGAAGAATTAAAAACCAAAAACGGTATCAGTTTATGCTCATAATTTAGCACTGTTTATCAAAGACTAATGTGGTGGTTTTTCACAGATTTGTTGTTCATTTATTGTATAAACTTATATTTTAATGGTTATGTTGTATATTAAATTAAATTATTTTGATTTGAATTGTGTAATAATAAGCAAAATGATTGTGTTAATAACATTATACCATACAGTAACCAAGTGTTACGTATACAATAAATGATTTGTATAGTATTGCAAATATTTTTAATTAGACTAATAACATTTAAAAAGCAACATTGTCCCAACCATACATGTAATCCATTAAGCAGATCCTTGTAGCTTCTTCTGACGTCAACATTGGAATCGGCAAGACGCAGAACTTTTGCTAACTCAGTCCTTGTAGTGCCACCCGCACCTTGATGCACTAGTGCCAACGCGATGTGAACACTCACCGGGCAAACAAGCACGTTGCCAGGGGTCTTGGCCAGTTCCTGCGAACAAAAGGTTGACACTGTTACTGTGGTATATATTTGACAGATGATATTTGACAGAAATTAATGATGTCCTAAGTTCGACCTCTGAGCCTAAAATTAAGGATGGAATGAGATTGAAGTGTTGATGAGTTTGAAACCCTATGAAATTCAGTACGTGTTATTAAGTTATGGCGCTAAAAACCAAGCAGGTAGGTCTTGTTCTAAAACTTAATTTACAATAAAGTAAAAATTAAATTACCCAAAAAAACAAATTATTACAGTATAGTCTCTTAAACTCAATACTTGATAACTCTACATTCTGAGAGACATGCCCATTTATTTACTTTCAGCGAATTTCCCCTATAGGGAAGAAGCTATTACCGTAGGTGGCATGGTAAGAGTTAAGCCCGAGACCATGTTAACTTTTTATTTTGAGGTCCCCAGATGTCAAAAACACTATTCGTTCAAATTTATATATATGTATATATATATATATATAAGATATATATATAGATATAGATATCTATATAGATATAAGATATATAAATATATATATATATATATATATATACATATATATGTCAGTTAACACAATAACTTGAGTAAAAATCGTCTGATTTCGTTGAAATTTGGCTCAAATGTGTAAAGTGACATTCATGACTTTAAGTTCGAAAACCAGTAAAATCGGACCATGGGAAGGGGGTTTTATGGGGGTTAACAATTTTCAAATAATCAGTTCTTTGCATTTTTAACACCAACATTTTTAAAACACTTAATTTGGTTTCAACCATTTTATAGAGCTTAAAAAACAAATAATATAGTATTTTGAATCATTAACCTAGGTTAAGTGGTTGCGGAGAAAATAAAAAAACCGTGCTCATGAAATATCCTATATGTAATCTTATGGGAAACAAGTTTTTTTCCTTTTGAGGATTCACTGAGAAGTTAATTTTAATGTAAACCTCACATTTGCTCTTACTGATCAGTTCAGCTATACAAAACAATCATTTTGGTGTTTAAATTGTGATTCTACGTCCAACCGTTGCAGAGATATTCAAAGTGCTAAACACAGTACGTTGTCCAATGTTATCCTTATGGAGAATAATTAAAATTTGATATCTTGATTATTTATGAATGTATGTTGATGAAACTTGGCATTTGGCTTCACCTAGTACTCGTATGTTGATATTTGCACAACAAATTTGTTTCCCGATTTTCCCTGCAGCACAAACCTGCATACTCAGCCCCCATGTTATTCTTATGGGGAATAAGTCAAATGTAATGTCTCCCTTAATTATGAACATAAATTAATAAAACTTGATATGCATCTTCAGTTTGTTAAGTTATATTGATAATTGCATAAAAACACATATTTTGTGTTCCTTGTTGCAGCAAATCTGCGTACTCAGCTTTCAGTGTTATTCTTATGGAGAATAAATAAAATGTTATAATGACTTATTTTTTCGTCTATTTTTATGAAACTTGGTGAGTGGCTTTATGTGGTAGTGAGAAACATATACATGCATTAGAAACTCGCTGCGTACGCAGGCTTGCTGTATAAGGGTATATTTATAAATACTATCACTTGTTTTGGTTTGAGTAAGTAAAGTCATTGAGGAACTAATGACGATGAATTGAGTATCAATTCGAAATATATTGGTTTAAATTTAAAATTGTTTTACTTAATATAGTTTTATAGAAGATGAGAGTGCCTAAAAGTCAACTAAGAATACAATCACCATCTTCAACAACAACAGAAAGATTCAGAAGAAAAATAATATATATAATTATTTATTTTTTGTCTGATGATTAGCAAATTCCCTATGGAATAGTGATGAGCTATTAGCATGACCCACATGGTAAAACTTAGGTCTGGGACTACCACAGACTCGAACCAAGGGGGAGTTTCTTAACTTGACCCTCTGAACAAGTTTTGGGGGTTGTTAGAAATTATATATATATATGTGTGTGTGTGTGTGTGTGTGTGTGTGTGTGTGTGCGTATGTGTGTTTGCACTCTATAGTGGTCACATTTATTGTCCGATTTACTTCAAATTTGGTAAAGACATTTCCTCGTTCTTCCCTATGAGACTAGGCCAAGAGCAAAGAGAGATAACTTGACTACTGATATTTAATTTGGTAATGTTGTTAATATACGGTATAAAAGAAAATTGTTACAACCAAATAACTAATAACTGAACGTAATTGCGGTAAATACACAAACAATATGGTGGCCTGATGCCTCAGGTCAAATGTTAAAAATCGTTTGTGTACTTTTTTGGTGTTTGAGCTTTGGTGACAAAGCTCTACAGCTAAACAAGAGATAGCGCTGGCATGCGAATATGGATCTGCTGCTGTCACCCCAGTCCAAAATTAACTGACAATAGTTTGCTGTCTCTCTTGTCCCCTCTTTTTTAACTGCAGAACAGCATCACGCTTGTGACATTTGTGTTTGAGTTTCGCCCCTAAGATCTGACATTCTTAGTGTTTCTGTACTTATTGGTACAATAATCAGCTTTAATAAAATCTTAAAGTAACAATACAAATTGCTTTGTTCAATGGCAAAACTAAGCAAGGAATAGCCCCTTACTCTTCCCTTTATTTCCTTTTTATGCAAAGTCATCAAAATTCTCTCCTCTATACTACATTGTGACAGTAAATACTTATTAAAAATAAGTTAAATTTGTGAAAATACACATAAGTCATAACTTTAAAAATAAACCAAGAATGGATTTTGTTTAAGCTTGGTATTTCTCTAATTGATGGGGTGTTCCTAATTTGAAGTCCCTGTGGGTTATGCTATCAGTTCACTTTTCTATAGGAAATTCGCTAATAAATCTAACATATAATAATTTACCTGATAAAGCTGGGAGGCGAAAGCGTTGGAGGCCTTCGAGATGGGGAGGTCGGTAGAAGCTGCCATGGTATAATGGAGCAGCACTGCCACTGCGACTACTGCAACATGCGGCAAATGTACTTCTCACAACATGTTACTGTCAAGTGCAATCTACATATTAAGGCATATGATTAAATACTGCATAAAAGCAGTCAAAAGTAATTCTTAAGAAAAATTATTCTGGCCCTCATTATGTGTCAGACATAGAAACCTGGATAGCACTGGTCTGGTAAAAAAATTGTTATTTGCTACTATAGTTGTGTATTAAGGAGCATAACTTATGGAGGGTAAGGGGAGATTTGTCATCTATATGCAATGTTTGGGTTTTGACGATGTCACCTGAAACTGGTTTTATAGGCTGCTGTCAGATCATTTTAAGAATACACCAAGTACAAGTTGTTTGTGCCAGACGTCAGCCCACACGGCACAGCTGTACACGGCACGGCACAACTGTATTTTTCCCAATTTATCACCAGACGATTGGTAAAATGTGCTTGTGGGAGGAAAAGAGCGGACTCCGGCGGACGTGTGGCAATGTCAGGAACCAGAACCAGCTGCTCAGAGAATCCATGCAAAGTAGTTATCACCGGTTAAGTAGAGACATCCCTTGTTTTTTCTTTTGTTTGCCTCAAATATTCAAAATATAAATTAGTGTTTATGTTCCTGGTACTTCTTATTATCTCAGTTTCACATGCTACTGTCTACCTCTCAACTGTCAAAAATAATATATATGTTTAGATGAAAACAACCAACATAATGACAATCGCTTGTTTAAGAGAGTGGCATTTATAATAGGAATATTTGTTTCCATAAGCTTATCCCTAAAACTTATAAATGGTTAAAAGGTATGTATTGATCCAGGTTTCCGGAGGTTGTGCCTCAGAACGATTAGACTGCCGCACTGACACTGTAATTGATCTAAACCCATTAGTTAACAAACAAGCTTTTAGTCTTTATAATTTCCAACCTCATATTTTTCCCAAAAATGTGCATATTTGTATTTTTTAGCGAATTTCCCCTATAGGGAAGAAGCTATTACCGTAGTCGGCATGGTAATACCTAGGCCCGGGACCATGATAACTTTTCGTTTTGAGGTCCCCAGATGCCAAAAACACTATTCGTTCAAAACTGTATATATATATATTTCGTTCAAAACTATATTTACGAGAGTTATAGTTTCCCTCATGAACACACATAATTAAGGGGTCAGAGGAGAAATTATTTGTTCTTGTTAGGCCTACATTATTTTCATGTGTATAAATGTTTGCCACAAATATGAATTTAAAAAAAATCATTATACATTTTCCCAAATGGTATATAATTTTTCCTCTTTGTTAAGAAAACCCAATTTTATAGCATTTAACGATAAGACAGTTTTTCAAAATAAATTGGCAGTTACATCCATTCGTGCTACTGTCGGTGAACTGAAATATGATAGGCGGATATATCCACTTACCATTTGCTGACTACAAAACATTAGTGAATATATCCGCCTATAGTCCAGGAAGGGTTCAAATTGGTATCGGTTGGAAATAAATAAATAAAAACAAATTTAATAAAAATCAAAAAATTAATTAGTGTAATCTTTAGGTATGTATCATTGGTATCGGTTGGAAATAAATAAATAAAAACAAATTTAATAAAAATCAAAGAATTAATTAGTGTAATCTTTAGGTATGTATAAGTCCAGACAGACAAAAAGCACTACTGATACTACTTTATTTTGGGTTATTTTTGGGTTCTACTTTGTTTTGAGAGCACTGAAATAATAATATCACTAAATAATTAAATTCAAAACGTTTACTAAAACTATACACTTTACTTTATATAGTAATAACAGGTTATTATATGAACAGCTATAAGTGTTTTTACTTAAAAGTTCCAACTATGGTTATAGTTTCATTTGGGCTATCTGTAGTTATTCATCAGAACGGTGCTAACATTTTTTGAAATCCAGGAAATAAATATTGAAACGTAAACAAATAACAAACTGAAATTTTGTAGTTTAGTAAATCGAAAAAACAATTTTTGATTCTCACGGTGACTTCTGCATGTGCGTGCATAGTAAGTACATTATAGTTGAGTAGCAATATAGAGTCAATGACATAAAGCAGCTCTTACATAATGTAATATTCCCAGGTGGTATGGGATTACATACGGTATTGTCATGACTTGCAGCATTTATGAGTGATTAGCCTATTTATGACTGTTCATGGTCATAAATTTATAATTAAGAGCAGAATAAAATCATTTATTCTGACACCTAACTCTTACTGGTTTTGAATACAAGGAATGTGCATTTATTTAAGTAAATGAAAAGTACATGACCAAGTTAATTTAAAATTAAAATGAAGGTCTAGAGTTTTATTGATAAAGAATTATAATAGTTAATTTGATTATTATATAACTTGTGATAACACAGGGATAAAAAGTATTGCTGGTTTAAAATTACTTTATTTACAAGCACAATAAGTTTCTATTAGGAAATAAGGTTTAAGTGTTTATATGAAATTCAACAGTGAAATGTTACCTTGATTGTTATTATAAATTATAAGTATCACAAGAAGAAAGCAACAACTAGTCAAGCTATTTAAGATACTGCAAGTCACGCTCTGTTCTGTTTCTATGCTAAGTTATAATCATATAAAAAGAAAACCCCTCGGGTATGAAAATCTTTAAATGTGTGTAGGAACCTGCATGACCTAGGGCTCAAAGTACAACAACTTGATTGCACAAAAGACCACTTCATCCAGAATGAACAAGCTCACACCATTCTGTTTTGTGTCTTTTTGTTTGTAGCTTAATTTTTGAATCAATAAGTTTGGTATACTTTATTAACATTTTTAATGCAGATTATTTTTTAGGATTCAGTTATTTAGTACAAATTGAAAACAAACACAAATAAAAACAATATAAACAAAAATTAGTTAGTATACATACAGAATGTTTCAGAAATATTGAAATATTTCCAAACACTTCTGATGTTTCTGGACTAAAAACAAACCTAATACCGTATGCCACATAAACATCCAGTCTTTATTTGTTTGTTATTATAAATGCATCATAGATTTAGAATCATTTTAAATATTTATTTGAAACTTTTGGCAAATACTAGGGTAATTACTGATTTTGAGGCTATTTTATTATTGAATTTTCTATTTTATGTATTGTTTGTAAAAATTTTTCTAAAATTTAGATTTTAAAAGTTAAATTGCAGCCACTTTGAAATGGGAAGAGCTGTAAACATCAAATCTAAAACTAAATCATCTTTTAATATGAGTAATTCTTATGCAAAATTGCAAATCAACATCTCATGTTGTACTCTTATGTGTTTATTTTGAAGCACATTCAGTCACACAGGGGGAAACCGGAGCAAGGTAAAAACCCTACTTGTGACATTTTATGGTTTACTTCCCAAAAACAACTTCTTGAAGTTTCCTGAGAGAGTTCTGAAACACTGTCCTGCATATTTTCAACATCTCTGGCTGTACAAGACTGTAGAGGTCGGGTGCAACTCATATGTTTTCCTCATACAGAGACAAGATGACCTTGATGGAGTGGGCTTCCCAGTTGGCCCATAATCTGGTTCTATTCTTGTTTAGATTCAAGACTGGCTAGTAAGTGACTAGGAAAACCCAACAGCAGTAAAATGGCAGTTGATATGGAGAGATAAACTGCTCTTATAAGGTTTAACTTCTTATCGTAAAACTGCCTGAACTTTAAATTCAGAAAATAACAGTTTTGGAGAACATGTGTACTGTGTATACATTTTATATTCTTGATCACAATTTAATAACACAGACCAAATTTTGATATCATTGCTTTATTAAAATATTCACAATAAAAAACGTAATGTTATTTTGTCACTTTATATTTGTATAATATTAATAGACAGAAGATATTTTTGGTACCGGTACCAATGAAACAAGTCGCTATACATTTCAAAATAAATGTGTGTCTCTATTTAAAACGAGATCGCACGCAGCAAGCTGACCGTGAGGGAAGTGAATTTCCGCATTAAAACCTTTAAAAAAATCTAATAAAGGGTTTAAAACAACACTGGTATCATTATTTTGGACCATTTAAAAATTTTATTTTTTGGCTGTTCTGATGCTCTTGGTTATATTTAAATTCAATATTATTATGACAATGTTGTACATTATTAGTTTAGGAGGAAGTATAGTCAGGATAACAAGTTGGTATAGGGGTATTGGGGATGATAAAACATCATCAATATATGAAAAACAGCCTTTTCCTGTGTAAAACCTCCATAAGACAACGTACTGTGTTAAGACAATTAACGTTTTCTTTAATAAATCGGTATATACTTATGCTAGAATGATGAGGGAGCGCTCAACATTTTTGGCATGTTACGTACAATAATTTTATGTTCGGCGCTTTGCTGGCCCTTTTTGGGCCCAAAAACTCAAAATTTAAAAATTAAAATCCCAAAAAGGGGGTTCTAGTTGTCCGATTGTTTTGCCCAACGAACTTGTCCAACTGTTTACAGAAGGGAAGGTTCCTACCAAATTTCAAGTAAATCGGACAAATATTGCGTCCGCTAGAGTAATAGTTTGATAAGATCTACTAATAGGGGCCCAAGTTTGAGGGTAATAGTTTGAGGCCCATTTATTTTTGGATTAAGGATCCTAAATGCAAAACAATTTCTTATTTATTTATTTCATACAATTCTTCTTAGCACTGACTGGCAGATAACACACAGACCACTGGTTTCTATCCAGTGGTTCTAGAAGCATAATTTGCACAAGACTTCCTTATATTATGAATAGCACCAAGAAACGATTTTCCGTTTTGACCTTAGTATTCAAACAAAACCCACGGGTATTCAAACAAAATAGTAATAAAACAAATTAATATTGTACAGTCAGTCAAGAAAAACGATTAAAATATAAAAGTTAAGTGGAGTACAGTATGTGATTCCTCATCAATAAAATCATACAGTTGTTGTCACTACCATTTATGTAGTGACAAAAGTAATAGGCCTATCATTTATCTAGCCCTAAACTACTTTTAAGAAATTCTCCCAGAAGGACAAAAGCTCCAAATATTGTGTTCAATAAAATCACATGGCTATAATAAATTAGCAGATCCTTCTTTATAGGTCCCAAGATCATCGTGTATTGTGATTGGATCATTTATTATATTCCCACCCTAGGAATTATTATCCAAAAGTATTTTTATTTTGTTAACATTAAATTTAACAAAAAGAAAACCCCTCGGGTATGAAAATCTTTAAATGTGTGTAGGAACCTGATTTTTCATTTCACGTTGATTTTTCATTTGTTTTTTACATGAACAAATAATAGTATAATATAGTACAAGTACAATAAAGAATAAAGGGAATTTTTTATTTTATTTCACTCTTTAACTTTAGTTTTTACATGTTTTCTTGAGCAACTTGACATTTAGGGATTGTCATAACTAATTCTTCATCTTGCAGCTACTTGAAGTAATTTTCAATATCGGTTTAAATATTTTGAGATAATTCCCTGTAATTAATCTTGATTTTGTTAAATTTAACAAGCTTAATACATCTAGAATGCTTATCCGTGGTGAAAAAGTGAAGCAGCCCACTGGAGGATATTGTTCTAAACAAACCACAAGGAGCAGTAAATATTATGATCACAAATATGTTAGATATAAAATTTGTACATGCAAATTTTTAGGACAGGTGAAGTCAGCTGATCATTTTTTGTTATGTTACAAGGAAATCGATAATTTTTGTGGATCTCAGCTGCATGGAAATGGGCTATTTTCAAATACAAAGCGATGAAAAATATTATGGTTGTACATTAATTTCAGATACACCATATTATAATCTGTGGTTAGTTGGGTTGTCATGGTCACGGAGGAAAATGGTGGCCACCATGTTGGCTTCACTTTTTCTTGGAGATTAACAAGTTCTTACACACTCTAGATGTATTTAGATCGTTGGTGAAATTACATTATTTAAGCAGTAGTGCAAAAATCTGTGAATATATCAATAAGTTTGATATTTTTATTCGACAGTTTGTTAGAACGCTTAAGGAATTTCAGTCATTAATTTATAGTATGTTTAATGATATATTTTGATTTGTTGTAAAATAAACACAATAAATTTTGAATTTAAAGTTTTTTAAATTGAATAATTTTTATCGTAAATCTCAATATGAAACACAAGGAGAACAAATAAATAGTTTCCTTTAAAATAGAACTATTATGTGAAACATATTTTCGAATTTATGTTTGCTGGAAATAATAAATTGTTCTCTGTGATTTGTTTGCAACAAATATCCTCCAGTGAGCAGGCTTCACTGTTTTACCCCTGACAAGATTCTAGAAATCCTAAGCTTTGTATTATTATATTATATTATTATATTAATTATATATTACTCATTATCATATGTTTTATTTTATTTAGTAAAGTGTTTATTTTCTTATCTTTCTATCCGAAAGTGCCCTCTACTGTTATTTCCATTGCCCCAGTGCATGTTATTGTAGCATGTGGATTTGTTTTATTCTTTAAAGGAACTACAGATTGTTAAATTTCTATGCTCTGACGGTGTATGCTTGCAACAAAATTAAACCCCATGTATTGTATGTTTATTAGCAATTTACTCTTATAATACAGAATTTGATTACAAATTTAAAACAATACAAATTTGTTTGATTTATTTTTAACTGAAGCTTTTACTAGGCATGGATTTAAAAAGAGGTATTGTTCCCGTCACCACACTAACTTCCCTCGACTTCAATATATGATTGTCTTTGCTTGAACAATATATTGTGAGCTGAATTATTTGTCCTCAATAATTGTTGTAACAATTAATTAGTTTTGTTGTAATAACCAGTGGGCGAGACAAGTGTACTGGTCAGGCACACATGCCCGCTGATGTGGTGGCAATCCAAGCCTGTTGTTTTATCAGTGACATTATAATCCTACAACTGTTGGGACTTTCATGGGCACTGGTTAAGGCTGTGCAGTCAAAAAATGTTTAATACTCTGGACGTTAAATGAGTAAACACCGAGTCTGTGGCATTGGAGACTCTCCTTCAAGGCTGAGACGTGTCTTTGTCTCTGACGTCACAGCTGTGAGCTAATCTAGCAGACTCGGTTAGGCTTTTATAAATATTGTTGTTCGCCTGTTATCACTGCTGGAAAATATGTCCCTTAATCTCCTTCATTTGGAAAATGAGTCACTGATTGCTAAGGAAAACATTTTGTTCAGCGCTACACAGAAGTCAATCATTAAGAGGACGTTGGAGTCAGAATAAATATCGTCGCTGACCCTAGCGCTACGGGCTATTTCAATGTTAAAACGCACAAAACATGTCTTTACTGAAAAGCATATTTGTTTATTACTGTTTGACCTATTGATTTGGAATGAATATTGTTTAAATCTTTATAAAGTTTTGATTAGTGTTTGCTTGGAGTTTTATTTTTTAATGACTAGGAAAAACTACAAAATATGTATACAAATATAGACTTTAAATTACTATATTTTTGGAAATGTATTATTTTATTCAGAAAATAGCGAGCAATTAACCTGCGTCTTCAAAATACCTGAGACATCTTTCATAATCGTATGTTGATAAATAAGCGATATATATGGTTTTAAGTTTAACATTGTTCTTATGGAGGTAAAATCCAACATGGCCGCTCTCCAACGCCCTCGTGTTTACACACATACAATATATGTTTTTTCTTGGAGATTAACATGTGTATGAGAGCTTTAGATGTATTAAATTTGCTGGCAAGATCCAATAGCTTGATTTTTTCAACAATAAAAAAGAAAATCTACAGAAAATAAAAATAAAATACATTTTTACTGAAATTAAATATTTCTAAAAAATTGCAGTACCCTATAGGTGAGAAATTGCTATTGCAATACAGTATTTACATTATTGCAATTTTAGTGAAAATCATTGTTCAATTGTATAAATATCTTTCAATACATTGATTTTAACATTGTTGAATTTGTCGCTCGAATTACCACCGATTTTGTGGTTAAGCAATATTATTTAGTCCTTTTTAACAAACATTAGAGGTTTGCTATGGTTTTCTCACGCATTAGGTCTATTATTTACCAGGTAAAAAGTTATGTCAGTGCTGGGAGATTGTGTTGTAAAAGCTACTTTTGAGAACTATTTTCTGAAAAATAACTTGTTATGTTACAAACCTAATATAGGACAATAAACACCAATTAAAGAGAATAAAACATCAGGGACTCCTTGTTGTAAACCAGCTTTGCTGTAATATTTAGTGTATATGAATAGAGTTAGATAGGAGCACGTTATATAGTCCAGGATTAAGACTCTTCAAATATTTGTTCTAATAGTCATGGTAAACAAATTATGCTTATTACTTATTATTCAGGCTTTGGTTCTAAATCAAAGAGATTATGTTGCCAATTCAGTTGGTTTTTATTCGAATTCTGTATGAAGCAAATCATTGCTTTAATGCAACAACCTTGTTAATATATGAGAAAAATAAACACTGTAAGCCATATTAATCTTAATGACAAAGAATTAATTTTGATTTCGGCTTGTGCCCTTCAGAATGGTAATATTGAAAACCTAACATATTTTCTCACATCTACTAATTTGAGCAAAAACTTTGGCACTTAATCTAGATCATGTTAAAACTAATGTACCGTAGCATAACAGTTATTAAAAAAATGCATATTAATATGTAATTTTGAAGAATATCACTCCCAACAAAAACTTGTTATGAACAAACGGAATGTAAAATATTAACGTCAACCATTTGGACTGCATAGGCCTAACTTAACGATTTGTAAGCTAATTATGACAACTTTACTAAGGAGTAAAGTTATCATACGTGCTGCAGCAGTTTAATAAAGAATAAACCATTTTCATCATTTAGTGAAACAATATGGCATTAAAAATGTAGAATAAAAAATCAAAGATATCATTTTGTCCAATAATGGTAATGCTTATACATATTAGGCCTATTGCTGTTTTGTTTTCACGAATCTAACCCAAGTGGACACACGGCGATCCCTCACTACCCTGATCGAGATGAAGATGCGTCAGTAGGCTCTGGTGCGTGTGTGCGTTCGTGAGTGGGCGTGAGCGCGCGATTGTCCGTTTACAAGAACAAGAACCCATAACCCAAGTGGACACACGGCGACTACCCTGATCAAGATGAAGATGCGTCAGTAGGCTCTGGTGCGTGTGTGCGTTCGTGAGTGGGCGTGAGCGCGCGATTGTCCGTTTACAAGAACAAGAACCCATAACCCAAGTGGACACACGGCGACTACCCTGATCAAGATGAAGATGCGTCAGTAGGCTCTGGTGCGTGTGTGCGTTCGTGAGTGGGCGTGAGCGCGCGATTGTCCGTTTACAAGAACAAGAACCCATAACCCAAGTGGACACACGGCGACTACCCTGATCGAGATGAAGATGCGTCAGTAGGCTCTGGTGCGTGTGTGCGTTCGTGAGTGGGCGTGAGCGCACGATTGTCCGTTTACAAGAACAAGAACCCATAACCCAAGTGGACACACGGCGATCCCTCACAACCCTGATCGAGATGAAGATGCGTCAGTAGGCTCTGGTGCGTGTGTGCGTTCGTGAGTGGGCGTGAGCGCGCGATTGTCCGTTTACAAGAACAAGAACCCATTAGGAATTTTCCACCACAGTATGATTTGTTTCTCTTGAAGAGTTACATAAGTGTCTTTGTCTTTTTAGAGTCTATTGGGTTTACAATTTATTTATGTAAATCCATTTTTATTTATTTATTTCTATCTATATGTAACATATTTCAGCACCTCCCTGTAAAATACATAACACTAATACCAAAATGCTACTCTAATTTTTTAATTAGATTGAAAATCGCTGAGGATGTGAGTATTTATTTATATTCAAACCACTAACAATAGAAATATTAGTGCTGCCAAAAAAGTTTATCTTATTAAATTAGGCATTACAAAATGTTTAGTTTAACTATGCTAAAGCAAAATACTGTACAATACTAAGTAAATAAATACTATTATAATATAGCCTTTTCTAATTTCCTGTATGATAAAATTTAATTTAAATAGAATAGATTATGCTTTATTGTCGATCGGAATATAGTTTGTACAATCGGCATGATAAAGGAGATAAAGTGAACTTTGGTAATGAAGCTGCTGAGTCTCTAAATAAGTAAAGCCTAATTAAGAAAGAATTTAAAATAATGAAGTAAAAAACAAGTTGGCACGATGCCAGTTGAACTTCATTTAGCAGTTAGTTTTAAAATTACAGTCCTCTAACGATATAGGAATTTGATTAAATTACAAATAATAAGTTAAATATTACTACTTCTTAATGAAAACGGATAAGCAGTAAGCAGATTTTTTTAATATGAAGAGTTTAAAGTTGTTCGTAATAATTTTAATTTTCTTTTTAATCTTATAACTTGACAAAACAACACCAATAACTAAGAGTAGCTCTCCCGAAAACATTTGCGGATATAAAAGGATTATAAGGATAGCAGCTATTTATTGAATTAAGAAAAAACATATGTGACATAAACCAAACACAACTATCCTCCATATGAATAACATAGGAACTTGGAAGTTCCGTGGGGCAGAGCCCTGGGCCTAAATCAAAATTCTGGCTCGACAGCGACTTAGAAATTGAAATTATCTTTTAAATAAAAAAGAATCATCAAAATCGATTAAGTATTAACTTCAGGAAGTGAGTGTACAAAAAACAGGAAATTTTTAAAATAATATGTAGATAACAAGCTTGTCATAATGTTAAATGAGATCAACTGTTTGATGGGTATATAAAACGAACTGTAACTAGAATTAACTTGGAAAATATAAAGAGATCCGACATAAACGTGAACTTACCGAGGAGCTTCATATTTACGCTGCTGCCGAAACCAGACTGAGAAATGTGAAGAGACTGCAAGGAAAAGATAAACCGGTTGTTGGGAGCAGACCAATGCCGCGCGGGCGTCACATCTTGGTCATCGCAAACAAACTACTTAGCCGGCGCACAACAACAAGCTCAGGATAGGACCGCTCATGTTCGACAGACTCGTTAGTTTCCCGCGATTGTTATCTTGGCAACGAACGAGGCGTTAACGCGTGACATATAACGCGTGACTGGATTGCAATGTTTCCCTGGTAACAAAGTGTAAGTTATAGGCCTATATACCCCTGCATTTAAACTATCAATTACGTGCTCTAATAAGTTATATGTGGATTGTTTTGATTGAAACAGATCAGTAATCAGAGACTAATGTATTACGCTTGCTGTCCCTCACACTGCAGTTCCTCAAAACAGTCATAATGCATTTATCATTCATTCGTACTAGCGACAAGATGATTACGCTACAGAGAAAGGGCGGCAAGCCACGAACTAGGCCTACATCAGACACTGCGCCACTATGACTACGTCCAACTCACGGACTTCCAAGTTTACCCTTACATTCGCATAGCATTAAAATTATTTTTACACAATATCAATAATGACAAAGGCACACGGCTGAGAAATGTTGCAAAAATCGAATTTGAGATGACAATAACAACAATTAGACTAGAATGATATTGTCGATTCATTTAAAACTAATCAACAAAGAAAGTTATTTCAGCCGTCTTATACTTACCATCAAAGGCTACCAAAAATAATCGTTCATCCTGGAGGATATTTTTTAAAACAAAACATCTGACCAAAGACAAATAAAGACTAACATAATTTGTGAAAATAGGATTTGATTGGTTGTTGCCATGGCAGCATAGTTGACAGAGGGTCAAAATGGTGGTCATTATGTAGGCTGCAGTTTTTTACTCCAGGCGAGACCCCTATATATTCTTTTTTGGGTGGGATGGTGACAAAATCTTCCATTTCATTGAACGAAAAACTGAGATATTTGAAGTCTTTAAAATTAATATCTTGTCGCATTTTAGGCGAATCATAACGTTAAACTTAACTTTATAATCTTAAGACATATTTGATATGTAATTTTATTGTTTATCTCGAAGCAAAGTTATGATTTGAGTTAAATGAAAACACCCGCATGGCTTTGGAAATAGTGTTGAAAACAAACCACATTGTACATCCCATGACACCATTCAACCAACAACAGGACAAAATACCAAATATGACGGCACGCTTTTTGAAGTAGTGACTCCTTCCTGAAGGTATATATCAGTTCTTTGGATTTACAACATCATGGTAAAACTAAGAAACTATAAGAAGTGTTTGAAAATGTGTAGAGTTTTATGAAGATTAGGCCTACATCAATTAATTTTATATTTTGATCGTCTAAAACATATGAACAATTCTTTGTAAACAATTATAAATAACAAAATGACTGAAAAACTGTAGTGAAGAGCGCTAATTCAGGATTAAAATAGTCAGAATTTTGAGGCTAATGGTCCGAATTACGAACCATTTTAAGGCTACAGTATAATCATATCTTAATATAGGTTATTTATCATAACTTTCAGTAGTCAATGCGTTGGTGTAAAAAATAATGTTTTGACGAAGTATAAGAAGGGATTTTTAGGCCTTTGTTGAAGGATTTTCTTGTTATTAAAAGTAGCACTGGTTCACTGCTTTTAACACCAACATTAGTCTCTAGGGCTGATTGTCATTGAGTAGGCTATATTGAATATTAAACTGTGTTAATGTGAATCAAGTCAATTATACATTTGTTTACTGTTTTTTTTTTAACTAGGAAATAATTAACAGAAATTTCTTAAACTTATTCATTCAGTTAATTCTAACTTCTTTATATACTGTCACAAAATAACCAAACAAGATATTCAACATGTGGGTAAACCTGGGCGGCGAAAAGGACAAAGGGGGGGATGGAGGGCGGCAGATTTCCTAATAGCCCCTAGGTGGCAATTGCTTAAATCCGCCACTGCTTACTTACTTACTTGGTACTTAGATTTGTATTCAATTGGGTTGGACTCGTCACAATGCCTGTCAGGGTCAGCATCTTTTCACGGTCAATCCTTCCCATTAGGACGGGTTCATTGGAAGAGGATGGGCCTATTTGGGGGGAGGGGGGGGTTAGGTTTGAAACAAATCCTCTACAAAAACCTGAGTACACAGGTTTGCTGCAACAACGAAGACAATAAAAAATTTTTTTATGAAAAATAACAATACAAGTCATCCAGGTAAAACAAATTCACATACCTAGTTTTAATTCAAGGAGACAAACAATTTTATTTATTCTCCATAAGAATAAAATTAGGGCTGAGTACGCAGGTTTGCTACGGAAACCATCAACAACAAAATGTGAATATCAATAGACTAAAACGAGATGAAACCACAAGCCAAGTTTTATAAATATACTTTAATAAATAAGCGAGATATAAAATGTTACCTAATCTCCCTCAGAATAACAATGGACAATATACTGTGTTCAACACTTTCAATGTCTCAGTTACTGATTGAGGTAGAACAATAACTTAACTGTAGAAAACCGGAAATAAAAAGTCCGTTTGTGTTTTTTGTTTGTTTACATGTAACTTAAATTTGAATTTTAAATATTTTAATTCGATTCGACAAAGGTTCACGGCCGAGAATAGAAATTTGGATTTGGATTAATCTACACGACACCGGCCAAGACGCTGAAGATGGCATGAATGCCGAAATACGTACACGCCAGAATAGGAGTAAATATACGGTATCAGGAAACTGACACATACTTTCTCCCTTTTAGCTCAACTTTAATTAATAAATTACTTTTTATTTACTAAATATAGAATGCAAAGCACGGTTGAATGTTCAGAAAATCTTGTAAACAAGTTGCTTTAAAAAATATCCACCCAAATCCGTGTTTAGGAGGCACTACAGAATCCATCGCTACACACGTGGTTTTAAGAGGGGAAATGCCCCCTATTACCCCCCCCCCCCCCGTCAGGGTTATTAAGGGGCAACATATTTGGAATTTCCTCTGTTGGTCAATGCTAACTTGACAAGCATATCGTTTGAACGAAATTGATCAATAAATTAGAGAGAAATTGTAATTTTTGTATTCCCCGTAAGAATAACATTGGACAACGTTCTGCGTTTACCACAAAATTAAAATTTCAATTTTCTCCGCAACTAGCAATCGTGGAATAGTAATTCAAAATACTACGTTTTTTAGTTTTGTGAGCTCTTTTTAATGGTGAATAGTAATATTTTTTATGAAAAATAAAAAAAAATTGAATTTTTGATGTTTTAAGTCCTGTAATTTCTGAACCCGAACTTTTACAGAAATGCGGGTTGTGTCATTTTGTTGGAAAACTAAAGTTCTACAAACGACTAAAGTGTAATCAAAATCGTTAAAGCCGTTTTTGAGAAATCTTGATTTTTCATGATTTTTGGCGGTTTTAGGGGGATAATTATCCTTAAAAATCAAAAATTCCAAAAAATGAAATACCCCCGTCGCAGCAAACCTGCGTACTCAGCGAATTTCCAATGAAAATATATGTCTTAATATTACCATTGACTATAAATACTGAAGTAGACTTTTCATTGCCATTGTAAAATGTGTCCCTAGTTTTGTGTATGCCAGGATGGAAAGAGGTCGTAGTTTACACTTATCACCAACAGAGTATACTGCTGTCAACTATTACTTATCCTATCAAGGAGGGGATAATATAACAGTTGGTGTGTCAGGAAGCAAACATAAGTTGATTATCACTTGCTTTCTGGGGTGTAGATATTTTAAAAGTTAACGTAAATAACTAAAATAAAAAGTTCTCAGCAGCACAATCTGTCGGTGACCCAATCAAACTACTACAATTTTAAATTCTAGCATACACTAAAAGTGGGACACCTGGGCCATATGGATGGGATGTCTCCTTCAGTATTTATAGTCAATGATATTACATTAAGCCTCTTACCAGAATTCATAAGAAATATATTCATAAATAAGCGATATTTAAAATATTCATTATTCTCCATAAGAATAACATTAGGGATGAGTACGCAGGTTTGCTGCAAAAAGGAACAAAAAATAATGGATTTTTATACAAATATCAATAGAACTCATCTAAGAAAAGTCACATACCAAGTTTCATCCATATAAATTCATAAATAAGCGATATATAACATTTTTATTATTCTCCATAAGAATAACATGGGGACCGAGCACCTAGGTTTGCTGCTTCGGGAACCATAGGTGAAAAATTGGTTTTTTGTTCAAACATCAACAAACCACAACCAGATGAAGCGATGTACCAAGTTTCGTCAGTATATGTTCATAAATAACCGAGATATAAAATTTGTCTTTTTCTCCATAAGAACGTTGTGTGAACGTTGTTCTCCATTGGACAACGTACTGTGTTTAGCACTTGTAATATCTCAGTAACCAATTGATGTAGAGCAATGATCAAAATAACAAATTGTTTTTTTTTTAATCTGAATTTAATAGTATAAATTAAAATTTGATTTAAATCAAAATTACATGTGAAAACCCCAAAAAACCCATTTTTGGGGTACAAAACCCCCCAAAAACCCCCCTTCGGATGGTGCGATTTGTCTGGTTTTCGAACTCGTTCAAATAAATGGTACTTTACATATTTGTACCAAATTTTATTAAGATCGGACTTTTTTTACGAGAGTTATCGTGCTTACGGACACATATATATATATAAATATATATATATAAATATATATATATATATATATATACATATATAAAAATTTGAACGAATGGTGTTTTTGGCATCTGGGGACCTCAAAACGAAAAGTTATAATGGTCTCGGGCTTAAGTCTTACCATGAGACCTACAGTAATAGCTTCTTCCCTATAGGGGAAATTCGCTAAAAACCTGGAGATAGATTAGTACCTACATACCAAATTTCATAAAAATCGGACCATTGGTTAGGGCTCTAACTCTGTTCTCATCCATACAGACAGAGAGGCAGACACACAGACATCACGTAAAAATCACTTTTACCTAGCGAATTTCTCCTATAGGTAAGAAGCTATTACCGTAGGTGGCGTGGTAAGACTTAAGCCCGAGACCATGATAACTTTTTGTTTTGAGGTCCCCAGATGCCAAAAACACTATTCATTCAAATTTATATATATGTGTATATATATATATATATATATATACAGGGTGTCACAAAAATCCGGAACTGGCTATACATAACCATATTCTACATACAAAAATAAATCGAAAACGTTCAGTAAAATTTTTTCGATTTCAACTTCGTTTAGCCGCTATCCGCCATTTTGTTTTTTTTTACTTCAACTTTTCTATTTCCGTAATGGATTAATGTATCAAGTAAAAATTTGGTATGGAGTTTTACAGAATAAATGTCTAAATCCACAAAAAAAATTATTTTTTTCCGACTTTTATTTTCAAAATGGCGGCCACTTTAAATTTTTAAAGTCAAATTCCATGAAAACTAGCAGATTTATAAAAAGCTGTTTAGGTACAAAAAACTAGATATTTTTAATACAAATCTAACAAGACCTTGTTTGTTAAGATCGATTAATAAATAACAAAGTTATTAACATTTCAAATGTTATCATTAGAACCAACATTACGGTTTAAGAACTGCATTGCAACTAATTTCAATAAACTACTAAAAAAATAACGTTACTAGTATAAATAATAGTAATAGTAATGAATTTAAGTAAATCTATTAAAAAATTATCCCATTTCTATAAATTTCAGTGACCTCTCAATCGAAAAAAAACAAAAAAAACACTTATTTAGTTGGTAAACTTAATTCACTTTGTATTTCATACAATCAGCTGTTCACTAGTTTCATCAGCTGTTGTTGAAATGCATTGTTGTTTTTCAATTTGATTTAACAATTTTTATTTTTTTATTATGAACCTAACGATACCTTGTTTGTTAAAATTGGTTAATAACTAACATTGTTATAAAATTTCAAGTTTTACTAGTATTATCGGTATTATGTTAAAATAGAACTAAATAAGATACAGTAACAGGTATAAGGAATTTATTTACATTATGTTATTTACATTAAAACGCTAGTTTAATTAATCATTCAACCTTCTATTCATATTTAATGTTCAATATGACCCCCTTCAGCGATAACGCATTGTTCCATTCTACGGCCCAAAGAAAGTCTGACTCGCTCCAACACACCAGGCATCTCCCTCACCCTTCGAAATCCATCTTCAATTCGCTCTCTAAGTTGATCAACAGTGTCCACCGGCGTTGAGTATACCATTGATTTTAGATGACCCCAAACGAAAAAGTCAATAGGGTTCAGGTCCGGGGACCTTGCTGGCCACGCCATCGGGCCACCACGACCTATCCAGTTACCCGGGTATTCACGATCAAGATACGCTCGCACGTTATTGCTGAAATGAGGAGGCGCGCCATCGTGCATAAACCAGACCCTTTGCCTTGTGTCCAGGGGCACTTCTTCCATCACGTTCTTGAAGTCATTTTGAAGGAATTGTAAGTAGGTCATTCTGTTTAACCTCTGCGGCAAAAACACTGGTCCAATAAAACAATCGCCAACAATACCTGCCCACACATTCAAAGAAAAGTTGTGTTGGTACCTGGATTGCACAATTGTTTTTGGGTTCTCTTCTGCCCAATGGTGTGTGTTGTGGTAGTTGAGGATTCCGTTTCTATTGAACTCTGCTTCATCGGTGAAGAGTACAGATTGGGGGTTCAGATTACATTTATTTATAAAACGTTCACAAAACCGTCGCCTGTTTGGGTAATTGTGCTCTGAAAGAGCCTGGAGTCGTTGTACATGATATGGATAGAGTTGCTGACTCTTCAGGATTCTCCACACAGATGAATGGTCGATCCCATGTGCGAACGCGAATCTTCTTGTGCTGGTGGAAGGATTCAATTCAATTCAAACATCTTTATTCATTAACTGTACAAGTTTACAGATTGAATAGTGTCATGCAGGTACTATCACTGTACTGCAACTAAAACTAAGAAACTAATCTAAGCTACAACTTAACAGTTGAATCTACAGAACAGTTTTACTAAAGAAAAGTACAAACAAAAATAAAACCTGAGAGAAAATAGAAAAAATTATTTATGTAAGCAAAACTACCCTGCTGCGTCTAGACAATAGAACTCCTCAATTGAGTAAACAGGATGACTTGTGAGGTATGCCTTTAGTGCTTTCTTAAATTTTGTATCATTTGTTATGTTTCTTATTTCTACTGGAATATATTTTAAGAGTTTAGAACCCATATGCGAAGTTTTTTTCTTAAAAAATTCTAGGTTGTGTTTCTCAATTTTGAGACGATGTCTCGTGTTGTAGTTATGACTTACTACATTTCTTAAACCCAACCGCTTGCAGGATCTTCTTCAACAGCTTGCAGGACTCGTTCTTCCACTTCAACAGTTCTTGTAGTCTGTGGTCTTCCTCGTCCGACGGTAGGTACTCTAAAGGATCCATGTTGACGAAGCCGGTCATACACATTGACAAACATTTTTTCACTTGGCAGTCTTCGGTTGGGAAAACGTTCTGAATACAAACGACGAGCTAATGCACGATTGCAATCTGCGAGTCCATACATAAAATGCATATCGGATAGTTCAACGTTTGAAAACTCTTCTGGCATTTTAAGCAGATGACTTTAATATCAGCACAGAAATATTAATAAATGTAAAACACAAGTAATCCTGAAGCTCATTCAATAAGTTGACAGAATAATTTAGACGTTGTTTATGTTGACGGAAAACAACAATGAAACTTAACAGCTGACTGAACGAAAGGCAGTGATCAGCTGATTGTATGAAAAAAAAATAAATTAAGTTTACCAACTAAATAAGTGTTTATTTATTTTTTTTTTTCGATTGAGAGGTCACTGAAATTTATAGAAATGGGATAATTTTTTAATAGATTTACTTAAAATCATTACTATTACTATTATTTATACTAGTAACGTTATTTTTTTAGTAGTTTATTGAAATTTGTTGCAATGCAGCTCTTAAACCGTAATGTTGGTTCTAATGATAACATTTGAAATGTTAATAACTTTGTTATTTATTAATTGATCTTAACAAACAAGGTCTTGTTAGATTTGTATTAAAAATATATAGTTTTTTTGTACCTAAACAATTGTTTATAAACCTGCTAGTTTTCATGGAATTTGACTTTAAAAATTTAAAGTGGCCGCCATTTTGAAAATAAACGTCGGAAAAAAATAATTTTTTTTGTGGATTTAGACATTTATTCTGTAAAACTCCATACCAAATTTTTACTTGATACATTAATCCATTACGGAAATAGAAATGTTTAAGTGAAAAAACAAAATGGCGGATAGCGGCTAAACGAAGTTGAAATCGAAAAGATTTTACTGAACATTTTCGATTTATTTTTGTATGTAGAATATGGTTATGTATAGCCAGTTCCGGATTTTTGTGACACCCTGTATATATATACCGTATGTGTGTGTGTCCGTTACCGCGATAACTTTTGAAAAAAACGCCCGATTTTGATGAAATTTGGCACAAATGTGTAGAGTAACATTTATGACTTTAAGTTCAAAAACCAGATTGATCGGACTATGGGAAGGGGGTTTTATGGGGGTTTTAAATTTTCCAAAAATCAGTTTTTTGAAGTTTTCCCCCTAAAATTTCAAATACCCCCGTAGCAGCAAACCTGCGTACTCAGCGAATTTCCAATGCATATATATGTATCTTAATACCACATAAAGACACATACCAAGTTTCATCAATATACATTGATAAATAAACAATTTATGATATTTTAATAAATTATTCTCCTTAAGAATAACATGGCGGCTGAGTATGCAGGTTTGCTGAAGGAAGGAAAACAAAAAATGGGGTTTCATACAATTATCAATATAACTCATTTAGGTAAAGCCACATACCAAATTTCATTAATTTATTTTCATAATTAAGGGAGATAACACGTTACTTATTCTCCATAAGAATAACATGGGGCTGAGTACGCAGGTTTGCTGCTACGGGAGCCTTTGGAAAAAAATTTTTTTTTGAGCAAATATCAATGGTCCACAACCAGATGAAGCCGTATACCAAGTTTCGTCAGTATACGTTCATAAATAAGCGAGATATAAAATTTTTCTTTTCCTCCATAAGAATAACATTAGACAACGTACTGTGTTTAGCACTTTCAATATCTCGGTAACCAATTGACGTAGAGAAATAATAAAATACCAAATTGAGCGTTTTTTTAAGCTGAATCCAATGGGGAAAACTAAAATTTGACAATTTCCAAAATTATATGTACAAAATTAAAAAAACTCATTTTTGGGGTACAAAACCCCCCAAAATACCCCTTCGGATAAAGCGATCTGGCTGGTTTTCGAACTTAAAGTCATAAATGTTGCTTTACACGTTTATACCAAATTTCATCAAAATCGGATAATTTTTACGAGAGTTATCGTGCTCACGGACACACACACACATATATATATATATATATATATATATATATATATATATATATATATTATTTTTTAAATCATTACTAACGAGTACCCTTTTTTTGAAACATTTTTTATTTTGACTGACTAGTTTCAACCATAATGGCCATCTTCAGAGTTAAAGTGCTTGAACTGCCATACAGATTTACTTAATATTTTAAATTGGAAGAATGTTTGATGCAAGATCTGTTATTGGACAGCAACTTGCCCATGTTATGTAATTTATTTTATCTTTTTTGCTGATTGTTCCATCCTTTTTGAACAGATTGTAAAATATCAAATAAAGTTATAACAAAAAAAAAAAAAAAATCTTCAGAGTCACATAACCTCAACAAATTTTCTTTTATATCAATTACAAACATATGTTAAAAATAAATAATATATGATCACTAATTCTAAAATTGTGTATATAAATATAAAGGTAAAAATAAAATAAAATATTAATTTGTATATACTATATAAATTTACTTTCTCTGAATTCTAATTTCATCAATTTTTTCAAAGATAGGGTGTTGTTGACTGACTTGCATAGTATTTAAAATATTTAGTGGATCTTTCTTATTATTTAAATATATATGCATCTCTTCTTTGACGTTAAGTTGTTCTTGCTGTTTTTCGTACTCTAAAACTGATAAGTTTTCTTCTATGTTTTTATATTTATGCCTTGTATTAATTATGTGTTCTGCATAATTGGATCTCATAGTTGTGTTATTTCTTGACTTTAGGGCTTGTAAATGTTCTTTAAATCGAACTCTAAAGTTTCGTCTTGTTTGGCCAATGTAATAGCTACACATTCACTACATGTAATTCTATATATGCCAGACTTACTGTATTGATCTTCTTGAATATTTTCATTTTTTGTTACTTTAGAGTTGATAAGGTTAAATGCATTATTTTTTGTTTTATAACTTATTTTCATGTTTGAGTTTTTGAAAGTCGTATCGCTTTTTCCATGTTTGAATTAAATGGAACGCACATATATTTGTTGTCATCATTCGTTGTAGTCATATTGTTTCTTTTTTGTTTTCTTATCTTCCGATTTATCATTCTTTCGATTGTCTTTTTCTTATACCCATTTTTTATAGCTAAATACTGTATTTTTTCTTTTTCCTTTTTGAAATTTGAGCTATTTAGTGGCAGGTTTATTAGTCTATGTACCAAAGAATGGAATACAGCCATTTTTTGGTGCCAGGGATGGTTAGAGTTCGATGGGATTATTATGTCAGTAGTGGTTGGTTTTCTATATATATCGAAAGAATGTTTGTTCTTATTTTTTTTGATATCTTAATGTCCAAGAAGTTTATGGTATCTTCTTCTATTTCTTCTGTAAATTGTATGGACTTATGTATTGAGTTGATATATGTTAATAAGGTTGTTGCTTCTTCTTTAGTGCCATCAAATAGACATATAACATCATCCACGTATCTATACCAATATATTATTTTGTCACGAAGAGGGTTTGAAACATTCATGATTTTTGATATTTCCATGTTGTGCATAAAAATATCAGCAAGGAGTCCTGACAATGGAGAACCCATAGGTAAACCGTCTTCTTGTAAATAGAAAGAATTATTGTAACTAAAATAGCTCTGTTTTAATGTTATTTCTGTTAATTTCATAACGTCTTCTGTTTAATTTTTTGTGATAATATTACTATTGGTTAAATCTCTTCTTAGTATTGTTAATGTTTCATTGTTGGGGATGTTTGAGTACATATTATTCACGTCAAAAGATATAAGCAATGCATTTGGTGGGATGTCTATATTTTTTATTTTGCTCACCAAATCGTATGTGTTCTTGATATTATATTCAATTTCCCACTTAATGCTATTATTTATTTTGTTATTTAGATATTTTGATAGCTTATATGTTGGGGAATTAATAAAATTAACAACAGGACGAATTGGAATATCTTGTTTGTGAGTTTTAGGTTGACCACGTAACTTAGGACTATTCGAATTTGTTGTTTTCAGTTGTTTCTTGATTTCTAGGGTCAAACTTCTGCATTTTGTTATAGCTTGGTTTATCGTTTTAGCAAAATTGTCAGTAGGGTCTTTAGTTAAAATCTTAAAGTTGTTATTCTTGATGAATGATTCAACCTTGTTGTTGTATTCATCTTTCTATTTACAAGAAGACGGTTTACCTATGGGTTCTCCATTGTCAGGACTCCTTGCTGATATTTTTATGCACAACATGGAAATATCAAAAATCATGAATGTTTCAAACCCTCTTCGTGACAAAATAATATATTGGTATAGATACGTGGATGATGTTATATGTCTATTTGATGGCACTAAAGAAGAAGCAACAACCTTATTAACATATATCAACTCAATACATAAGTCCATACAATTTACAGAAGAAATAGAAGAAGATACCATAAACTTCTTGGACATTAAGATATCAAAAAATAAGAACAAACATTCTTTCGATATATATAGAAAACCAACCACTACTGACATAATAATCCCATCGAACTCTAACCATCCCTGGCACCAAAAAATGGCTGTATTCCATTCTTTGGTACATAGACTAATAAACCTGCCACTAAATAGCTCAAATTTCAAAAAGGAAAAAGAAAAAATACAGTATTTAGCTATAAAAAATGGGTATAAGAAAAAGACAATCGAAAGAATGATAAATCGGAAGATAAGAAAACAAAAAAGAAACAATATGACTACAACGAATGATGACAACAAATATATGTGCGTTCCATTTAATTCAAACATGGAAAAAGCGATACAACGTACTTTCAAAAACTCAAACATGAAAATAAGTTATAAAACAAAAAATAATGCATTTAACCTTATCAACTCTAAAGTAACAAAAAATGAAAATATTCAAGAAGATCAATACAGTAAGTCTGGCATATATAGAATTACATGTAGTGAATGTGATAGCTATTACATTGGCCAAACAAGACGAAACTTTAGAGTTCGATTTAAAGAACATTTACAAGCCCTAAAGTCAAGAAATAACACAACTATGAGATCCAATTATGCAGAACACATAATTAATACAGGGCATAAATATAAAAACATAGAAGAAAACTTATCAGTTTTAGAGTACGAAAAACAGCAAGAATAACTTAACGTCAAAGAAGAGATGCATATATATTTAAATAATAAGAAAGATCCACTAAATATTTTAAATACTATGCAAGTCAGTCAACAACACCCTATCTTTGAAAAAATTGATGAAATTAGAACTCAGAGAAAGTAAATTTATATAGTATATACAAATTAATATTTTATTTTATTTTTACCTTTATATTTATATACACAATTTTAGAATTAGTGATCATATATTATGTATTTTTAACATATGTTTGTAATTGATATAAAAGAAAATTTGTTGAGGTTATGTGACTCTGAAGATGGCCATTATGGTTGAAACTAGTCAGTCAAAATAAAAAATGTTTCAAAAAAAGGGTACTCGTTAGTAATGATTTTAAAAATAATAATATTAGTAGCCCTAATATACAAGTCGAGCAATATATATATATATATATATATATATATATATATACAGTTTCGAACGAATGGTGTTTTTGGGGTCTGGGGACCTCAAAACGAAAAGTTATCATGGTCCCGGGCCTAGGTCTTACCATGCCGACGACGGTAATAGCTTCTTCCCTATAGGGGAAATTCGCTAAAACACTCAATTTTGGTTACAACCATTTTATAGAGCTTAAAAAAACAAATAATTTAGTATTCTGAATCATTAACCTAGGTTTAGTGGTTGTAGAGAAAATTCAAAAAAACACGTCCATAAAATTGTCCATGTTAATCTTATGGGAAAAAGGTTTTTGGATTTTCCTCAGATAATTTTACTGAAAACTTGACATTTGCTGATACCAATCAGTTCAGCTCTACAAAACAATCATTTTGGTGTTTTAAGTGTTGTCCTACGTCCCACCGTTGCAGAGATATTCAAAGTGCTAAACACAGTACGTTGTCCAATGTTATCCTTATGGAGAATAAATAAAATTTTATATCTCGATTATTTATGAATGTATATTGATGAAACTTGGTATGTGGCTTCGCGTAGTACTGGTATATTGATATTTGCACACTAAATGGATTTTTTGTTGATTATCCCCGTTGCAGCAAACCTGCATACTTGGCCCCCATATTATTCATATGGAGAATAAGTCAAGTTTTATATCTCCCTTAGTTATGAACCTAAATTAATAAAACTTGGTATGTAGCTTCACCTGGTTGAGTTAAATTGATAATTGCAAAAATACACATTTTTATCTTCGTCTTTGCAGCAAACCTGCGTACTCAGCTCTAATGTTATTCTTATAGAGAATAAATAAAATGCTATATATCACTTATTTATTTATGTATTTTTATGAAACTTGGTAAGTGGCTTTATGTGGTAGTGACAAACATATGCATGCATTGGAAATTCGCTGAGTACACAGGTTTGCTGCGACAGGGGTATTTTGGGTTCAGGGAGCACCAAAACGAATATTTTCACTAACAACTCAAATTCGAAAATGTTGACGAAAACAATACTTTCTCAATATACTATGTATAAGGGGGGGTGTGTGAGTGTGTGTGTGTGTGTGTGTGTGTGTGTGTGTGTGTGTGTGTGTGTGTCCGTGTTTGTGTCCGTGTGTGTGTGTGTGTGTGTGTGTGTGTGTGTGTGTGTGTGTGTGTGTGTGTGTGTGTGTGTGTGTGTGTGTGTGTGTGTGTGTGTGTCCGTGTGTGTGTGTGTGTGTGTCTGTGTGGTTGTGTAAAGAGCTAGAGCCCTAATCAATGGGCCGATTTGTATGCAATTTGTTATGTAGGTACTAATTCACGATATCTCCAGGCGTTTTTTAATTTTTTGGATATTTTCATTTTTAAGGGTAGGCCTAATTATCCCCAAAAAACATGAAAAATCCAAATTTTTCAAAAACGGATCTAACGATTTTGATTGAACTTTAGTTGTTTGTAGAAATTAGTTCTCCAACAAAATGACACCACCCGCATTTCTGTAAAAGTTCGGGTTCAGAAATTACAGGACTTAAAACATCAAAAATTCAGTTTTTTGGATTTTTCATAAAAAATATTACTATTCACCATTAAAAAGAGCTCACAAAACTAAATAACTTAGTATTTTTAATTATTATTCTATAATTGCTGGTTGCGGAGAAAATTGAAATTTTTATTTTGTGGTAAACACAGTACGTTGTCCAATGTTATTCTTATGGAGAATACAAAAATTACAATTTCTCTCTTATTTACTGATCAATTTCATTCAAACTTGATATGCTTGTCAAGTTAGCATTGGACCAACAGAGGAAATTCCAAATATGTTGCCCCTTAATAACCCTGACGGGGGGGGGGGGTTAATAGGGGGCATTTCCCCTCTTAAAACCACGTGTGTAGCAATGGATTCTGTAGTGCCTCCAAAACAGGGATCTGGATGGATGTTTTAAAAAAAAACTTATTTACAAGATTTTCTCTACATGCGACCGTGCTTTGTATTCTATATTTTGTAAATAAAAAGTAATTTATTCATTAAAATTGGGCCAAAAGGGAGAAAGTATGTGTCAGTTTCCTGATCCTGTTTATTTTACAAAAGTTATCGCGCCTACAGACACACACACACACACACACACACACACACACACACACAGTATGTCTCAAAAGTCCTGGAATGGTTTAATAACTTTAAAACAAAATCATTTAATGAAAATATATTTTACACACATATTTGAGCATAAAAAAACTACTTTTTGCTGTTAGGCCAGCCATTTTATGGGTAAAATAGGTCAAACTTCAAACTAACGGTAATAGAAATGAAAATTATGGCATTATGTCAGAAAAAGTTTCCTTAATATCATACTAAAAATCGGCAAAAATTGGAGTGGTGGAAAGCCGCCATTTTGGAAAAAAGCTTCCGCCATGTTGGATTTAGGTAGGCTTTTCGTAAAATGGTAATACAGTGACCCCTAACTGACGTAGAGTGCTACTTTTTGCTTTGTTAATTTTGTAATTAAATTTAATTTAAGAAAATAATAACTTATATAGTAATTAGTTAGTTTATAATTGGATTTATTAGGCTAAAACGTTAAAAAATGTCAAAATTTCAAACTCTTTTTTAAACACTTGGTATTTTGTCCAGATTAAAGCGCACAGCATATTATCCTACACCCGTGGTGTGGTGCTTAAAAGATTCCGAATTGAATAGTGTACAGAATTACATACACATGCATTTTTATTATGTTTGGTAGGTGAGATATAGGGGCAATGATTAGTGAAGTGCATGTGACGTTTGACGCGCCACTGGCCGTGGTGCCGCGCAGCTGTGGTCACGTCACGATGCGTTGTGAGCCGCGCTCCTGTGATGGTATTGGTTGGTTACTATTTTATGTGAAGTAATTAGCAAGTTTTATAATTAAATGTCATGAACATCAGGTTTATAGGGTTGTAAGCTATAACAAGCTTAGCTTAATTGTTTTTTTTGTAAGAGAGAGAGAGATTATGTTTATTATATAATTTGCAAATGTTTATGTGTTTAGTTTTCAATCATAAATTAATTCTCTAATTACACAAAAAATATACGTAGAAGCAAAATCCACAACTCAATTACTCGATCGATGTATATTTGATAAGAGAAAAAGTTATATACGTTTAAAGCCTTTCACTTCCAAACTCGTGAAAAATTATGCTCACCTCTCGATGTTTCACCTGGAGGTCTTATGAAAAATTACTATACAGTCTTACTCCTAACATTTTTTTCTTCTTTTAAGCACAGTATCGTGTATGATGATTTTGTACTTTTGGTGTCTGGAAATGTATGTAGCCAGTCTTCTTTGAGTTCATCATAAGACAGTTCTCATCGAAGACAGTTTTTCATACTTTCGATCCTGACTGGACATCTACCTAAGCTTAGAATGTACAATAGCGATTTTCCATTGATGATAAATATAACCAGGAGTACCAGAACAACGAACAAAGTTTAAATTTCCATAAAAGCTAATATAAGTGTATGGTTCAACACATTATTTGATTTTTAAACATTTTCAATGCGGAAATTCACAACCCTCGCGTCAGCGTGCTGCGTTTGAAATCGTTTGGCTTTAAATGCCAATTACAAATAAAATGCAGTCTTTATTGATCCTAAAATTTCAACAAAAGTGTACAAAATTGATTTATTTACAGAATTAGAGTGTTTTTAAATCATCATTTAATATACATAATTGATTTTCTCTAAACATTTGTTTAAATCGTATTGCAATTTTTGTGGGATTTTGAGTCAATTTTATATTTGTATGATATTTATATTTTATCTGATTCACTAGTTTTCAACTTGAATAATGGAGATATTTTTGTACAGTGTTGTTCTATGAATAATCTTATATTAGACATTGTTTTTATTTCTGGTGTTATATTTTGAATTTTATTGATCTCGTTTTTTAAGTAAAACTTTAATAATTCTATACATACAAGACAAAAACTGATATTAATCTTAATTTTTTTAAACAATTTTCTCAAAGGAAAGATGAAGAGTATTACTAATGTGCATTGCTTATTTTTGAATGCAGAAAATTGTTACCTTATTTTGCAAAAATGTTCCGGACCAAATGGGAAAACAATATGCCAATGTATGTTGTAAATATGTATAATATGCAATTCTCATCACTTCTTTGTCAACACAATATGACAGAGCTCTGAGGCAGACACATACTGTGTTTAGTTTTTGTGAATATTTTTAATTTGTCACCAATTATAAAACCCAGAATCATTGTATTAGGCACTGTTTTGATCTTCTTTCAATTTAATGATGCTTAAAAATTTGTTTCCTTTTTCTTATTTTATCATATAGAGGCGCAATATCTTTGCATTAGATTTATTTAGCACAAGGCCATTTACTTTAAATCAGGAATCTAATTCATTGTTTGGCTTCCGTTGTTTGCAGATATTATCGCAGTGTGCCATTAATAACTTTTTAATTAGCATGATACGTATTACACTTGTGTCTGTAAACTGAATAACTTAACAGGATGTAATGTTTTTTGGCAAATCTCACACATAAAAAAATGTATAATAATAATAAACTTCATTTGAAATCCTTGGATGTATAAAAGTTATACAATAACTGTTAATTAATTATGAATATGATTGTAGTTTTCATAACAATTCTTCAATTTCATAAATATATTCTGTAATTAATTTAAACTTTATTTCCTTTTTGAAATTTTCGTATGTCAATTCCCCTGCTTTCAAGTGTAATTTGTTAAATACTTTTCTTGAAATTTCTTGTAAATTGTTCTTGATGTGACTATATTTGATACATTATGATCTTAAGTCTTCTTTTTTGCGTGTATTATACTTATGCATTTCTATGTTTTTCTTATACTGCAATAAATTTTTCTTTGCGTGTAATGCCAATTAATATATGTATATTGATGGCAAAGTAATTATTTCAAGTGCAATGATATATGGCTTGCATGAAGTTCTTGGATTTCATTTTTGCACCATCCTTATTGCCCTTTTTGTAATTTAAATAGTTTTTTGTTTTTTTAATATGTCTCACCTCCCCATATTAGAGTGCCATAGCTTAAATGGCTGTGCATGTTTGCATAATATATAATTTTGAGTATTTCTGTGTTTACGTTGCTGGAAAGTCTTTTTAGAGAGAATAATCCGTTAGGTACTTTTAATGATGTCAAATTTATAATTTCATGCCCACTTATTGAATTTTGAATTGTTATTGAGATAGTTTGTTCCTGGTTTAGTTTTAAACCTAATATCTTATCATAGTTAAGTGACAGCTTATTTTCAGAGCATTAGTCATTGATCATGCTTGTACTTTTAACCAGCAAATTCTCTAATTCTTCATGGTTTTATCAAATGATTTAAATTATTTAGGATTAATTTAAGTAACACCAATATTGAACTTTGAGTCACCCATATATTTTTGTATCAATAAATATTTGTCCTTTTGTTTCTTTGTTTAACTGTATTTATGAGTTCTTATACTATTCATCCAATTGCGATGAAACGTTGCATGATCATTCAGGTTAATGCTAGGATGGTTTCAATCCTTTAACAGAAGTCTAATTTTTGAGGAGTAAATATTTTATTTTAGTTGTCATGGAAATAATATTTGTTTTACTGAGAAAAGAAAAGAAAATCAACCGGAACCAAGACACGAGACGCAAACAAAGTCACAGGAATCAGAGTTATTTTAGGTTACGTTGCCAACATTTTAACGAGGCAAAAAACCAAATAAAAACCACTATATAGTACCGACCAAAATTACAAAAACCGATGATTAGTTTATAGCTTTATTTTAGAACACTTGATTGTCCACTATTTATTTTGTAGACGATAATTCCCAAGCGTGAAAATATAATTCAGGCATTAATTAATTATTACATAGTGTATACAGCGGTTTATAAATCAATAGATCAAATTAAACATTTACAATTGTCTTTATCATATTATTTATCTCCTAATTTCCAAAAATAAATCTATAATTCAAATTTCTTTGTAAGTTTAAAGTTAAGGGAAGATAAGTATTAATTACCTTGTATGATAAGCAGGTTTACTGCAATTTATACTACACGATTAACAACATCCAATTACTACAGAGGTGCGATCAAAGAAAATGAGTACGTCACAAACAAACTAATAATAATAGTAGCATCTTTTCACATGATTATTAATAATCAAAGGGAACAAATATCACACACCTAAACCTCATATTAAATGCGACCAAATATTTTAAATTAATTATAAAATAGAATATCAAACTTTTGTTAGTAAACTCATATTAATTTAGCTATGGAAATGTAAATAAAACATTTACAAACTACGGAAAAAATTAAAGCTGATTTTTTTATAGCTTACAACCCTATAAACCTGTACTTAATAAGAAGACTTGCTAATTACTTCACATAACATAGTAACCAATCAATACTATCACAGGAGCGCGGCTCACAACGCAATGTGGCTGTAGCGGCGTGCGGCGCGGCAGCGCCGCAGCCAGTGGGAGGCGTTCAAACTTGTCACCTGTACTTCACTAATCATTGCCCCTATATCTCATCTACCAGACATAATAAAAATGTATGTGTATGTAATTCTGTACACTATTCAATTCGGAATCTTTTAATAGCACACCACGTGTGTAGGATAATATTCTGTGTGCTTTAATCTGGACAAAATCTCAAGTGTTTAAAAAGGTTTGAGATTTTTACATTTTTTTACGTTTTAGCTTTATAAATCCAATAATAAACTAACTAATTATTACATAAGTTATTATTTTCTGAAAACAAATTTAATTACAAAACGAAAAGTAAACATTAGCGCTCTACGTCAATTAGGGGTCAATGTATTACGATTTTATGAAAAGCCTACCTAAATCCAACATGGAGGAAGATTTTTTCCAAAATGGCGGCTTTCCGCCACTCTGATTTTTGCCAATTTTGAATATGATATTGAGGACACTTTTTCTGACATAATGCCATAACTTTCATTTCTATTACCGCTAGTTTGAGGTTTATCAACAAATTGACTGGCCTATGTGTGTCATATCTGCTCCTGCATTTTGGGAGGTTTCTCCACATTTTTTAAAGTAAACGTCTATCGTGTAACGATTCATATTAAAAGGATTTTCAATAGAAAAACAATAGCACAAACCAGAGGTTGATATTATGCTCCTGTAAAAAAATGGTCGCATTTCAAATATTGAAAGTGTTTGTTTTTTAATAACAGAAATTCTCAAGCCAGTTAATCTTATAATACAAAATAGAGATAATCACACACTATGATATCTGAAATATATAAAAAAATCAATTTGGTTGCTTATGTCATTCATTATTGACCCTGCTTCTAAACTCATGTTTTGAAGGGTTGCCCAAAAACTTTTAAATTTAAACTTTAATCAAATTACCATTAATTTCATAGTTTGCTAATTGAGTAAACAGAAAATATTATAAACATAAACTATGCATACCTGAGGGTATTCCTCCTTTTAAAAATTACAGCCTTTGGAAGCAGTCATTATTTAATTATTTTACTAATAAAGTAGTTGTGTGTGTGTGTGTGTGTGTGTGTGTGTGTGTGTGTGTGTGTGTGTGTGTGTGTGTGTGTGTGTGTCCTAGGTGACTTGGAGAATGGCTCCTAAAAACTGCTCCCAGGCCATACCATGTTGTAGAGGACTAACCATTTTTAGATATATTTTTTCCCCCCAGTCCTCAAGACTCCGCCCCAGTGGCATTAAAAGCTGTCCTGTTATTGATATGGAGAAACAATTTGTTCTAAATGGCTTGAAAATGGGTCCTCAAATCCGCTCCCGGATCACGGATCTGCTACCACGTTGTTAGTGGACTAAAGATATCAGATGCTTTTTTCCCAACCTCAGGGCTCCGCCCTACCATCATGTGAAAAATTGTTGTTATCATCCCTTTCTTGTATTATAAGCTATTTAAGTGGCCTAAGAATTCCTGTTACTGAAAAACGAACAACCCTTTTACAAGTGCCCACCATTTTGGACTGGAGTGTGATTGTGTTGTTATTGAAATGCCCTTTAAAATGAATGGTCATACGATAGGGGTTATAAAGGGACAATTTTGACTCAGAAGAATACTTAAGTTTACTTTCCTAAAGTTTAAAGAGGAATCAAACTATGTAATTAATAATCAAATACAATCCGCCCATATTTTAAAGAATTAGAAAACGAAACCAATGAGATACAAAATTATAATACTACTCCACTAAAGTTAACATAGCTGATAATTTAAATTTAAAATAATACATAGTTGTAATGTCGTTTACATTAGGTTTATAAGGTTTTAATGTTGCATACCCTTGACATTTGTTGTAAAGCATATAAATTAGATGACATGATATTTATCCCATGGTCAACATGTTTATCCCAGTTTAAATGTCAATCTAATAACTAAGATTTACTTGTTTTTCAAATTACATAAGATCAGACTGTAAAGTTAAATAAAGTTAACAAAAATATCAGTCAAAGAAATGTGTTTTCTACTTGATTTATTTTAAACGCTTTAAATATATGTTTTGCGCTAAAGATTATATAATTCTGCTGATTTATTTTAATTAGCAAAAGATTTGTTGTTACTTGAAAACTCTTTAATTGCTAATAGATTTAGGAATGATTTTAGTTCAATATCTCCTTGATTAATCCCTGAAATTGTGACGTTTGTGTCATTGGTAAAGGGGCATAGAGAGCCTCTAACCTTCTATGCTTGGAGATACCCTCAAACAACAAATAAATTATATGGGGCCCAGGATAGATCCATGGTGTCCCTCAGGGCGCAATTTTGGGCCCTCTGTTGTTCTTGATATTTATTAATGGCGGTAAGTCTATTCATGTACGCAGATGGTAGTAATATCGTAGTAAAAAACCCTAACTTTCACAAATCAAAAATTTAATTTTAAAATATATTCAATTTTGGTGGCTAGCCTTATTAGGCACCATGTCATATTTATTGGT
The DNA here is from genome assembly GCA_963675035.1 of Allygus modestus. Taxonomy (NCBI): domain Eukaryota; kingdom Metazoa; phylum Arthropoda; class Insecta; order Hemiptera; family Cicadellidae; genus Allygus; species Allygus modestus. The sequence goes on along the minus strand of OY776111.1, from coordinate 376,564,369 downwards.
ACAGTTTAAATAATTGCTTCTATAATAAATCCAATTTTGTTGCGCTAGCAATCAGTTTTGACTTGCAGATGAAATCATCTTGCTGTCCACGGATGCATATATCTCTTCTCTAGAAGAACACCATTACAATAAAGTACATTTTAAAACACTACCTACACACATAAAGATGATTTTATCAGCAAGTTGAAACTAGTTGCTAGTGCTGGTGGATTTCTTATAGAATCAGTTACTTAAACCACATAGAAATATATTCAATTATCTAAAAGAAAGGTTTAACAAAAATGGTCTATTAATGAGTAGTTAAAAAACAAACATATTTAAGAATTTTTTGTGAGATATTTTAGAAATATATGCTAAATAAGTGTGATTTAACAAGAATCTTTTAGCGAATTTCCCCTATAGGGAAGAAGCTATTACCGTAGGTCTCATGGTAAGATTTAAGCCCGAGACCATGACAAATTTTTTTTTTTAGGTCCCCAGATGACTAAAACACTATTCGTTCAAATTTATATATATGTATATATATATATATATATATATATATATATCTATATATGTGTCCGTGAATGCGATAACTTGAGTAAAAAACGTCCGATTTCGATGAAATTTGGCTCAAATGTGTAAAGTGACATTCATGACTTTAAGTTCGAAAACCAGAAAAATCGGGCCATGGGAAAGGGGGTTTATGGGGGTTTTAAATTTTCCAAAAATCAGTTTTTTACATTTTTTACCCTAAAACTTTTAAAACACTTAATTTTGGTTTAGACCATGTTATAGAGCTTAAAAAAACAAATAATATGGTATTTTGAATTATTAAGCTAGGTTAAGTGGTTGCGGAGAAAATCCAAAAAAACCTGCTCATAAAATCTCCTATGTTAATCTTATGGGAAAAAGGTTTTTGGCTTTTCCTAAGTTAATTTTGATGTAAACTTCACATTTGCTTTTACCAACCAATTTAGCTCCACAAAACAATCATTTTGGTGTTTAAATTGTGATTCTACGTCCAACCGTTGCAGAGATATTTTAAGTGCTAAACACAGTACGTTGTCCAATGTTATCCTTATGGAGAATAAATAAAATTTGATATCTCCATTATTAATGAATGTATATTGATGAAACTTGGCACTTGGGGTCACGTAGTACTGGTATATTGATATTTGCACAAAAAATTGATTTTTTGTTGATTATCCCCGTAGCAGCGAACCTGCGTACTCAGCCCCCATGTTATTCTTATGGAGAATAAGTAAAATGTAATGACTCCCTTAATTATGAACATAAATTAATACAACTTGGTATGTGGCTTCACCTTGTTGAGTTATATTGATATTTGCATAAAAACCCATTTTTTTAGTTCCTTGTTGCAGCAAACCTGCTTACTCATCTCTCATGTTATTCTTATGGAGAATAATTAAAATGTTATATAGTGCTTACTTATGATTGAATATTGATTAAACTTGGTATGTGGCTTCACCTAGTTAAATTATATTTATATTTGCATAAAAACCAATTGTTTGTGTTCCTTGTTTCAGCAAACCTGTGTACTCATCACCAATGCTATTCTTATGGAGAATAATTAAAATTGTATATATCGCTTATATATGAATATATTTTTATGAAACTTGGTATGCGGCTATATATGGCATTAAGACATATATTATGCATCGGAAATTCGCTGAGTACGCAGGTTTGCTGCGACGGGGGTATTTCTTCATCTGGTTCTCATTTGAAACATATTCTTTACCAGCTGCCATTCACTGTTATCAACATCTTTTAACATTTTGATAATTTCTGTCACGTATGAAGATGTAATCTATAGTTGATTACACTACTTGAAAAGGGCATCCACTACTCTGCTCTACGACTATACAATGCTCTGCCCCGGCACCTGAAAAACATAGCCAGTGCAAGAATTTTTCTTAAAAAGGTAAAAAATATTCTGATTGAAAGGTGTCCGTACTCGGTGGATGAATTCCTGTCAGACTGCACAAATATGTGAAGGAAATTTGAACTTTTTGCTAGAGAACAAATTTTAAAATTGTTAATTTAGTATTAAGTATTAGTTTTAAATCTGACTTGTTTCACATAACAATTTGTTATTCACGAAATAAATGATTTCTGATTCTGATAGTTTTCATTTTTGTAAATATATTAATTAAGTGATTACGGTTTTACACTAAAGACCATGAACAACTTTTTTTATCATACTACCCATATAATCCTTTGACAGTTGAAACTTACGATGAAAAATTAAGTGATTTGTATTGTTTTGGACAACAAATCATCCGATCAAAAACCACAAATAACCCAACTGGAGGTGGAGGGAAGACTTGTCCGGAAGCCGTCAGAGGTAGCGAATGATTTTAACAATTTTTTTGCGAATGCCGGTGATACCAGGCTCAAACTCACACCTCCCGCGGCCCCTGGACAGTTAAGTCCGGCCGAGTCGATGTTTTTGAGCGATGCACTGAGCAGGAAGTGCGACCTGAAGGCAAATAAATCAACTGATGTCAATGGCATGTCCACCTGGCTCCTAAAACAATGCCAAATCGGCATCGTGGGTCCCCTTACACAATCAGTAAATCTTTCTTTCAAAACAGGCATCTATCCAAATTCTCTCAAAGTTGCAAAAGTGATTCCTGTTTTCAAGAAAGGAGATTCACAACAACCAAGCAAATATAGGCCTATCTCAATCCTGCCGATGCTTAGCAAAGTCTATGAGAAATTATTCATGCGCAGGATGCTAAGTTTTTTTAATGAATTCAATATTCTGTCAAAAGACCAGTTTGATTTCCGACAGCAAAAAACTGTTGATGCAATGGATACTAGGGGCTTCTGGTTCAAATCCAAAGTTTTTACTTAGGAAGAGGTGATCTTTCGTTTCCAATTTTAAAAATGGCAGACATGATGTTTGAATGTTTTGGTGTCATAAAAAGGCAATGTTTCGTCTGATTTCACAAAAGTTTGGAACAAACATGTCAGGCTATAATACCTTGGCCCTGATGATGATGATGCTTTAACATGACACACATCTTACGATTAAACTTGAGTTCTTGAACATTTTCTCCCTATAAATTAAGTTTTTAGTTTTTTAATAAACATTTATTTTTCTCAAAATCTAGAGCTAAAAATCTTAACAGTTTAGTATTTTGGATCATGTTTTTCTACGTTGAATAGTTTTGAAAAGATGTGAATGAAACCTGCCTGTGCTAAATGTGTTGTTCATCAATTTTATTCTTATTGGAGTTTCAAATTTAAGGCAGTTAAGCATATTTTAAAATTGTGGGTTATATTTAAAAACTTGGCCCTTTTAACTAACTAAACTAGTAAAGCAATTTTCAATGGATTGTCGTACAATTTTTGGATTAATTAAGATCCTTATTTTTAGTGATTTATCCCTACAGGAAAGAAGCTATTAACATAGGTGTCATGGTAAGGTAAGACTTAACCCCAAGACCATGATAACTTTATGTTTTGAGATCCACAGATGCAACACTATTATTTTAAATTTATATGTATGCGTGTCCGTGACCACGATAACTTTTGAACCTAACGAAAACGATAACTGCAGATATTGTAACCTAATAACACCAATACATTATTATAATATATTATCTATGTATCTATGTATCATTTATAATCTGTGTGATGATTTGGTTACATTTAAATTAGTTGTGAAAACAGCGCAGTAGGTTTTTTTTCTAATTCTGTCCAAAAATGTACTTCATTAAAGACTATTATCGGTTAAAATAAAAAAGTGACTTATTACTTAAATTATATAAGTCAATGATGTATTATTACTAGTTGTTCTGTTGCCCAAATCCGAGCAAGTTTGTACCCAAAGAAAGATTTACTTCAGTTGTAAACAAACATAACAAAACATCTGATATTAAAACGGATGATAACAACGTACCTTCAATCAACACGTAGTTTAGACTTCCGCCGTCGGGTAGCGCCACTGTTGCAATGATTCAGCCTTTTACTGCATTTAAGTTATGACATTTCTAAACATTCTGAGATGTATTGGCAAATCTACGTAAAAATACCTTTAATTTGACACCTCAAACGTTAAAATTTGTCCTATTATCAAGTTATGACTGTGAAGAAAAAACCCCTAGCGTATTAATATATAGGATAATTAGTAAAAAAGAAACTGGATATTAGTGATTTGTGCATGTATTAGATATTAGTGATTAATGGTGCATGTATTCACAGAAGAATTGAATTCACATGTGTACAAAGGTTCACACATAATTATTATGACCTTGACTGATTAATTATTCAATTAAATACCTAATGTAGTACAGTTTGGGCATTCACAGATTGCGTGTACAGGATTAGCAGACCCTTCGACTTCCCGTGCGCAGAGACTGGTCAGACAATGGCAGGGCAAGCCACCTGTCGCAGAGACTGGTCAGACAATGGCCAGGCAGGCCACCTGTCGCAGAGACTGGTCAGACAATGGCAGGGCAGGCCACCTGTCGCAGAGACTGGTCAGACAATGGCAGGGCAGGCCACCTGTCGCAGAGACTGGTCAGACAATGGCAGGGCAGGCCACCTATCGCAGAGACTGGTCAGACAATGGCAGGGCAGGCCACCTATCGCAGAGACTGGTCAGACAATGGCAGGGCAGGCCACCTATCGCAGAGACTGGTCAGACAATGGCAGGGCAGGCCACCTGTCGCAGAGACTGGTCAGACAATGGCAGGGCAGGCCACCTGTCGCAGAGACTGGTCAGACAATGGCAGGGCAGGCCACCTGTCACAGAGACTGGTCAGACAATGGCAGGGCAGGCCACCTATCGCAGAGACTGGTCAGACAATGGCAGGGCAGCCACCTGTCGTAGAGACTGGTCAGACAATGGCAGGGCAGGCCACCTATCGCAGAGACTGGTCAGATGACAATGGCAGGGCAGGCCACCTGTCGCAGAGACTGGTCAGACAATGGCAGGGCAGGCCACCTGTCACAGAGACTGGTCAGACAATGGCAGGGCAGGCCACCTGTCACAGGTTCTGGTCAGACAATGTCAGGGCAGGCCACCTGTCACAGGGACTGGTGAGACAATGGCAGGGCAGGCCACCTGTCACAGGGACTGGTCAGACAATGGCAGGGCAGGCCACCTGTCGCAGAGACTGGTCAGACAATGGCAGGGCAGGCCACCTGTCTCAGGGACTGGTCAGACAATGGCAGGGCAGGCCACCTGTCGCAGGGACTGGTCAGACAATGGCAGGGCAGGCCACCTGTCACAGAGACTGGTCAGACAATGGCAGGGCAGGCCACCTGTCACAGAGACTGGTCAGACAATGGCAGGGCAGGCCACCTGTCACAGGGACTGGTCAGACAATGGCAGGGCAGGCCACCTGTCGCAGAGACTGGTCAGACAATGGCAGGGCAGGCCACCTGTCACAGAGACTGGTCAGACAATGGCAGGGCAGGCCACCTGTCACAGAGACTGGTCAGACAATGTCAGGGCAGGCCACCTGTCACAGGGACTGGTGAGACAATGGCAGGGCAGGCCACCTGTCACAGGGACTGGTCAGACAATGGCAGGGCAGGCCACCTGTCGCAGAGACTGGTCAGACAATGGCAGGGCAGGCCACCTGTCTCAGGGACTGGTCAGACAATGGCAGGGCAGGCCACCTGTCGCAGGGACTGGTCAGACAATGGCAGGGCAGGCCACCTGTCACAGAGACTGGTCAGACAATGGCAGGGCAGGCCACCTGTCACAGAGACTGGTCAGACAATGGCAGGGCAGGCCACCTGTCACAGGGACTGGTCAGACAATGGCAGGGCAGGCCACCTGTCGCAGAGACTGGTCAGACAATGGCAGGGCAGGCCACCTGTCGCAGAGACTGGTCAGACAATGGCAGGGCAGGCCACCTGTCACAGGGATTGGTCAGACAATGGCAGGGCAGGCCACCTGTCACAGGGACTGGTCAGACAATGGCAGGGCAGGCCACCTGTCACAGAGACTGGTCAGACAATGGCAGGGCAGGCCACCTGTCCCAGGGACTGGTCAGACAATGGCAGGGCAGGCCACCTGTCGCAGGGACTGGCCAGACAATGGCAGGGCAGGCCGCCTGTTACCCCATTATAGCAAGACGCCTAGTATGCAACTACGATTTTATATACATTTTGTAATTGTTTCGTTACTATGATACTATCGAGGTGTGCATGAAATTCCAAGAAAAATTAGCCCAAACTCGACTAAACAAAAAAAAATAGAAAAGAAAGGAAGGTTGTAAAGTAAGGAAGGAATAGTTGCAACCGTTGAAACATAAAGTTGCAATAAAGATGGTGAATGTATGTGTTTTGTAAAAGTCTTTAGAGGATTGTGAGTAACTGAAACATTTTTAAGACCTATATATCGTTATACGTTAATGTTATATCGGGTTATTTTCTCTCTGGGCAGAGAGAGTGTGAATTGAGTGGGTGTTAGGTAGGGTTACCATATATTTATGAGGCCAACCCAGGATGGTTGGGGGTACGGTTAATTGACATATCCCTAGTTGCAGATAAAATAGATAATAATAATAGTATTATTTATTAAAATATCATCTATTTAATAGATATTACATATAATAACTAGCTGCGTACCCGTCCTTCGTACGGGTTGTATGTAAATGGTATATTAACTAGAGAAAATAACAACCCAGATAATTTTACAATATTAAAATTACATTTACACGTTTAATGTACAATTAAAAAAAGTTAACGAAATATACTGGCATATAGTTCGGGTACTGTTGCTAAGTCGAGGAACTCTGTCGGGTAGTGAACGGCGTGTGGTTTTTGCAACTCCAAATCGGTACACGTAACACTTTGGACTCGCTTTTAGAAATAACTATATAAAGCTCTAGCTGGTACCCGGCGCGTTGCTGCCGCAGAAGAGGCATTGTATTTGTTTTATGCCAAAAAAATCGGGGGGGGGGAGCGCGCAGAGTTCCCCAATACCCCCTACTCTCGCCTATCGAAAAAAGAGTTTGAGCTGCCATTCAAGTAGTTTTTTATTTCCACTATGAGAGTTGCCATTCAAGTAGGTTTTTTATTTCCATAATGATTAACAGCTGTTTACAATATTTTAAGTTATAGATATAACAATTAAGTCATCATCTAGTTCAATTTAAATAAATACTGTGTCTATAAGAATAACATACGATCTTTAAAACCCTGCAGGACAGAGTCCTATATAAGGCAAGTTCAAAAAATCCAATTAACCTAAAACCTTCTAACGCACATATAGAACATAGAAAAAAAGTTTCATCGAAATCAGTGCACCCGTTTCCCTGTGAAAAGCGAACAAAACGTGTCCAAAATCGCACGAAATCACGTTTTTGAGCAACCGCCATTATTTTCCAAAAGGCGTATGCCGGTTTAAAGTGGCCTAAAACCTTCTCACGTGTTTATAGAACAAAGTTTCATCAATGTCAGTGCACCCGTTTCCCGTGAAAAGCGAACAAAAACCCGTCCTTGAGCGTCACCGACAGACACAGACAGAAATTGGGATAAGCCGCGTTTCTGCTTTCCAATGGTATAAAACGTAAAAATATACAAAAATGCCATAATCCCAAGCAATGTACAGACAAAACTCTAATTTTATTTATATGATATCTTTACAATTTTTCTAATTACAGTATATCAATAACAATTTTCTTTAAGTATTTTTAAATACAAGTTGAAATCATTAGAATTTGTAGATTCACACATTTGTTATCTTTCTCTGTCAGATTACCATATAAAAAGTGTATAATAATTTAGATACAAAATAAATCTAAAATAATGAATTTATGTTGCATATTATCCAGATATTTGTTGACCTATTGTAAATGTGTTAGGCTGAATAAAAGATGTATCTTAACAAAGCTATATGCGTGAAATGTCTAATCAAATATATCTTTAAAAATTCAATCTTCGTTCATGTTCTTACGGGAAGAATGAGCATACATCTAGTTATATATAAAACCTTTCATCGTAGCCTATTTGTAATATGTTTTTAGAAACAGTAATAAATGTTGTTTAATAAAAATGGTAGAAAAAATAAATGCTCCTGACATGTATATGCAATCACAATTAAAAATTTGTGCAACGAATACAAAATGAACTAAATAACAACAATTGTATCAATCTGAGTTTTATTATTGAAATTTGTTTTATTCAGTAAGCAGGATACAAAGGGTGCATTTATAATAACTAACCCTAATTAACACCATTGTTAGATTACATTTTACATCATTTTATGGGCAACGACTCCACTCGAGGCCTAAACCCCCGATGGGGAGGGGTGGGGGGCACCCTGTATGGTCACCATACCGATTCTGTATTTTTAGAAAATATATACAGGGACTTTAAGAGTAGACTAATATTGTATAAACGTCTTTATGGTCAATAGTCAATATTGTTTATTCATAAATATACATTTTGTACATAAATAGCATCACATAAAATACTTAAAACTATAATATTTACAAGACTTCTTTTAATCCTTAGGCGAGAGCCTATATTAAAAACAAGTGTGTCTGATCTCATCTAGTGAGTAAAGAGATAGGCCTATCAAGTATTCCTTAAGTTTGATCCTAAATAGTTGAGGCTTTTGTTCTTTTAGCGAATTTCCCCTAGAGGGAAGAAGCTATTACCGTAGTCGTCATGGTAAGACCTAGGCCTGGGACCATGATAACTTTTTGTTTTGAGGTCCCCAGATGCCAAAAACAAAATTCGTTCGCTGAGTACGCAGGTTTGCTGCGACGGGGGGTATTTTTAAATAAAATATCTCAGTAAATCAAATTTTACTTTTCACCCATTGCTTTCGGCTTAAAAAGACGAACACTTTGGTGTTTTAGCGAATTTCCCCTATAGGGAAGAAGCTATTACCGTAGGTCTCATGGTAAGATTTAAGCCCGAGACCATGACAAATTTTTTTTTTAGGTCCCTAGATGACTAAAACACTATTCGTTCAAATTTATATATATGTATATATATATATGTGTCCGTGAATGCGATAACTTGAGTAAAAAACGTCCGATTTCGATGAAATTTGGCTCAAATGTGTAAAGTTACATTTATGACTTTAAGTTCGAAAACCAGAAAAATCGGGCCATGGGAAGGGGGGTTTATGGGGGTTTTAAATTTTCCAAAAATCAGTTTTTTGCATTTTTTACCCTAAAATTTTTGAAACACTTAATTTTGGTTTAGACCATGTTATAGAGCTTAAAAAAACAAATAATATGGTATTTTGAATTATTAAGCTAGGTTAAGTGGTTGCGGAGAAAATCCAAAAAAACCTGCTCATAAAATCTCCTATGTTAATCTTATGGGAAAAAGGTTTTTGGCTTTTCCTAAGTTAATTTTAATGTAAACTTCACATTTGCTTTTACCAATCAATTCAGCTCCACAAAACAATCATTTTGGTGTTTAAATTGTGATTCTACGTCCAACCGTTGCAGAGATATTCAAAGTGCTAAACACAGTACGTTGTCCAATGTTATCCTTATGGAGAATAAATAAAATTTGATATCTCCATTATTAATGAATGTATATTGATAAAACTTGGCACGTGGGGTCATGTAGTACTGGTATATTGATATTTGCACAAAAATTGATTTTTTGTTGATTGTCCCCGTAGCAGCGAACCTGCGTACTCTGCCCCCATGTTATTGCATTGGAAATTCGCTGAGTACGCAGGTTTGCTGCGACGGGGGTATTTATCATTTCTCTACGTCAATTGGTTACAGAGATATTGAAAGTGCTAAACACGGTACGTTTTCCAATGTTATTCTTATGGAGAATAAGAAAAATCTTGGCTATTTAAATCAACTTATCCTGACAAAACTTGGTATATTGCTTTATATCGTTGTGGTCTATTGATATTTACACAAAAAACAAATTTTTTGCCGATAGTTCCCGTAGCAGCAAACCTGCGTACTCAGACCCCATGTTATTCTTATTGAGAATAAGAAAAGTGTTATCTCCCTTAATTATGAACATAAATTAATAAAACTTGGTATGTGGCTTAACCTAGTTGAGTTATATTGATATGTATATAACAACATTTTAATTTTCCTTGTTTCAGCAAACCTGCATACTCAGCTGCCATGATATTCTTATGGAGAACAATTAAAAACGAGATAAATAGTTTATTTATGAATGTATATTTGATGAAACTTGGTATGTTGCATTAAGATACATGTATATGCATTCGAAATTCGCTGAGGTTTGCTACTACTTACTGAGGTATTTAATGGTTTGAGGGATATATTTTAGAAAATTATTTCCTGCAAATACTGTTTTTTTTTTAAAAAAGTTCCAAATTGTGGTGTCGAATTACATAATCATGTTTATAGCGAGTGTTGTAATTGTGAGTTTTTAAATATGCATGACTTCGTAAATGGTTATACTAACATTATACAGGGTGTTCATAAAAGAACTCCTTGGTTTCAAGCGTTTATGTTACAGCATTATACATTAAAAACAGTTTAAATACTTATATATTATGAAAGAGTACCTTCTTAAGTTTTTTTGGTATTCAGTACATTTCAATATGTGCTCCATTCGTTGCCCTCGTTACGTCCAAACGATAATCGATCTCTTCCATGTACTCAGTAGCATGTCGGGTGTGATGGCTGCTATGGCTGTGATGATCCTCTCCCTCAGATGTCCAATGTCACGAATTTTCTGAGAGTACACAGTGTTCTTAACATGCCCCCCATATAAAAAAGTCTAGTGTAGTCATAACTGGGCTTCTTTGTGGCCATGCGATCGGCCCGCGTCGTTCGATCCACCTGTTTGGAAAACGCAAGGCTAATGCATACGGACACGGTTGCTGTAGTGCGGTGGGGCACCATCTTGCTGGAAGAAAATCAATCCTTTTTCTTTTTCGATATCATCTATCTGATATTAAATGTCCCCATTAATTATTCTTTCTGTAAAGATGAATGGGCCGACAATACGGTCGTGCATCGTCCACACCAAACATTGACTTTGGGGGAGTCACGTTGATGTTCAATAAATTCATGCGTTGGCTCAGACCTCCATATCCTACAGTTGTGTCGATTTACTGACCCAATAACGTGGAAAGTTGCTTCACCTGAAAACATAACGCTTTCCAGAAAAATTTCATTTTCTTCAATGTTGTTGAGGATTAGGGATGCAAACTCGACTCTTTTCATTCTGTCATTTGGTTTGATTTCATGTAAAAGTTGTATCTTGTATGTGTGGGCCAAGGTCATGCAGGAATGCCAACTGCCAACCTAATATCCTTACTATAAAACATAACAATGTAGCGAACACAACTGTGAAAACCGCATGCTTTTCTGAAGTTCCGTTATTTAATTATGATTTTTTTGAAACCAAGGAGTTCTTTTATAAACACCCTGTACAGTCAAAAATATACAAGACGTAAACGGTGAGAATGTTGAGTCGCTAAAGTAAGCTTTCACTGACTCATTGTGATTTAACTTTAAAATTGCTCTAGTTGCTAACTTTTCCACTTTTCAAATTTTATTCATGTTTTTATGTTTTGTGGCTTCATAAATACATATATATACCTTAGGCTATATGGGATTGTATATGAGACAAATACATTAGCTTCAATACTGCGCAGGGATTACATTCTTCTGATTGCAAAAAGGCTTGAGTTTATTTTGTTTAAAACTATTCTGGAGTGTGAATCCCATGACAAGTTACTAATTAAAGTTAAACCTAAGAACTTTACATCTTATTTGAATTCAATGTTTTTGTTTTTAATTTCAAGAGTTGGATTTATACAATTTTGGTTTTGTCTTGTTTTGAAGCTTACACATTTTGTTTTATCTGAATTTAAAGTTAGTTATATAAGTAAAAAATTCTGCAAGACTTGCCAATTCGATAGATGATAACATTTCAATTTCTTCCTCAGTTTTGCTTGATATTTTCAAGTTAGAGTCATCTGAGTAACATAAACTTGTTATTGGTGAAAATTATAAAAAGTCTTTTATATTCCCTAAGTAGCAAATGAATAATAACGGTCCAAGAATGGATCCCTGGCAGTATAATTTGGCAGTTTAACTGATACGATTTAAATTTGATATGGCTTTTATTCTGATTTAAGACTTAATTATTGTAGAATCATTAGCTTGATTCAATTATTTGTTTTAAAATGGCAGTCATTTAAAAGAATTATACAAAAATAGTAAACCTTTAATGAATTTCCCCTAAATGGAAGAAGCTCATACCGTAGGTAGGATTTAATCCTGAGCCCATGATACATATTCAAATGTAACTAAAAATCTTGTTCTTCAAAATTGTAAACAAAATCTTGGTTAATTGCTGTCATTGCTTGCACATACTGTAATTTTTTGGCTTGTAATATCAAACATTAATTCATTTACCTACAAGACAAATGCAAAACGTAGTCAGAATATTAAATTTCAAGCGATAAAACTATTGTTCTGTTTTCAATGAAATCTGACATTTCCATATGAAACAATGGTGATCAGTGGAAAATTAAAATTAGAATTGTAGGTAATTAATAAATTGTAAATAATTATATATTGCCATTCGGAAGTATTTTATAATTATTTTGTTCTGTATCTATATATATGAAATAAACTATAAGAGGTGCGTGTCTTTACATTATTTTAGCGCTTTATTTTGCTTTAACGAAGTTGTTACACACGACTCCACCGCCGCTGAAGGAGATGTTTGTTGTTTTAAAAACATCTGGTAACTTAAACTACGTAAATTTTATTTTGAAATTGATTAAAATCATCCTTACTGTACTTCAAATTTGTAAAAAATATTGATTAAAACTAGGGAATCCAATCCTGGGATCATGACCGAATTTAGTCTCTTAGCAAATCCCGGGATGCTAGGTTCCAATCCTGGGATTTTCGGGATTATTAAAATATTTCGAAATAGTGATATAAAGAATGTTTTTTAATATTATAAACACAATTAATAATTGAAATTCATTAAAAAACTTTTACCAAAATTTAAAAGTTGAAATTTATTAAATTAATTGACTTCAGTTTAAATAACTAAATATTTTTTAAGATTATCGTTTAATAATACTCATTTACTATATATCAAGTTGCAAGAGGATTATTTGTGTTTTTACTGTTTTTATTAATAATACCAAATCATTTTAGAATGCAGGTTAAGGTTACTGAGTTATATTATACAAGTTGTATTATTTGAGAATCCTTTGTCAAAGTATAATTTATTTTTCATTCTAGGCCTATACAAAATGTTATTAATATTTTATGTTTATGTGCCAAGAAATATAAATACATTTGTTGGTATTTCCAAAATAAACACTCAGTAAAGCTTCATTTTGATATCCAGTTCCATTATTAGACAAGAAAGAACCTAGAGTGTTGGTCCAATAGTTTTATAAATATCTACTGAGCAATAATAGTCCTCATCTTCAGGCTACACTTATGCATGTCATTCACTCACAAGAGATCGTCGAGTATTTAAAACACAATGCATTAAACAAACATGACACAGACACACAAAATCACAAAGAATTAAAAAAACTGCACATTGACATTGACGTTTGGCCAATCTAAATCACGATGACGCGGCGTGGGCGGTTGTGTGCCTATATTGAGGACGAATAGGATCACTGAAGGAAAAAGATAATACAGTATAAACCGTTTAAGTATTCAGAAAGTGACCATGGGCCATACTAACACAAAAGTTAATTTCTCAACATTCTAAACAATGTAAAAAATAATTTTTCACACCAGATATCTGATTAAATAGATTCCAAAAGTGTACAAAATTGCCTAGATAGACTGCTCACAGGCGAAATGTTACGGCCCTTGTTTTAGGGCTCTGGGTTCGAGGGAGGTGTGGCTGGAGGGAGTGGAGGGGGCTCACGACCTTGAGCTACACTGTGTGTGGGGGTGCGCGTGGTGGTGCTGTCCATGTAAGCTTGTGTTAAGGTGGCTCTAAAGGTCCGTGGCCACAGTGGAGTACAACGATCTGTGTCCCACAAAGCTCCACGTAGTTTCAATTTTCACAAGTGGCTGCGCTAGGCGAACCACCCTCTAAACCGGTTTTTCGCATTACTGCCAACCAAAAGGGAATCCATGGATTCGTGGGGAAGTTGAACGAACAACGGTAACTCCCGATGCCGCCAGTGACAGGAGGCAGGCTGATGTCTTGGCTGTCACCTCACTGCTTCTATATTCCTTTAAAATTCTCTTTGAGAATCTCACTTTCGATTTAGCCCCAAACTCAAAATGTTTGTCACGACCATTTTGCATGGATAACAAATGTATAAACATTAAAATGTATGAATGCATAGAAAATTCATGTAGTTCTTATGTAGTTGTCAATAAAAATGTCCGTAGGATATAAAATGTACCCTCTATGATAAAACATGTGAGATTATTTAAAGATTAAGAATAGATCCAAGAACAAATAATAATTGTGAAATTCGATTATATAAATAATAGTTGTAAAATCTTAAGATATTATATAACTTAATTTCGGAATAGTACACAACATTTAAACGTTACAATTGTTTAATATTATGGAATCATTACTCAGATAAATAGTTATCAATCACGTTGTATAAGGGATGAAGAAAAACAAGTTGTAAAGTAAATACCCCCGTCGCAGCAAACATGCGTACTCAGCGAATTTCCAATGCATATATATATGACTCACTACTACATAGAGCTATTTACCAAGTTTCACAAAAATCCATCCATGTATAAGTGTTATATAGCATTTTATTTATTCTCCATAAGAATAACATTAGGGTTGAGGACGCAGGTTTGCTGCAACAAGGAAGATAAGTAATGTGTTTTTTTTACAATTATCAATACAACTGAACCAGGTGAAGCTACATACCAAGTTCTCCCATAAAACCCCCTTCCCATAGTGCGATCGATCTGGTTTTCGAACTTAAAGTCATAATGCTACTCTCCACATGTGTGCCAAATTTCATCAAAATCAGGTGTTTCTTTCAAAAGTTATCGCGGTAACGGACATATATATATATATATATATATATTTGAACGAATAGTGTTTTTGGCATCTGGGGACCTCAAAACGAAAAGTTATTTTGGTCTCGGGCTTAAGTCTTACCATGCCACCTACGGTAATAGCTTCTTCCCTATAGGGGAAATTCGCTAAAACCTGACTATTGCACATAGGTTTTGTATACAGTGTTCTGTAATATGCTACAGAATTTCTGGGATTAGGTTAGACTGCAACATTTAACTGTTAATAAAAAAACATGAAAAGTAGCCCGATGTAACAATCACTAATGAACATTGAATTGGTTGTAGTTTATGGTTTTAAAGATAAAAATTGGCACTAAGATACAAAATACTTCGTTTGGAATTAAAGACATTTCCAATACCCCCATACCCCCGTCGCAGCAAACCTGCGTACTCAGCGAATTCCCAATGCATAATATATGTCTTAATACCATATAAAGCTGCAAACCAAGTTTCATAAGAATATATTCACATATAAGCGATTTTAATTATTCTCCATAAGAATAACATTGGTAATGAGTACGTAGGTTTGCTGAAACAAGGAACAGAAACAATTGGTTTTTATGCAAATATAAATAGAATTTAACTAGGCGAAGCCACATACTAAGTTTCATCAATATTCAATCATAAATAAGCGCTATATAACATTCTAGTTATTCTCCATAAGAATAACATGGGAGCTGAGAAAACAGGTTTGCTGCAACAAGGAACAGAAAAATGGGTTTTTATATAATTATCAATATAACTCAACCAAGTGAAGCTACATACCAAGTTTTATTAATTTATGTTCATAATTAAGGGAGTCATTACATTTTACGTATTCTCCATAAGAATAACATGGGGGCTGAGTACGCAGGTTCGCTGCTACGGGAATAATCAACAAAAAATCATTTTTTGGTGCAAATATCAATATACCAGTACTACGTGAAGCCACACACCAAGTTTCATCAACATACATTCATAAATAATAGAGATATCACATTTTATTTATTCTCCATAAGGATAACATTGGACAACGTACTGTGTTTAGCACTTTGAATATCTCTGCAACGGTTGGGCGTAGAATCACAATTTAAACACCAAAATGATTGTTCTGTGGAACTGAACAGATTGAAAAAAGCAAATGTCAATTTGACATTTAAATAAACTGAGAAAAAGCCAAAAACCTTTTTCCCTTAAGATTAACATGGGAGATTTTATGAGCAGTTTTTTTTGGATTTTCTCCGCAACCACTTAACCTAGGTTAATAATTCAAAATACTAAATTATTTGTTTTTTTAAGCTCTACAACATGGTCGAAACCAAAATTAAGTTTTCTAAATTGTAGGGTGAAAAATGCAAAAAACTGATTTTTGGAAAATTTAAAACCCCCATAAACCCCCCTTCCCATGGTCCGATTTTTCTGGTTTTCGAACTTAAAGTTATGAATGTC
Organism: Allygus modestus; assembly: GCA_963675035.1. Classification (NCBI taxonomy): domain Eukaryota; kingdom Metazoa; phylum Arthropoda; class Insecta; order Hemiptera; family Cicadellidae; genus Allygus; species Allygus modestus. Next base: position 376,547,951 of record OY776111.1, on the reverse strand, counting down.
ATTTTACATATTTGATCCAAATTTCATCAAAATCGGACGTTTTTTACTCAAGTTATCGTGTTAACGGACACATATATATATATATATATATATTAATATATATATATATATATATATATATATATATATACATATATATAAATTTGAACTAATAGTGTTTTTGGCATCTGGGGACCTCAAAACAAAAAGTTATCATGGTCTCGGGCTTAAGTCTTACCATGAGACCTACGGTAATAGCTTCTTCCCTATAGGGGAAATTCGCTGAAAGGTAAAGGTGCACGGCACGGCACCTTTTTTTTAGGGGGGTGGGAACACTAGGCGCTCATGATGGGTCGCGGGGTGCGGGTGGAGTGCGTAATCCGTACTTGTAAAATAAATAAATTGTAAATATGTAATATTAACCCGGCTGATTTTGTTATTTTTTTTGTATATTAGTATTTTAGCGAATTGCCCCTATAGGGAAGAAGCTATTACCGTAGGTCTCATGGTAAGACTTGAGCCCGAGACCGTGACAAATTTTTTTTAAGGTCCCAAGATGACTAAAACACTATTCGTTCAAATTTATTTATATATATATATATGTGTCCGTGAATGCGATAACTTGAGTAAAAAACGTCCGATTTTGATGAAATTTGGCTCATGTGTAAAGTGACATTTATGACTTTAAGTTCGAAATACAGAAAAATCGGACTATGGGAAGGGGGGTTTATGGGGGTTTTAAATTTTCCAAAAATCAGTTTTTTGCATTTTTCACCCTAAAATTTTTGAAACACTTAATTTTGGTTTTGACCATGTTATAGAGCTTAAAAAACAAATAATATGGTATTTTGAATTATTAACCTAGGTTAATGCTCATAAAATCTCCCATGTTAATCTTATGGGAAAAAGGTTTTTGGCTTTTCCTCAGTTAATTTTACTTTAACCTTCACATTTGCTTTTACCAATCACTTCAGCTCCACAAAACAATCATTTTGGTGTTTAAATTGTGATTCTACGTCCAACCGTTGCAGAGATATTCAAAGTACTAAACACAGTACGTTGTCCAATGTTATCCTTATGGAGAATAAATAACATTTGATATCTCGATTATTTATGAATGTATATTGATGAAACTTGGTATGTGGCTTCATGTTGTACTGGTATATTGATATTTGAACAAAAAACAAATGTTTTGTTGGTTGTCCCCGTAGCAGCTAACCTGCATACTCAGCCCTAATGTTATTATTATGGAGAATAAGTAATGTTTTATATCTCCCTTAATTATGAACATAAATTAATAAAACTTGGTATGTGGCTTCACTTGGTTGAGTTATATTGATAATTGCAAAAATACACATTTTTTATCTTCCTCGTTGCAGAAAACCTGTGTACTCAGCTCTAATGTTATTCTTATGGAGAAAAAATAAAATGCTATAGATCACTTATTTATTAATTTATTTGTATAAAACTTGGTAAGTGCCTTTATAAGGTAGTGAGAAACATATACATTCATTGGAAATTCGCTGAGTACGCAGGTTTGCTGCGCCGGGGGTATTTAAGTGTTTTAAAGGCATTATTGGGAAGAAAGTTGTGTATTCACCATGTTGCACCTTCGTTATATTTAAACATTATATTTACATATCAGATAACAAATCCTCCGCTCCCCTCAATTCCAAATTGAGAAGTTGTTTTGACCTTGATCGATTTGTGACAACTTCAGGGTATTCTGATTGGTACCGTATTGCGAGTGAGCTGGATAAAACTTGCAATACTTTGAAAGAAAATTACAATGTTACAATGTTAAAATATCAAGTTACATGATGCAACTAATTGTTTTAACCGGCTCTCTTCGATTATTTTAACGTACTTCCTAGATGAGGAAAAATATGGTTTGGGGATTGGAGAGTATTCAACTGAGGTTTCATCTTTAATTGAAGTTGTAATGATTCAAATTTATTATTGCTATTATAGGTTATAAGGGAGAAAATATGATGCGCCCCCATCCGATTTTGGCGCCCCTTTCGATCGTTACTTGTAAGGTCTACGGTTTTGCGAGAATGAAAAAACATTCTTTTGACCAGACAAAATTATTTAGTATTTTTGGTCCAGGGACTCTTTTTTCGTATTACACTATGTCTATACATGTGAGGGGAGAAAGTGAAACATAGATAATATGATAAAAGGGATAAAGTATGACAATATGATTCATATCAACGTCTACAATCCGCTTCCGCATTATTATCACTAGTAAACAGAAATGAAACATCTTGAGTATGATAACAGACCATGGTTTATTATTATCATCTGTTATAATAATCATGATCCAAACTCTTCCATCCTCATTCCTTGAGGTGTCCACACGACGAAATGGCAATATTTCTGCCTTTTTACACACTGGGGGTATTTTCACTGTCACAAAGATCAACTGATAAACTGAAGGTTTGCGGACAAGGAAAATGCTGTAGGGGATGATCTTCCAGGAAGTGAGGTGATGCACTCCCACCCTTGGTCGAGGGGCGCCTCGTCACCTCTCGGCTCAGTGCTGTTGGAAATCGGCGCGGCCGCCGCGCCGCGTTATACAAGTATTTTAAAACCACACACACTTTTAAAATGACATGAAACAAATTGTGATGAAGTTGGCTAAAGCCACGTTGTACCTACGCCGAGTTACAGTTATGATTGTTAATGAGAAACTTCTTACTATACGGTTAACAAAAACCAATATTAAAAGGATTGCACTTGGTAACGTTAAATATAATTGTTACTATTTGTATCAACTGTAAACATTAATAACTAGAACAATCTTAATTTTTGTAAAAAATATTGTTTAAGGAAGGATTAATTTTATTAAAATTGTTGGTGTATTACAGTATATTAGGTTTAATCATTTAATCATATTGAATGATATTGATCACATTCTTGAACGGTAAAAAGCACAGATAATGTCATTTGAAATTTGATTTAGCTATATCATCAAGAATGACGGTATGGTACGACGGGCCATTGTGTCTTTAGAGTAGTTTGAAGCTAGGACACAGAGGACCTTTCTGGGGAATTACATCCGTCCGATGTCCCAATAGGTAGAGAAACAGAGGTTGGCGACACTGACGAATGTCTCATTGGCGGTGTTAGTTCCATCGCCGCTCGCCAGAGAGTCCTCTGTACGGGGGTGTTTTGCGAAGCACTTTTCAGAAACAACCCTCACAAATTACTCGATTTATGAGATAAATATTGGTTTTTATGAAATCCTGCCTAGCGGGAAATGATCTTGAATAACTAATAAGGGTTTTAAAACAGAAAAACTTTCTAATTTGATCTTAACTGTTTGACATTTACGTAGTAGAAAATGGTCAATTTTCACTGAGTTTAACCCCGAATAAAATATGTATGACAATAACTTAAAACCTTAAAATAACTTTGTTAACCTAGTTAATTTCATGAGAAACATTTTGTCGTTCACTGGAGATCGCTAGGTGCTTTAATAACGTCAGAATTTGAGTAATACGGAGGTGTGTTTTTCAGCCGTTTGGCGAAGGTTTAGAGCCCTCTTAATGACGGCAGATGGCCTACACTGCCCTGGAAGGCATTTTCTAAAATCCTAAGAACAGTTCACAGGCTAAACGGAAAAAAGTTGTAAACATCAAACTAATTCTAGCAAGTAGATCATACTGACCCAATTTGTTTGGTAACCACATTTTTTTTTTAAATCGTATTAATATGATAATTTTTAAGTACAAATTTATTTTTTATTTTATTTTGAAATTAAAATTTACGTGATACAGTAGATTCTCAGAAATCTGGATTGCACTTATCCAGACTCCTGGTTATCCTGACTAATGATCTTGAATTTTTCTTTATATTTTCTGTTGGTAATAAAAAAATTTTAAAAACCGAACTACACGGTTTAGTGCCTTCAGTTTTCACGCAACTATACCACATTACACAAATGTCATATAGTTAGCATCGTCAGGCACAACCATGCCGTTATCGGTGTTTATTATTGTTTAAGTATCCGGTGCGCTGCTCCTTTCAGGTCTTCTCCTATCATGACTCATCACTGACGACGTAAATAAGTAGACCGGTGACAGTTTTTATTAAAATATACTTTTAGCGAATTTCCCCTATAGGGAAGAAGCTTTTACCGTAGGTCTCATGGTAAGACTTAAGCCCGAGACCATGATAACTTTTCATTTTGAGGTCCCCAGATGCCAAAAACACCATTCGTTCAAATTTTTATATATGTGTCCGTAAGCACGATAACTCTCGTAAAAAAGGTCCGATCTTAATGAAATTTGGTACAAATGTGTAAAGTACCATTTATTTGAACGAGTTTGAAAACCAGATGAATCGCACCATCCGAAGGGAGGTTTTGTACCCCAAAAATGTGTTTTTTGGGGTTTTCACATGTAATTTTAATTTAAATCAAATTTTAATTTATACCATTAAATTCAGCTTAAAAAAACAAACAATTTGGTATTTTGATCATTGCTCTACGTCAATTGGTTACCGAGATATTGAAAGTTCTAAACACAGTACGTTGTCTAATGTTATTCTTATGGAGAAAAAGAAAAATTGTATATCTCGCTTATTTATGAACGTAAACTGGCAAAATTTGGTATATGGCTTTATTTGGTTGTGGTTTATTGTTGTTTGCACAACAAAAATTTTCACCTATGGTTCCTGTAGCAGCAAACCTAGGTACTTGGTCCCCATGTTATTCTTATGGAAAATACTTAAAATGTTATATATCAGTTATTTATGAATGTATATGGATGAAACTTGGTATGTGACTTTAGTTAGATGAGTTCTAATGATATTTGCATAAAAACCCATTATTTTGTGTTCCTTGTTGCAGCAAACCTGCGTACTCATCCCCAATGTTATTCTTATAGAGAATAATTAATATTTTTAACATCGCTTGTTTGTGAATATATTTCTTATGAATCCCGTTAAGTGTTAATGTGTTATGTTATATATCAATTGGAAATTCGTTGAGTATGCAGGTTTGCTGCGCCCGGGGTATTTTATGATTTACAGTGTTATATTAAATATTTACAAAGGTACGTACATTTCAATATTTTAGTATTTAAACTACAGTTTTATCATGTTCTCATGTAATAAATGTGTTCCTCTGATAACCTGATGATTTTGTGTTCCGACCATGCTCTTGGTCCCATTTGAGACGGATTAACGAGGTACTCTGTTTTACGGAGTGCTTATAACTTACTTTTGGAAGCTCACTCTTGTATTAGCACATAAACCTAAACGCATATTGTCATAATTGTTTACTATAAAGGCGGAATTTATGATTCTTGCCCACCTCCGGGAAACCCAAATTTTGTTTAATCAGAACAGGCCATCCGCCACAATAGTCCAAATTTCTGAGAGTCTAATGTAATAACCTGAATTCATCACACATAACAGCAAAATTTCATTGAAATTTGACGAATGGTTTTCTTACTGAACCTCTCCCTACATCTGATGGAACCTCTACTTTAAGACCCATATCTCCCTTAATATATAAAATATTTATTTTTTGTTTTCTAATTTTCGTCCTGATTTAAAAAAATTATATTTTCAAAACTGACTCTTCGACTAAACAATCTTAAAAAGAAATACAGCATGAATTAATGTGGCTAGGATTTTAATGAGAATGGATATAGCAAAAGACAATCTTCTAATGATATCTTCGGTTTTACTGCACAGTAGGCTTAAGAACATATAGGCTAGCAAAAGAAATGTAACTTTCAGCATGTCTGAAATTTATATAATAATATATAAGGGTCAAGACAGTTCTGAGGTTACTACTGAGGCTTTGCAGGTGCTATACTAGTACAAAACTAAGGTTTTGGCTAGTTTTTAGCACTTTTGAGGTTTAATAAATCATCTGCCAAATAATTCGGCCAAATAATCTGGTTATCCCGGGCTATAAGCCACTGTAACTGACAGAGTCCCTAGGGCTCTATCACACACGCCTTCATAGTTTGAATGAAAGAAACCTTTATCTTACGAAAGAAATCAAATGAATTAAACAGCTGTTGATACATTAAAAAAACATAACCACACAAAGAACAAAAGTAACATATGCAAAAATGACTACTGGAATTACAAAGCAGTCATAGGTTAGAGATTTTTGTTGGTGGGAGGCACACTTTTCAATATTTCTTTTTCACTTGGCCTATATAAATATAAAACTTGTTTTTAGCATTAATTTATGATTCTATTTTCATACAGTTTGAATATCCTTGCATTTACAGGAAACATCTTAGGAGTTATTGGAATGTTTGACGAAAACAAAAAAATAGCATTTCCTTATTAAAAAGATAAATGCAACCCATTAAATAATCTTAATCAGTATCCTATGTATCCTGTTACTAACACAATAATGAAAGCATAAGAAAATAAAACCTATTCTAATGAGAAGTAAAAATTAAATGACATAATTATTATACCTAATCTATGCTAGTAAACATACAAATTAATTAATCTGTTCCTAATATAACCAGGGAAATTCAGATTGACAAATCAGTACGTATAGCGCGATGCAGCGCTGCCCATGCCCCTCTCTAACGCCGCCTCCCAAAAGAGTGAAACAGAATATGAAAAGGATTGACAATTCTAAAGCATGAGGAGAAGAAGCTTGAGTTTGGGTAGCAGGTTCTACTAGTAACATGAACTCTTTGCGTTCTCTAGTCTCCTGTAAAATTAGGTTTTGTTTAGCTTTTTGCATTACAACAATCAAACTAAGTAAGGTAGAATAAAAAACCTGTTTAAAATAATATATTTATTGCTAGAATGTAACATCTTTCCGCTTATGTTTTTGCCTAGTAGGAGTCTCATCTTCATACTCCACCTCCAAGTGAGGCCTCTTGGACTTCCTGGCAGACTGAAACGCAGTTACGGCTTTCTTGGTCGAAGAGGGTCCTTGCAGCTCGGTCACCTCCTTAAAACAACAAATAATCTTTCATTTGATTGAGTTGAAAATCAACCAATGGAGTCATTTTTTAAATGTGAATTACAGAAGATATCTTACTTTTTTATTTAGAAAAGTGAAGTATTTTGTCTTAGATGGCATTTTTAGTCATGTGTAAAATGATTTTGATGAAGCATGCCGACTCATTGCTACAATTTTGGTCACAAATACTCCTTGTAACTAAACCAAACTAGCTACCATCGTGTCACCCAGTTTCACCAAGGAATAAAACCTGTGGTGTGCTGCATTCTGTGGTTAATCCTTGGAACTTCTACAAATCACCAAAGTGAGTAAAAATACCCCCCGTCGCAGCAAACCTGCGTACTCAGCGAATTTCCAATGCATTGATATGTTTCTCACTAGTACATAAAGCCACTCACCAATTTTGACAAAAATACATTCATAAATAAGTGATTTATTACATTTTATTTATTCCCCATAAGAATAACATTAGGACTGAGTACGCAGGTTTGCTGCAACGAGGAAGATAAGAAATGAGTTTTTATGCAATTATCAATATAACTGAACCAGGTGAAGCTACTTACCATGTTTTATTAATTTATGTTCATAATTAAGGGAGATATAAAACTTTACTTATTCTCCATAAGAATAACATTAGGGCTGAGTATGCAGGTTAGCTGCTACGGGGACAATCAACAAAACATTTATTTTTTGTGCAATTATCAATATACCAGTACAACATGAAGCCACATACCAAATTTCATCAATATACATTCATAAATAATCAAGATATCAAATTTTATTTATTCTCCATAAGGATAACATTGGACAACGTACTGTGTTTAGCACTTTGAATATCTCTGCAACGGTTTGACGTAGAATCACAATTTAAACACCAAAATGATTGTTTTGTGGAGCTGAAGTGATTGGTAAAAGAAAATGTGAAGTTTAAAGTAAAATTAACTGAGGAAAAGCCAAAAACCTTTTTCCCATAAGATTAACATGGGAGATTTTATGAGTATGTTTTTTGGATTTTTTCCGCAACCACTTAACCTAGGTTAATAATTCAAAATACCATATTATTTGTTTTTTTAAGCTCTATAACATGGTCTAAACCAAAATTAAGTGTTTTAAAAATTTTAGGGTAAAAAATGCAAAAAACTGATTTTTGGAAAATTTAAAACCCCCATAAACCCCCCTTCCCATGGTCAGATTTTTCTGGTTTTCGAACTTAAAGTCATAAATGTCAGTTTACACATTTGAGCCAAATTTCATCGAAATCAGACGTTTTTTACTCAAGTTATCGCATTCACGGACACATATATAGATATATATATATATATATAGATATATATATATATATATATATAGATATATATATACATATATATAAATTTGAACGAATAGTGTTTTGGACATCTGGGGACATCAAAACAAAAAGTTATCATGGTCTCGGGCTTAAGTCTTACCATGAGACCTACGGTAATAGCTTCTTCCCTTTAGGGGAAATTCGCTAAAATTACAATATATCTCCTATTACTGATCAATTTCATTAATACTTGATGTGAACTTCACCATTACCGATTTTACGTGGTGCGATCATCTTTTGCAGCTGTTACTACGCGATTTGGCAGGTTGCGATCGTCTGAAGATCGGCGGGGAATACTCGCTCGAACTTTCAGGTATTTTTAAAAACTTTTGAGTTGAGCCGTGTAATGAAATACTCGGACGAAATACACAAATTTTCGAGTACTCGCCCACGTCTAGTATAAGGTTAAATGAATAATCTAACACCAAACTTCGAACAGAGGATTTCCTCTCATAAAACCACTGGTTATAGAAAATTACTCTGCAGTGCCTCCGAAAAGGGATTTGGTTGGATATTTCTGAAAAACCTGATATTTAGTAAATGTACAGAAATTAACTGATTAAAATAGGAAGAAAACATAGTTTTTCTAATCCTGTTTATTAAAAAAAATCAAATTACCTTTTTATGGATAAGTTTTTAAATTGATGTAGTTAAATTGGTATTGACTCACCTCAATATCATCGACATCGGATTCTTCAAAGTCATCCAACGATTCCACTTCCCCGCTGTCTGACACCTGAAATCAATCAATTTGTTATTTTTATTTGAATTTCATATATTTACCATCAGGTAATTTTGTGTACATTGATCAAATACTAAAGTAATAGGGAATATATTATGATTTTTAAGGCACATTTTAAACCAATCAAAGACAAATATTCACCTCACTTGATAAAGTTAAATTGTTTGATGTGTTACCTCATCATCTTCATCCCCGCTCTCGCCCTCCACAAACTCTGGCTGCCTCTGGAGCTCCTTCTCTATCTCAGGGTCCACCTCCTGCAACAGTGCCAAATAACTCTTCCGTTCTACACACTAACAACAAATTATCCCAATAACAACTATAATTTATTCAAATACACTGGGTATTTAATTTAATTGATGAGTGAACAAAATGAGAGCATCTATGAATTAGCATAGTCAATGATTCATTGTCCGTTAGTGTGTGTTTGTGTTTATAATGCAATAACGTGAAAACGGCTGCACGGATCTGTTAGTTACTAAGGACATTCTGTGAAGTGTAAGGCACTGACACTGTCAACAAGTGATCTCGATAAATTTTCCTTTTCAGTACTTATTTTGTTATCTTCCCAGTGTAGGCCTTTATTTATTGAAAGTTGGCCTAGTGAATATAGACAGAAGGGAATGATAAATGCAAAGTATTTAAAGTTAAAATAATTTTACATTAATGGATAAAATGTTTGTTGTTTTGAACATAATATAAATAGAGAATACTTAACAGCAAAAATGCTCAAAGCTCAAGAACTTTGAAAAAATTCGGCACATAGCAGTGTGAATAAACCAACAAAGGCTATCATATTAAAACTAAATGTATCATAGAGACCTGACTTGAAACTACAGTCAATATATCATTATTAATAACATCATATCAGACACATGTCTTGTCTTATTAATTTTTGCTACTGAAAAATTAAATTTGTTATTGTTTTTGGGTTAATGAACTAATTTTAGTAATATAAATATAAAACAATAAACAAATTTACCGCCTCCTCATCCTCTTCGTCTTCCTCCTGTTCACTTTCATCTTCACCCTCCACTTCTTCTTTATCAAGTGCCTTCTCAAATACATTCTGTGGGAAGTTGTAGATGTCTCCATACTGTAAAACAATGACAGAATGTTAAAATATAAAATTTGTTTCAGAATTAAATCAACCTTTTCAGTGTCAAGAGCCGATTTAATCAGTATTTGAGTCTGATACCTAAAAACATAGTTAGTTAGGGGGTATAAGTAATTGTACCGTTAGTAGCATTGAATAATAAAGTAAATGGAATAGCTGCGAAACCTTTATTCTGCAGAAGGTGTTATTGTGATTACGCCAAATCATGTGGAACAGCAGTATGTATTTTTAATAACTATTAGGGGTGTGCAAGTATTCGAACTTCGAGCTTTTTCGAGCCAAATATTGCAGTATTCGGCTCGGCTCGAGATTAGCAAAGAAACTCAAAGTTCGAGCCGAATATTTAAAACGCCGACTAGTCAAAAGAGTTGTTTAGAAAAGTAAATTTAAAGCAAAATCTTTCCAGAATCTATGTTAGAATGCTTGTAGTTTGAATCAGTAGAGCTCCATAACAGATATAATTCAGCAATGCTAATGCTTTCGGTTCTTCCTTTTTAAAACAATAACGAAATATAAAAGTTCAAATATTTTAAACTGTCTTCCTGATTGTTCAATGCACTGGACCTATTTTATCCACGCTCACCATCAATCACATCAAGTGGACATCTACACAATTCTGTTTGTACATTGCAGTACAATGTTGCCGTTGTCCAGTTGAGTTGTGCAATATTTCAAGGTTAATAATAATTAATACAACAATACTACTGCTCCAGAAAAAGTATCCCAGCAAAAAACTAAAATCCATGAAAACACATTTTCTAACTGTTGCAGCGGTATAGTCTTTACTGCAACTTACAATTTCGTACATTACACAATAATAATTTCCTGGCACCTGAAATTACACCTGGCAACACTGTTGATTGTGTACTGTCTTAAGACGTTGAGTGAAGATGGTTTTTTGTAATAATGATTTAGCGTGATCAATGACCGGGGACAAGGTTGTAGGTGATGAACGGCAAAAATCATGTTTTGGTGTGCAGCCGAAATAGTACTCTCCAAAAATTGTATAGTTAAAAAATCGTCAACTAACGTAGCATCTGAAGTTCTTAAAGAGATAAAGCGAATAGAAATACAACTGTAACTATACTGTAGTTGTTAAAGTTAACAATTATTGTCGCTCCACTGTTGTAATACTTTACAATTCAAAATCACTAATTGCAAGATTCACAAGATCAAAGGATTTTATCAAAATTGTTAATGGTTACATCACACACGTTATAATACCGATTGTCATATTATTTAAAAGGTTATACTTCATTATATTCTATGTACGCCTAACCAAGAGCAAGACAGTATCAAAATGGCACAGTGTTTTGTTTTGCTACAGCACAGCCATGCGATTAAAATCATATTGTTAACGCCGCGGGATTGTTTGAATTTGTGAATAAAGTCAATAGAAAGCATTTCATTTTTCAATTCTAGGCTTTCAAATGTTAAATCAGAAATGGAAGAAAAAAGTATTGATGATCCTCTTCCACCAGGAACTTCTGCTTCTGAAATAGAAGGTTTTAGAAGCAAGCAGATATAATATTAGGAATTATCAGTCTAGTTTAGAATTTTTAGTTCTCTTCCTTTATGTTATTGTTTCCTATGTTCCTAATTTTTATTAAAAGACTGTTGGTCATTACTATCAACAATTGGTCTCGATAAATGTTCCTTTTCAGTACTTATTTTGTTATTTTTACACTGTAGGCCTTTATTTAGACCTATTGAAAGTAGGGCTAATGAATATAGAAGAAGTGAATTAAAGATGACCAATATTGAAAGCACGAATAAGATTATCCGTACTACATTTTGGCTCGGGTCATAAAATCACTAACGGTATATTGCGCACCCCTAGAGAAAATTCCCATAAAAAGCTCGGCTCGAGAAAGCTCGAGAACTTAAAAAAAGCTTGGCTCGAGTCAGAAATCACTATTCGCACACCCTAAAAACTATCAATACAGTAGTCCAAATTCAGAATATACACTGAAAAAACTCTTTAGTCTTTGCCTTGTAGGAAGTTTCAAATATATCTAATGAATAATAATATATGTTGTTCAATGAGAAAATGTTTTAACCATAAGTTAATTGACTAAGAGTAAATACTCAATATAGACAAAGAACTAGCCATCTGAAAAGGAGACTACTTAGAAGGGAACTCTCATCAATAAATCAAAAAGATAATTGGAAAACGATCCCGCATGAATAAATAAACTCTCTCACATTCTTTGGTTGTCTCATAAGAATGAATTTACTCAAATGTCATTGGTTTGTAAGCATGTTAAAAGTTCGGCACTTGATGCACGTCATAGTGTGCAACGCCAACTTATATTTAATCTCGTGTTGGCAGCACACCGGTAAGGATGGGTATTTTCATGTCAGCATTTAGCTAAGAATGCAAGCTTTATTTTGGTTGGTAGTAAAGATCCCTCAATCCCGGCCGGCCCCGCATTAATTTTCGACCAACTTAGTCCCTCTAGATGGCAACCCTGGTTGACTACTGCTATATGGATTGTGCTGCTACCTGTTGGCATTTTGTAGAACTACGTCCAGTTGTGTTCTAACGCAGTACAGCCACCCATGTTCTAATTAAAGTTAACTATCCCACATTCACAAGCAGCAAAGTTACATGTCGCCGCTAGCAAGTCAGCAGGAGCAGAGGCCCCTAGTGAGATTATAAAAATTAACTCCCAAGGAATTAAAAATGGAAAACTTGCTAATCATGCAGCCAGTCTCAATTATACACAGAGGAAAAGTGATTAAAGGCTGAAGCTTTACACTGCGAGGCAGAAGGCCCACTTCCAAGACAGGCCTTACAGGGTTTCATATGTCAGTCAACTTGTGTGTGATGAAAGTTAGCAATTGATATAGGGTGGATTACATGGGGCTAAGTGATAAAGTTTTGACACTTCACTAAAAAATGTTGCAGGCTGACTTTAGACTGATCAACGCTGGACTTATTAGATCCATTAAACATAGCTTTTGTTTGTTTTTATTATTTCACTCTAATCTTACCACTCCTTTCTTAAGTCTTTCCATCAATTGTTTCTCAATTGCATTATCCAGCTGTGCAGCAATGAGAGCTTTTTCTTCTCTCCTTCTTATCCTCCTCTCTACTTTTCGCGGCAATGGAACAAGCTTCTTTCTGAAATACAGATATCGGATAAAGTTATTTTCTGCAATACTTACTAATAATAAAACTAATATGGTTAGTTTTTAATAAGTCCATTTTAGAATCAATCTCAATAGAACTGAATAATAACATTTAGATTTTCATATAATTCTAATTAAAAATATATTATATTTAACTAATTATAAAATAACAGACTATAAAATAACAAGACAATCAACACAAAATAAATTTAAAGTTGTTGTTAGTTATTACTGATACTGAATTTGAACTGAACTGATACTGAACTGTTGTTTATGTTGCACATGAAGACTGCAAGAAGACTGATTAGAGACTGACTGGTAGGCAAATAACAGCAGAAAGAGTATGTTTTAGGCCTGATTAAGAGCTGTAGACAAGCCTACTTTGACTTTTGCAGCATGTACATAAATATTGTAATTGTTTGGGTTTATGAAATAAAATAAATACAAAATGCAAACCTAAATTTTCCTCTTGCTTTATTAATTGGACTAGCTTCCATCGTACCCGGGTATAAAACCTGTGGTGTGTGCTGCATACTGTGATTAACAGGTGGAACTACTACGAATCATGATCAGCTGTTTAAGTTTTCATCAGCACATACCAAAGTGAATGTCCATAAGAATAACATTGGATTGGAACTTTGACTCTCTGTGGGGCGGAGCCCTATGGGAATTTCTTAAAATCCTTTCTTAATGGTTACCTACGTTATGGAAAAAGTATACGTGCCAAATATCGTGATTGTAGGTGGAGAGGTTTGGCCTGGGGATGATCGGCTTTTGGATGTCCATATGAATAACATCGGGTTGGAATTTTGACGCCCCGTGGGGTGGAGTCCTATGGGAGTTTCTTCAAATCCTTTCTTAGTGGTTACTAGGGGTGTGCGAAACTTCAAAACTTTGAGTTTTTGGCCGAGTATTTCAATGTTCGAACTCGACTCAAAGTTTTTAAAAATACTCTAAAGTTTGAACAAGCATTTCCCGCTGATTTCCGGGCAATCGCTAACGATTGGGACTGGCCAAATTGCGTAGTTAGACCGCAAATGGTGATTGCTTCACGTAAAATTACGACGGGAAACATAATATCGACCAAAAAAATGATGGCTGGATCACGTAATAAAGACTGAAAATGACGACGGTTTACATAATATCGGCAAAAGTGGCTACTGGGCCACTTAATATCGGCCATAACTAACGATTTTGTCATCTAATATTGATTGTAAGTGATGTCCGGACCAGGTGATATTGGCCAAATGTCAAGCGGACCGTGTTTTATCGGCTGGAAACAAATGTCAAACCGGGTTTTGTTTGTCAATACCTAATCTAGTTTGATTGTACTGGCCAAAAATTTGTATTGCTACTCATGTATTAGTTAAAAACCATGATTAGATTATCAAATCTGGAGTGGGATCTAAATCCCATTACACTATTTGGAACTACCAACTGATGGCAAATACTCGATCGAAAATATTTGGCACTGCTCGACTTGACTCTACTAGATTAAAAATTCACTACTCCTAGTGGCTACCTACATTACATGCCAAATTTTGTTGTTTTAGGTTTGGCCTGGGTAATGATCAGGGTTTTTTATTTGTAGATATAGATTATGGATTTATTTTTTTATAAATAACCTGAGGTAATGTCAGTCTTGCTGAACTAAATTGTGGCATTAGGCATGTGGCATTATTACAGGCAGAAGAGCTATTCACGGCCAAATCTAACTACTTGTTTATTTAATAAAATTAACTGCTATAGTACTCAAGTTTCACCCCAGGATTTCAGCAGTTGTATGAACGGCAAGTAATAATCAGTTCAATAAAAGTAGATGTAAAATCAAATGATATTGGACCTTTGAAGGCTGATTGGGTGGAGCCCTAAGGATTTTTGAAATGGACTTTTTGCCTGTGTGCTTTAGGAGTTATTGCTTCTTCCTACCAAATTTTAGTTTCATCAGTGAAGTAGTTTGTCTATGATGGATCAAAATACCCCCGTAGCAGCAAACCTGCGTACTCAGCGAATTTCCAAAGTATCTTAATACCACATAAAGCCACATACCAAGTTTCATCAATATACATTCATAAATAAACGATTTATGACATTTTAATTATTCTCCATAAGAATAACATGGCGGCTGAGTATGCAGGTTTGTTGAAGCAAGGAGCACAAAAAAGGGGTTTTATACAAATATCAATATAACTCATGTAGGTAAAGCCATATACCAAATTTCATTAATTTATTTTCATAATGAAGGGAGATAACACGTTACTTATTCTCCATAAGAATAACATGGGGCTGAGTACGCAGGTTTGCTGCTACGAGAGCCATTTGTAAAAAATTGTTTTTTTGAGCAAATATCAATGGTCCACAACCAGATAAAGTCGTATACCAAGTTTCATCAGTATACATTCATAAATAAGCGAGATATAAAATTTTTATTTTCCTCCATAAGAATAACATTAGACAACGTACTGTGTTTAGCACTTTCAATATCTCGGTAACCAATTGACGTAGAGAAATGATCAAAATACCAAATTGTGTGTTTTTTAAGCTGAATCCAATGGTAAAAACTAAAATTTGACTATTTCCAAAATTGTATGTAAAAAATTCAAAAAACCCATTTTTGGGGTACAAAACCCCCCCCCCAAAATACCCCTTCGGATAGAGCGATCTGGCTGGTTTTTGAACTTAAAGTCATAAATGTTGCTTTACACGTTTATACCAAATTTCATCAAAATCGGATAATTTTTACGAGAGTTATCGTGCTCACGGACACATATATATATATATATATACAGTTTCGAACGAATGGTGTTTTTGGGGTCTGGGGACCTCAAAACGAAAAGTTATCATGGTCCCGGGCCTAGGTCTTACCATGCCGACTACGGTAATAGCTTCTTCCCTATAGGGGAAATTCGCTAAAAACTCCATCAATTAGATCTATCATCCTAGAATTATTTTGGGCAACATTCACCACAATTATCAGTGCTGGATCCAGTCCTCAAGAGTTAAAAACATACACACACACGACACAATTATAACTGATTGAAATGTAAGTTTTTTGTTTCTTTTTGTAGTGACGTTTTGAAAATGAAAATAAAACACATTCGCTTTATCAAGCCCGGCCGGAAGATGTTAGATGAAGGATAAACGTACTTTGCTTATTTTTTCTCCATCAGCAATGCAAACATTGGATGAAGAGATGCACTAGGTTGGAAAATACTGTTTTTGTCTACGGCCATTCTCACTGCTTCTACGAAATTACGCTGCTTCCACTTATCTTCCTGAACCACAATGCCTGCTAATGACCAATTAATACTAAATTCTGTCAACATATATAATCACCAATTTTTGGGATGAGCTTTTGAAAGCAATTTTTTCTGTTCCCCAATCCTAACTTCTGCTTGTCTAGATGTTTGTTTATAATCGTTATTCCCACAACTGCAAGGAATTTTGTAAACCATGTTTTTTGTCTTTTGTATTCCATCGTTAGGCCTTACTCTAGTTAATATACTCCGTAGATTCCTCGTATTATTAAAAGCTGTTCTTATGCCAAATTTATTAACTTATCCTACGTATTCTCTTTAAAATAATACTTTCACAAATGGTACAACCACAGTTGTTAGCATTTTTGGGATTGTCCCAGAAAAAAAAATAGATTTTCCTTTTTTTGGGCCGACCTAGTGCATCGCTTCATCCAATGTGTTTTTCGCTGTTAGAGAAGGAGCTACGAGACAAAATAATCAAAGAAAGTACGTCTATCTTCCTCTCCAACCTACATCTGATAACGACGATAACGCACCGGTCAAGTCAATCGCATCAAGGTGCTTTGAGAGACTCTATGGCCACCTTACATCTTCTGGCCAGTCTTGTTGAAGTGAAAGTGTTTTTTTAATTTGCAAAACGTTAACTAAAACAAACAAAACAAAATCAGTGTGTCTTATCCAGTTCTACTGGTGTTGTTTGTGTGTCTGTTTTTAATTCATGGGGACAGGATCCAGCACTGATAATTGTGTGGAGTGGTGATAAAAATAATTCTGGATAATATTACCTCACCAAAAAAAATCATGTCATTCAAAATGTAGACTATTCATATTAGAAGTATGACTTAGCCTTTGCAGCTTTTATGACTTTTGTAAAGCTTTTCTTTGAATGCTTGTATATTTTAGACCATCTCCTATTTTAATTTGTCCTTCAGAAATTGAATATGTTACTGTACATTATTTATTGCCACTATCCCTTGTATGTTTATATCAAATGCACTCAAATATTGAAGGAAAAAAAAACATATGTTGCTGGAATACCTTTGTTACAAATTATAACTATTTATAAGAGTGTTTTGTTCTGCAAGTCTAAAATGTTGTCAATATCAGGGAGGAGTGTGGTGACAGCAAATTGCCAACCTAAACCGAGCGGTAGGGGATTTGGCGACCAGAAGTATACAAGTGTACTGTGAGCAGGGGGAAGCAGGGGGCTACAAATGAAATTATGCTTCACAAAGTTATAGCCTAGCCTAATCGGTGCTGTATAAGTTGGTATTTCATGCACAACTGCAAAAGCAACAAAATATATTTGTCCATTTAAAAGTTTAATGACAAAACAAATGAAACTATATACTTACTGCCTCCTTAGCCTTAGCTTTCTCATCCGAATCAAGTATTGGGTTATTTTCACAAATCTCTGTTTGCATTTGGACTTAACAAACTGAGGCCAAAATAGTAGATTTTCATTTATCTGGAAGATTGCCTTTTCAAAATTTCTGGACAGCTTTACTCGTTCCCATGTTTTTCTTGGAAAGGCAGACCTGAAAATTTAAAATGCACATTAACATTGTACATATACTATGTAATATTTGTAAATCAAGTACTAGTTTTTACATCCATGGGACTAATTTAAACACAACTGAAATTAAGATTTAACTTGTTTTGGTTGTTACAGCTATATTGATTTTGAGCATGAAATTCAGCAACTTAAAATAATTTAAGATTTGAGAATATTTTATAAACTGATATACCTAAAGTAGTAGTCTCCCACTTACTTAACCTGTCCTATGTCCTGTAGATAAAATAAATATCTGAAACTAAAATTTTAAAATTAAGTAGTTGATGAATGAAAATAAAGTGACTGACTTAATTGTTGGTGTTGGTGGGTTTATGTTATTTAAAAAATGATTCTGGACATTTTCCATCACTAAATAAAATACCCCTGTCACAGCACACCTGCATACTCTTACCAAGTTTAATACAAATTCATAAATAAATAAGTGATATATAGCTTTTTATTCAATCTCTATAAGAATAACATTAGAGGGCTGAGTACGTAGGATTGCTGCAACAAGGAAGATAAGGAATGTGTTTTATGCAATTATTAATATAACTCAACTAAGTGAAGCTACATAACAAGTTTTATTTATTTAGGTTCATAATTAAGGGAGGTACCAAACTTTACTTTTTCTTCATAAGAATAACATTAGGGCTGGGTAGGGTTGGCACTACTGCCGTGGTTCTGATAACAGCTACTCTACGTAGGCTGCCGTGTTTATTTAGGATTATGCGGTAATTAGCCAGTGCTAGGCTTATCTCGAGGACTGTGCTAGTGTATTTAGTTCGGCCTGTGAGTTACAAAGTTATAATTCTACTCTAAATAACTTGTAAAAGTTTATGCTTCGTGATTTAATTTGCCCGTGTCAGAACGCGTGGGCTGCGAGCGTGTTGCCGCGCACGTTTTTGCTGTGGCGTTGTGTGACTTAATACTTGTAGTGGGAGTTTTATCCCACTCATGACTGAATCCAAAATTTCTAATTATTTTATTCCTTTATCTACGAACAGAGTGAAACGCAGTAAACCGGATTCGTCTCCTGAAATAGTTGATCACCAACGTGATTCGTCTGCAGTGATGGAGAACGAGAAGGTGGGGGACCTGACGCGCGGCCAGCTAATGGCGGACATGACTGCAATACTCAGTAATCTTTTGGATCAAAAACTCTCCAATTTGGCTCCCAAGGACGATATAGCAGTGGTGTCCAGAAAAATAACAGAATTGGAACAAGAAAACGTGTTGATGAAAGTGGAATTAGTGCGCCTTAGGGAACAAGAAAAACTAATGGAAAATAACTAGTAGATCTAGAAGGTAGGTCTAGGCGCAATAATTTAATATTTAAAGGCCTAAAATGGACCGGAAACAATCCAGACCATAGACAGCTAATCAGGCAGTTTTGTTTAGAAGAGGTAGGTTGTGATAATGGGCTGTGGGTTAACCGGGCTCACCCTCTTGGTCGCGATAAGAGCCTAGTGATTGTACATATTCCTCAAGACGTGGACATAGAATATATATTGTCTTGAGCCTACTTATTTAAAAGTAAAGGTTATGCTGTGTTTAGAGATTTCTCGGTGGAAATCAGGAAAAAGTGGTCGTTTTTACTCGCTGTTCACCAGGAGGTAGAGAGGAGCTGTGGGAGGAGGAAAATGCCGGTATATTTTGATCATCTGAGGATCAATGGTGTGTGCTTTACTTGGGAGGAGGATGGGCTAAGAGCCGGTGCTCAAGACGGGTCTGAAAAGTTGCAGGAACTTTTGAAACATGATTTTAGAGCTTTCCTCAGGACATTAAAGGATAGGGGACCGAGATCTACGGGACCAGTGAATGTGGAGCCAGTCAGGACGTCACAAACCAATGGGACAAGTGGCGCAGAGAACATCACGATGGTCAATCAAGGTGAGAAGGCGGCGACGACAACAACGGGCGCGCCTGAGAGCTCCAGCATCCAAGCAGGGCGCTGAGGTGGCAGCGCCGGCCCTCCAGCACCTGGACAGCGGTGGTCAACGGACTCTATTCTGGACACTAGCCACGCAGCAGTGATTAATGTCCTTAGTTATAATGTTTGTGGTTTAAGAAATAAGGTCAGTGACGATACTTTCATTAGTTTAATTAATAAATATGACTTAGTTTTCCGTTTAGAAACATTTGTCTCATACAAAGATTAAGATTTAATTTTGAAGTATTTTAAGAATTTTGAAGTGCACTTTGAGTTAGCGAAAAGAACGGCCAATTTTGGTAGGAGTATAAGAGGGATGGTGTTACTCATTAATAAAGGGATCTCATTTAAAGGGGAAGATTGGTTTTGTCTTACAAGACAATATTAAATTGGTTCAAGTTGATGTTAACAGTAATGATAGACTGTTATTCTTACCTATTTATCCTAATTTTAATGATTGGGATAATGATTTTTCAGATTTAGCATCTTTTCTTAACCATACTGATTTAAATAATTTAATCGTTCTAGGGGATTTGAATGGACGAGTGGGTAAAGAGCAAAATTTGCCTAATGATATATAGGAAATTATAGGATATATATATAGGATTTATAGGATTTAATAACAATGTTAATCATGTAAAAAACTCCAAAGATGAAATTGTAAATGTGAGGGGCAGGAAAATATTAGAACTATTTTATGACGTGGGGATGATTATTGTTAATGGTAGGTGTAAAGGTGACAGTTTTGGCGAGTTCACTTTTATCGGCGGTTCAGGCTGTTAGGTGACTGACATTGCGGCGGCCTCAATATATTATATCTCTCGTGTAAACAAGTTTGAGGTTTTAAGCTTTCCGGGCTCGGACCATATGCCGGTGCGATCACTTTAGAGGTGCCACTTTCTGTAGCAAGGATTACGGATTAAGGACAAAATAGTATTTTACGTTTATTGCCAAAGCTCAAATGGACGGGCAATGACGAAAAAAATTACCGTGCAAAGATTTCCAGAGAAATCAAATCGACCTGTTTTACCAACAATAGCCAAGAAAGCATTAACGGGATGATTGATTGTGTAATGAAAGCGGCAGATTTTAAGCCTAAATTAAATGGCAAAAATCTATTAATAACAAACAACCCTGGTTTGATTTTGAGTGTCTCAACCTTCGAAAACGGTTTTTTAGGCTATTAAATTCATTTAGAAAAACTAATAGTGTAGCTACAAAAATGGCGTATTTAGAAACTAAGAAAAGTTTTTCAGCCCTATGTAAAGAAAAAAAATCGCATTTTAATAAAGTTATAGAATCTTTAAGTATGGTGTCAGATGCTAAAAGTTGTTGGTAGGCGATAAATAGTTTTAAGATAAAGAACTGTAAAGAAATCGGAAAAATTTTAGCAGCTCAGTGGGTAAGGCATTTTAAAAATTTGTTACACCCGCCTTTATCTGCGCCCGCGATAAACTATGCGGAACCATTCATATCGGACGAGATAATAGACGCGGTTTCTTCACTGAATGAATTAAAAATCGTTTTAAAGAAGGCTAAGAATAACAAAGGGCCAGGATTAGATAGAGTGCCTTACAAATATTTTAAAAATAGCCCTGACACTTGCCTTCAAAAGTTATTATCTATTTACAATAATATTTATAAAGAATGTAAAGTGCCCGCAAGTTTTAAACGATCTATAGTGTTTCCTTTACACAAAAAAGGGGATATTAATAGGTACTGTTGATAATTACAGCGGTTTATCCTTCATCGACTGTGTTGCTAAAATATTTTTGAGTCTAATAAATAATAGAATATGTGAATGGGCGAACAGGCATGAAGTGATTACAGAATTTCAGGCGGGGTTCAGTCGGGGTTACTCAACAATAGACAATATTTGTAATCTAAATGAATAGGATTCATTTACGGCTTGAACAGAACAATAAACTTTACAGTTTCTTTATTGATTTTTCAGCGGCATTCAATTATATTGACAGACGAGCTTTAGTTTACAAACTTACCTGTCTTGGTTTATCGACGCGAATGGTACATGCGTTAAAGGACTTATATACTGGGACCACTTCTTGCGTGTGGTGCCATGTTGGCGTAACGGATCCTACTTTGTTTAGTTTGTTTGTTAATGACATGCCAGATAGTTTGGAAGGAGGTTGCATTTTTGAAGGACGAAAAAATTAACATGCTAATGTATGCAGACGATATTATTCTAACAGCACCAACCGCTACTGTTCTTCAACACATGATTAATAATCTTGAAAGTTCTTGCATGACATGGAGTTTAAGGGTCAATTTAAATAAATCAAAAATTATGGTTTTCAGAAAAGGAGGAGGTTAAGTATGAGGGACAGTTTCTATTTTGGGGGAGAAAAAATTGAAGTGGTTAATAGATACACATATTTAGGAGTCACTTTCACCTCGTCAATATCATGGAGGTTGCATTTAAAAGAAAAAGCTTTTGCGGGAAAATTAGCTATTAATTCGGTTTGGAAAAATTTAATAAATAACAATAGGGTTCCGTTTTGTGTAAAATGTAACTGTTTTAGTTCAGTTATAAAAGCTACAGTTTGCTACGGGGCGCAAGTCTGGGAATTCAGTGAAAGTGAATTCGTAGAATCGGTGCAAAAAGTTTTTATAAAACGATTGTTTAGATTACCCCAAACTATGTTTTGTACCTTGAAACCGGTTTTGACAAAATTCAATTGTTCACAGCTCAAATGAATATTAATTATTTAGTAAAAGTAGCAAATATGTCAACCAATCGTTTACCTATAAGAACATTTTTTGGTGTAAAGAATGGAAACAAATGGGACAGAAGTATGGTTTAAATATTGAGTTTAATATGGGAGACCCTTTTCAAATTCATTCACAACTAATGCAGGTTCTGGAGGCAGCGAGATTACGATGGATAGCGGATTGTCAAGGCCGTGCAGCGACATCGCAATTTCATGAACAATATCGCGTGCTTGACCTTGAACTTGGCGAAAGGGGCTTCCTATCTGATAAAATTTATAACTTGGACATTATTTCTTGGGCTATTAAAGCAAGAGCCGAGTTCATTAACCTTAATTTTAAACCTTGGATTCCAGACAACAATTATATTTGCTCACTGTGCAACTCGGAAGAAATTGAAAATGTTTTACATTTTGCTGCAAAATGTCCACTTTTCTCAAATATACGATGGGTTTGGTTTGAAAGGGTACAATATCAAATGAGGAATTCTTTGAATATCTTAATGGGAGGGATTGGCGCAAACTAGGTTAATTCTTCAGAGATTCTTGGAAATATACAAAATATATCATTAATAAATTTAATTTTTGATTTCTACTTTTGTAAATAAGTCAAATTCAAAATTTGAATAAGCAATGAGGCTGTTACTCAAACTAACCCATTGGCGTAGACATACGAGCTGGTCTCGTTCCTTACTTGTTAACCTGTGAATTGGAGTATAAAATTGGTGTTTTTAAATGGATTAATGGCGTATTTTAATTAAAATATTGTTTTCTTTCAGTTTAGAGAGTCGCATTGGCACACACACAGTAGACATAAGTAAAAATTAGCAAAATCAGTGTTGACCATGTGCAAGTCTCAAAGAATTAACTAGCGGATAGAACTGTAGATGCCCGCGGTCATTAGTTACATAGTTTGCTACTAGAGTGCAGCACCAATCAATTCCCGTTATAGGCTACTGCAAATAGAATAAAATTACTACCTCAATGGGTTAATACTTACGTAACACATTTATTATATTTACAATATAATGATTGTAATATGATGATTGTAATTAAGAACAAAATGTATACGAGGATTTTTGGTAATTATTTAACAAATTAAGGAATATTCAATACATTTGTCAAATATATAATAAATAATGAATATCTATTGTATGGAGTTTTAGAAAGATACATTTACAGTTTATAGTAGGTGTAAATAATTTAAAGGGTGGTAATAAATGTTGTTCTTTGTGGCTTAAGCCAGTAGTTGGTTGAATCTTTTATTATTAAAATTAAAAATGTATAGCGTTGTGTCTGTTAATTATTAATTTTATGTTACTATATTTCCTTTTACTGTTATTATTTATATTAAATGGTTCTTTGTAGTGCTCGAAGGGCTATATGTTTTACTTTATCTAAGAGATATGTATCGCTATTTTTAACTTATTACATGTGCCAACCAAGCCGACAGTCTGGTGACTATGGCTTTTAGTGCAATGAAGATGAACTGGAAAATATAATTTGATTTTGTGAATGTTTTATATGAGTTCAAAAGCATTGTAATGTTATTTTCACAATTGTATAATAAAGCACTTTTCTTTCTTTCTTTCATTAGGGCTGGGTATGCAAGTTCGCTGCTATAGGGACAATCGAAAAAAAAATCGTTGTGTAAAAATAATAATATACCACAGGGTGAAGCCACATAGCAATTTTCATCAATATACATTCATAAATAATTGAGATCTAACATTTTATTTATCCTCCATAAGGATAACATTGGACAATGTACTGTTTAGCACTTTAAATATCTCTGCAACGGTTGGACGTAGAATCACAATTTAAACCTCAAAATAATGTTTTTTGGAGCTGAAGCTATTGGTGAAAACAAATATGTACAGTTTTCAGTAAAATTAACTAAGGAAAAGCTAAATACCCCCGTAGCAGCAAACCTGCGTACTCAGCGAATTTCCAATGCATATATATCTTAATACCACATAAATCCACAAACCCAGTTTCATCAATATACATTCATAAATAAACGATTTATGACATTTTTATTATTCTCCATAAGAATAACATGGCGGCTGAGTATGCAGGCTTGCTGAAGCAAGGAACACAAAAAATGAGGTTTTATACAAACATCAATATAACTCAAGTAGGTAAAGCTACATACCAAGTTTTATTAATTTATGTTCATAATTAAGGGAGATAATAGGTTACTTATTCTCCATAAGAATAACATGGGGTTGAGTACGCAGGTTTGCTCCTACAGGAACTATCGGCCAAAAAATGTTTTTTAGTGCAAATATTAATAGACCACAACGATATGAAGCAATATACCAAGTTTCATCAGGAAAAGTTGATAAATAAGTGAGATATACAATTTTTCTTATTCTCCATAAGAATAACATTGGACAACGTACTGTGTTTAGCACTTTCAATATCTCTGTAACCATTTGACGTAGAGGAATGATCAAAATACCAAATTGTGTGTTTTTTTAAGCTGAATCCAATGGTGAAAACAAATACTTGACTTTTTCAAAAATTATTTGTAAAAAATTCAAAAAACCCATTTTTGGGATACAAAACCCCCCCCAAAATACCCCTTCGGATGGAGCGATATGGCTGGTTTTCGAACTTAAAAGTCATAAATGCTGCTTTACACGTTTATACCAAATTTCATCAAAATCGGATCATTTTTACGAGAGTTATTGTGCTCACGGACACATATATATATAAATAGAGGGAAGCCGTCTAGGTGTCACCCCGACAACCCGTCACCTCGGCATTTTGGCCACAGGCGACAACCTGTCACCTCGTAAAAATATACCGATGCCGACAAGGTGTCACCCCGTCAAGTTGTCACCTCTTTTATAGAGGTGATTGTTTGTCGTGTGCAGAGACGACAACCTGTCACCTCGCACGCTTGCGTCAAGGTGTCACCCCGACAACCCATCACTTTCTCTACTCCCAGGTGACGATCTGTCGTCGCCGTTCACGACAAACCGTCACCTCGCACACTCGCGTCAAGGTGTCACCACGACAACCTGCCACCCCGCTCTATCTGTTTCCGTCTTCTTATAACGCAAAAGTTAGGCTTTCTCCACTTGGCTTATCAGCGCTACCATGCTTAAAACAAATAATAAACTTTTAAAAATTATAAATTATTCATGTTTAATCTTCTACCGTATTTAAAACTACATTAATTTAGAGGCAAGGTCGTGTCTCGTCGCCAAGTCCACCAGCAGACGACGAGCGAACGACGACGCGACGTAAGTAACTATTAACACGAAGGAAAATGAGGCGATTTTTCGACCCATCAAAAAAGAAATTTAAAGCCCTAATTTGATCTAATTCTGTTTTAACACGTTAAAAAACACCAAAGTATACGACAGTTTGTTTTAGAATGGTATAATAATCGAGAAATAAACGTTTTAAGTAGCGAAAAAAATTACAAGTTTCGTAAATTTTGATCGAATCTTCCACCTCGATGTTCAGAAAGCCTAGCGACTTTATTTCTCATCAATCCTAAATGAAATTTCAAAGTCACTCATATTTTTTCTCACAGAAGTGCCTTATGATACTATGAATAAAGTTTAAAATCGAAATATATTAAAAATAATCACTTAAAAATTTTTCATTTCAATTTTAGTTGACTTTTAAAACGTAAACAAAGAAGATGACACAAAGAGTAGGTTTCGCAAGTAAAAGGCTGAAAAAGCTGACACATCAGGATTTATATATTCTCTGTAACCCGTGCAAAGATCAAGTATGTTTTCAAATAAATTTATGATATGCTAGGAATTGTATCTTTGTGGCTACAAATAAAATTTTAGATTGGCTTCATTCGACTTTTAAATTTAAAAATCCTATTACTTTAAATGAACAATTTTCGTAACTTTGTTTCAGAAATCTCAACTCCAAAAAATTATATCTTAAAGAATAGCGTGTAACGTCTTCATGATAGGTAGTCGTTTCATAGTCCTCATAAGCCATCTTAATAAACCTTTATAATAATAGCGTCTTAATTTTTTAACATACCAACTGATAAAACTAAATAAGTAATAACTGTAATAAAGCATATATGTTGCAGTTTTACCTTATAATTTATTCTTTGGGGTTTCGTCTTAAAGGCAACAACAAGAAACTGATTTATAACCTCAGTTTGAGCGTGTGCGTAGCCACGGGAAACTGCTAGTAGGCCTAATCGTATAACGGGTGGTCCAAAAATAGCGCTCACATTTTGTTTTGTGACAGCACAGCTATTTCATTGGTTAGAGAGATGATTTTTGCGGTGAATGGTTCTTTAGATACTACCATTTTTTCATATCAGTGGTTTCAACTATTCAAATTTTCTCATGAAGGCGGCATGGAAAATAAATAATATGTAAATTCTATGCGAAATATGATTTGCGGGATTGGTCAAATTCTCACGATAATCAATCACATCACTTTGAATCTAGCAATACATAATGACAAACTCAACAACATTTCGACAGTCCCCATCTAGTAATGGAAAAAATGCAATGATATAGACACAAATGAGTACGCGTGAGTACGCTTTGAAAACTGTCTTGCCTTATGCGTATAAACCAACTGCAGCTTGCACATGAAACACATTTTCATTATGGTCACCCCCCCAGTGAGACTTATTTTTAACTACTAAGGGGATTGTGTTCAATTTTTTCGATGATGTTTTGACAAAATTGCAAAATTATTTCTATAATGACTACTTCTGCGATATTGCGAATGTTTTTACCTACCTTAGAATTATTATAAACATGACAAAAAGTATTGAAGCGAGCTGAAAAATACGTTTAGTAGAATTCACGCATTATAAATTTTTTATGCCGCCTCTATTAAGAAAGTTGAAATAGTTTAAAACCACTGATAGAACCATTCACCACAAAAATTATCAGCGGTTTTGTTGGACCATACCAAGTATAAAGTCTAAGAAGCTGTCTATATTGCAGTGTTAAACGAATTGATTATGTGTGCAAATATGTAATTTTAGTTCAAAGGGAGGAGCCTATCGGGGTGGCGATTTGCTGTGGTGTCAAGTTGTCGGTTGCATCGACGTCAAACTGCCACCTCTCACGCTCGCGTCAAGGTGTAACCCCGACAAGGTGTCACCTCCTCTCTTTGGAGGTGACGATTAGACGCCTCCGTACACGACAACCCGTCACCTCGCACGCTCGCGTCAAGGTGTCACCCCGACAACCTGTCACCTCCTTCAAATGGTGACGGGATGGCGGGGACGATGCGCGTCAACTTGTCATCTCAAAACCTGTTTTAAAAGGTGATGGTTTGTCGGGGTGACAGGTTGACGGGGTGAAACCTAGACGCGGTCCCTAAATAGATATATATATATATACAGTTTCGAACGAATGGTGTTTTTGGGATCTGGGGACCTCAAAACGAAAAGTTATCATGGTCCCGGGCCTAGGTCTTACCATGCCGACTACGGTAATAGCTTCTTCCCTATAGGGGAAATTCTCTAAAACCGGTTTCCCATAAGATTAACATAGGAAATGTTATGAGTACGTTTTTTACCTAGGTTAATGATTAAAAATACTAAATTATTTGTTTTTTAAGCTACATAAAATGGTTATAATCAAAATTGAGTGTTTTTTTATCTTAGTGTATAAAATGCATAAAACTGATTTTTGGAAAATTTTAATCCCCTATAAAACCCCCTTCCCATGGTCCGATCATTCTAGTTTTCGAACTTAAGTCATAAGTGTTTCTCTCCAAATTTCATCAAAATCAGGTATTTCTTTTAAGATTTATTGAGGTAACGGACATATATATAAAAATTAATTTTAAAGAATGGTGTTTTGGGCACCTGGGGGCAGGTAATAGTTTCTTCCCTATAGGGGAAATTCACTAAAAATAAAAAATAAACACTTGTTTTTCTTATTTAAGGATGAGCAAATGTCCTCAATAATTTCTTAAATAACATAAAGACATACAAAACAGAAAAAATCCTTAAAAATGATCTAGCAATCCTGAAAGCTGCTAGCTGAATCCAACCCCTTTGAAAACTGAAGCTGTTTGCTTCCACTTTAATAATGGATTTGTTAAAAATGGGCTTGATGTTACTCTGACCAGGGTTCTCAACCCGGGATCCTGGTCAATTTTGGGTAGCTGCATATACCAGGATTTTTGACCTTCAATCCCGGGGTTATCGGGATTGTCAAATTTAATTATTTTTATAGTTTTTGAAGATTTGTGATGCTTAAAGACTCTTGCATGATCCAAATTATGGTGATTATTGTTAAATTAATATTTAACGATTCATTTTAAAACTACACTTATTGTTAAACGAACGATGACAACAACTCAACATAACAATACCAACTTATTTCCTAAAGTATAAAGTTGCCCGCGTTCGTACCTGAATAATACCTGGCGCGCAGAATATTTTTCTTATCACTCCGAACTTGCGGTTCCCATGGCACTCCCATGACTGACTCTATTTTGATAGATTTATTTTAGTCTTACTGAGCCTGAGTCACAATATTTTTATTCGCTATCTGCTATCTGGTTTTTGTGAACAACGGCGTGAATTTCGTACGGTTCGGCAGTTATCTGCGAGTGTGTGTGCAGTTGTTGGTTTAAGTGTTTTAGCTTTTTCCTAATATAGGTTATTAAAATGTTTCTAGGGTGCACAAGAAAGACTCAGATGATTCATCAATTTGGCACTATACCCTTACATCCAAAGATGGGAAAAGCGCACAGTGCACAATTTGCAAAGCAACTTCAAAAACATTTGGTGGCTCCACAAAGGGACTACACACTTATTTGTTAAGCAGGCATCAGGAAAAGGTTTTACTAAAAAATTCACCGGTAATCATCCTTCAACAAATACAGGTAATCTTTTGGAACCAGTTCCGAAATCAGATTCAAGTTCTGATTCTTTGACACATAAAAAGAGGGATTTTGATTACTACTTAAGGAGTGAAAAAGACGTATTAGATGATGTCCGCGAATCATCAAATCAGCAGATTAGCTCAAATGACCGCACTAGACGGCTCACCATTTAGTATTTTCATAACATTAGATGATATGAGGAATCTGCTTGTTGCAAAATGATTTAGAAATTTAGTTAATAATTTTTTTATAGCAGAGGTCAAGCTGACTTTTCAAGGGAATGTTGTATGAACATCCCAATGCAGTATGGAGACACGTGAGGTAGCTTCAACATCGGAGGCGCGTGAGGTACAACAACAAAATTGCCGACTTCCAACCACACGCGTATTAGAAACAAAAGCTGTTGGTTGTAAAATAAAATGCCCAGATAAGCGTAGAGTTTCCCGGAGTGTTGAATTCATGAGAACTTGGTGTAATTTATTATAAATTTGAGTAAAAATGTATTTAGCATTATTTCTACATAGTTGAATACTATAGATTTCTATAATACAGGAATCCCGGGATCCAGGGGCCATCTTTAATCAATAACAAAGTCCCGGAATTTAGATCTTGGTCCGGGATTGAGACCCCTAGTCGACTGAACCATGATGATTATCCTCAAAGGTTTATACGACTTGTAGCCTAGTTTAAGCTTTAACCAACAGTTTGTATCTTACACTACAGGATATAGTAGTCTTACAATTGACTCTAGTGATACCTAGACATTTTTATTATACAATTTTTTCATAAACAATAAAAAATGGCAATAGAGTTTTGAATTTATACTATTTTTTTCTTAGCTCTAGAGTTGTTGTTGGGCAAACTAGCAATTATAATAAACAAGTATAAATGTAAAATACAACTTAATTTTAGTGAATAATTGTTCACATTTATTATTTATAATAATCTAGTTTATTTGTATTCATTCTTTACTAACATTGCTGGGTAATCTACACAATAGTCCCTAATAATCCTGCAAACTCTCTTTTGAAATTTTTCTGTTTGCCACTTAAATAAATATATAGGTACACCTTATGCTCAGTATGACACCATATGAATGAATCAAATTTGTTTGTATCGATTGCAAGGTGCTTGAGTAGCAAGTTGGCTCTGATTGGTCGAGCCGTTTTGGTACCAACTGGGGGCCAGCACCCACCAATTCATGCCCTGTGGCAGTTGTGTGTGTCTTGCCCCCATCAAATTGGTGGTGTTTCAACCAAAGAAAAATTAATTCTCATCACAGAGGCCTAAAATGTCCTAATATACTAATCCTGAAGTATATATAGTCAATGCTAATACTATAAATTACACAAACCAAATTGAAGAACGTCTCTACTGGAAAATATTTTGAATGGGATCTCTAAAAATCTGTTCCCTACGGTCTGTATTTGTATATTTTAACACAAAAACTCTTAATTTTGTAAAAAAAGTTTATTTCAATCGGCACAAACCATAATCCATAATCTTGGATAGTATACCATTCTTTAAAAAATGTGTGATACCATACTATTTAACAAATGAGAGATTTAAGCCAGCTCCCACAAATGTTGAAGCTTACTATAACTAGCCTGAAACAGCAAATGCTAATTATATACTTTTTTATGAATGATTAATTACCTATCTTAGTTCTTACAATCATTATCTAGAGGAGCTCAACTAGTTTAATATATAACAAAAATATATACTGATTTGAAGTGGGTGCAGGAATAGACAAAAATCATTCCACTGACTCAAGAAACTACGTCTCCTGTTCTTGGTTCTTAAATCTACATAGCAGATCTTATTTTCAGACTCTAACGAGGAAAAATCTGAATTTGAAAATGTCTACTTCATGAAATTTGCTTCTGAAATAGAAAATATAAATCATGTGGACCATTTACCAATTGTACAACCCAGGCTCAAGGATATCAGAAAAGCTTCAGTAGTAGACAAACTATCCAATGGTCTAAATTGTTACATACAAAATGGATGGTCTAGAAATGTCAAGGCGATAAGAAAAGAAGAGCTAAAACCTTATCATAAATACAAAGAAGAGCCAACATTTTACAATGGCCTTATTTAAATAACACCAAGAATAGTGATACCAAGATCATTACACCAAGACATACTTAAAAGGTTAATCAAGCTCATCAAGGCATCGAAAACTTCCTGGAGATTATATTTTCTGGCCTGGTAAAGAACAGAGCTGGAAAAACTGTTAGGAAATGTAATGCATGTACTAAACTGCAAACAACTAAAAATTGCATTTGCATTCTGTTTTAAGTTGCTGAACTACTACTAGTTTGAAATAGTTGGCATAGATTTGTTTGAAAATGAAGTAAATAATAAAAATAAACCATTTGTTGATTCCATAACCAGTTATAACAGACAATGAAAATCCTTAAAAAACCAGAATTTTATAAATGTTTACAAGGAATGAGAGTTGTATGTCGCCTCTGCACCTTATCATCATGAGGGAAGTGGCAATAGAATCGGCAGTTAAATCAGCAATGCACGTCATTGAGAAATCTTTTGAGAATAAGGTTATTTAAAAGGCTCTTCTGGATCTTGTGTTTGTACATAAACACACCTAACAAGATTGGCGGCAGGCCAGCTCAAACACTATTGGGAAGACAGGCAAAGTTTTTCAAACAAATCATAAAACAAGTTCCAGAGAGAATTATTTCGAGAAAGGGAGTCGACACTGAAAGAACTTGAAATTGGCCAACCTGTTTTGGAACGTTTAAGGGAGAAAATGAGGAAATTACTCCTGGAGTGTAGCCTCCAATCAAATAAAATAAAATATCTGCCACTGACCAATATTTAGAGTACCTTAATAAGACACAAATAGGAATTTAAATTTATATTTGGTTTCTTCTAAAGTGTTTTTTTTTCATGAAAATATGTTTAAGAACTACTGGTCTTAAAAATCCTTCTGGAAAGTTATACACCAATGCCTATCTTAAATGGAAGATGGTGTCGCAAAACAGTTTTTGATTTTACTTAATTTTTGATTATTTCTTCTATTTTAAAATAAATATCGTTTAATTACAATAGGTACTGTAACACTAAGAATTTTGTTGGACAGTTGTTATCCAAATATATTTAAATGAAGAGTAGAAATAATAAAGGTCTTTGAGACTGGGTCTACTAGAGAAGGTAAATCTGGACTGATTTTCCAAGTGTTAAAACAAATGTACATGTACACTAAGCGAACGCCTGGTACACATTGATTTTTTCACGAAGGTAACAACTGGTTAAGCTGCTTGGTCACTGGCCGGGCATCAGGCTGTTGCTGTAGAGTTTCCATTAACCATAACTAGGTGTCACTAATGTAAGTTTTAAGCTACTTTAAATAGACTATCCGAGGCTATACTCGGGTATATTTTTAATATACCATGATTAGACTTTACTTGAACTTTATTGAACACGTGTGTAAATATTACCTTTCAGTGGTCTTCATGTAGAGGTAGATGATTCCCTTCTCCTCTCTCACGGTGGCATATTGGCTGTTGGCGAGGGGACATGAAGACCGGTTACACATGCCTGTGAGGTTATACTCATTTCTGCAAAACTGTTGGGTTTTTGTGCTGAAATAAACGATAATGGCAATTATTCCCAAGAAAATAAGTACACTCTTAACCTTTCAATTAAATTAAAAAAGTATAGGCTAGTGCAATAAAGCTCTTATCACTGCTTTTTGAACCTCTGAAATAGTGTCAATCGTTGATTGCCCTTTTCTTAAGCCGTACTGTCGGGGACACAAATCCCCGGAACATTCCAGAGTTCAGTCGGGAGCGAATCAACTTCTCAAAAAGTTTACCCACCGTGCCTAACGTGCAGAGAGGCCTGTAGGGCAGGGCAGGGTCACTCTTCCCCTTGCTGATAAGAACAAGCCTAGCTGTTTTCTAACGAGAGGGGAACATCTCCTCAGACAGGCAAGCGTTGTACATCTTCAACAACAACCGGGGATTCACGGTAAATACTTTTTTCAGGGCCTTGCTTCTCTTCAGAGAGAGAACTGAAGTTTTCAACTCTTCAATGCTCTGGAAATAGTACGGTGACGATCCTCTCTGTCGGTTGAGACGAAGCACCAATAAAATTTATCAAAGCTGCCATTAATATAATTTCTGAACCTTTAGCACATATTATAAATCAGTACCTAACATTAGGAAATTTTCTGGATAAACTTAAATATTTACAAATATCTCAAATTTATAAAAAATATCTCGAACAGATATAAATAATTATCGTCCACTTATCTGTTTAAGCAATTTTTCCAAATTATTTTAAAAAGTTATATATTTTAGATTAGTGAAATTCTTTGAAAATTATGATTTATTTTGTAATAAGCAATTTGGTTTTAGGGAAAACATTAGCACAGGTTCAGCTCTCACACACTTCATAAATGAGGACTCAGAGGCACTGAACAGCCCGGCTACAGCTGGTGTTTTCAGTGACATGTCCAAGGCCTTTGACTGTGTGGACCATTCCGTATTGCTATTAAAACTAAATGCCTATGGCATTGGAGGAAGCCAAGCCCAAGTGCCAGCTTACGTTTGTCAGGCTGTATATAATTTGTCTCCTCAAAAAAAATTAACAGATGCAAAAAGGAAAGGGGGACGAAACCAAACACTATTCCAAATGTGGATAAACCAACAACTTTCATAAGCATCCCATATGTCTCAAAACTGTCGGAAAAAATAAGGCGAGTTGCCAGAAAATATAAGATCATAACAGCTTTTAAATCCTCAAACACTTTGAGACAGCAACTAACTAAAGAAAAACCGAAAAATGAAGAACAAGCCTCAAAAAACTGTATCTACAGTATCAAATGTGAATGTGATGGTGAATATATAGGAGAAACTAAAAGACCACTAAAAGTTCATATAAACAAACATAAAAGAAACACAAAAAATGGCGAAACAGTAAAATCTAAATTGGCGAAACACGCCTGGTAAAATGATCATAAAGTCCCATTGGTGTTAAATAATCTTAAAAAATAAGTAAGAAAGTGTAAAACATGGTTTTAATTAAATGCATAAAGACACAAGATAAACAATTACAAAAAACAATCTCAAACAACTGACAAGTAAAAACTAAAATAATATCAGTGGTTAACAATAGTGGCAATTCTTGGATATTTAATTTCCTCCCCTTTAATTAGGGAGAATATCGCTGGGGCATACTCTTCCTGAACGCCAGGGTACTTTCCTCTCCTCTACATCTACTTCAGGTGTTGGTAGCTGAAATGTCATTTGGCGTTGGCTACATGGTTCAACTGGAGATGGGGTTCTTCCTAGACTCCCAGTTCTATCCAGACTTGAGGGAGTTTTGTCTTGTAATTTCTATGCTCCTAAGCTCATTACTAGTCGATATATCCCTGTTTTCAAACTGACATCAGAAGGCGCACCTTGATAAGATTCTGTATGTATTGGTGTTGTTATAAGCTGCAGTTGTGGAGGGTCCTGAACTTCAATCGGCATTGGTGCAGTTATGACTTTGGGACCTTTGTTATTTGAATACTCCCTGCTGTTACAGGATTTTGAAAACGTCTGTGGAGGCTGAATTTGGTTTTGATGACTTCTAACTATTCCCTTCTCTGTATTTATTTTGTACATCATTTGCCCCAAAACACCAGAGATAGTACCTTTTATCCACTGTTTCGGTCCACTAAAGAACTTGGCTAGAACATTATCACCGACTTGAAATTTTCTATTTTGTTTGTTGTTGATGTCAAAACTAGTAGGAGAAGGTGATTGGAGGAAAGCCAGTAAAGTTTTCGATTGTCGACCAAGGAGTAATTCTGCTGGAGATTTTCCCTTACTTGGATTTGGTGTTGTACGATAAGTAAACAAGACGGATTTCAGGGCATCTTGTTTATTTTTCATGTCTAGCCACGATTTCTTCATTGCAACTTTAAAAGTTCTCACAAAACGCTCTGCTTCTCCATTAGATGAGGGTGTGAAATGGGCCTGTTGTCAAATGTGATATTCCTGCTTCAGCACAGAAATCCTTAAAAGCGGTAGATGTAAATTGTATTCCGTTGTCAGACACAAGGATATCAGGTGGTCCTTCCAACAAGAATATTTGACGAAGTACATTGATTGTAGTTTCAGCTGTTATGTTATTCATCTTAAAGACAAAAGGAAATTTAGAAAATGCATCCACAGCGATCAACCACATACTATTCCAGAATGGGCCAGCAAAATCAATATGCACTCTTTCCCAAGGTTTATTTGTAGTAGGCTAGCTTCGGAATTCTTGTTTAGGATTGGGCTGTAACTGCTGACAATGTACACAAGATTTTGAGACACTTTCTGTGTCTTGATTCGTGTGAAACCACCAACAGTGACGTCTTGCCATTTGTTTCATGCAAACAATTCCCCAGTGAGCTGTATGCAGTAACTGAAGAACAGAAGATTGAAGTGTCGATGGAACTACAACTCGAGGATATTCACACTGAAGTAATAGTATACCAGATTTTTCAGTTAGAGAGTACCTACGATCAAAATATGGCTTTAATTCATTGTTTATTATCTTGATGTTTGCTATTCTGTTTTCCATTTATAAGTGTCTCAATTATTCTATTCTGATTATCTAAACATTGTTTTAGATATTGTTAAAGTTCTTAATCCATCACACTCGTCGCCAAAAAACAATCTTAAAAAATATGTAAGAAAGTGTTAAACATGGTTTTAATGACATGCATAAAGAAACAAGATAAACAATAACAAAAAACGATCTCAAACAACTGAAAAGTAAAAACTAAAATAATATCAGCTGTTAACAATAATTGTTGCAGTTCTTGGATATAACAGGTGTGGTCTCTCGGATTGTGTACACCCATAGAGACAAGAGAGCCTTTTTGGGGTTCGCAGGGAGCATCCAAACAAACCTTTTTACCCCGGGTGAGAGCTCTATAAATATATATATCCTCGATTACCTTGATGGTGTTATCTTTCAGTTTTCACTTCATCACATGACTTACCATATTATGTCCAGTTGTTTATACAGTAGATCATCGAGTTTAGGCATACACGATTAGTGACGGGCTTATGATGATAGAATCGCTAAAATAGTTTTTTTTTTTTTTTTTACTTTCTCCCCTTATACATAGTATATATGGAGAAAGTATTGTTTTCGTCAAAATTTTTGAATTTGAGTTGTTAGTGGAAATATTTGTTTTGGTGCTCCCTGAACCCAAAAAAGTGATTTTTACATGATGTCTGTGTGTCTGTCTATCTATCAGTCTGTCTGTCTGTATGTATGTATGGATGTGTACTGAGCTACAGCCCTAAACAATGGCCCAATTTTTATGAAATTTGGTATGTAGGTACTAATCCACAAAATTTTGTTTATTTTTTATTTTTAAGGGTAATTACCACCCAGAAACCGCCAAAAAACATGAAAAATCAAGATTTCTCAAAAACGGCTCTTACGATTTTGATTAAACTTAAGTCATTTGTAGAACTTTAGTTTTCCAATAAAATGACACCACCCGCATTTCTGTAAAAATTCGGCTTCAGAAATTACAAGTTTTTAAATATCAAAAATTCAGTTTTTTGGATTTTTATAAAAAAAACATATATATATATAAATATTACTATTCCCCATTAAAAAGAGCTCAAAAAACTAAATAATTTAGTATTTCGAATTACTATTCTACGATTACTGGTTGCGGAGAAAATTTAAATTTTCAATTTGCGGTAAACGCAGTACGTTGTCCAATATTATTGTTATGGGGAATACAAATACCCTCGTCGCAGCAAACCTTCATACTCAGCAAATTTCCAATGAATATATAACGTAACACATTAAAACACTTAACAGGATTCATAAGAAATATATTCACAAACAAGCGATATTTAAAATATTAATTATTCTCCATAAGAATAACATTGGGGGATGAGTACTACTCAGGTTTGCTGTAACAAGGAACACAAAATAATGTTTTTTTTGTTGCAAATATCAATAGAACTCATCTTAGTGAAGTCACATACGAAGTTTCATCCATATACATTCATAAATAAGCGATATATAACATTTTAATTATTTTCTATAAGAATAACATGGGGACCAAGTACCTAGGTTTGCTGCTACGGGAACCATACGGAAAAAATTGTTATTTTGTGCAAACAACAATAAAACTCAATCAGATGAAGCCATTTACCAAATTTTGTCAGTTTATGTTCATAAATAAGCGAGATGTACAATTTTTGTTTTTCTCCATAAGAATAAAATTAGACAACGTGTTTAGCACTTTCAATATCTCAGTAACCAATTGACGTAGAGCAATGATCAAAACACCACATTGATTGTTTTTTTATGCTGAATCCAATGGAAAAAATTAAAATTTGATTAAAATAAAAAGTACATGTGGAAACCCCAAAAAACCCATTTTTGGGGTAAAAAACCCCCCAAAAAAACCCCTTCGGATAGTGAGATTCATCTGATTTTCGAACTCGTTCAAATAAATGGTAGGTTACACATTTGTACCAAATTTCATTAAGATCGGACATTTTTTATGAGAGTTATCGTGCTTACGCACGGACACACACACACACACACACTTATATATATATATATATATATATTTATATATACATTTATAAAAATTTGAACGAATGGTGTTTTTGGCTTCTGGGGACCACAAAATGAAAAGTAATCATGGTCTCGGGCTTAAGTTCTACCGTGAGACCTACAGTAATAGCTTCTTCCCTCTAGGGGAAATTCGCTAAAATTACTATTTCTCTCTTATTTATTGATCAATTTCGTTCAAACTAGATATGCTTATCAAGTTAGCATTGACCTACAGAGGAAATTTGAAATATGTTGCCCCTTAATAACCCTGAGGGGGGGAATAGGGGGCCTTTCCCCCTCTTAAAACCAAGTGTGTAGCGATGGATTCTGTAGTGCCTCCTAAACAAGGATTTGGGTCGATATTTTTGAAAACAACTTGTTTACAAGATTTTCTGTATATTCGAACGTGCTTTGTATTCTATATTTAGTAAATAAAAAGTAATTTATGCATTTAAGTTGGGCTAAAAGGGAGAAAGTATGTGTCTGTTTTCTGATACCGTTTATTTTTTAGCGAATTTCCCCTATAGGGAAGAATCTATTACCGTAGGTCTCATGGTAAGAGTTAAGCCCGAGACCATGATAACTTTTCATTTTGAGGTCCCCAGATGCCAAAAAAGACCACTCGTTCAAATTTTTATATATGTATATATATATATATATATATATATATATATATATATATGTGTGTGTGTGTGTCCGTAAGCACGATAACTCTAGTAAAAAAGGTCCGATCTTAATGAAATTTGGTACAAATGTGTAAGGCACCATTCATTTGAACGAGTTCGAAAACCAGACGATCCGCATCATCCAAAGGGGGGTTTTTGGGGGGTTTTGTACCCCAAAAATGGGTTTTTTGGGGTTTCCACATGTAATTTTTGTTTAAATTAAATTTTAATTTATACCATTTAATTCAGCATAAAAAACAAACAATTTGGTATTTTGATCATTGCTCTACGTCAATTGGTTCCTGAGATATTGAAAGTGCTAAACCAGTACGTTGTCTAATGTTATTCTTATGGAGAAAAAGAAAAATTGTATATCTCGCTTGTTTATGAACATAAACTGACAAAATTTGGTATATGGCTTTATATATTTATTATATATTTTATTATATATTTCAAATTTATATAGGTTTGCTGCTAAGGGAATAATCAACAAAAACTCAATTTTTGTGTGCAAATATCAATATACCAGTACTACGTGAAGCCACATACCAAGTTTCATCAACATACATTCATAAATAATCGAGATATCAAATTTTATTTATTCTCCATAAGGATAACATTGGACAACGTACTGTGTTTAGCACTTTGAATATCTCAGCAACGGTTGGGCGTAGAATCAAAATTTAAACACCAAAATTTTTTTGTGGAGCCGAACAGATTAGCAAAAGCAAATGTGAAGGTTACATTAAAATAAACTGAGGAAAAGCCAAAAACATTTTTCCCATACGATTAACATGGGAGATTTTATGAGTAGGTTTTTTGGATTTTCTCCGCAACCACTTAACCTAGGGTAATAATTCAAAATACTATATTATTTGTTTTTTTAAGTTCTATAACATGGTCAAAACCAAAATTAAGTTTTTTTTAAATTTTAGGGTAAAAAATGCAAAAAACTGATTTTTGGAAAATTTAAAAACCCCATAAACCCCCTTCCCATGGTCCAATTTTTCTGGTTTTCAAACTTAGTCATGAACATTATTTTACACATTTGAGCCAAATTTCATCGAAACCGGATATTTTTTACTCAAGTTATCGCATTCACGGACACATATATATATATGTGTAATTCAAAATATATAGTAATTCAAAATACTATCTTATTTGTTTTTTTAAGTTCTATAACATGGTCAAAAACAAAATTAAGTTTTTTAAAAATTGTAGGGTAAAAAATGCAATAAACTGATTTTTGGAAAATTTAAAAACCCCATAAACCCCCCTTCCCATGGTCCGATTTGAAACAGTTGAAATTGACCGGCTGAAAAATCAGTTCTTAGTAATGAGGCTTATCACTTATTCTACATTCACAATTCATTCATGTTCACCTAAAAATATATATGAATGTATGTCTTAAATAATG
The DNA here is from genome assembly GCA_963675035.1 of Allygus modestus. Taxonomy (NCBI): domain Eukaryota; kingdom Metazoa; phylum Arthropoda; class Insecta; order Hemiptera; family Cicadellidae; genus Allygus; species Allygus modestus. The sequence goes on along the minus strand of OY776111.1, from coordinate 376,507,666 downwards.
ACACAGTGGATGTCAATCAAAGTTATTTCGCCTTTTTTATTGAGACTAAGGATCAGAAAATTAAGGGTGTGGAAATTATAGATCCATGGGAAAGTAAGAAGTTAAGACCTACTGTTGTGGAACAACTCTACATTACGTTACATCGTTTTGAGGTGAGCTACAATTCTAACTGCCTTTTTCTTTATTTGTAACGTTTTCAGTTACTACTGCATAATTTAAGACAAATACTGCATAAGAAATATATGGATAAATGCGGACATAATAAGCAGTGACAAAATAAATTAATTATTCAGCAAAAATCAATTTAAATTATTGGTACTCACTTGACTTTGAATGAACAAAATGAATTGTTGATGATGCCCCAGACAACCTGCAAAATATTTGCATCATGGTTAGGTTCTTATAGTTAATCCGTCATTTTGTGTCATTAAGTCAGGGTTAAAACTAAATTAAATGTGTAAAAATTTGTGTAATAACTTGTTTTAACACATTCAATGCCAGCAAGTCATCATTGAGACATGACAGGATGATTGTTCGTACAGAGGTTCAGCCACTGTGTTGTTAGTCGAGGTCATAAGTACTATACCGGGTGGCAGAAAACAAACTACAATACCCTTAACCTTCTGCGCGCCAAGGATCTAATAAATCGGCTTCTGAATATGCCAACTAAAACACTGTTAATTACAGTACCTACAAGCAACTGTACCATTATCAGCTCTGTCTGTAGTCTGCGACTGACATGGTGAAACCTGATAGACATTAACGGAACTAACTCGTATTTCGTGAACGCATAATACAAAGTGCTCCGATACAACTGCTAGCCGGTCAGATTGGTTAGGAGCTATCTCCCCGACCAGGGGATGGTGCTTGGATCAAGGGTTTGAATCACGTCTCAGTCGGTAGTTTTTAAGTGCAACTTATGAACAGTGCACCTGCCTGTGGCAGAGTTGAAGGGGAACAACTTTAGGCAAACGGTGGACGGCATGGGTCCAAGTTGACGGGATGGGTGAATTATTCATGAGTTTCACATCTGATCAGATGTTTTGCTAATTTTTACCCATCCTTACTGTGTGTGTATCCACTGGAAGTATCCCTCCATTTGGAGGGGAGTAATGGTGGACTTGCAATAAAAATGCTACCATAGTTTTAAAGCATAAACTACTAACTTGCACAAATTACTATCCCAACTTTTGTTCGTAACACAAACATATGGAAATATTTGTCATACAGACAAATGCTGACAAGAGTACAACCGTGTAATGTTGTATGGGCATTGACAACTATTGATATGATGTGCAATGTGATTAATCGCATTGCCACTTATTAATCGCAACGCTGTAGGCTTAGCATTGCAACCACATCGCCAACCAAATTATCAAATAATTGAGCAGGATGTGATGTCATAAAAAAAGCTGTTGGTTTAGAGTAAAAATATGTTAAAATGGTTTAGACTTATAACTAAATAAACAGAACCCGATCAAAATAAAACCAGGCTGTAGGATTATTTTGCTGGTTCAATAATAAAAATTATAATTTATTTTAGCTATGATAAACCAGCCAAGCTAACCTAATTAGGGGTAAGTAAATAGCGTGAAGTGGGGTAAGTGTAACCCTGTTTTTGCATAGTTCAACTTTGACCACGAATTGCCACTTTGTTATTGCAAGTATAGTTCTAAAATTTGATTTGCATAAACTTGGACTTATTGGCTTTGTAACCATATATATTTTGATATAAAAAAAAATTATGGTCCCACAAAATTGTTAAAAATTGTATGTTCCAAGGTTACACTTGGCCCAGGGTTCGGGGTAAGTGTAACCCTAGCCTGTCATACCCATATAAATCAGTTGGCATATCAGGCCCATACGCCGCCAACCCCGCATATTAAAAGAGAAATGGGGCAAGAGTCCAGATTCTCCAATTTTTACTAAGTTTGGGACTTTTTGAATCATTTAAATATCTTTAATTTTACCAAAGATACAAACTTTTTCACACACCTCCGGCCGCGTTCGGTGAAATGCACAAAACATTCTAAACTAAAAAATAGGTGTTAAAACATAACAAATGACACACAAAATAGTACTTAATTGATTTATTGACTATGTAGACTAAATAAAAAAAAAACATTTTATTTTTATATTCAAACTAATTAAAATTAAACGTTATTATACTTGAACATTATACTTTTAAGCGCTGTATACTTAACCAACTTGAAAAAAACATTTATTTACAACGACACTTAGTCAAAAATTAACCTAAAATTAAGTGAATAGGTCTTCTTAGGCATATTTTACTGAATATTATATGAGTCAAAGAGCACACCGAATGTTGGTTCTCCTCTCCGAAGAACTTTGGGCCGACCCAAAGTAGGAAAATTGAGGTTAGGTTTAGGGTGGGCCTTTTTATGATTATTAAAATTAATAATTTTTAACAAAATATACAGACATTATAGGAAAAAACAGGTTAAATAAATAATTTGGTTTGAATAACACCATTCGGTAAGTAAGTGTAACTCCCGTGGTTACACTTGCCTCAGAAGATTGGTTCCACTTGCCCCACGTAGAAAATAGTTGGGGTAAGTGTAACAATGGCGGCCATATCCAAAGCTTTAATAATAGAATAAAATTAATCATATATTTGAAATCTTCATGCAAAAATTAGGAGTACAGTTCGGCAGACATCCCTACGATATATTATCGAATGAAAATATCGATCGCTTATAAATATCGATATATTATTGAATGAAACTATCGATTGATTATAAATATTGATTGGAATTCGGTTGAAATACAATATTTGTAATCGATTGTGTAAGGTACTAATCAAGCAACAGATTTAACTTAAATAACCAAATATATATAACAAATTAACAAGGGATAAAACATGAAACGAATTTTTAAAAACACATACTAACGAAACAAAATGTACCGGTACCCAACAAAACAGATTAAACTTATTTACAAACCATACTTAAACTACGAAAATTATCACTTGTAGAGTTCATTTTAGTTCACTTAACAAGAAAAGGAAATAAGATAAACAAATAAAGTAAACAAATTATATTTAAAAACCAGATGATTTAATACGGAATAAATATTGTTGAAAATATCGTAAATAACGATTAATTCGATCGATAATAAATACCGAATTCCAATCGATATATATAATCGATCGATATTTTCATTCGATAACATATCGTAGGGATGTCTGCGGAACTGTACCCAAAATTAGTTTCTCCACCAAAAATTACATATTTATATTTAAAAATACGAGAATGACAGACCACCGAACTTTGAGGATGTCACTCACTCGTAGAGTGAAAATTTAACATAATTTTCACCCTTAAAAATGTATTACGTACCATTTTAGGTCAGATTTGGTTATTTAACATCAAATTTAATAAAAAAAGGTATAAATAAACATATGTGATAGGTCTGAAGTAGGCTACAAATATAGCTTATTTTAAAAGTTATAAGCCGAGGTTACACTAGCCCCGTGATTGCACTTACCCCACTTCACCCTAAATAGGTTTGGGTGGTTGGTTGGTGAGGTTGACATGGGTGGTTATTACTTTAGTACCTTGGGTTAGTTTAAGGTTTATTATACGGTGTGGTCTGGTGGGTTGATTTTAGTTTGTTTGGCCATTTCAAGTAGGCCTAACTTACAGTTTCTAATCAAAACTATGTTTCCGAGAAAAATTAGGATTACCTAAGGAATTTTAACGTAAAATTTGTCATAGAAGAGTAGAATTCCTGAATACAGACCTAAGACCATAACACAGTATTCTATTTATAAGTTGCCAAAATTGAACCACACAAAACGAAGTGGTGGCTTAAACAAGTTGTATTAAATGCAACGTGTGCCCCGTATAACCATGTTGCATGTTGGGTCATAACCCAAATTGCAGCAGTCATCCTTAAATATTATTTACGTTTAAAATTATGTATCCCTAGAAGCCTATAATTTGGACATACAATTTTGGCGGGATGTAAAAGCAAAATGCTAAAATACTTCAAAATATATTTACTCTTAACTTACAGTCATCATATACAAGACTAATCTAATTCTTTATTAATAAGTTAGTTGTTGCCTTTTTACCCGAGAAGTGCTTTGCAATGATACAGGTCCCTATTGGTCCAGTGGTTTCTTCCAATAAGTGGTTTACAATCTATTATTGTGCATCGACTTTCGATTCTGTGACTTTAAATGGGTACATACCGGTATAGGCTATCTATTGAACATCAAAGGTGTCTTTCAAATATCCATCCACTCAAGATACACAATATATCATTCAAAAGCATTTTGGAGTTAAAATTTAAGTTGTTAGTGATTTTTCCCTAACACATTACACTCTACATTTCTGGCACTTCTGAGATAAAATATGTAAAAAAATGTCACTAGTTTTTCACTTCTGGGGAAAAATTATTAAAAAACCTCCACTCGAAAGGGTTAAATAGTGTCGAGTGGTTTAACCTGACTTATATTAGGCAACATAAACATTCTAAATCAATTATAATAAGTACCATGGCAGCATATTTTTTTCGAAAAAATAATTTACCCAATTTGGTAATTTAAAAATATAGATAAACTAATTCAATATTAACCCTAGGAGTGGCCAATGGCCGAGATTCGGCCCTATTTTGTGCAGCTTACTGTGGCAGGGGCCGAGAATCGGCCATTCGGGACCGAAAATTTTGTAACGTAAAAAAACCACTAATAATCAACTCAAAAGTGAACAATATATATATCATTCGAAAGATAATATTCTGAACTTTCATTTTATTACATAAACAAACCCTGTAGCAGCTATACAACAATGTCATGACAATTAGAAATCAAATGAATTTTTGGCGCGATGCGATTCTAGCAGCCGATGCTAAGAAAATGTCAAAACACTACTTTTTTGAAATTACCCAGCTCGGGTAATTTTTGTCGTGGAAAGTTGCGGTTGGTACCAATGCACTGCTAAAGAGATGCGCTTTATTTTGGTATTGATGTTTTGAACGAAATATTGATTAGACAGATCATATGATTTTTTGAAAACAGGTGTTTTCTGTTTTGTTGTACAATGGCAGATGGCCGAAAAAGGGCCATCAGGAAAATCGGATTTATATCTAGTGTAAGTTATAGTTACTAGTCAAATAATATGTTATTTTGAAGAGGAAGAAATGAAGAGTAATTTAGTTTTCCCGTTGGCAGCACTGTTATATTCTGAAAATAATCACCAAGGAATAGTTTCATTACGTCACATTTTTGCCTAATCGGCAACTGCGCAGCTGTTTGCTGTTTACGAAGTCTCAGTTAGTTTGTTTGGCCCGCTCCAAACTGTATTGTATTTGGTATCATTGTAAACAGCAGATTTCAGGCTTTCTTCTTATATCTGTCTCGATGTGTTGTGTTTTTGTTGACAATATGACATGACATTTGAAATATGCAATGTTGAAGTCCCAGTCCAAAATGGCGCGCTATGTTTGACCGCTGTCAGTTGTGTAAGATTATTTTAGTTATTTATTTAGCCGAATTTACGCAAAAATGGATTGTAGTGACATTCGGGGTGCTCTTGAATAAAGTATTAGTGACGTTGATGACGATTTAGAGGGTAATATAGGCAGTGATATTGAGATGATCGACTTTTGTGATGTTGCGTCGTAGGCCTAGGCTAATTGGATTATTTATCTGGTAGTGGTGAGTTATATATTTATATGTATACTCCTATGTATTCTATGTATAACATGTTATATATTTCTATGTAGGGAATTGAATGTACTACAACATGATTATATTGCTTTGGGGTCAAAATATTAGACAAAAAAGTGATATACTAAATACTGTGAAATATTTTTTTCCAAATACACAAAAATAGCAAAATATTCTTTTATTTACATTTATTTATAAGTGATAACAATTTTTTACCATCAACTTTATGACTTTTTTGGATTCCTTACTCCATTAGCTTTACAAATATGTATATATTACTATTAGTATATACATATATTACATGACTTATTTACAACACAACCTAACACCGTACAGTTTACATATATTTCGGGTTTCCGTTTATTATTATATTACACCCCTAAAACTTACAAAACAAATTATTTCCATAACATGTTATATATTTCTAAGTAGGGAATTAGATTGTTTACAAAATGTACCTATATAATGAATTTTCCATAAAAAATCAGTAGACAAAATTTCACCGAGGCTACTTTTGAAATTTCAAAAATAAAATTCTAGGCTAATTGTTTTTCTTCTTTTCACTTTACCAAAAAAATAACCCTTCTAGATCTTTATCATTTTAGTATTTATAAATTGCCCTGTCCTTCCTGATCAAAATGAATATAAGGTTGGCTAGGTTTACTTTTACTGTTGAATTTATACGAATTTTCAAAAAAATGTCTGCAAAATCGACAAATTTAGCCTGTCATTCCACACTTTAGCATTGGGCCACTCCTAGGGTTAAAGTAATTTATATAGACCCCTAGGCCTATTACACCCAGTGTTGAAAATAGATGATGTAGACTAAAAGAACAGAGAAAATTAAATTATTTTTGGTAACTGAGTACAAATTACTTACATCGTCTTGTTGCATATTAAATTCAGATAATAAAAATACTTAATCTAAGAATAATTAAAACAATTTGAACATTAAAACATAACCTAAGAGATCCACGCATGGGTTTGCATGTTGTAGCCGTAGGTTGTAATCAAGGAGTTCTATTGGTATTATTGGAGGCAGTGTTGCCAGCAGGTAGATGAAATTTTACCCTAAACGTGTGATGAAATTACCCTAAATTACCCTAAACTTTTTGTAAATTACCCTAAAATTACCCTAAGAGTTGATTTTCCTCTAAAAGCTCAAAATACACCCGAGATTGGTTTTAAAACATGATTAAGGCATAAAAAGTAAGGTAACCTAGCACTTAATACTCGTCTTTGGCCCTATATCACACATAAAACGAAATATGTATTAAACAATTAAAATAAATATTCTGTAGCAATAAATACACAGAGTAATGTGTATACTCAATTTCTGTTACCTGTTACCTGTTACCTCCTTCGCATGTCCCGTAGACCCAGAGGCATGGGACCCGTCATAATTCACTATCTCTAAGGTTGTCGAAGACCGACGTTGTCCAATCAGGTGCTATAAGGTGAGGTATTAGTGCTTTGGAATGTCTCAATAAAAATGAAAAAGAAAAGGAAAAAGGAAAAAAGGACGCGTTCAGGTAGAAATCAGGAAAATTGTGGCAGATCATAATAGCTCTTCTCAATAAGATGTTGCTTTAAATTCGTCCTGAACTTCACTGAACTTGTCACTGATTTCTTTAATAGCTGAGGGAAGTTTTGAAAAATAATTCAAGCCAGCATTAACATATGGTTTCGATTCATAAAGCTTTAAATTGTGCTGTACAGACGGATTTACATTATGGCATAGATTAAGCATACTCCTTAGGGGATATCGCATCGGCAAGTTATCAGACGAAGACGGGTGAACAGTGGCGTGCTCCTGCGGGATTTTCTAGTACTAGCTTAGAATTAGTGCCGACGGCATCAGCGCAGTGGCGCAGTTCGTGGCCACGTGAGGAACCAACGATCCGCGGGCTAGGAGGGGATACGACATCCGTGTGCGAGAGAGAGCGGGAGTACCTGTGCGATAGAGAGAGAGGGTGTGAGAAAGATAGGCACCGCCGTGCGCCGACGCGACATTGCCGTAGTACCGTGGCTCGCTCACAGGGCGTCCGCCAGCCACCAGCCCCAGTGCCTTCGTGCCTTCCTTTCGTCAAATCGTAAAGCGGCTTCTCCCTTGATAAATGTTCTACGTTCGCTTGTGAAAATACTCTTACAGTTATAATTACAAATTAGTGTAATAGGTGTATAGTATGTATAACCGATATTTCATTACCAATGATTCAGTGAATTCATAACATACAATATTTCCTTATTAAAATCCCACTTAATTCTTTTTCACAATTTATTATTTTTTCCCTTTTAATTTCGTCGGGGCGGAGAGGAAATCCTCATGGACACTCAAAAATCCGTATTCGAGAGTAGTGCTGGACTTTTACCGGCCAAAAAAACTCCGCGAAAAATTTAAAATTATTAAAATAAATAAAGTAATTTCTGTGATTTGAGTAATTAACTTCGAAAATCTTTATTAAGTTCAAATAAAATTTATGTTCTTTTTGAAAAAAAAATTGTGAAACATTAAGAAATTATACAGGTTTGAAATTAAAGAATATCAGTTATTATTATGAAACGTGATTTACTCATCAATTCAAAGCAAGGTTGTTATCTAATATTTATTTACGATATAGCGTATCACATTGATTTTGTGGCTGATTTTAAGATACCCATCTGATTTTGAAAGGACTTGTACATTGTTAATAATTTTGTACAATTACTAGCTTAGGTTAAGTTTTATTACTTAAAACTTTTAAACAAATGATCTGAGCATTGAAAGAAAACAACAGCCTACTTGTTTTTCAGTTTCATTACTTTTTCCCAATGGTGGTGTAGGTGAGGAATCAAATTGGAGAAAGAGGGGTATTCCTTGGGATAGGGGTGTCAGGCTGTCTAAGGCTATTTTTAGCCAAATTCAGACCGCGAATTTCCCGCCAACACTGTGAGTGACTCATCTTCGCCAAGATCACCACTACAACCCTAGCGTAAAAGTGACAACTGTTGCACAAATTATGGATACTCGAGTTTACGGTATCACACCTACGAAACGGCCAGTCCGATTTTAACGAGAGACCTATCAAATGAACGGAAATATTGTCAAATTTTATATTACGGAGGTTCAAATCTTTACATTGCTTTTTTAAATTTATATAAGGAAAAACAGTGTAAAATATCGGTGTTTTTTTACAATGTGTGTAAATCTCAAATTTAAACGATTATTACAAAATATCAAGTAAACGTATCTGCTTAAAATTGTTATGGCGTATATAGGCCTAAGGGTTATTTAAAAAGACTTTTGTCACGTTTCATGAAAGGAATTCATGACTACCTATATAATAAAAATAAACTTAATTGTAATCAGGCAAATATGTGTAATTCAAAAAATATATACAGAGTGTCACAAAAAAAGTGGTGAGATTCGCAGAATTTGATTCCACATATGAAAATAAGTCAAAATTATCTGCAATTGGTTCAATTTCAGCTAAGTTTAGCCGCAATCCACCATTTTGTATTTTCTTTAAAATAATTATTATTTTAAGAATCCTACTAGATATTTTTATGAAACATTGTATTTAAACCGTTGATACCTAAAATTTCCAAACATATTTTTCTCTAAACTTATCAAATTAAAATACACCCGTCGCAGCAAACCTGCATACTCAGCGAATTTCCAATGAATTATAACATAACACATTCAATTTTCGAGTGGAGGTTTTTTAATAATTTTTCCCCAGAAGTGAAAAACTAGTGAAATTTTTGTACATATTTTATCTCAGAAGTGCCAGAAATGTAGAGTGTAATGTGTTAGGAAACATTACTACAATAGCAGATTTAGAAAAAACATGTTTGCATAGCCTAAGTGTTGATATTTAAAATAACTTACGTATCAAAGAAGAAAAGGGTAATCCAGTAGAGCGAGGTATAAATGTGAATTCCAGGTCACAATGTGATAAAGTGTGTTTTTCCTGTGGTAGGCCGGTCACATTGCCAAACACTGTTTCAGGCGACAAAATCCAAAAAACTAGATAGTAGGGAAAATTCTTCTAATGTAAATAGTATCACACAGCAAAATAATGTATATAATTTAAAAAAGGAGCAATCTTGTGAGCAATTTTCCCGAAAAATATAAGCAATACATTTGTCAAAATGTTAGTAAGTTTAGAAGTAAAATGATTTGTAAACAAAAAGAGTGTAACAATACTGTCGGAAATAATAGCACAAAAAATAATAAATGGTGTGGTGTGCATGTGTTTAGTAGAAAGGAATTGTTAAAGATAAAAGATCCAAACGTAGAATCATGAATAAAATAGGTTTAACGGAAACATGTAATATTTCTAGTTTGCCCGAGTTAGCCGTGCATTTGTCTGGAAGTCGCAACAATAGAGATAATCTCATTGTTGACTCACTCATTGATACCGGTGCCTGTTTGAACGCTATTAGTGAAAGGGTATACAATATGTTATGTCAAAAGAAATTAGTTACAAATATAAGTAATAGTGAGGCAACTTGTGTTACAGCTGACAGCAATGTAATTAAAATAATGGGACAATGTGTAGTAAAAATTAAAATAAGAGAATTTCCTTGGAATGTTAAATTTTCTGTGGTTCACAAATTAAATTGTGACATGATTTTAGGCAGTATACGTTCATTAGAGAAAGTGGAATGTTAATTGATCCAAGCAAAAATCGGTGTTACTTTAAGTTTCGACCAAATGTAAAACTATCATTGAAAGGAAGTAAAAGGAACCGAGTCTGTTTATCTAGTCTAGTAAACAATGTACAATCAGAGCAAGATTTAGACATAGGTTGTAGTGATATGAGAGGCACTGTTGAAAGGTTAGTCAAAAAATATCCCAATGTTTTTACCACTCAAATTGGCCGTGCACTTAATTTTGAATTTGATATACAGCTCAAAGACAAAGAGGTAGTTAATCAAAGACCATACCCTGTACATCCTAGTAAAATGAAAGAAATGAAAGGTATTTTAAGTGATTTACTTAAGCAAGGAATAATTAGGCCAAGTATTAGTAATTAGTCTAGCCCTTCCTTTCTGGTTCCAAAACCGGATAAGTCTCACCGTTTAGTAATAAATTACAGTAAGTTGAATGAGAAAATTGTACGTGTTAATTATCCTCTAGGGAATTTAGAAGAATTTTACCAGTACTTACAAGATGCTGAAGTTTTTTCAGTAATCGATTTGTCAAACAGTTTTATGCAAATACCTCTTACTGAAAGAAGCAAACATTTAACTGCCTTTAGCAGTGGGGTGTCACTATTTGAATTTAATCGAATCCTATATGGACTTCACTGTGGTTCCGGGCTTCTTAGCTCGTATCTAGACAAAGCATTTAGGGATATAAAGTTTGATTATGTACTTAATTTTGTAGATGATTTGTTAGTATTTTCAAAAAACAAAGATGAACATTAGAAGCATGTAACCGAAGTTTTAGATAGATTAAGTAAGCACAACCTGACTGTCAATCCAAAAAAGGTCAAACTGTTTTATAATGAAGTGAGTTATTTAGGAAATTTGATTTAAAAAAATCAAATACGAATCGATCCAAGTAGGACCGTAGCTGTTCGTAATTTTAGTACTCCTAAGAATAGCAAGCAAGTTGGTACGATTATTGGAATGGTAAATTATTTTTCGAAATATATAAAAGATTGTGCTGAGCTAGCTGCACCATTGAATGAGTTACGTAAGAAAATAACAAAGTTTGAGTGGACAGAGGAATGTAACAGTAGTTTTTGTAGACTTAATGAAGCTATTGTAAATCCACCAGTATTAGCAATTCCCAATTTCCAGAAACCATTTTATTTATATACAGATGCAGCTCAAAATGGAGCTGGGTCAATTTTATTGCAATGTAATGATAACGGAGATAAAATGCCGATAGCGTATTATAGGAAAAAATTTACCGAGGCAGAACGTAATTTAAGTATTTACGAAAAAGAGGCTTTGTCAGTAGTTTTAAGCATTAAGAAATTTTACATGTACTTAGAACTTCAACCGTTTTACCAGTTAACCGACAACCACGCCTTGTCTTTTGTTTTGCGGCACTTCAATAAGCTTGGAAAATTATCACGCTGGCTTAAAAAAATTATAGCGCTACCTTTCAAGGTGTTACATATTAAGGGTAAAGATAATCCTGTGGCGAATGTCTTATCCAGAATGAATATGTCTAGTGATAGAGTTGAAACATTCATAAACATTTTAATTACAATAATTGATCAATTATACTAATATTTACAATGCGCATTGGTTATTTTACATCTTTTTACAACATACTTACATGACGTCATACCTTAACTAATATTTACATAACTGGACTTTGTTTCACATCTTTCATCAGGGTTTGTTGTCGGGTTTTAATTGGTTTATATACGCCCTCTTTATTATCTCAGGATTCCCCACTAATTTCAATAGCACACTGACTGGCGAGAGAAAGTAAATTACTTTATATGGCCCTGTATATTTAAAATTCATTTTTGCCTGGTAACGATTCACTTTGTTACTAAGCGTTTGACTTTCCAAATAAACAGTGCTACATATAACATACGGATGCTTTACTCTGTCAATATTATATCTATCCCTATTTTTATTTTGACTTATTGATTTTCTACAATTTCGAATGGCTTGATCAAACCTGGTTTTGACATCGGCTTTACTTAAACTAGTATCCAACAGATCATATATTTTCCATAAGTTTCTCAGACTATGGTTCGGCTTATGATTAAACATTAGTTCAAAAGCTGTACATTTCACATACAGAAGTGTTTAAGCTAGTTTGGATATGTTTTAAATTCACACACCAATTATTTTGGGTATCATGATGGTACGCTCTTATCTGCTGCTTAACATTTCCCAGAAACCTCTCCGCTATATTTGGATTTGGTCTATAGGGTATTAACTTATGGTGTTCTATTGAATATCTAAACATGAACTGCTTAAATTGTACACTTTTAAAACATGGTCCGTTATCAGATACAAATTTCCTACATGAGTTGAAATTATTGAAAATTATATTTTCCAAACAATTAATTACAGTGCTAGTCGTAATGTCCCTAACAGGCATCAACCAAACATATTTAGTGAATGAATACACGTCTATTACAATGTGTTTATTTCCTAATTTTGATCTCACTAGAGGTCCAGCTGTATCTACATACAAACAATCTAATGGTTCTTTAGGTACTGCAGAAATCAATTTACCTTCAAAACGCCGCTGTGGCTGTTTTGATTTCAAACATACTTCACACCTCTTCTTTACTCTTTTACGGATTTCCTTAATCAAGTTAGGCCTAGTGAAATACTCGATCACTTTGCTTACTGTTCTATTTTGACCTTGGTGACCTCCATAATTAGAACAATGGTAATAGTCAAACAACATATCAATTAAATTTCCCGGTACGTACACTTTACCTTTGTGCTTATCAGATCTACGGAACATTAATACATCGTTTTTTATATAAAACTTATCCTTATTTGATTTGTCCCTAACACTTTGAATAATTTGTATACATTCTGGGTCTGCCCTTTGATGTTCAGAAATATTTACATAGGCTAATGGTATGTCAGAAATGACATTTAAACTAGTTTTTACAAACTTCTTGCTTACAGAGCTAAACTTCTTTTTATTCTTACTGTTAATTACATTTTCCTCTCGAGGATCGGAATCTACTTCGACAATTTCAACTCTATCGCTAGACATATTCATTCTGGATAAGATATTCGCCACAGGATTATCTTTACCCTTAATATGTAACACCTTGAAAGGTAGCGCTATAATTTTTTTAAGCCAGCGTGATAATTTTCCAAGCTTATAGAAGTGCCGCAAAACAAAAGACAAGGCGTGGTTGTCGGTTAACAGGTAAAAGGGTTGAAGTTCTAAGTACATGTAAAATGTCTTAGTGCTTAAAACTACTGACAAAGCCTCTTTTTCGTAAATACTTAAATTACGTTCTGCCTCGGTAAATTTTTTCCTATAATACGCTATCGGCATTTTATCTCCGTTATCATTACATTGCAATAAAATTGACCCGGCTCCATTTTGAGCTGCATCTGTATATAAATAAAATGGTTTCTGGAAATTGGGAATTGCTAATACAGGTGGATTTACAATAGCTTCCTTAAGTCTACAAAAACTACTGTTACATTCCTCTGTCCACTCAAACTTTGTTATTTTCTTACGTAACTCATTCAATGGTGCAGCTAGCTCAGCATAATCTTTTATATATTTCGAAAAATAATTTACCATTCCAATAATCGTACCAACTTGCTTGCTATTCTTAGGAGTACTAAAATTACGAACAGCTACGGTCCTACTTGGATCGATTCGTATTTGATTTTTTTAAATCAAATTTCCTAAATAACTCACTTCATTATAAAACAGTTTGATCTTTTTTGGATTGACAGTCAGGTTGTGCTTACTTAATCTATCTAAAACTTCGGTTACATGCTTCTAATGTTCATCTTTGTTTTTTAAAAATACTAACAAATCATCTACAAAATTAAGTACATAATCAAACTTTATATCCCTAAATACATTGTCTAGATACGAGCTAAGAAGCCCGGAACCACAGTGAAGTCCATATGGGATTCGATTAATAATCCCATATTCGATTAATTAATTCCATATGGAATTCAAATAGTGACACACCACTGCTAAAGGCAGTTAAATGTTTGCTTCTTTCAGTAAGAGGTATTTGCATAAAACTGTTTGACAAATCGATTACTGAAAAAACTTCAGCATCTTGTAAGTACTGGTAAAATTCTTCTAAATTCCCTAGAGGATAATTAACACGTACAATTTTCTCATTCAACTTACTGTAATTTATTACTAAACGGTGAGACTTATCCGGTTTTGGAACCAGAAAGGAAGGGCTAGACTAATTACTAATACTTGGCCTAATTATTCCTTGCTTAAGTAAATCACTTAAAATACCTTTAATTTCTTTCACTTTACTAGGATGTACAGGGTATGGTCTTTGATTAACTACCTCTTTGTCTTTGAGCTGTATATCAAATTCAAAATTAAGTGCACGGCCAATTTGAGTGGTAAAAACATTGGGATGTTTTTTGACTAACCTTTCAACAGTGCCTCTCATATCACTACAACCTATGTCTAAATCTTGCTCTGATTGTACATTGTTTACTAGACTAGATAAACAGACTCGGTTCCTTTTACTTCCTTTCAATGATAGTTTTACATTTGGTCGAAACTTAAAGTAACACTGATTTTTGCTTAGATCAATTAACATTCCACTTTCTCTAATGAACGTACTGCCTAAAATCATGTCACAATTTAATTTTTGAACCACAGAAAATTTAACATTCCAAGAAAATTTTCTTATTTTAATTTTTACTACACATTGTCCCATTATTTTAATTACATTGCTGTCAGCTGTAACACAAGTTGCCTCACTATTACTTATATTTGTAACTAATTTCTTTTGACATAACATATTGTATACCCTTTCACTAATAGCGTTCAAACAGGCACCGGTATCAATGAGTGAGTCAACAATGAGATTATCTCTATTGTTGCGACTTCCAGACAAATGCACGGCTAACTCGGGCAAACTAGAAATATTACATGTTTCCGTTAAACCTATTTTATTCATGATTCTTCGTTTGGATCTTTTATCTTTAACAATTCCTTTCTACTAAACACATGCACACCACACAATTTATTATTTTTTGTGCTATTATTTCCGACAGTATTGTTACACTCTTTTTGTTTACAAATCATTTTACTTCTAAACTTACTAACATTTTGACAAATGTATTGCTTATATTTTTCGGGAAAATTGCTCACAAGATTGCTCCTTTTTTAAATTATATACATTATTTTGCTGTGTGATACTATTTACATTAGAAGAATTTTCCCTACTATCTAGTTTTTTTGATTTTGTCACCTGAAACAGTGTTTGGCAATGTGACCGGCCTACCACAGGAAAAACACACTTTATCACCTTGTGACATGGAATTCACATTTATACCTCGCTCTACTGGATTACCCTTTTCTTCTCTGATACGTAAGTTATTTTTAATACCAACACTTAGGCTATGCAAACATGTTTTTTCTAAATCTGCTATTGTAGTAATGTTTCTTACTTGTGACAAGTTTACTCTGCACTTAGGATTTAAGCCTATTATTATTAGCTCAACAATTTCTGGTTCTGTGTACATGCAATTTAATATCTTAGCGTACTCCTTTACTCTATTTATGTATATAGTGGTAAGGGCTCGTTGCTCTCTTGATGACGGGTGACAAATTGCCTGACTAAATCCTCCCTAACACTTATAGGTACAAAACATTGTAGGATTTCCTGCTTTAAATTCTCGAAGCTCTTATTTTTATGACTCAGCATAACATCAAGAAGTGGTGACTGGGTTTTCGTTACAAAGATATCTATTATATTTTGAACAGACAAACTAGTTTCTTTTTGTACTTTAAATAACACCTTTACAAACTGGATTAAATCTGGTGTTGTTAGTCCGTTACAAATAGACACATTTCTTAAATAAGTTTCTAGCGGATTGGGTAATTTTCTGTACAGGTTCGGATCAAAAGGAGCAGAAGTGGACGCTGCACAGGTTGACTCAATGGGAATTGGATTTTTTGGCATACTCGGTCCAGCCGAAAATTCCGGATTTGGTTTGGTTATAGGGGACTGTACAGTTACATTAGTTTCCTTATCAAATACGAGTACCTCCTCCAAATTTTCCTCCTCCATATTTGTTTCACTTAATTTACAAACGGTAAATTCCACTACATTTCGGTCAAAACTTAATTCATTAAACTTATTTTTTACTATCATATATCGGTCACACAACTCTTTGCATTCTTCCTTTTGGTCACTAGTTAAGTCACAAATACCTAGCGAGGCGATACTATGTTTACAATGATTTATTCTAGCATCTTGTCTGTCAATTTCGATTGATTTACTACCATTGTTATGTTCGAGCGCTTTTTCCTCCATTAAACTAATCTTACTACTTAACCATTCAATTTCGTCTTGTGGCACCAAGGTACTTTTTATATTTTCACTATTTACCGGAACCTTTTGCATTAAAACTTGTCTCAAGATTTTTCTAAGATCAGAAACTGTACTACTATCACTCAACTCAATATTTCTTAACTTCAACTCGAAAATTAACTCGTCCTTTAATAACAATTCTACTTTCACAGGCATTTTGGATTTTAATTAATTTTTACAACAACTTTAAAATAACACGATTCACAAAATCAATACAGGAATTATTCTTATAAACTAACAAGGATTTCCAATCTTTAAAACATTAACCATTTTGAAGTTTCATAAAACCATTTTAAAAGGCAAAAACAGTACTAGAAGCTAGCATTAGCATTTACAAAAATACAGCAGAGTTGCGCATTATGTACACTACCCTAATTTATGCTTATTGCCATCTACACTCGACAATAATCACATAATTAAATTCTCTGAAACCAATTTTCAGTACTCCAGTGCTTTTTTTAATGCCTTCACATCTTAATTGAATTTTTGAACACTGGCAGATAGAGAAAATTCGTTGAGGATTTTAATATTAAAATTAATATTCAATTATGCTGATGCAAATGCCTTTTTTATTTACGTAAAAATAATTTAAGTTAACAAAACTAAACTTGTTCCAATTTAGCTTCTCATAATATTAACGTAAAATAATAATACCTTTTCTTAAAAATAATAAAATGCTATCTCTTTTACTTTTACAATATTTTATTTATTAGGATTTGGAAGGAAATAGATAGGACAAATCATTATGACGCTCGTTCCCCATACTCTTGAACCCTTTAACATAAAACAAGCGCAATCCACGCTATAGAAATTGCTTCGAAATAATTAATTTAATTACTCAATTTTAGTTATTTATAACGTTAATCCCCCCCAACTTTTACTGTGTAAAATACTCGGTAGCCAGACTCAAAGTTATTATAAAATAAATCTAAAATGTACTAAATTATCCTTTAAATTCACCTGAAAAGACAATAAATAATTTATACACTCCTGCTACTATAATATATACAAAGTGTTGAAAATAAGTACCTTCAAAAAGGGTGAAAATAGAGAAGACCAGCGATTCAGCCGACGACGAAGACCGCCGACCAGATTCTCACCAACGCCGCCTTCTGAATGAGGAGTCCCGTCCTGGTAGGGTTATCAGGACTTGCTGTCTTATATAACTTAATCCTGTTCAATTCTAGTTTCAGCAAGATTTAATCATGACTCATACTATTATCTACTGCCCTGTATATACTGGCATACTGAGTCATAGTTTGGCATACCGAGTTTTACTTGAGCCTTTAAAATATTGGCAAAAAAATTAAATTAAACTATATTATATAAGAACTACATTAATGTACCAAATAGCAATTATGGTACAACGGTTTGCTCCAGCTGTGGTAGATTCAGAATAACATTTGTATTGCTGCATACAGCAGATTCCAAGTTGTCTACAAACGACCTTCTACGCGCAGGATATGCCGAAGCTGTTGCGCATGCGCACCAGCGTTGGATAGTTGTCACTGTTACAACTATTTTCACCCGTTCCTTTCTGTGTTCCACGGTTAAATAAGTAACAGTGTGTAATGCTCGGTTAGTTTCTAGGTGCTTTTTTATTAGTTGATATTGAGATATTTTATGGCAGTAAGTAATAATAAAAGACTAGGTTATTTGGTGCGGTATAACTAAATTGAAGCGATGTTTTTTATTGACACTTATATTTTATTTATCTGTTAGGTTAGATTTTCACTTTTAAAAATGGATTTTTTAGTGATAGCTGACCAGATTTGCCTTATAGCCTAATACTATCAGTTTTATTATGCACTGCCTATTATTTATTTTGTGAAGACTATTTATCACAGCTAATTTGTTATTTGCATCAGCTTATAGTACCTATATAATTTTGTCAATTACAAATAGATGTAAAACGTCAATGACAAATAAATGATTTTGTATTTTATTGCGAGAGAAATTACTAATTTATATTATAGAAAAGGTTATCACAATAAAAATCTGCATCTGGTAAACATTTGTTCTTTATTTTTGATTAATAAATATGAGTGAGGGTGTTGAGTAAAAAATACTACTGGAATTGCAAATGTAGGATGTTAAGCAGACCATAAAACGGTTACTTTAAACTAAAGCAGTAACTGTTACAGTAGCAGTTACCTGGCATTGGCGCCATTTCTCAAAGGAACAGTTACTCTAAAATATAGCAGTAACTGTTTCAGGGCACTTCCTGCGCATAGACGGTCGTGACTACAATGCCAATCTCTCTGTATCGAAAAAAACAGCAGCTGCTGAATCTGTCAGTAACAGTTTGCTCTTTTTTTATTACATTATTTCCGCTATAGACTATAGGCCAGTATTTGAACAAAGTTACTTACAATTACATATTTTTAATAAGTTTTAATGTGTCTCGGTTAAAGAAATGTTGAATTTTTAGTTTTCCCTGTTCTTACTTCTATTAAAATATTTAATTTTACACAAGAAATTTGTAATTTGTTCTTTCTTGGACATGATATTACCCTAGAAATGTCATTACCCTAGAATTACCCTATACGAGTGCAAATTACCCTAGAAGTGGCAACACTGGTTGTGTGGTACTGCCAGGAGGTTTATTGTATAACAGGGTAACACTGCTTCACTATTTTTGACGAAAAAGCGAGCCGGTGATTTTGTCAGGTTGGTACACTGGTGAGGCAAATTTTTCGTTCTTTGAACGAAGTGACTGCGTACACGTCCAATGTAAGGGCAAATTCACTTCGCTACCGCTTAGGTTAGTTTGGGTTAGATTACGTTACGTTATGTTACGTTAGGTTAGGATAGGTTAGGTTACGTTAGGTTAGGTTAGGAGGTTTTCTGGCTCTCAATTTGTTTTAAAAATCACAGGAAAAGTAACGTACGGTGCATAATTTGGAACGGACGTGAATAGTAGTGGCTCACGTCGGACGTGTACGTAGCCACTGCCTTCTTTGAACTATCCTGATTCGTTGTTTTATTTCTATAAGTGAATCTACTCATGCAAATCATTGGAATAAAAGTAATAAAAGTTGGAACAAATTCATTTTTTTGTTTGATTTATGCATCT
The DNA here is from genome assembly GCA_963675035.1 of Allygus modestus. Lineage (NCBI taxonomy): Eukaryota > Metazoa > Arthropoda > Insecta > Hemiptera > Cicadellidae > Allygus > Allygus modestus. The sequence goes on along the minus strand of OY776111.1, from coordinate 376,487,865 downwards.
TCTCTTGTCGTGAAATATGATAAATGATGAGCAAATAAACAAATACAAAATACAAGTTTATTAATGTTCAAATCATGAGTAGTTATTTGTTTGAATCACTTTGTCGACTCGTTCGATTTCAGCGAGCAGTTCTTTGCATCACCAAATTTGGCAAAGAACGTCTCGCAATTTTGTTCATCAGAGTTGCCTCCAGAATTATACCAATAGAACTCATTGAGTACTACTAGTAGTACCAGTACCAGTGTTGCCACCAGGTTGATGAGATTTTACCCTAAAAGACCGATGAAATTACCCTAAACGTTTTGTAAATTACCCTAAAATTACCTTAAGAGTTCATTTTATTCTATAAAACCTAAAAAGTACACGGAATTGTTTTTAAAACAAGATCAATGCATATAAAAAGTAACATAGCATTTAATACTTGCCTTTGCACCAGAATTCCCCAAACGTTCCCAAATAAGGTGACGGGAATATTCCCCGAGCATCGGGTAAAACTAGACCAAGAAAGGAAGCCAGCCGCCCAAATTACCCTCTCAAACCGGTTCTGTCCGCGCTAAACAATGGCCGCGATTGACACGGGCCGGCTTGACACGGCACCTTTCACACCTGACACGCTGGTCTTATTTCACACATAAAACGTGATATTATGTATTAAAAATTAAAAATAAATAATCTGTTGCAATATTTGTACAGCCATATACTTAATGTGCTGTTATCGCTGGTAATAGCAATTTGCGGGTACATGTTAGTAACAGTTTTATTAAAGTATTTTATTGTTTTACAACCTTAATTCGGTTTCCAAATTGTTTAATGTTATTATTTCTGAATAATAACATTCCATGTATTCCATGAAAATATGTTTCTCATATTTTCTCAATCAATATGATGTGCCCAATTTTTAACACATATCATATTATGTATCTCAATTTGATGCTCCAAAAATCAATTGTGTACTTTTGTAATTACATGAATGATTCTTCTAATACTAGGAAAGGATGTACATGCTGGTTTTATCTATTTCAATACTTTGAATTTACCCAGAGCACTTATTGTATATGTTTTAACCCTTTGAAAAAATGATTCAATCAATCAATCATCTTTATTCATAAAATTGTACATGGTACACGAATAGTGTCATTTCTAACCTAATAAAGAAATTATAGTAAATAGTTCACTTCTGTATAGATAATAATAATAATATAAAATATTTTAGAGCTAGTGGATCAGTTGTGCCTAATCTTTAAAAATTCTTCAAAAGAGTAAAGAGGAATGCTCAACAAGTAATCTCTTAGCTGTGTTTTTTTTTAAATTGATCATATCAGCCTCCTCAAAGAATTTCCGAGGGAGGTGATAAAGGAACTTGGTACCTAGGAAAACGGTTTTCTTTTTAAAAAACTCGAAATTGTGTTTTTCCACTCTACGATTTGGGCAGGTATTTTAGGAATGAGTGTTATTTTGTAACAATGGGGTAAAAAACTGTTTTACTTATTTAACTGTTTCAAGGATAATTAACCCATAAACAGTCAAAATGCCCAGCTCTGCAAATATTTCCTTCGCAGAAACTGTAGCTTTTAACTTTAGCATGACTCTAATTGCTCTTTTTTGTTGAATAAGTAATTTTTCAAAATTCTTATTTGTGTTGCCCCATAAATGCCAATTACATAAGACAAATGAGAATGAATCATAGAAAAATATATTGTTTTTAAAGTTTCCAAACTACAAAATCGTGACATTTGTTTTAGAGCAAAGATGCCAGAGGAAATTCTACCAACTACATGAGTGACATGATTATCCCAGCTCAAATTTTCATCAATTATTAGCCCAAAAAATGTTGTGCTTTGAACTTGATCCAGAGAATCTTTATCTATGCAAATGTTAGGTGAAATTTGCTTTTTTGATTTTTTGGTAGAGAAGGAGATAAATTTTGATTTGCTGGAATTTAAAAAATATTTTTACTGCTAAGAAAGTCTTTGAGCATAGCTAATCCCAAAACAGATGAAACTTCAATCCTTTCCATTGACTGCCCTGAAAAAAAGAACGTTTGAGTCATCAGCATATAAACATACAGAGCTGCTTCCCTCTTGCAAGGAAGTAAGAACCATTGGAAGACCCTTTATGTAACACAGAAAAAGCAATGGACCCAGAATGGATCCTTGTGAGACTCCATGTTTTATTGTTTGTAATTTTGAGCAAATTTTGTTTACATATTTTTTGTTAGATTTAGGTGCAAAACTTTCTGGAATGTGCTATAATTCAACATATTGTTGTCTATTTGTTAAATATGATTCAAACCGTGCAATTTGTTTACCTTTTGCCCCAAGATTACTCAAAGTTGTAATCAATTTACTGTGGGATACACAGTCAAAAGCTCTTGACAGATCAAGGAAAACGCCAATCACTTTTTCTTTTTTGTCTACAGCATCAATAATTGATTGAATAAAATCTACACCTACTGTCACTGTAGATTTTCCTCCTCTAAAACCATGCTGCTCTCTTTCCAATATATTGTTGATTTCCAAATACTGTAATTAGAAAATTTGTTATAGACTACTCTCTCAAATATCTTAGAAAAAACTGGGAGCAAGGAAATGGGACAGTAACAAGATAAGTCAGCACGGTCCCCTTTCTTAAACAATAGAATTACTTTAGCAATGTTTAACTTATCGGGGAAAATTCTGGTTATGAGAGAGGAATTAACTATATGAGTAATGGGTTCTAAAATATACGGAAGTGATTTCTGAATTATATCTATAGGGGTTTCATCATAGCCAGAGGAAAACTTGTTTTTCATTGAAAGGATTATTTGTTTCATTTCTCTTCTGACATCTTAAAGTAAGTGAGATGAACAGTATGTTAAGTAATTATTTATTAAGATATAAACAGTGAAGTGTTAGAAACATTTTTAGGATAACAAGAAAAACTATAACAAAATATCTAGTAAACAAAGTTTTATAGAAAATAATTACACATCTCTCTTTCTTTTCTCTTTCTTGCATTTACAAATCAAATCCTTCAGGAGGCTTAATTGATCTTCATATCTTTTGAGATTATCAAGGTTTTCGCTGTGGTTTCTTCGTTCAGATTGATTTACCTTCTCTATTTCTCTATCACAGTTCCCATCTAGTGGGGGGACTTCAGTTTGAAGTTTTTAATTTCCTGGTTGTGTTTGGCGAAGCATGGTTGCATTCCGACGGAAACATCCTGATGGTGTTTGAACAATGTACGACCGAGGGGCAACTTTCTGTTTAACCTTTCCAAATGTGTTTCTGTCTGTTAAAGACATTGTCATCTTTATTTAGCTCATTGTCATCTTTTGTTATAAATTTAGAATGATAATTTCTCCTTTGTATATATTTTTGTTTCATGTCCTGGTATCTAAATAAATGAACATTTACCTTTTTTGGTTCTAAATATTTTCCTAATATAGGAAGTCTTGTCTGAACTTTTCTTACCATAAGCAATTCAGCAGGGCTGTATCCTGAACTGTTTGGTGTTGCTCTGTAGGTCAACAACCCAAGATAAGGATTATATTCAACATGTTTTTAGTTGTTTGGACAACTCTTTCTGCTTCCCTATTGCTTTGGTGGTAATAAGGGCTGCTGGATATTTGTAAAAATCCCCAAGTGTTTGCAAACTGGGCCCATTCTGTAGATTTCACAAACTGCGGTTGGAGAATACAACTTCTGGTATCCCATGTCTAGCGAAAATCAATTTGGTATGTTGAATAACTTGATTAGAAGTTATGTTGCTTGGTTTTGCGAGCTCAATATATCTTGAAAAGTAGTTGATAATTACCAAGTATTGTTGTTTTTTCCATTCCATCAGCTCCATTCCAACCTTCTGCCAAGGCCTGAGAGGTGTTTCTGTTGGAATCATATGCTATTTTCTTGTTTTGCTATGAATTGTGCATTTCTCATATTTTTCTATCATTTGTTTTATTTCATTTCTATTGCCAGGCCAAAAAATGCTGACTTTAGCTCGATTCAAACACTTTATAATTCCAAGTTCATGGATTTTGTTCAGCATGTCTTTTCGAAGGGAGTAGGGAATGATGATTCGATCTCCTTTACAAAGGATTTCTTTGACTATTGTTAGTTCCCCCACCATATTGTATCGACCACCACTTTGCTGCCTCAGGAGGAATATCTTCCTTATACTGAGGCCAGCCATATTTTACCAACTTGAACAACAACTTGCATTCTCTACATTTCTTTTGTTCTTCTAAAATTTGTTTCAAACGCTGATTTGTTGCTGGTAGACTGTTCCAAACACAATTTACATATGCTTCAACTTCTAATTCGCTTTCCAACGATGATTTTTTGACTGGCGATATCGTGAAAGTAAGTCTGCTGCATACAAATCCTTGCCAGCTGTATGTGATATGGTGAAATCAAACCTCATTAATCTCATCTTGAAACCTTGAATACGAAGAGGGATACCTGACAAATCTTTTTTGCTCAATAGTGGGACTGGTGGCTTGTGGTCGGTCTCAATGTGAAATGATTTGCCTGTCAAAAATTTGCTGAAACGCTCACATGCCCATGTTGTAGCTAAAGCTTCTTTTTCTATTTGCGCATTTCAGTTTCACTCAAACTCTTGGACGCAAAACTTACCGGTTTGAATGTTGTATCGTTAGGGGCTCTTTGGAGGATTAACGCTCCAATTCCATAAGATGATGCATCAGCTGATACGATAGTTTCCCAGTTTGGATTGTATAAATTTAAACTTACGGCGTCTCTTATAGCACTATTATCTGATCAAACGCTTTTGCTTAGTGTGAGCAAAATACATTGTTTTTTCTTAGCAAATCTCTTAAAGGTTTAGTTTTGTCTGCTAGATTAGGAATAAATTTTCCAAACTGATTGACCATTCCTAGAAAGTGTCCGACACCCTTGGTATTAGAAGGAAGTGATAGTATAACCAAAGCATCGACACATTCTGGGTCCAGTTTTACTTCGCCATCGTGTATGATATGGCCAAGGAATTTTATTTTGTCTTTTGATACTTCACATTTTCTGCTATTTAAAGTCATGCCTGATTGTTGAAGACGTCTTAGTACTTTGTGTAAGTTCTTATTATGTTCAGATTGAGTAACCTCATGGACGAGTAAGTCATCCATGTGACATAACACGCCGTCTAAGCCATCGAGAAGTTGAATCATACGTCGCTGGAAATATTCACTAGCGGATGAGATTCCGAATGGTAATCTTTTGAAAAAAAAATCTTCCGAAAGGTGTAATAAATGTTGTCAACTTAGCTGATTCAGGTTCTAATCTGACTTGCCAGAACCCCGAGTTGGCATCCAATTTGCTAAACACTCTAGAACTCCCAATTTGACCAGCGTTTCCTCAATGTCTGGCCATAAAAAATGTTGCCTTTTTACACTCTTATTTAAATTTGTTAAATCAACACAGAGTCTTACATCACCGTTGGGTTTTGGCACCACTGCCATCGGCGAGCACCAAACTGTTGGTTCTTCAACAGGACTGATTACATCTAATTTAACCATGCGTTCTTGTTTGACTTAATCGCGTAATGGTAGTTGTACATTTCTAGGGGTAGAAAGTGCTACTGGATGTACATTATCCTCTAAATCTATTTTATACTCACCAGAAATGCTACCCAGTCCACTGAACAGATGTTTGTATTGAGTCATTATTTTGTTTAAATTTAAATATTGACTCACGTTTAGAATATTTAGTTTGATTAGATCTAAACTTTGTATTGCAGGTTTTCCTAGCAATGCTTCTTCCAAGTCTTCAATTACGTAAACTGTTTCCCTAACACATTTATTTTCGAAACGTAAATTTGCATCAAATTTCCTTAAGACATTCAGTTTATTCTTACCAGCGCTAACCAATATTTTATTTTTTTTCAGTAGTTGAGCGTTTTGTGGTAGGCTAAGTCTCGGAATTACGGTTACATCAGCTCTGCTATCAATTTTAAAATCAATAGGGCTCTTATTCAAAGTAAGTTTAATGTGGTAGTTTTCATTATCGGTTGACTGTTTTACCTGTCCAAGAAAGACGAAAGATTGCTCATTGTTTTCAGTTTCCTCTTGAACATAGTTTACCTTATTTTTGTTAACAGATCTACAGAAATTTGCAAAATGTCCTGTTTTGAAACACAATTTACACCTAACATTTTTTTGCTGGACATGAAAATTTTGAATGTCTGTTTTGTCCACAGTTCCAACAAGAATTACCTTGATTAGTGAGGTTACTGTTTATCGATTGATTAACTAACGTGTTATTTGAACTGGCTGTCTTAGAGATATTATTAACCTTGTCAATAGTCTGTGAATTTATTACATGATCTGAGTCATGATGGCTGTTTATCTGTTTCAGAAGTTCTTGTTGTTTTGTGATGGACTCTTTTTGTTTTAATTTAGTTATGACTGATTCCAGGGTAAGTTTGGAATCAAGCTGCAGTGATTCGGAAAGCTGTTTGTCCAAAATCTTGCTTTCACGGACCCTTGGGCAGGGCGATGTGGGCCCTTGTTGCCGTCCGGATCCAAGTTGGTGACCTTTTTTAGCAAATTTCCCCTATAGTGAAGAAGCTATTACCGTAGGTCTCATGGTAAGACTTAAGCCTGAAACCATGATAACTTTTGGTTTTGAGGTCCCCAGATGCCAAAAACACTTCGTTCAAATTCATATATATGTGTCCGTTAACTTGATAACTTGAGTAAAAAACATCCGATTTCGATGAAATTTGGTGCAAACGTGTAAAGCAACATTCATGACTTTAAGATCGAAAACCAGTAAGATCGGACCATGGGAAGGGGGTTTTATGGATTATGGGGTTTATAGGTTAAGTGGTTGCGGAGAAAATCCAAAAAATGGGTCATATAATCTCTCCCACTTTATTCTTATGGGAAAAAGGTTTTAAGCATTTCCACAGTTAATTTTACTGTAAACTTGACATTTGCTAATACCAATCGGTTCAGCTCTACAAAGCAATCTTCTTGGTGTTTAAATTGTGATTCTACGTCCATTCATTGCAGAGATATTTAAAGTGCTAAACACAGTACGTTGTCCAATGTTATCCTTATGGAGAATAATTAAAATTTGATATCTCAATTATTTATGAATGTATATATATTGATGAAACATGGTATGTGGCTTCAACTAAGTACTGGTATATTGATATTTGCACAAAAAAATGATTTGTTGTTGATTTTCCCCATGGCAGCAAACCTGCATACTCAGCCCTAATGTTATTCTTATGGAGAATAAATAAAGTGCTAAGTATCACTTATTTATAAATGTATTTTTATGAAACTTGGTAAATTGCTTTATGCAGTAGTAAGAAACATATGCATGCATTGGAAATTCGCTTAGTATGCAGGCTTGCTGCGACAGGGGTATTTTTTGACACCGGGCCCTGGAGCAGCTGTCCCCCCCCTGAGTACGGCCCTGTTTGCAGACAAAGGAAAGTGCGTCTGTCGGTGTTGTGTTGCACTGCAACTTTACTACTGACGAGCTTCAGTACGTTTGTTTGGCGACTGTTTATATTATGCATTTTCCTGTGTCCTTATGCATAACTATATATTCTCTTGTAGTGCAATAATAAAGGAATCATAGTTTATAGCTTATTAGACAGAATTAGGCGTTAGAAAATAATTTATCTCACTTTGCTAACAAAAAATGATTTTCCAAAAACAAGTTCTACAATATCTTGCATACTTTTATTAAGGTACTAAATATTTATACTGTACATTCTTATTATCATTTTATTTGTGATTGTATAATCTTGAAATAAAATCAGGTTTTACTAGATTTATTTATTGTTACGGGTAATTTTTATGCATTTGAAACTAATCAAGTCCAGATGGCCGTTTTTGGCTTTTTCCAAATGATAAGATATAATTCATATATAAAATTTAGTTTCCTATGAATTATATATATATTTCTATACAGGGAATAAAATTGTAAAGATATTTATTGTGTCGAGGGAAGATAACACAATCTTTGACAACCAATGTTTGTAATGCTGAAGTGAAAATAATTAAAGTTAACATTTTCTGAGGTCAACTTCAAATTTTAATTAATTCAGTTTGCACTTCATTCAACCACAGATTACGGACAAACTAGTACAAGCCAGTTTGTATCTGAATAGTTGATTTCTTGAAATTTTACAGACCAAATCTGTTAGTACATTTGAATGTGAATCAACGAAGTGCTCATGAAGTGTTCGCACCCATCCAACACAACAACCTTTCATACTCAAACTTGAACTGGCACATCCACTTCAGGGCCCTATAACAAGGGCTATACCATTTCTTAGTTCGCGGGGCTTTGCCGCCGTGACCCCCTCCCGCCACGCCGGACAGCGCTGTGACGTCACTGCGCTGACAGCCGCTCATCACGTGCTTGGCACAAATGCTAAATGAATACTTTTTCTTAAAAGATTTCTACGAATCTGAACGTCTAAATCTATTGTCCAAGGGCCCTTCCGTTCACTCGTTTCCTCTCGTAGACGTGTCCTGATCTATTTTTGAATATCCTCAAATCTTGGTATTTGGCTCAGAAAGTGAAAAGCGTTTGCTTACTAAGCACAGTGAGCTTGATCAGTTTATTTATTTCTTGTATTGTTTGTAGTGTTGTAGTGTTATGCGTGTACTTTTGATTGCTGTGAGTTCAATTATTTAGTTTTCACCACTATTGTTTGTAAGATTAGTTTAAATCCCTGGAAATTATGAATGAATTCAAAAATTATTTTAGTAAATATTTATGTATATTTAACAAATATTAATGTTACATACTAGGTATAACGAGCATCTAAATATTGGACACAGGACGCTTTACTGATACATACAATAAAACTGTCTTATGAAATAGTTAATACATTTTTAATTAATATTTAATAAAAATGTGTTTATGTTTGTTTTCACTAAATGTGTACCTATATGATATAAGTCTGTTTTATCTCTAGCAGGGAGGGACATTAAAAATGTAGAAAAGAGGCAAATGAGTTATACAAATCTGATTATCAGTAGGGGAAAGTTATGAAATATTACTCCAAGTCATCTAAACTGAGTGACTGGCCTTCCCCCGAGCAAAGCTCGGCCCCTCAGGTACTGTGGTGTTAAAACGGATACGAGAAGGGTCTTACCACTCCAGTAATCAGTAGTATTTTTTATTTACATTAGTCCTAAATTATCTGTTCTTGCTGTTGTGGAGTTAAAACGGATAATAGAAGAGTGTTACCAATCCAGTACCTGCCTACATATCTTTAAAAATTCAGTCTTCGTTCATCCTCTTACGGGAAGAATGAGCGTACACCTAGTATTGTATAAGCTTCTTTGTGACATTATTTACGATAAAAACGTTCTGGTTGTGGTCTTCTTATATTTGCATTAAACCCCATTTATAGTCGACCTCATTACAGCAAACCTGTGTAATCAATTAGTCTCAAACTTTATATCTCTCTAATTTACCAATATCTCTCTAGTTTAATCATAGTTTACTATGATTAAACTAGATAGTATAGTTTATTTCTTGGTGAGGTATATACCTATGTTTGCATTAGAAATTCGTGGAGTAAGCAGGTTTGCTGTTTTCAGTGAAACCTGGCTGTTGCATAGGAAAGATTGATGAAGAGTGGAAAATCATATTAATTTGTAAATAGTTGTATGTTAACATTTAGAAATATTTTATAATGAGTATGATCTGTATCTATATAAATATAAAATAAACTATAACAGGTGAGTGTTTCTTTTTCATTATCTATAAGCGCTTTATTTTTCTTTGGCAAGGTTGTTTCTGAAATTCACGCATGACTCCGCTGCCGCTAAAGGATGATGTTTGTGGTTTTTAAAAACATAATGTGACTTAAACTAACTTCCTTTATTTTTAAATTGATCAAAATCATTCTTCTGATCATAGTATTTAAGTTTTATTTTTATATACCGATAAAAAACTAATGGGTTTTCAACATGATTCCATTTAACTTAATACAAACCTCTATTTCTTACTAAATCGTTTTATAAATAGTTCAGCTGGCAATCCTTTTGAGAATTATATCACAATAAAGCCTGATTCGTCTACAAAATAAGGATGAAGTCTTATAATCACGGTGTCTAATAGAACACAAGTTTCAGCCGTTAAAGTTGTAGGGGTAAAGCACTAGTAGCGCGGTGCATCGAGCTGGCTGTCAGCGCGGTGAGGTGACGTAGCGGGTCACGTGACGGGGGGGGTCCGCTCACAGGCGAAATGTTACGGCCCTTCTTACCTAGCTCTGCATCCACTTACTCAACAGAAGTATCGGCAGTCGGTAACAATAAATGATTGCTTTTATAACTATGGGTAAAGCCATCAGGAAACATCTAGTACATATCAGGTGCTAAATAAATATTTAAGACTTTTTTATAAAAAAAATGTATTCAATTTATTTATACAGTCTCATGTACAGCTTGGGAGCTTAGTTTATCATCCATGACTTCCTATAAAACAAGAGTGGTAAAAATTGAGTGGTGACAAATTTCTTTTTTACTCTATATGAAAATACTGCTAATAACAAAAATTACCTCTTAATGACCTATAATTACATATACTTGAACACAACAGGACTGAAAAATGCACTAATGGTTAATAAAACATGGAAAAGTATCACTTATCACAGAATCATTATAAAATGATCAAATCATACCTTATTGCAACAGTAACAACTGATGATAATAACATTTGACTGTTGGACCAGTAAAACATCTGTCAAGATTTAAACTAAATATTAGAAAGGAAATCTGGAATTTAATAAACGTTCTTCAGTTCTACTTCGAATATCAGCGTACTGTTTGGTGGGATTTTTGGCGGTGCTCCTTTAGCTCCATATCTGAAACAACCACACACAATTACTACACTATTCTGTTCTATCAGCGGTTATTGCTATTCTTGCACTTTTTATTGTTGATTGTTGAAATCTTTCAGGCTTAATTTATTGTAAAATAATGTGTAAGTCTTCATTACCAATTAGGTTCAAGACAATCTACAAAAGCATGTTATGATCTCGGATGAAATATAAATGGATAGCGCACTCAATGGACGAAAACCGTGCCGGTCCCCGAGGCCACTGGGTGGCAAAAAGACCCGAGCTGGCCACCGCACCGTGTTACATTAACTTCACTTATGACTCGGTGTGACCGTCTACTAACCCTTTAATCGATTAATAGTTATATAAAAGGAAAGATTAACTTCTACAGAATCTAACGGTATAAATATTACTGCTGAAGTTCAATGAGAACAGTATTCTTTTCTTTAAGTTACATTATACTTCACTTGGCGCGTGACATTACTTTAATTATGACTCGATGTGAGCGACTATTAATATTTAAATCGGTTAAAACTTACTCTAGCGGAAAAACAAAGCTCTGAAAAATTGAATACTGTAATTTTGCTTTAAATACTGTAATTTTGCTTTATGAAATAAAATAAAAACTGTAATTTTGCTTTATGAAATAAAATAAAAACTTTGTTATCTTTAAAATGTTGGAATTTGTGTGCCGCAACCATAGTCGCAACATTACATCTATTGAGACTAGCTGAGGCCAGCTGCTAACACTATGGGTGATTAAAACCTTTTAAAATAGACGGTAAAACTTCCGACATTTCTATCGGTCTTTTTCATTTGTTAAAATAAAAAAATAACATAGTTTTTTTGCATAAACAATTGTAGGTTTAAAAACAATTCTAGTAGTTATTCAAGAGGTATTGTTGTTTTTACATAGATAATGGCTGTCATCATGTATAACGACTTGCTCACCTGCCAACTGATAAAACAGTTTAGTAAAACTGAAATAATTTAGTCTTGTCGCTACAGTTGACAATTGCTACTCTTGTAAATTATTTGTAATAAAACAAGTACTTTATGAGTTTAACTGCAAATCAGGTATAATTAATAATAAAGGGAAACAATAGAAACTATAAATAAACAGCACTACATCAATTGAATCCCACAGTCTAGATTGTTCTTTCCTAGTACTTCTGCTCCTCGAATTCAGTTTGGACTTCCTCATAGAGCGGATTTCGTGGAGGAGCGCCTAATTCCACGAAATCCACTCTTCCAACACATTTGTACACATAACGATTTGTACTACAAAAAAATTGTTCAAATAAAAGTTAATCTTCAGAATGTTATCTACAACTTTCTCACTGGAAGTTTTTACCTGACCAACAAATAAAATATTTCCTCGCTTACTACTTTTTTTACCTCATTCTCAGTCGGGACTTAACATATTCCGTGTTTAACTAGCTATTACAAATATTTATATTACTTCTTAAAAATTGTAATGCATGCTGTTTGATTTACCGTTTCAAGTTGTAAAATTCAATGTAAGTTTAAAATTATTATTTCGGTTTTTGGTGGGTTAGATGTCAGTTTGAGCGAAGCGCTGTTTGGGCGTCCAACATCGGGGTCTTGCGGATATGGACTCTTTTGCCACCCAGCGGGCTTTATGACGGCACAGTTTTCAGCTCTCCTTAGCATTGCAAGGCACGATCCATTTCACCCGAGGTTATGATATATCTACAGGGTGACCGCGAGAGTATGGCATTAGGGATGGACAGGTCCAGAAACTTTGGGAAATGTTCCTCGGGATTATTTCCACGAAACAGTAATCTGTGGTACGATCGTCAAATTGCGGCTGTGATTACGCGGAGCGATCGTCGTTTACGGCCGATATAACATCGTGCAATTGTTTATTATGGCCGATGATATGCGGTGCGATCGTCATTTGCAGCCTATTATCACATGGTGCGATCATCATTTATGACCGGTATCAAGTGATCTGGTCATCTGTTTCGGCGCAATTGTCATTATCTTAATATATAAAACCAAGTGGTGTTAGTTACAAATTTTTTAACTCAAGAACAGCTGAACGGATTTAAATGAAATTTTGCACACGGACAGTTTATTACCTGGTTTAACATATAGGATACTTTTTACCCCGGAAATTTTGAAGGGCTCTGCCCCTTTGGCTTTTAAAGTTTACAGGTTATTCCTTATGGGAACATGTGGTTATCATTTTTTGCTTTTAATTAATAAACAGATAATGTTTTGATAAAACAGCTGTTTTTTAAATTGTCCAGACATGGCATTTAAAAAATTACACTATCATAGTTTTCTATTAGGAGTATATATAAACATACTTGAAAGGCATAAATATATATTCATTAGGGAAATAAAAAACCTACTTGAATGGCCACTCAAGACTCTTTTTTTCGATAGGCGAGTGAGCGAAAAATTTCTGACCCTTTTTGAGTCCAAAAACTCAAAATTTGAAAAATTAAAATCCCCAGAAAAAAAAAAATATATATATGTACATAAAGTTGTTAGCGACCCCCCAAAACGTGTTCAGGGGGACACGTTAGGTACTTTTATGGTGGTCCCGAACTTAAGTTTCACCGCGCGGGTCATGCTAATAGTTCACTTTTCCATAAGAAATTCACTGATAAAATATGCGTTTTTGCTGGTTCTGAGACCTCGAGATGAACGTGTACTGTCAATTAATAAAATTCCTAACTTAACCATTTGTAATGATAGTCCTATTAAAAAATTCAGTACTGTTAAGTAAACTGTGCTGATATCAGAAAAAAATAAGTTACCACTACATGATCACTTATTTGGGATACAAAAATATATTTTGTAATATATTAAGAGTTTTTTTGTAGGCGAACATGTCTTACAAAACAAACATATTTCTAAAAGGCACAGTGATAATCAAGTAAACTTTTCTTAAGTGATCTACATTAAATTTGCTATCACCACAAGAAATAAAAATATGGTATTTTATCTGCTGCTTTTAATAAAATCCTAAAAAAATATATATATATCAATTTTATAACATATAAAGAGTACAAATGAGTTTTAATCATCTTAAAAATGCCTCAAACTGCTTCAGCCTATATAATATATTATAACAATATAAAGATTTACAATAATTAAAAAAGGGGTATTTTATTTGCCTTGGAATTGGAAATAAATGTATAATAAGTAAAATCTACAACTGTAAAAAAAAGGTGAAACAAATAGCTTAAAATATCAATATTAGACACATTAAGTCAATTTAATAGTCTTATATCTATTTTATTCAGTTCACTGATTTCAATAAAACAGTTTTACAAAAATTGTGTCATATTTTAAAAATAAATGTTGTTTCATTTCCTTAATTTCTACCGGTTTCGTAGTAAAATAATCAACTTTGCTAAATTATTTGAAACACATTAAAGCTGTTTATTTATAACAAAACAACGAGAAATAAATACTTTGTATTTTAAATTTACATTCCCTACACAAATTTTGATAATTATTCATCCGTCAAAATGGTTTAATCAAGCGAAGCATTTAAAACAACTTCATTATTAAGCATTTCAGAAACTTTATGTTCGGTTACTTATATTAGTTGTCAGTGCATTGAGATATTGAGCAAGACAGTGTAAAATTGATTTGGAGTATTATTTTCCACGTTGGTACATAAATGAAAAAGTTTGGATTTCCTTAATTTCTTCTGTCTTAAAAGGTCACTGAACTGTTTATATCAGCGACGATCACATATTTTCCATGAAAGTAGTAGGCCTACACTCTTCCTGAATCCCTAGTTTTGGAAGGTTCTACAACACTTAAAATGTAATGCAATGGGACAAAGCAAATACCATTTTTCTGATATGGCCACTGAAATTATGGAGCTGGACCAAAAGGATTGTAAACTTGATTTACACGTCACACTCCTCTTCACCTTTTGAAATAATAAGAAACCAATGAGAAATTTAAAAACCAATGGTTATCATAAATACATGCCACATAGGAGTTTGTACAAATTTGGGCCATGTTATCTTGCCCAGAAATGATTTGTTTTCCAAACAAGTTGAAGATCAAACTGTAATTGCAATCAAATCTTATTCTCTTAGTACCTATATCCAGCAATGAAGGAACACAATAAAAATACAAGTACCGGGTATTGTTTTGGCTAGTGAAAATCTGGATTCTAGCTATTTCCTGCAAGAGGATAAATTTTCTTTTCTAAACATATTTGATAGATATTTGATCTATTCTAGATTGGTAAAACTCTATAACTAGCCACATCAGTAAAGGTATTACCAGGGCCAAGCTGAAAACTTTCCCTTGTGAGGAGACATTTAACTGTTCCTCCTATTCCATCACATGGAGATTTCCTGTGACTTGTGGCAAACCAGCATCTTTTCAAATTAATATATTTTTGGTGGTGACAGATTTATAAAGTTCTTACAGTTCTTATACACCACCCGTCACTGAAATAGTTACACTCTTATAACTTGAGTAAACTTTTCATTTCAAAACCTTGCAAACAGTTTTTGGGTCTCATAAACAAAAACAACATTGTGTTCTCAAATTTGATACAATGTGATCTTTCTTTGGCTCTTTACATGTGCAAATCACAGGATGGAGAGAACAGCTATCTTGTGTCCAGTGGTAACCTTGTACTTTGTCCTGAATAACATATGAATATTTTTCCCTAAAATCTATTAAAACTGTAGCTTCAGCACGTTGAAGATTTAGTTGAACTCTTTCAAAAAATTGTACCGAAGCTTTGTAATAAAAGAAAAGTAATACTTTCAAATTATTTAGCAAGTTGATTATTTTTATTTTCATTATAAAACCGGTAGAATTTTAGGAAATAAAACAAAATGTATTTTTAAAATATACCATAATTTCTGAAAAACTGTTTTATTGAAATCAGTGAACTGAATAAAATATATAGTAGCCTATTCAATGGACTAAATATTTCTAATATTGAAATTTCAAGATATTTGTTTAACATTTTTTTTACAGTTATGGATTTGACTTCCAATTCCTAGGCAGATAAAATACCCATTTGGTCATTATTGTAAATCTTTATATTTACATATTTTTTCTGAAATCAGCACAGTTTACTTAAGAGTACTGAATTTTTTAATACTGAATTTTTTAGTACTGAATTTTTTATCATTAAAAATGGCTAAGTTAGGATTTTTTTTCATTGACAGTGCACGTTCATCTCGAGGACTCAGAAGCAGCAAAAACGCATATTTTATTCATTTTCAAAGTGCCTTGAAACAAAAACTATTAGAGAGAAAAGTGATAAAATTTGGTATTTTTTCAAGTCTTTGCATATAGATGAGAATTTTCAAGTTTCATCAAAATCTGAGAAGGTGGGTGTCATGGCCTGGATGACTTCATGTGGAATGACCCCTCAGCTACCCTCTTGTTAGCCTAAATATTGTTTTATACGATCAGTAACTAACCTAACTTAACCCTCCCAGTGACATGAACGATTTTGACTGTGTTGCCTGAAGTGGCAGGGTCATTTTGGCAATTTTGCATACTATTCTTTAGTAATTTGTAACAAATTCCAATTTTGAAGTAAATATATCAATAGGCATATTTGTTTTGTTCACAAAAAACAGGACAATTTGAAAATAGTAAAATAAGTGAAATTCAAAAGGCGGTTTTTAAGATCAAATGAAAAATCTGAAAAAATTTGAGAACGTTTCACTAACGCCCTGACCATCAGGAACGCATCGCTAACGTCACCGACCACCAAGAACGTATCACTAAGTAGCTGGCAATTAAGAACGCATCACTAACTTCGCCTACTATTCAGAACTCGTTATGCAATCGCCGACGATCGCGACCTGAAATTCCTGGTTTGACAGAAAATTCCCGCATAATCCATGCATCTTTTCCCTGACATCAAAGTTCACGCATAATTCCCGGTTTTCCAGGTCGGTGGCAACCCTGAATTACTATAAATACTATTTAAGTAGGTGAATTTTCAATATGATCAGCATTATCAGTAATATTGTTGTTCTACCCCTCATCCCATGGGGGATCCAAAAATCCATCATATGAGCTGGCAGTGCTCTAGTGGTACCTCACCAAACTACTGGCAAACTCACTCACTCGCGCAGAACGCCAGGTCCGTATGCTTCGTATATCTATTCTGTATTCATAATCAATAATTCAACTTAACTTTAACTTCTAGGTTACAAGCATGTACAAGAAACTTACGCAGCTTCTGGCGGACAGTGAATGACCCTCTTGCCTCCAACTTTCATGTTTTGGAGCCCAATGTCCCAGCCCTTGATGACTTCACCTTTGCCCAGCTTAAATTTGAATCCTTCGCCTTTGGTCTGTTTGTCGAACACCTTGTTAGTATCTTTCAGCTTTCCAACGTAATACACAGCAACCTAAAAGTAAAGTCATTGTATACTGACATTTCCCTTTAATATTCCACTTGTTTCTAATAAATAGGAAATATATAACTGAGGTGCAGGAGGGGTGATAAAATAACTCTGTTTAAACACGAGAGCTACCTCGTTAGACCAGAGGCAGAAGTAGGAAGTATAGGAAATGGATAAGCATACCTTGCCTTTTTCTAAGCTAATTTGGTAATTTGCTGACTGTGATTTGCTGAGATCATCTAGTACAAGTTAACTGGCACTGACGATTGCTTATCTTTTGTAAGCCTAAAGAAAATCAAGAGTTCCGATTTCTGAGTCTATCTTAATAGTTTGGTTGTGATTTACCCCTAGGAATCAGACTTGTGCATGATGTAAATACCAGGCATAGTTGTGCTCCAACACCGACCAAATTTGATGCGTTCTGCGCATCTCCCGAAGCTGATGTAATTTATTTTGATTTTGAACGTGTTTTATTTTCACCTTAAGCTTTCCTTTCATTATATAAACAATAAACATATTTTGACAAGATGAAGGTGTTAAGATGGTAATTTGTTGGATAATTACAAGTTGATTTACCCCAAAACTGACATCACTAAACCTGAGCAAGAGCACACCTATGTCTGGTATTTACATAATGAGACTGCTGCATAAAAAACAATTTATGAAAAGATTCTTTTGACCAAGAAATAACAAGAAAAAGAACCGTCACTCAATATGGTATGCATAACCTAAGTAAAATTATAATTACTTATATAGCTTACATATAAAACTTTACTTATTCTCCATATGAATAACATGGGGCTGAGTATGCAGGTTCGCTGCTACCGGGAAAAATAAAAACATTTGTTTTTGCTAATATCAATATACCACAGCTAGTTGAAGCCACATACCAAGTTTCATCAATATACATAAATAAATAATCTAAATATAACATTTTATTTATTATCCATAAGGATAACATTGGACAACGTACTGTGTTTAGCACTTTGAATATCACTTTAACGGTTGGACGTAAAACAATTAAAATGCCAAAATGATTGTTTAGTAGAGCTAAACTGATTGGTAGAAAGAAATGTGGAGTTTTAAGTGAAATTATCTGAGGAAAATCTAAAAACCATATTCCCATAAGATTAACATGGGAAATTTTATAGACACATTTTTTGACTTTTCTCCACAACCAATAACAAACCTAGCTTAATGATTCAAAATACTAAATTGTTTTTTTAAGCTCCCCATAAAATAGCTATAACCAAAATCTAGTTTTTAAAATTTTAGGGTAAAAGGTTCAAAAAACTGATTTTTGGAAAATTTAAACCCCCATAAAACCCACTTCCCATGGACCGATCGATCTGGTTTTGGAACTTCAAAGAGTCATAAATGTTACTCTCCACATTTGTGTCAAATTTCATCAAAATCGGGCGGTTCTTTCAAAAGTTATCGCGGTAATGGACAAACACACACACACACATATATATATATATAAATTTGAACGAATAGTGTTTTTCGCATCTGGGGACCTCAAAACAAAAAGTTATCATGGTCTTGAGCTTAAGTCTTACCATGCCACCTACGGTAATAGCTTCTTCCCTATAGGGGAAATTCGCTGAAATGAAAAACATGCAAATGTGTTTTAAAAAAACAATTTATAAATTCAAGTAAGATAAAAAATGTATTGAATAGCTAAATTAAAACTAACATAACTTGATCTAACTGAAGGAAATGTCAACTTACCGTTCTACCGAACTTGGCGGGTTGTCCATTGCCTACTTTAATTTCTTTTACAACAACTCCTTGATCCAGTACTTGTTTGTGCTTGGGTGATAAATTGTTTGGCGTTTTATCTCCTCCAGGGGTCTTCTTATTTGACTTCTGTTCTTTCGGGGTAACTCCCTAAAAATAATTTTAACTTGAATTTTACAATTAAAGAGTTTCAAAATTGAACCCTTTGAGCACCAAAGCTAATGTAATTGGCTTTTGAATATGTCACCTAAAAACATTGTTAGTTATTGTCAATAGACTATCACATATCCGGTCCAGTAATTTTGAATTAAAAAAACTAACCTTTACGTTTTTGCGTTTCCAATAATCATGGGTTTAAACCGCAATACATAATTGCTGTGGTTGAACACTACTTTTTGTTGCTGGTTTAAGAAATCCCCCGCATAGCTGCTAGGCACGTCTTCTACAAACGGGAATTTTGTACAGGTTACAAGAAGGATAGGGGATATAGCAGGAAAGGAAAGGGTGGGATGGGACAGGCAGCCAAATTGACATGTCCGAGGACCAACTCCCGTGCTCCTGTGACAGCTGTGATCAGGCTCAAACAGGCGGACCCGCTCTGCCCTCCAACTGGCTATCTCGACTGACAAGGTTTCCGTGTATAACAGCCAGGGACCATACATTCTTAGGTTGGGGATCAAACCCGGAGTTTCCATCCCCAGCCGCTGCAAGTGGAGGCAGTGATGTAAAATGTCCAGGCATTTATAAGTCGGGCCAAATGCCCTGGATAAATGCCCGGGAAAATGCCCAAAATGGATAAATGCCCGGGCATTTATACGTTTTAAAGATATATTGATAAGAGAAATAAGATATGTTACCAATACTTAACCAGTTCAATACTGAATATATATAGTACAAAAATACTGTATAAGGTATTGAATTAGTAAAGTAGGCCTGCAAATATTATTATTATTCCCATAATTGAAACAATACATGTATTAACTGATGATCCTGGCTAAAGAATCAATCAGTCTTAATCAGTAACAAGGCATCTCACCCATTCTACACTCATTCATTTTTGTCATAAAATATGTCTTAGTTGCATTGTCCTTATACAGTGATTTAGTGATTCAGTATATTTGCAAAGTTGTTTAAAAAACAAGTTGACGGGCACTTACTAATAAATCTTATTTATCCTATCCTATAATAGAGTATGTGTAAAATATGCATTAATGAGTATTATTGTAAGGCAACTTTGATAACATTTTTAAAATTTACGGGATGTAATAAAAGACGTCTTACAAAACTTAAGATATATTTACACTTATACTGAAATGCCCAGTTTTTGGGCATTTAAAATAGCGTTGGGGGCAAATGCCCATTTATAAATGTCCTGCCCACTGGGCATTTGCCCGGCCCACATAAATAGGAGGGACCAAAGGTGAAAGGGAAGTTTGTCAAAATGGACAGCCAAAAGACTTATGTAACCATATGTAATGGCAACTTCATTTGCTGTACCCAATGTCAGCCTCAAAACTGGTATAGACCAGTTTTAAGGTTATCCTGGGACCAACACTAGTCTGCTACTCTGTTGCAATCGCAGGTACAGACCTGAGTCTACCGACTACTGTGAGCAGACTGGTCCAAGGCGCCGTGCAGGCATTTGGCAGCGCATGCACAGTTGTCTCCTTTGCTACTACTCTATTGTTACAAAGTTGCTTTAATTTTGTTTGTTTAATCTAAACTTTTAGTTTATTATTTAATTTTTACTTTTAAGGTAGTTTTACTAAATTATTTGTGTATTATTCCTTATGTTTAATTAAATCATCAGTAATTTCTGACAAAAACTTTAATTTGTAAAATTGTAACGTTTTTTGTAAATAATATAAAATTTATTACCGAGTGCAGTATTATATATGGTATTTTGCAGACGATTAATCTTGTACTAGCATATAAACGTGAACGCATATTGTGATGACTTACTCCGTCCTCCGGCATACGCTCTATGGAAAATGTCTAAAATATCTGACCTCACACTACTGAAAACAATATATTATTCTTTATTACACTCACATCTGTCTTATGGAATTTGTATCTATGGAGCTACATCAAAACATAATTTGGACAAAATTCTAATAAAACAAAAAAAGCAATACGAATCATGCTAGGTTTAAAAAACACAGAAAGTGTAAAAACCTTTTTTATAGATCTTAAAATCTTAACAGTTTACAGTCTTTACGTCCTTGAAACAATTAAATATGTTAAAGAGCATGACAGTGTTTTTTCGCTTGAAGCTAATCATCCTTATAATACACGTAATCAAATTATTTTAGATAAACACAATCTAAATTTCTATAAAAACAAAACAAGGTACATGGGGAAAAAATTTTTTACACAACTTCCAGGTTCAATCAAAAAAGAACAAAATTACAATAAATTTAAAAGCTTACTCAAAGAATATTTGACTAATAAGGCACTTTATTCTTTTTCAGAATTTCCTTAGGACCTACTACTGATTGCCTGAGTTCAGTTATAATAAATAATGTAATGAAATAAAATGTAAATAAAGTAATACAAATTAAATTATAATGATTTTAAGTCAGCTATTACCAATGTAAATGTATTGTCTAAGTAACTGATTAAGTTGTTTTATATATATATATTTCTTTATTGTTAAATTTGCAGTCAAAATAACTTAAATTTATGTTTATGATTAATATTTTATTTTCTCTCCATATAACCTGATAAGAATGTGATTTTTAGTTTTAGACTAGAACTTTGACTCTATTCAAATACTGTATATGTATTGACTCTGAATAAAGAATATTTTGATTTGATTTGATACCCGGCTTTTTGCTATCCAGCCCGGATATAAGAGTCTAATGTATAACAATTGCAATTGATGTGAGCTCTGTCTGCAGTCTGTGTCCGACTTGTGGTCATAGAAACGGAACATGTAGTGCAGACACAAATGAAACTAACTTGTTCACCTTGTATACTGTAATACTAAACGGTCCAATACAGGCGGTCTAAGGAACTACACCCCGGCCAGGTGGTAGTGGATCAAGGGTTTAAATCTTGCCTCAGTCGGCGATTTTTATGTGCAACTCGCTGAGAGTTCGCCTGACTAAGCAGAGTTGAAGGGCGAACGGTAGAAGGCTCGGGTCCAAGCTGATGGGATGGTTAAATTATAATTATTTGTGAGTGGCATGTCTGATCAAGTGTTTGTACTTTTTATCTTTACAGTAGAGTCTAGATTATTCGACCTTCGGTTATCCAACCTTCCATGTTATCCGACCGTCCCTGTGCGCAATCAAACGATCGATTTCCACGCGCTTAAAAAAATTCAAAATCAAAATTGTTAACATTGTTTTACTATTTCTCGTGTTATTCGATCACGGAACACCGACCATATTATCCGTGTTCGTTCGTGTAATCCCCTTGCAGGATCAAACGATCAATTTCCATGCGTCTAGAAAAAAACCAAAACAAAATAAAAATCAAAATTTTTAACATTGTTTTTATTATTTTCTGTGTTATCCGACCTTTCCGCTTACGGTATCTGACCTTGCCGCGGCCGGTTTAGGTCGGATAATCGAGATTCTACTGTACTTAAAGTGTGTATGAGAGTGTCTACTGGAAGCACTTTTGTACACTTTGAAGTGTTTGGATGTTCAATATATTTATAAAAGCACCGATTCAACCAATCCATTCACAAGCCTGGTGCTTAAAGAGGTCAAATACACATTTTTAAACAGTAAATAACTACTCTAAAACTCTTTTAGGTGGGGTTTGCAGGAATGGCATGTTTTTCTCATATAGCGGACACTAATAGTAGCTACCAAGACTAAGAAAACAGCCGAACGTGTTGTACTGGCTTAAAAGTTGGCTGGATTGAGAAACCATACTTAAGTTAAATATGAAGATCGAAACGAGTTTTATCGGCTGGAAACGACACTTGAGCCGCAAGTATTACCTGCTGAAAAAAGAAATCTAACCTCGTTTTCGTCCAAAAATGACTGTTGACAGGAAAAACAGTCACACTGAACTTTGTAGGACAAAAACATCAACCACGATAATGTGTATTATCGGCCAAACACGGGGAATGGAATGTGTTTTATTGTCCGATACAGGCAATTTTATACTTTTTGTTCTACTTCAAACAGCAATCTGATTACTCGAAAACCACAATTCAACTCACATTATAAGCCAAGAACAGTGATTCACAAAATTTCATAGTCCAAAAACAAAGACTGGAAAGAGCTTTTTTGGCTGGAAGCAGCAACATCCAAGCAGCATATTATTTGCTGAAAATAGCAATCTATTATTTATACCTGAAAATAGCAATCAGGCCACATTTTATCAGCCAAACCGCATTTTAGAGGGCAAATTTACTAACCGGAACATGCTTTCCCAACCAAAATCTGCAGTTTTAACCATTTAGCCAAAAATTATTAACTGCATTTTATAACCCAAAAATACTACTGCAATATGTTTATTTGCCAAAAACACAACAGGGAGACGTAACATATGCCGGACCCTGGATAAGTAATAAACCTTTTTGCTATCTCCAACCATCAATACTCACATTAGTTACAGGTGTTTTCTTTGGGGTGAGGAGATTTTGCTTATTGGGTGTCTTGTTCTTTTCATTATTCTGCTTCTTCTTCTGACTTAAATTGAGATTCTCCACCTCTTCTTCTGACTCGTCGTCATCATCATCATTTTCGTCATCCTCTTCCTCTTCATCGTCATCCTCTTCATCTTCCATATCTTCATCCTCCAGTCCTGAACAATATTTAATACAAACTATTAAACAAATAAAAGAAAAAACATCAGATGCAGTTTATTTTGATACACTGTTAAATGTCCACGGCAAACAATATTGGCATTCCACACAAACCTCATATTATGCTACATTGCCTAAACATATATAATGTAGATACTAACTACATGCCATATAGGAAGACAGACACTGTTCCTGATACAATGAAGTTGCGATAATAACATCTAAAATGTTTCTCCAAGCTTTTGTTTGGAGAATTCTTAAAAAAAAAACTCAAGACTTGCTACCATAAGTGAATAAGTGAACAGGGTTCCCACTCAAACTTAATGGCCAAATTCACGGGTTTTTCACGGTTTTCAAGGTCTAAAAATTGTCAATTTCACGGTCAAAATATTAAAAAACATAACCTATACCGGTCGCAAAACAACAACGCAGATGCAGCGCAGCGGTCAAATACTAGTTAAAACTTTCCAACATTCCAATTACGATGTCACAGAACCATAAAACCATACCATACATCCCAAGTGAACCTATTAAAAAATAAGAACTATTTTAGAGTTTCTTATTGTTTTATTGTCGTCGTGAATCATGTCATCAGTCTATCGGTTATCGGTTGCTGGTGATTTCTACTTCGCTCAGTGTTGCCAATCACTTTTTCCCGAATTACCCTCGATCCTCATCAAAATTACCCTCAAAATCTAAACTCCTATATTTGAGTAAAGAGTGCTAATGAAATAAAGGAAATGTGCTTGAAATTTGATAGGTTTGAGGAGCTGCCTATAGATGTCACTGATGTATATCCTACCTAATCCTAGCAGTTGATAGACAGCGTTAGCTGTTTTATAATTGACGTTTATGGCTGTAAACAAAATTGCATCAGCTGTTAGTCATTTATATACTGTGATTTTAAAAAAATCACAGTATATAAATGACTAACAGCTGATGCAATTTTGTTTACAGCCATAAACGTCAATTATAAAACAGCTAACGCTGTCTACCTTTCAGTCTATCAACTGCTAGGATTAGGTAGGCGGAGACAGGTGACAATAATCCCCATTTCCTATTTTTGTTATTTATTGTCTGGATGACGTTAAAACTTGCATACATTACTGCAACTTAGCGAACTTCTTATCGTCCTGGCACTCGTGGCTCTTCCAAGTTTTTAACATGAGACAATCGCTGTACATGTAATCCTTACTCAAGCTTGATTTCTGTCATGGAGTTTGTGAGTATTCGTCAGTCACAAAAATCGGAAGGGTCGATAAAGTAGAGAAATGTAGTAGGCCTAATTTAATCATAAATAAACATCAATGAATGTATAGTAAGTATATAACAGAGTACAATATAAATTTGTATATTTTTAAAGGCTTTAGTAAAATTACCTCTTTTTACCCTCCAAGTGCAAAATTATCATCGGCAAGGGTAATTTCTCTCGAAGTGGCAACGCTGACTACGCACCGTGTAAACGGAATGGGCGAGTTACTGACGGGATAGTTGTATAGTTAACAGTCTAGATACAGTAGCTGTCTACTGTCACTGACTAATACAAAACAATAGGCAAATGACATACAGTAAAGAAGACACTTAAACGGTCTTACACAAGTGTCAGTCAGCAGTCAGTTGACAGTGAAAAAAACACCAGCAACTTAACAACTGTCGCCCGAGTTCCTTTGCACTGTGGAAATCAGAACCAATCTTAAATCATCCGCACAGCTGCAATCTGCAAGTAGGCAGACGACGCGGTATTCACCATATTTACAACGTAATAAATAATTCTGTTGTACATTTCCCTATCTGAAAACAAATGTGATATTTTCTCTGATATTTTTTTATTGTTTTTCAAGTTTGATATATTTTTAAGGTTTGATATCGAAATCCATGGCTTATTCCAGGTTTTTTCACGGTATACAAAATTCACGGCTTATTCAAGGTTTCACGATTGAGTGGGGACCCTGGTGAATCAATAGAGTCCATCTGTCATGAAAATTGTGGTAACCTTAAGACCTTAAATTGATCACACTTAACTGAATTCAAACAATGCCCTCATTTAAAAATTGTATCTTGGACTCATTCATGGATGCTGAGTCAGATAAACTTTACAATTAATCAAGAGAAAACCCAAGGCTGGCCAAGGTGTCTGGCCGTAAAGGGTTAAAAGTTAGAGAGCACTCTAAAATAGAATAGGCCCAACACACAGTTTGTAGTTTTCCTCTTATCTAATTTAACGGAAACACTAGAACTAAATCTCACACACACACATATATATATATAGAGAGAGAGAGAGAGAGAGAGAGAAGAATAAATTTTAATGTAGGCCCTTCTCAGTTTCTAGAAAAATCGTTCCTTCTATATGGCAAAATAATAAGTTATTTTTGTTGAATTGTCAGTAGAAAAAAATTACCGTCTGATAGATCTGATTCCTCGTCTCCATCTGAATCTGAATCCTTTGTTTCATCCACTGTAATGCAAAAAATAAATTTGTTAATTTGACAATTTGTTAAAAATAGTGTCTTGTGGTACATTAGAAAGGGATTAAACGTTGCACTTTGAGGGTTGAGCCTGTAGTGAAAATGACATATTTTCAAACATACAACTAATTAACTATCACAACGTGTGATATCGGCCAGAAATAACAATAGCAGCACTAAATTCTGGCCCTAAATGACGATCACACAAATTAATTTCAGCTGTAAATGACAATTGCACTGTGCTAAATAAAATTTATTATAATAAAGCTCCTAACCCCAACGATTAATCTGAAGAAAAGGAAGCTGAAATAGTAAGGTCTACCTGGCCTCGAAGAGGTAAGATGTTCCTATAGGTCCTATTGGTTCAAAATTACCAGCAATAACTTTTACAAGTGTAGGCTATACAAAATAATAAAGAAATAGTTGGCATGTTCTAACTCACATGTTAGTGATTTTTTCTTCTTTGCTGGTCCATCTGGTGGTGCATCAGATTTTCTTTTTTCTTTCTTGGGTTTCACCGGACTTGCAGTAGTCCAATCTGAAAAATAAAATAATACAGGCCTAGAAGAAAAATAACATGATAAACTCAATACCCAATTATTAACTCACAATTTAATAAAATCCATTAAATGTAATTAATGTTGTCACAAATGTGACAATTAGTAGATTGTTTTCATATAGGGATGGGAATTCCTTTCTTTATTTGAGAATTTGTTGTTTTCTGGGTGCTTACACAACTATCTCAGACATTGGAGTAAAATTATTAGTTTCATCTCCAGAAAATATCTTCAGAAAAAGAAACTTAAAAATTAAATAAATTTAAACTGCGCTAAAATATTTATCTCATTTTTTAACAAGGATCAACTTCTAAAGTAACATGTCAACTGCCAAAATACTATAAACGTATCTTTTTGATCTAAGCAATACTTAAGTATATCTCAAATGCTCACACACAAATAAGATGTTGTAACAAAATTGAATAACGCTGTATATAATCCTAATACAATCCAGCAGGCATGAACTAGAGTGGCCCGATTCGCCCATCTTAACATGTTATTAGCTGATACGAGTCCTGGACTGAGAAATAACATATAATGTAATAGAATCACCTTCAATTTAGCAATTGTGGATTATATATACTTCAGCATACAATTATTTCAAGGCAAAAGGGCCTCATCATTAGTGTTGAAATGGAATTAAGTTCAAGCTAGCATACTAAAATAATAATAAATCCATTATTTGATTTTGTCTCTGAATGCTTAAAATTAAGTCTGTTCTTGTTCACAGTAAAAACTAAAACTCTAAAACTGGCCATGCGTGACTGCAGTTCAACAACCCATAACTGATAAGCAGTGGACAGTTCCAAAAGGGATAACTGCATCTAAAATATTATTCAATTACCCAAGAATCAGATTCATAATTAACGAGTGTTAGAAAACCTCTTTTATTTCTTCAATTAAAGAAAATACAGTACAAAAAACAGTTTACAATTTTAGTTGTCATCATTTACTTAATGTAAACAATAACAAAACAAAACCATATGATTTTAAATACCAGTGCTACCAAATATTTTCTCCACACACTCCCCAACTTTGTAAATTGTAATAAGCATGAAACAATTTACAAAATTATTCTAACATTTAAAGCACAGAGTACAACCATTCAATGGTACAACAATTTAGACATCAATGTTTTAACCACTTTCAGGCAATAAGAGTTGCTTCAAAACTTTTTTTTCAGTCACAGGTCTAGGACTTTCCGAGCCTTTATAATACGGCCACTTCGGGTATTCACTGGTTCTTGAGGGGGTAATAAGCTTTCTTCTTGGTTCATGATTATTACATTTTCATAATCAGGGATGGTATTTGATGGGAGTGTCTTTACGGACTCTGTTTTGAGAAATTCATTAGGTTCCTCTAGTGAATTTCCAGAGGATATAGCCTCTGAACTGGTCGTAAAAGTTCACCATTTTGCGTTCTTGTTCTTAATCTGACAAGACGTACAATCCCATCGCGTCCAGGAATCACCTTAGTTACTCGCGCCATAATCCAGTCCAATCTCTTCATATCACTACCCACCAACACCACATCACCAATTGTCAAACTATCGTGGCGACGTTTCTTCGTTGCACGTAAAAATCCCAGGTATTCTTTTTGGAATCGAATGCGAAGTCCATTTAAAAGTTTTTGAATAAATCTTAGCCTTTTTTGAAGACTCTTAGCCTCAAGCTGATCAAGATCGGTCATTTCTGAGCTCGGCATACTTGAACGAAACAATGATGGGCTGAGGGGAGTAAGCTCATTCGGATCATCGCTAACATATGTCAAAGGGCGACTATTCATGAGACATTCACACTCGCACACTAGTGTCAATAGCTCGTCATAACAGAGTGAGGCTTGTCCCAGATTCTTTCTAAGAAGGTCCTTCAATATGCGAATCAATCGCTCCCAATAACCCCCCCCCCGCCATGGCGCCGCTGGAACGTTGAACTTGCACTTTATTCGCTGAATACTACACTCTTCTTCAATTTTAACCCAATCCTACAAAAAACGCATTGTCCAATCCTACAAAATTGGTTCCATTGTCTGAATATATAGTCTTTGGTCTCCCTCTTCTTGAAACAAAACGTCGGAGAGCTTGTATAAGCGCAGCCGTACTTAGAGAAGTCAGGAGCTCTAGATGCATCCATGGCTCTGTACACGGCACAAGTAAATATAATTACCCAACACTTTTCGCCAGTGTTCATAATAAGTGGGCCCATTAGATCAACTCCTGTTGTCTGGAAAACTGGACAACTTTGGGTTCGGTCACGAGGTAATGGTGGCATTGGAACATCCATTGGCTTTAGTTGATGTCGTCTACACTTCAAACAGCGATGAATGACTGCCTTTACTTTTCTTCTAGATTGGGGAATCCAAAATCTTTCCCTTAATATCAAAATCAATGTAAGAACTCCTGCATGATTATTTTTAACATGTTTATGTTCAATCAGTCTGTCAACAAGGAGATGAGACGTCGGGAGGATTATAGGACATACAAAATTTGGAGAGTCTTGTCCTTCCATCAGTCGCGTCTTTAAGTGTATGAGATCACGATCATCTTCAAAACAGTTAAGGGTGTTCAATGTTTTCATTCCTTTTTCTGTACCGAAATTCTTTTTGAATATAACGCAATAAAACAAAAAGGTAATAATAATGCAAAAGGTATCAGCATTGAGATACTTTTCACTTGTCATAGCACGTTCCAAAATAATGTTATCAGTCAAACCACAACATTCAGTAAAACGAGGAAGCATAAAACAAATGAAGTCGAGAATTCTCACTACTGTTCGCACTATCTTGGGATAGTTGCCCATTTCTTTTACCAAGAATAACAGGGGAAAATTTTTCTCTTCTGTAGCTACAGCCACTAAATTTCCTGTCTTCTTGATTTCCTTGTTTAATTCATGGGAGTCAAGGTATGTTTCGGAGACTGGCCATTCACATTCCGGAAACAATAGCCTCATTGGACCTTCCCACCATCAAGATTTTAATAATTGTGCTGGCATACAGCCCCGAGAGAGTAGATCAGCTGGGTGCCTGGAACATGTCGCCACTGTTGAGGTGAACTTACTGAGACTATCTCCTTAACTCTGTTTTGAACAAACACTGACCACTGCTGATTAATCAGGGTTTTTCTTAGATAATTTATCACACATAATCAGATAGTGTCTTCTTAAACATACCGCATATTTGACCAAAGCCTTACAGGAGTAGCTCATGTGCCTACATCTTAAACATTTGTAACATGCTCCTTTTTTCTTTAAAATGTCTTTCCGTCTAGCTAGTGTCATATCTATAGCTCTCACACAGTCTTGAGAACTGTGAAGTTTATCACAAAACACGCAGGAAAGTGAACCATTTGATCCCCCCATCGTTACAAGTGCTGCTGCTGATGGCTGTTTATTGAAAGGCGATTGCTTAGGGTTTTGTGTGTTAGTGCCTTCAATAGTTTGGTTGGTAGAGTCACACAAAACAGACGTAACAGTTGATCAGTTCTTGCTTGTATTTTTCACATTGTGTTTGGGATTGGAAACCCCAAATCCTTCTAGAGCCATACAAACCTTCTGCTCTCCCTCTACCTCGTTTTTTAGAAATGTTAATATATTTTCTAAAACTTCTGTTGATGAACTTTCACTTTGTTCGAGCTATGATTGGTAGTCCTCTGCCAAAGTTTTAAGATGTCTTCGGGGAGACTTGACGTGACCATTGGAAAAAGAAGTGAAGCACAGTGATCAGATGTTACTCCCAGTGAGTGAAGGTTTCTCAAATGAGATTGAATTTTATCATACAGAACTGATAATGGTGGTTTCTCAGAGCTAGTAACGTTCTGTATTGTCAACGACAACATTTGCCTCATATAATATTCTTTTAAGAGGTCGTCTCTTCCGAATCGGGTTTTTAGGGCCTCTACCACCTCATAATACATCTCAGGGGTTGCTGGATAGCTATCAACTAACTCACGTGCAGGTGATCCAACCGTAGTGGCCATGATAAGGTATTGGATCTTGTCTGCCGGTGTATGGCCTGGTCGTCATGAATTTTACTAAATCGGGACCAAAAGGGAAGCCATTCCCCAAGTTCGCCACTAAACTCCTTGAAATTCAAGTAGGGAAGTTTATAAGAGCGTCCTGCTTTACATGAACCCGAACATGTACTTCTCTGTGCAATTTCAGAACCACAATCTTGAGATCTTTCATCTTGATGTACTTTGACGTTATCTTTAAGTTTTTCAACCTTTTTACAAATAGTGTGGTACTGGACTGTGTATTCGTTCTGTGCTTGAAGCTCTTCATCCATTTCCTCATCTCCAACATTCTCAATGTCTAATAATTGTTCATACACCGAGGCATTAACTTCATTTAAAGTGAGAAAATGTGTGTTTATCACTTCAAGTTGTGCAGACACTTGCAGCAGGTCAATATCTTCTTCATTTAAAAACTCTTCTACTTTTTTTACATTCAAAGTAAAAACTCTTCGTACTGCAGATCTTGATTTCTTTAATCGAATCAACTCTGACATTTCCAAAACTTGTGAATCGATTCACTGAGAAATATTCAATAACTACAAATTTTAATTCGGTACTTTGGTATTATACGGATGCCACTATTTTTGGAGGTTAAATTTTTACCGGATACAAAGGATAACTACATAATTCGAAAAAACGTACTTTTATTGACTTACTGTACAAATTTTACATCATTCTGATGAGCGGTCTTTGTGTTGTGCCTCCCAAAAGACAGCGATGTCCACTAGGATCGTGTTGAATGCGTCGCCGCCGCTAGCAGCCACACCCGATCGCCACATGTACTCCGCCAAATATACAGTGCGCTGCGGCAGTTATGTTAGGATGGGTTATCATAAAAATACGTACGGTTTCCTCTTCATTTCGAGGTAAATCCCACACCATAAGAACGTCACTCATTATGAAAACAAATGTAACGTAGTGACAGCAATAAATCACTCATGACACTGACCCAGATACAGGCGGTGACAGGTGATGCGCGCGCTCCGGTCAACGACCTGACCTTGGCCTATTTGGAGGGGGTTTGGCGGCCTGAAGTATGACTCATCAGGTATCATTCGATTCGTAACAAAACAAGGAAAGTCCTACAATCATTTTTATGATAACCCATCCTAACATAACTGCCGCAGCGCGCTGTATAAGGGTGGCATCCGTATAATACCAAAGTACCTTTAATTCTTTAAAAAAGAGGGTCAAAATACTCGTTATCAAATTGTCCTGTTACACGGTCGCCAGAAATGTTCCAAAAGAGCTAATTGCATCTAAAATATTATTCAATTACCCAAGAATCAGATTCATAATTAACGAGTGTTAGAAAACCTCTTTTATTTCTTCAATTAAAGAAAATACAGTACAAAAAAACAGCTGACAATTTTAGTTGTCATTATTTACTTAATGTAAACAATAACAAAACAAAACCATATGATTTTAAATACCAGTGCTACCAAATCTTTTCTCCACAGGACAAATGGCACATTTTATATTTTTCTTCCTCTTCTTCAACTGGACACTGTCATCTCTGTATCTCAACAGCATCAAATTTCGGTTTCTGGTTATATTATAACAGTATGTCAACACAAATAGGTTTTCAAAATTTTGATATATTTCCTGCCATTTTATCAGTAGTTTGAAATAATTTTACTAAGTCAAATAAGAGTCGGACTGTAACATATTTTCTTGGCCTGAAGCGATGACTACTCAATATTATCCAAGGAAAATAGTAATCTAAACTTATATTTTTGTCAAAAAACTGCAATCAACCGTAAAAGACAGCAAGATTGTATTTGGTAGGGCAAAAACATTGACCACAATAACGTGTATAATTGGCCAAACCCGTATTGGCCTACCTACAGTACATTTGACAAAATTAAAAAGCAAGTCCTCGCGTTGCAGTCCTTGTAACTCAAATTACATTGACTTTCTTCACATGCTACAAACAGCATATAAATGGAAACCCTGACACAAGAAACAAAGTTATAATTGTGTCATGCATGTTTAAAACTACAACTAACTTTACAAGTACATGAGCAGGACATGGAGATTTAGCATGTCATAAAAAAGGCAACCACTGCAGACACACTTGAGGAGATTACAATCTTCTCAATACACAAAAACAAGTTTACCTGCCAATTCCATATCTGCCACAGTATTGACAGTAAAACCTGGAACCAAAAGCCTACAACTGATGGCAGTACCCAATTGAAAAATAAGAAGAAAATTTGCTACTGCACTATTGATGCCGAGTCATATTTGTTACCATTATATACTAAAGTTTTCTGAGGCTTATGATTCGTGTAAATAACATGAACGTTTTTAATTTTTACCACAGAATGGTTTCCAAACATATTTTGGGACAGTAAAATTTACTACGGTACGTAAGTTAAATGGGCAAAAAACTAATTTAAAAAGTTTCCTTTGCTCTTCAAAACTGTCCACAGACAACTCCTAGAGTACAACGCAACATTTCTGCAACTGTTTAAGTATTGTGTCAACCATTAGTTCACCTAGAGGGTAGAAAGTCACGTAAAAAAACGTTATCATACCATTTTCCTCCTCCTCTTCCTCAGACTCTTCCTCATCTCCCAACAATCCAGAAATATCATCTTCTTCAGGTAATAAGTATCCTGTAATCAAAAGGTAGCGGAAATTTATATTTAGTGGCTTTTACCATCATTTCAAAATATATGGGCTACAAGTTCCTTGAATCTGGTAACTCGTTTCTTACCAATTCCAGCCATTCTACTTCTTTAATGCTTAGCTGCTTACCTACCTTACCTTATCAGTTCTGCATAACATGGTAGAATACACTCAAGGTCAGGAAGGAGCAGCAGCATGCATTGCTGCTAAGCTCTGCTTAATTGGTAGTACATCAAATGTTTTACTAGCTAACCGGGAAAGACCTTGAGCGAAGTCATTATACGGTCATCCATTATAGTAACAAATACAAGTATAAAAACTAAAGATAAGAATTAAATTGATACGTTATAGCATAGTATCAGAATTTGCAGGGTTCATTTTGATTTTTGATACCTAAGAAGTAGGAAACATAGGTTTTTGGCAAAAAGTAGGATAAAGTAGGAGGTTTTCGGGCTCTAAAAGTAGAAGCTTATTGAAGTTAAATGATATAATTAACCTAAGAGGGCGTTTGAGCCACGAAACATTTGGCGTTTCTATCTGCTTCCCACATAAGGCCAATCCCTTCTCCAAGTCCATTTCAAAGTCCGCCCCTCTCAACAGATTATCCGATGTTAATTATATAATTATGGAATTATTATTAAACTCCGATGTTAATTATATAATTATGGAATTATTATTAAACTTAAGCGCAAGTCTATTATCATTAGGCCCTACACTAGGTTAAGTAAGGTACTATCATCGTATGAAGCGACAGGCGTGCCTCTGTTTAATATGCTGCCAATAAATGCACAGCATATCAATATGTTGAAGAAGATCATGCTTGATCATGAGTTGGTTGAAAACCCTTTTTACAAGATCAGTGAGTTTTATGAAGCTGTTGTTTTCCTGAGTATGTTTTTTTCTGCTGATACGGTAGAAACACTCAACTCGACATAATGTGGACTTAAAGGTTGTCGAGTTTTAGGGAACTTTAGTAATAAAAACGGCTTTATGTTACCATTAAAACGCACTCATTACTGTGCTTACATTGTACATTTATTGATTTATTCAGTTATTATGTTTTTTTCTGCTGATATGGTAGAAACTCTCCACTCGACATAATGTGGACTTAAAGGTTGTCGAGTTTTAGGGAACTTTAGTAATAAAAACGGCTTTATACGAGGCTTGTCCAGAAAGTAAGTACCGTTTCGTTCTACCGCCGGCACAGCGCTAACGATGATGTTCCGCGCATGCGCATTAGTCTCCTTGGTTCATTGTTGAACAGCTGACGCAATTCCGGCAAAATTGTGTTGTGTTTACATTAGTTAGTGTGCACTCAAAATGTTTGAAACAATTTCTGATCCCGCGGACTGTGAAGTGCGTTCTGTAATACGATTTTTGAACGCAAGGAACGTGAAGCCTGCTGAAATTCATCGCCAACTTATAGAAGTTTATGGAGAAAAAGTTATCAGTGATGGAATGGTAAGAAAATGGGTTCGGCAATTCAATGATGGGCGAACCAATGTTCATGACGAGGCTCGCAGCGGGCGGCCATCTGTTGTGAGTGATGAATTGGTTGAAAAAGTGAATGAAAAAATTTGTGAAAACAGACGTTTCACCATAAGAATGCTTTCTGATGAATTTCCACAAATTTCAAAATCTCTTTTGCATGATATTGTGGTTAATCGCTTGAATTATCGCAATTTGTGTTCCCGTTGGGTTCCGAAAATGCTTACGGATGAACACAAAAAGAAGCGACTTGGCAGTGCATTGACATTTCTCACCCGTTACAGTGATGAAGGAGAAGAATTCTTAAACAAGATTGTTACAGGTGATGAAACTTGGGTTTGTCATGTCACTCCAGAGTCCAAACAACAGTCAATGGAATGGAGACACTCACGATCCCCCAAAAATCAAAAGTTCAAAACAACTTTGTCGAAAAGAAAAATCATGTGTACTGTGTTCTGGGACAGAAAGGGCATTCTGCTTGTTGATTTTCTACCCAGAGGGGAAACAATCAATGCGGAACGATATTGTGAAACGCTGAGAAAACTTCGGCGTGCGATTCAGAACAAAAGACATGGAATGCTTAGTGAAGGCATTGTGTTGATTCATGACAACGCACGTCCCCATTCTGCTGGTGCCACTCAAAACCTTATTCACAGATTTGGTTGGGAACAGTTTGACCATCCGCTGTAAGCCCTGATCTGGCACCTTCTGATTTCCACTTGTTTTTGCACTTGAAACGGGATTTCGGAGGGCGCCGCTTTGACAGCGATGACGAAGCTCAAGACGGTGTTCGGCAATGGCTCTCGTCAATGGCGACATCTTTCTATGAAGAGGGTATAGAAAAGTTGGTTCCTCGCTACGACAAATGGTGGAAACTATGTAGAAAAATAGTTTAAGATATCCTCTTTCTTCTAGAAATAAATTTTGTTGAAAAAAATAATTATTTGTATGTTTTTTCCAAAACGGTACTTACTTTCTGGACAAGCCTCGTATTACCATTAAAACGCACTCATTACTGTGCTTACATTGTACATTTATTGATTTATTCAGTTATTATGTTTTTTTCTGCTGATATGGTAGAAACTCTCAACTCGACATAATGTGGACTTAAAGGTTGTCGAGTTTTAGGGAACTTTAGTAATAAAAACATCTTTATGTTACCATTAAAACGCACTCATTACTGTGCTTACATTGTACATTTATTGATTTATTCAGTTATAACACATTTTACATTTAACACGTTCGCTGCGGCCCACCAATGGCGGGCGTACGCCGAGCACGGCAGCGAACTAGATTGGCACAGACGAATTCAATTATTTCGGTCTGATGAATCACAAAACAGCGGTGCGGTGATGTGCTGCATTTCCACGAGACTGGACGTAGTTCGCTGAAACACCCACAGGTAGCAGCACTGCCTGGGTACTAGCCATTTCCCTTGTAATGTCAATTACAGGGAGAATATCCCAGAAATATGGGGCAAAAACTGGTTTTTTGTCCCTTATGAACGGGAATTTTACGGGGAAATTTACTACCAACCTACACCAAAATAAAGCTTGCATTCCTAGCTAAAACGCTGACATAAAATACCCGTCCTCACTAAAGTGCTGCCAGCACGAGACCAAATGGAACTTGCATGTAGACAGAGCGCGACGTTGTTCTGCCGAGCGCCACATGGCGCTCGCCGCAGCGAACGTGTTAAGTAGTGAAAGTACGAATGACCTACTTCGGAATCCCAGTCTAAAGCCTTGCAATGGTGGAAACTATGTAGAAAAATAGTTTTAAGATATCCTCTTTCTTGTAGAAATAAATTTTGTTGAAAAAAATAATTATTTGTATGTTTTTTTCCAAAACGGTACTTACTTTCTGGACAAGCCTCGTATTACCATTAAAACGCACTCATTACTGTGCTTACATTGTACATTTATTGATTTATTCAGTTATTATGTTTTTTTCTGCTGATATGGTAGAAACTCTCAACTCGACATAATGTGGACTTAAAGGTTGTCGAGTTTTAGGGAACTTTAGTAATAAAAACAGCTTTATGTTACCATTAAAACGCACTCATTACTGTGCTTACATTGTACATTTATTGATTTATTCAGTTATAACACATTTTACATTTAAGTAGTGAAAGTAAGAATGACCTACTTCGGAATCCCAGTCTAAAGCCTTGCGATAAGGAAAGAGGGGACCACAAATTCCAGAAGCAACCTTTAGGTGTGTAAACAATAGCAGACCCCAGAGCAGCAAAAGCAATGCGTTGGAATAACCTTGGAAAACCCAGTAACCCAGTCTAGTCTCTGGTGCGCTAGGGTGGTTCGGCACCGACAGACGGTACGTCACGGGCGGCATTTTAGAAAAAAAATATTTCAGGTCACTAGCCCTGTCGAGTTTTACAGGATGTCGAGTTTTAAGAGTTTCTACTGCACTTCAATTTGAGCATGCCACCATTGACTATGTCAATGATGCCACACATTTGTAAATGTTGTGTAAGCTTAGGGTCTAGTTTACATTGCATCTTGACCAATTGTTTTTTTATATTTTTATTGACTTTAACCCTCCTGGTGTTATGTGTCGCTATAGCGACACAAAACACATCCGCTGGGGTGTTCACTGTCGCTGCGTCGACAGTCAAACCGCGTTTACGGAATTGGCTCTGGGGCGCATTGAATCTTAATGAACCGGATCGAAATTGGTATCGCCGTTTACGGCAGATTCTAAGCTTTCTCCCGATGTCTGTCTGCAGACGCTTTTTACGTTTGTGCCAATCGCACTTCAGCAGACAGCTGAAGTGTGAAGGTTTGTTGTGTGTCGTTAACCTAACTTCGGGAGTGGTGTTATTTTGTGATGTTTTTCATTGTTTTTATTTGTAAAAATGGACAGTATTGACATACGTGGGGCTTTAGAAGAAAAGTTTAGTGATGATGAATGGTTGGTTGATGTTCCTGGAGAAATCAGCGGCAGTGATATCGAGGTAAATTATCCTTCCGAATGTAACGTCGCCAAGGCCATTTTGCTCACTTGCTAAAGCACACAACAATAGATTATTATCTAATCCTTTTTTATTTGCTGCTTTACCTGATTATTTGTTTATATATTTAGTATCCTTATAAAATTTTAAACAAATTGGCTATTTTGAAAATTGTATATTCTAGAAACGTTTATAATTTGATGGAGCGCAAACTTAAAAAATTTGTATTTTTATTTATTTAACATCACATAATTTTTCTATCATAATTTTTTTAGATGTTATATACATAATATTGAAACCCATGATTTTCTGGACAAGAAAAACTATACAATAATGCAGTTTGGAGTGTTTTTGAGTTTTTTATATTTATTTGAATAAAACACTGCAAAACCACCAAAAATAGGCAAACATTAAGACCATTATTAAAGACACCTGGAGGGTTAACACTATTTATAATAGTATAGCTGTTTAGGGGTATAGTATAGTATATCACGTCGGGGTCACCAATTATAGCTGTTTAGGTCTTCAGTTCCTTAATTAATTAAGTTCAAAGAAGAAAAGCTATACCGAAAATAAATGTTGTATTTTTTAAATCAATCCCAGTTCCAATATTTTATAAATAAAACAATAACATTACAAATAATGAAACATATGATTTGTTTTAAATTAAAACCACATGATGAACTTTGGTGTATAGTCAGTTGCCTCTACAATAGGTTAGTGTATTGTTTATGCATGTAATACATTTTTTGTACCATATGAATGTGTTGTATGAATTATTGTATTTTAACGAGATTTATTGCACATTTGTAGTTTAGTGATCAATAAAAGTCTATCTATCTATCCGAAATAATGCAATCGACTTGCCTATTGCATTTTAAACAAACTTTAAACTATATTGTATAATAACATCTTCACTTCTCACAGGATTGTAGATTTGCATGTTTCTTATGTAGTATGTTTTTGCATACTGTAGTATTAAAATCCCATTGTGTGCCAATGCTGTCACACATTAGACTGTAGATGTTAATTTTATTTTAAGTGACTCGATAAAAGTCTAGTAGGTATCAAAAATAAACTGGTATGTAGTTAGTACCTGTAAGATGGATTCTTCCATGACCCCGGCACTCAAAAGTCAATCTGTCACCAGACATAAAATTGAGATCCAGATTCTCTTGCAGGATTCCTTTCCCCTTACACAAACTGCAAAGCAAAGCTTCTGAGCCCTCAGTCTCCAACATCACACTAAGGATTTCATTATCTGCAAAAATATGGTTAGTTCTCATATGCAGCTGGAGATGTCCAGTAGAAAAATTTATTCACAATTCATGTAATTTCACACTTTTAACTCTGGTAATTCACGGTTTTTCTTCGGGTAAAAGTGTTCTCACAATAAGTTCCACAGTTTTACAATTAAAATGTTAAGTTTAGCCGTGTTTCATCGCTGAAAAATATGATGTGATCTTACTTTATTAGGCCAAATCAAAGACCAGAACATGCTTTATCAGGTAAAAACAACAACCGAGACACAGCTTATCGGCCAAAAATACTAACCTAAATGTGTTTTGTAGGCTAAAAACCGGTTTGTATCAGCCAAAAAAGACAGCTGAACAGTGTTTCATAGGAAGAACACTTGAGAGGAACAAGTGTTATTGACAAAACTATGATCAACCTGCATGCATTATGCCGTATCTCAACTATGCCGAATTGATCAGACTGCATTTTGTCAGTGAATAATAGAGCTAGACCAAGTTTTAATCAGCCAAAACCAGAGATTTGACTGCAAATTATTAGTCAAAAATGGAGATTTTACTTTATTACCGACTATAAACAATAACCAAGCCACATGATATCTGCCAAAATTAGCAATTTAACCTTGTCTTTTAATACATATACAGTTAACGGACCAAAACAGCCAGACTGATTTACATAGGAAAAACAGCCTAAACATGTGTCATCAGTTAAATACCCCCCATCGCAACAAACCTGCATACTCAGTGAATTTCCAATATATTTATACTACTATATAAAGCAACACAAAAAAAACCAAGATTCATAAAAATACATTTATAAATAAGTGATAAATAGAATTTTATGTATTCTCCATAAGA
The DNA here is from genome assembly GCA_963675035.1 of Allygus modestus. Lineage (NCBI taxonomy): Eukaryota > Metazoa > Arthropoda > Insecta > Hemiptera > Cicadellidae > Allygus > Allygus modestus. Next base: position 376,447,924 of record OY776111.1, on the reverse strand, counting down.
ATAACATTAAAGGCTGAGTACGCAGGTTTGCTGCAACAAGAAAGATATAAACTATATTTTTGTGCAATTATCAATATACCAGGTGAAGCTAGATACCAAGTTTTATTAATTTATGTTCATAATTAAGGGAGATATTTTTTGGATTTTCTCCGCAACCCCTTAACTTAGGTTAATGATTCAAAATACTATATCATTTTTTTAAGCTCTATAAGTGTTTTTTGGGCATCTGGGACCTCAAAACAAAAATGGTCTTGGACTTAATTCTTACTAAGCCAACTACGGTAATAGCTTCTTCCCTATAGAGGAAATTCGGTAAAAAGCACTGGAGAATATTTAAAATCGTTAATTTCATCATGTTTTATCAGCAAAAACCAGCAATTCAAAAATATTTTGTTTGGTGAAAACGACTACTCACTGCATTTTATAGCCCAAAAACTATGACTCAAATGTTTTATAAGCCAATAGCAACAACTGCAAAATTGTTCATCAGCTGGAAACGGTCAAAAAGAGAGTTTCCTATAACATGTCATTGTTTTCGGAAACTTCCGAATTTTCAGTAGAAACAATACTGTTACAATGCTTAACTTAAAAGTTCCAAACTCATATTTTTATGGTTGTTCCCATCTGTACACACTCAGTTGTTTCATTACTTTTACTAAGACCAACCCAGTCTACTTGACATACAGCGTGTCCATAATTTGTGACGGTTTAGGAAAACAATAATAATAAAACAGGAATCAGCTTAGGAACCTAACCATTATAGTATTTACAACAAATAATAATGCAAGACTTAATATAACAATAATAACATGCAAGTTTCCAACAACCAAAAAGACATACAAATATGAGTAACACCACACGTAAAATTATATTTAATAATATGTAGGGGAGGGGGAATCCAGGGTCCAGGGTCTTACTGCCTTCTTCTGAAGAACCAGTGCCGGTACTCAGGTTAAATTTCCAGCACGCGGTGCCACCCCAGACAGTCAGCCCTTATCTCATATGCGACTCAAATAATGCATGGTAATAGGTTAGGGCAGTTTTAGTGTCGCTAATTGCTTTTATCATAGATTAAGCATACTCCTTAATAGATTTTTCATCGACATGCTACCAGATGAATACGGGTGAACAGTGGCGCGCTCTTGTGGGATTTTCTAGTACTAGCATAGAATCAGTGCCGAAGGCAACGGTGCAGTGGCGCAGCTTGTGGCCATGTGAGGAACCAACGGGTCGCGGGATAGAAGGGGAGACGGCAACCGTATGCGAGAGAGGGAGAGAGAGAACGGCGCCGCCGCCGACACTGCCGTAGGCCTTGGCTCACGCCGTGGATTGCTCGCAGGGCGTCCGCCAGCCCCAGTGCCTTCCTTTCGTCAAATGATAGCGGCTTCTCCCTTGATAAATGTTTTAGATTCGCTCGCGAAAATGGTCTTACTGTTGTAATTACAACTTAGTGTAAAAGGTGTATATGATATGTTAAACCGATATTTCATTACCAATGATTCAGATAATCACAACCAATATTTCCATATTCAAATCCCATTTAATACTTTTTCACAATTTATTTTTTGTTCCTTTTGATTACATCGGCCGAAGATGAAATCCTTATGGACACTCAAAAATCTGTATTCGAGAATAGTGCCGGACTCTGACTGTATTGAATTCATTGGCCAAAATCATAAGTTTTTTTTTCGGATTAAAAATGGCAATTTGACCGCAATTCATGGTCGCCGAAATTTTTAGACCGAACACGACAAGTAAACGTAGTTTATCGGCAAAAAAACCCGCAAAAGTTTATACCCAACCCTAATTTAAAGGCCAACACGCCAACGGGGAGGTGTCAAAGTATGTTATCGTCGAAAACAAAGATTTTACTGAAACTAAGATCGAAACTAATTTTATCGGCCGAGATACAGCGATATTAAACGATTTTAAAAGGCACCCAAGATACATATATCGGCCTAAAATAGCAATATATTTTCATTTTGCCGTCAAAACGTCAATCGGGCCACATTTTTAGCCTGAAAACGGACAAAACTGTTTTTTAGGCAAATTTACTGATCGAACGTGAGTTATCAGCCAAAATTGGTAATTTTACCGGCAATTTTACAGCATTTTACTAGCCAAAAACTACGACCGCAAAGTTTGTTATCGGCCGAAAATTGAGTACAAACCATATTCTATGCCGGAAATGTGCTTAATCGCTCAAAAACGGCAATCGGACCACATTTTCTCAGCAATAAATAAAGCCGGGTCGTGTTTTATATACCAAAAACGACGTCCGAAACGTGTTTTATCTGGCAAAATTATAGATTTGGGCCTGTTTCATCGGTAAAAAGGTCAATTTTGCCTCGACTTGGTGGTCAAAAACTGACTGAATTTTTAGGTATAATGGACTAGACTGCGTTTTATTGGCCTGAAGCGGCAAGCGAGCTGCATATTTTCATGTAAATAGCAATATAACCTCGTTTTAGCATCCGAAAAAGGCAATTGACCTAAAAATCCATACTGCGATTTGTATAACTAAAACATCGACTATAAATAAAATAAAATTTAAGGCCGCATTTTACCGGGCAAAAAAGACTGCCGGACTGCGTTTTACAGAAAATATTTATTAACTAAAACATAAATTTTATAAAAAAAATAGGCAACTGCACAGCTTTCTATTCGCTGAAAACAACCGTTCCTCGCATTTTAAAGTCCGAAATCGACGGCCGCAACGTGTTTTATCGGCCGAAAATGACGACTGAGCCTCAATATAGCCTATGCCTAAAATTGCAATCTAACCGTGATTGGATTAATCATACAAAATTGGCAATCGGAGCACATTTTCTCAGCAAAAAATAAAGCCGGATCGCGTTTTAAAGGCCCGAACGACAACCGGAACATACTTTTACGAATACAACCGGCGACTCAACGCCGTTCTATCACTAATGAATGCCTATTTTCCGCGTCGCGTCAGTTGGGTCAAAAACAAGAATTTAGTTGCATTTAATGGCCCGAAAATGACGATCAGCAACGTTTCTTATTGGCTGAAAATACAACCAAAACGTGTTTTATTGGCTGGAAACGACAACCGAGCCGCATTAACGAGAACGGCCGATGATTTTCGCCGATATTCCCGTATATTCCTGGCAAAAAATATTCCGAATAATTATCCGATTTTCCTAGAAATCTCAAGTCTGTGGACACCCTGTTTACAGGCATTTAAGTCTGACTGACGATGCATCAATCAGACGACAAGTCATGATGACGCTGCAGGGCAGACGTAGCGCTGGTGCGAGGGTTCGCGCACAACTCCAACCGTTTGCCTTGAGGGGGGATTTCCCTTATTTCCCCCCCCACCATGGATCCGCGCCTGCTGCGGCGGGGGTATTTTAAAATTGTTTAAACTATCTTAAAAGTAAAGTTTTTATGAGCTGGTATATGTTTATATTATAGATCGGTATTTTACATTTACAATAAACGCCGGCTGGTTCGGCCAATTTTGTAATCCGGCCGAGGGCCCGGTCCCGAGGTGGCCGGACTAGAGGTGGTCTACTGTATTGGAACGTAATTTACTCATCAATATATTTCAAAGCAACGTTTGTATCGTACAACATTTGTACTCCTATAGACATCATATTGATTTTGTGGGTATACCGGGAAAGTGCCAACACTACTCCTGGTAGCCATGTAGCTTGGGTAATCGGGCGGAAGTTGGAATGTAAACAAATAATAAACGCTCTGAGGATTCTTAGGATCATTTGGGTTCTAAACTCATCAGACCTTAAGCGGACCACAAATGCCTGTGAAAGTTTGCATAGCAAGTTTAAAAAAAGTTCCGCTTCCCCACCTCAACATTTTCATCGTTCGCGACACCCTGAAGAACAACGCAACTTCAACATAAAAAAGATTTCAGTTCAATGTAGGATCCAGATAGATACCAACATTGGTATATGAATACCGGCAAACCAGAGGACCTACGCAACGAAAGTAGAAAACCCCGGTTCATCAACAGTTCGTTGATAGACACTTTTGCAGCTAAAAACGGAGAAATTGAAGTACAGGCAAATTAGCATTAGGCCTTTATAAAAGTAAAGATAACCCGATAATGAAGGGAGAAACTAAATTAAGTACGAAAATATAGGTTTTACGTGTGAATTAGAACTGTACACCACTATTTGCTCACTGTTGTCGTACTTTGACCGTCAATTATAACCTTAGGCCTACTAGAGGAAGTTAATAAAGTGTTGCCAAATCGCTCTGGTCTAATAAAACATATGGTAAAGTATATCTTTCGCCTGTTTTGAAATCCATTCCTATCGTACACAACATAAAAAAAAAAAAACAAGCAGACGGAATCTTTGTTTGTGAAATTCGTTTGGCAACAGTGTTGGACGAAAGGGGGTGAGGGGGGAATCATATGGGCAATCAACCATCGGACCATTTTCATGCGGTAAACTCTAATTTGTCTAATTTTAATGTAAAGGGTTTTATTGGACGGAAAACGAAATGGGCTTTAAAAAATACCATACCTACCTTAAAAAAATCAACCTACACAATACCTAATACAAATCCTTATATTAACGGCAAGTACTTCTTAATACAAATCCAACTACAACTCATTTATTAAAATCAGCCCATAAATAAAGAAGTTGTTGTGATTTTAAAGTTTATAATTTTTAACTCAGGATCACCGGTAGGGCTATGCTTAAAAGTGCTAATAAAGATAAATCCTTACATATGTGAATACGTTAATACATATTAATTGTTATGTCACTAAAATTAGTTTTAATTTTTGTATTTTTTAAATTTGAAATCAATAATCGTACTGTAGTTTTAATATCCTTAATGTCATAGAGACAATACAATCCATTTTTACCTGCATGAACTATACGGACAAAAATAAATAACAGTAAAAATATTTATAAATTTATGGTTTGGAAAAAATAAAAAATAAAACTAAATAAAAGTCATAAACCTAAATTTATTGAGAAAACTAAATAATTAAACATAGATCTTATTTATATTGCATTTTCAAACATGTTTTTCTTAGTCTTCAGTTATAAACATAATATTGTATTGTGAATGAATCATGAAATTCCTATAGAAATGTTATGATCGAAAGACGCATGCGTCTGTCAGCTTCAGGCCATAGACCAGCTCGGCGAGGCGCCACGGCGCGGCCGGTGGCGGTGACAACGTTGTGTTGTGGGCTTCGGTGCCCTCAGCCAGTGAGCCAGCCCATCAGCCAGCGCAGTGTGTGTGTGTTGGGAGCTGGGAGATGGGAGATCAAGAGGGGGCAGCGGAGGGGCTGATGGGATGGGATGATGGGTTGAAGGGGGGGAGGGGCTGATGGGTTGAAGGGGGGAGGGGAAGGATAGCGACAGGAGCGCGGCAACGTAGACGTTCCGAACTAACTCCGCCGTCGCCTTGGACGTACAAGCAGACCGTGTACACTTGTCCCATTAAGATTGGTGATCTACTAAGGAGTATACTTAATCTATGCTTTTATTTTCTTGATAGCATATAAGCTACTACTTAGTTTTTGGATGAGACTGTCAAGATGAGGGGTCCATGTTAACTCGCTGACGACTATTTTCCAGAAAATCTTATTGGTAAGATAGCTCAACATCAGGGATGTAGTGGACTTTATCAGCACACCTCCAAAATGTTACCTGGTTGGTTCTAGATAGATTTACCACCAAGTCATTTTCATGGCAGTATTGATAAGCTGTATTCAGAGCAATGCAGGAATACGTAATATGTCCTTTTAAAGTTTAATAAGTGTAATACGTGTTTTAAAGTTTCAAGTCAATATCTCAAGTGGTTCCCAAAATATGATGTATCACATTTTTTTCAAACCATATGATACAGATGGACAGAAAACGAACAGTTTTAGAAAACTATGTTCATAGGTACTTTTTTTACTTAGCATACTTTAACACATTCACTGCGTCACAGCAAATTTGTTTGTGATTATGATGGTGCATTATGAGACCTTTGGTTTTCGTTTGGTGTGATTACGCCTGTCCGATACGAGACCTTGAGATCTCGTTACGCAGACGATCTTTTGCGCATCATAACATTGAAACGATTAAATACCCCCGTAGCAGCAAACCTGCATACTCAGCGAATTTCCAATGCATATTAATTTATCTTAATACCACGTAAAGCCACATACCAAGTTTCATCAATATACATTCATAAATAAACGATTTTGACATTTTAATTATTCTCCATAAGAATAACATAGTATGCAGGTTTGCTGAAATAAGGAACACTAAAAATGGGCTTTTATACAAATATCAATATAACTCAACTAGGTAAAGCCACATATCAAGTTCTATTAATTTATCTTCATAATTAAAGGAGATAACACGTTAATTATTCTCCATAAGAATAACATGGGGCTGAGTATGCAGGTTTGCTGCTACAGGAACTATCAGGCAAAAAATGGGTTTTTGTGCAAATATCAATAGACCACAATGAAATGAAGCAATATACCAAGTTTCGTCAGGGATAAGTTGATAAATAAGCGAGATATTCAATTTTTCTTAACCTCCATAAGAATAACATTGGACAACGTACTGTGTTTAGCACTTTCAATATCTCAGTAACCAATTGACGTAGAGCAATGATTAAAACATCAAATTGTGCGTATTTTTAAGCTGGTTCCAATGGAAAAAAATAAAATTTTACTTTTTCAAAAATTGTATGTAAAAAACTCAAAAAACCCATTTCTGGGGTACAAAACCCCCCCAAAATACCCCTTCGGATAGGTCGATCCGTCTGGTTTTCGAACTTAAAGTCATAAATGCTGCTTTACACGTTTGTACCAAATTTCATCAAAATCGGACCTTTTTTACGAGAGTTATCGCACCCACGGACACACACACACACAATATATATATATATATATATATATATATATATATATATATATATATATACATATACAGTTTCGAACGAATGGTGTTTTTGGGGTCTGGGGACCTCAAAACGAAAAGTTATCATGGTCCCGGGCCTAGGTCTTACCGTGCCGACTACGGTAATAGCTTCTTCCCTATAGGGGAAATTCGCTAAAACAGAGCACTCTATAGTGTATTTTGTGAACTAGCACATTGTTACCAATCTACAGCCTGCTCAGGATTTGAATATGACACAGTAGTATGAGGCACCAAGATCTCGTACTGCATAGTTACGAGAAAAAACACACCTCAAATCAATTTAGGTTATTGCAATAACAACAAACAACTTTTGGCGCCATGTTGTGAACGGAATGTACTCAAGAGCTCCAAGCGGCGCTCTGAGCAACTAAGCTTCGTTGCGAGGTCTGGAAATTTCGTGTCGTATAAAAGTACAGTAGAGCGTCAAAAATCCGAACCAATTTGGACCGTAGGTGGTTCAGATTACCGATTTGTTCGGATTTTCAAACATAACCTAGAAATGCCTCTTAGACACATAATTAGGCCTACACTATTAAATATGCAGTTCTAGGCTATAGTAAATGAAACAAAAACAATAGTTTTTTTGTACTTACGTATATTATGTACATTACTGTAGTCAGTTAAAAATAGACACGCCCAAGGTCATTTACCTGGCTCGGCGCGCTCACTCATTCCCCCGCCGGGCGCCGGCAGTTTGGCACGAAATTTTAAAACATATGTCGTTTCCGTGCTAATTCAATACAGTACAGTATTAATAACATCCTCAGGAGAGGTTCGGATTTTTGACGTTTCGGATTTTTGACGTTCGGATTTTCGACGCTCTACTGTAATCATTTATTATTTCAGTGTGTTACGAGATCTGTAGATCTCGTTGGTTGTCATGGTTACCAAACGATCCAGCAATCAACAAGCTTTGTGGACATATATATCTTACTCGCTTCGCTCGCTGGGGGCTCTGCCCCCAGACCCCTGTGGGGGGCTTCGCCCCCAGGTCGCTGTTTGGCCACAGTTTAATGTAAATTGGTCCAAATCCTATTTAAGACCAAAATTCTACAACTATTCCAAGGCTTTGATTATTTTAAGGGTTTAACTTATAAAATCCGGTCATATGCCTGTTGCTGAATACGAATTGTTATGGAGACGTAGTATGTTAAATTTTAAGCCTCAATGTATTACCTAAGGGCTCGAAAAAAAATGAATACCCTTAACTGATGTATACTGTAGCCTTTATAAGGCGTCTTTTGAACCTTATAAGGAATACGACCACCGTTAACAACCTGAAATACTATGACTTTGGGTTTCTACAATTCTTCTGCAGCAAATATGACATGATTTATAAGGGATTTTACCCTCGACAGAGCGCAATATACAAAATATACCCGAAAAACACGAATAAATCTACAAAAGCTCAAAGACTTTGATTTTTTTTGAGTGTATAAGATATTTAATCTGGGCGTGTGAGTGTTGCTTGGTACTAATTGTAATGTAGGAATACTGTGTGATAAATATTAGGCCTCTGAGTTCTATATTAGAGTAACAAACCATTAAAAACCACAACAAAATCTTGGAAAAAAGCTTAAATTTAAAAATTCTAGCGCTACCTAAGGGTGAAGGGGGTGAGATACGGCAAAATGTCATATAACTAAAGTTGTAGTTCGTCTAAAATCCGTGGCACATAGTGGTCTTCGTTTTTTGATAAGACAACCAGTTCGGCCGCTAGAGCTCAAATAAAAAATACTACATTTTGATTTTGTATTCCCAAATTTTCTTTCTGAGATAGTTCAAACTAAAAATAGTAGGATTTGGGAAAAAAGGTGCAACGCACACGCAAGCCATATATCACGATCCTAGTTAAAGTATAAATGGTGATACGTGCATTCTAATTAATAACAATTGTTCCGGAACCGGCATTTCCTTACTACTTATACTTAGAAAACGGTCAAATCTATAAAATTTAAGAGTTTTTTTTTATTTTCCGACAGGTTTAAGTAATAAAAACTGGTCATATTTCTGCTGTTATTTACTAAGTGTGATGTAGACATACTGCGTGCCCAATATTAGGCCTCCATCAAGTATATTGACGTGATAGGAAATAAAAAACCGCCACAAATTCTCAAAATTTGAAAAAAATCTAGAGCTTTCTAAGGGTGAAGGAGACGAGATACGACAAAAAGTCATAGGACCAAAGTTGTAGATCTTGCAAAACTCCTGGGGGTTACAAGCTATAAGCTACCTGCATGCAAAATTTCAGGTTTCTAACTCATATAGAAGTGGTCTAGAATTCGTATACCTCAGTCAGTCAGTGAGTTACACATGCGGCTGTATATATTATAGATTTCTCTAAGTAAATTTACATAGAGTTATCGACACCGTAACTGAGGGAAGAATATTATGCAAGCGCACCAAATAAAGGTTATGGTACGAGACCTCGGGACCTCGTGACGCAGTGAACGTGTTAACCCACAAAATCTTAAGCAAAATTTTTTGAACAGAGTTCAAATCTGTTTTGACTAGTTTAGGAAAGACAAGATTTAAATAATCATTTTAACTTATCAATCATCAATCATTTAACTTATCCATACCATTTCTAACCGAAGAGCAATCCAAGGCAGCCTTGGACACATGAAACCCCTTCTCAACAGTTGTACTGTAGCGCTTGCCAGGCTCCAAAACCAATCCTGAAAAGTTAACTTAGGTAAAACAATAATCAAGCCTACATACTAGATGATGCCTAGGTAATCAGAATCAGAATAACTTTATTCATTCATTTTTACAATATACATACAAAGTAAAGAATGGCGTCCATATAAAATATAATATGGTCTTAAAATATAAAACCTTAAAATATAAAATACCTATAAAATCTAAGTAAACAAATGTTATAACTAAATACATCTTTTTTTAGTTTTACAATTCTTCAAAACAATATAGGGGACCTTATTTATTAGATATAATTTTAACGCTTTTTTAAGTTTGTTAGTGTCTGATAATAAGCATATTTCTGGAATCCTGTACCAATGTTTAATACCAGCAAAAGCTCTAATCTGTGATTTTGAATGGCAAACATATTTCTATAACGTGTCTGATAGCCATGTGCATCACCTAATGTTGGTACAGTAAATCATTTTGAGATATTTTTGCCAAAACGTATAAACTAAATACCGTTAAAATACCCAGTTTGGGGAAACAATCTTTAACAGACTCATCATAATTTAGATTAAATATTATCCGTAGTGCATTTTTTGAAGAACTAGAATTTGTTTCAAGTTTTTGGTACTAGTTCCTCCAAACATCACTAAGCCAAAAGCAATATGTGAGTGTATGTGAGCAAAATATATCATGTTTAATGTTTCATTTTGACAGAAACGAGATATAGCCTTTAATGTATAATCCTGAAGATATGTTTTGTTACAAACTAATATGGCTATCCCCAGGACAAATTTTGATCTAAAAACATTCCCAAAAAATGTGTGTTTTTGATTTTATTTAATTTGTATTGTTCACCGTTATATCTAGTTCTCTTTTAACACCAAATTTACCGACTCCTAATTTGGACTTTCAATATAGACTGACGTCACGTATTTGTGATGCTCCGGTTTTCGCTATAGACCGACGTCACATATGTGACGCGTGGAGCGCTAACCACAGCCCGACGTCACGTATTTGAGACTCGAGCCTATTGTTACTAAATACGCTTTGGCTGCCTGTCAGTGTATTTGATCGTTTTTTCAACTGCATATCGGGCTAGAGAAATGTCTGTCACATATAAGGGTCGCTAGGTCCGAGCATGGGATATTTTGTTTTGACTCCAGGGGTGTGTTGGCCAACCTGTTGTTTACATTACGTTGAACCACGGTTGAGATTCACGTGATTCTAACCCTCGTGTTATTCATTTGTTTATATTATAATAAACTGGTTTCTGTGCTGTTGAGTGATGAATGAAGAAGGTAAAACGCGAAAAGTAAGGAAGAGGAGAGATGTCATGACTTTAAATGAAATTGATCGTGTGGTAGACGATGATTTTAGTGAGGGGACTTTATTTAGTTCTGAATAAACATAAGTTGTTTAACTGAACAGTGTTTCTTTATTTTCTTACCAATACAATTTTATCAAATATATTCTTTTATTCAAATGATCTTTGAGTCACACGTGTGACAATCGGTCAGCAGTACAATTCATGTATATTTTCATCAGTAGAACAATGCTATAGACCGATGTCACATATATGTGACGCATAATAAAAATCCATAATAATGTACAATTGTTGTATATAAATGAGTCAGATGTTGTTCATTGGTATTTTGAACCATAACAGTTGAAACTTGCATACAAAATTTGGTATGAAGGTATGTTTTAATATTTTTGCATTGGTCTATTCTGGAAGTAAATAATTTACAGTTGGTACCGCAACGAACGTGTTAATTCTACTTTGTTTGGTTTGAAAAGTCATAAATTTTGTTTTAACTAAATTTAATAAAAGGTTATGATTGTTCAAAAATTGTTTTAAATTGTTCAAGTTATTAATGGTAAGTGTTTAGAAATCTTATAAATTTGTCCACTAACAATCAAGTTTGAATCATCGGCATATAAACATAATTTACTGCTTGAGTGATTTATTACTGAAGGTAGCATAAGAAAAAAATAGGGCCAAGAATTAAGCCCTGTGGAAATCAGTAATTTACAGATTTTAGAGATGTCTAGGCTTCGCCCCCAAACCCCCTTTTGGAGTTCGCTTCGCTCACTTGCATTCCTCAGTCAACTCAAGTTTAAATCAAACTCAACTATTGTAGTTCATTAACCAAAGAAAAACTACACAAAAATTACCTTTGGTGAGCACATTAACACCTAAAGAGGCGGTCCCATATCGGTTCGATATCGAAACATTTGACCGACCGGCTGCTTGTTAGTTTTATCGAATGAACTCTCGACTACGATGGTTGTTTCGAGGTGAATAAAAGCAAAAAATAGAGTGCTCACTCAATCAAAGTCAATTAGATGTAAATACAATGTTGTGGTTACAATGTTAAATTGGAGTTCTACAAATGGATTTACGTGTAAAAAATACATTAGACTTCAGTTCACGACAGAATTATAGTAACCTAACCTAACCTAACCTAACTCCGCAGAGCAATGTATGGTGGCTGTTCGTTGTGCAAATTACAGATAAATGAATTTGTAAAAACAAAATAAAGTCAAATTAAACAGAAATAAATTGCAGACCTCAAAAAGTAAGCAACAAAAGTAGGATTCAAACCCGTGACCACATGATCTTGAATCACCTGACAACATATCCACTGGGCTACCGCAGGCCCATCAAATTTATCATTCGATAGAACAAACACTCGGTTGATTACATTTTCCAATCTCGAAACAAACAAAATTCGCGACACTGGACCTCCCGTTTAGGCGATAATGTACTCACCTTGTTTTGTAACAGCTGATTTATATAAACCTCATGTGAGCAAATTAGTATCGCCTACACGGGCGGGTTTTTTAAAATCAGCTGATACAAACATGTGGTATTAGCCAAGGATGGTGAGCTTTCCAGAACTGTTCATATTAAATGGGCCAAAATACTCAAAATTACTTCTCCAAAGAATAGCGGCAAAACGGATGATCGGATCTTAAATCTGACGAAAAATTGTTAGTTGGAAATTAAATTTTCTACAACTTTAGTATCTAATATTTATTGCTATCTCTTACTGTTTCCGTACAAAACGCGCTCAAATGGAAACTGTAAAAGTGGAATTTTCCCCGCCCCAAAAACTAAAAGATGTTAACTTTTGGTAATTTTACTGGGAGTTTCTTGTCAAGAGCTTTGATTCAAGTATGGGGTCGAGGGGGGTTCGATTACGGGAAGTGCTTCATAGTTTACGTCAGTGAGTGAGTGAGTGAATGAACCCGTCTAGCTTTATATAAGTAGATTTAACATTAATTACTTGATTACAGTCGACTCCCTCTAATCCGGACACCCCGGGACCGGACACCTATCCGGATTAAAAAAATTCCGGACCATCCGGCGGTTTTTTACTTACATAAATTACAACCTGTAATAGGGAATCTATAATCATAAATCACATTTTAAGACAATTATAAGTGTACGGTACCTACCGAAACATTACGGGGCATTGCTACTAACTCGTATCCTCATTTTTTGTGACATCGATAAAAAGAAACTTGACACCAGACAATCGGAAAGAACAAGTGCAAATCATAAACCGTGCTTTTTCAAACATTGCACTCCCTACAAATACTGTGAACTGATTCACCCTTGTCGAAACATTATAAAATGTTAAGTCTATCTTGCATTTTAACCGTATTATGCTTCCGTTTTTCACTCATTTTTGAGAATTCTATAGTAAACAAATTAGAGTTACTGAAACTACAATTTCACGAAACAAAAAAACTCCCTTATAACTCAAATTTAAAATTACTGAAACACACAAAAATATCAGTAGCAGTTATTAAAAACAACTGTATGATGATCCGAATCAAACGCAATTGTAAGCCGAACTGAGGATATTTGTTTCCATGTAGGCCGGAAATAACAGACACGCTCAATCCTGTCGTTTTCGGCCGTGGGAAACCCGGCGCGCGCTCATGACTCATTTCCAAGAAGTAGTCCGGACCATCGAGCGTCCGAACCATCAGAGTCCAAACGAGAGGGAGTCGACTGTATTTTGATTAATATAAGGTATTTCAACATATTGTTTCTGATAATGTAAATATGACTGAAACCATTTTAGTGCTACACCATTGATACCAAAACTCAGAAGAATGTCAAATAATGTTGATAGACACTGTCAGAAGCTTTAATAAGATCCATGAAGATGCTAACTACGTGTTCACCCCTGTCGATAGCATCAATAATTGATTAAATTAAATCTACACCAGCTGTTGATACAGATTTCCCAGTTTGGAAACCATGCTGTTTTTTATCTATTAACCCATTTTTTAGAAATTCTTTTAAACGTATCAGAACTGTACGCTCAAATATTTATTTAAATAGTATTGTTGATACTGAAGGTAAAGTTAACAATGGCCGATAGTTTGATGGATCAGTTTTATTTCCTTTTTTAAATAAAGTTACAGATTCCCTTGGTTTCAATTTTAACATGATTCGAAGTGCTTTTTTTGCAGTACTAGTATTCGGTCCAAATTATTGCTTGAAATACATCCATAAAGACATAAACCAAAAGCAATATGTGATTCAATTAGGGCATGATATATTATTTTTAAAGTTTCAAAATTAAGTTAGTGCATTTAAAAAAAAAAATAATCCCCTGAAACACTTGTTTTAACCTATTCCTTTATGAATATAATTAATTCTGCCACTATTTTTGATCTAGATGTTTTTAACACAGTATAACCTAGAGAAAAATCATTTTTAATTTACATTAAACATTACAATTACGTTAACTTAAATTGCGCTGTTTTTCACAGATTTTTAAAAATACATAAGTTAGCTCATATTTTAAATCTCAAAGAAGAAATGTATACATTTATACTGGAGTTTCTTACAACTATGAACTTCATGTATTTAAAAATACATAAGTTAGCTCATATTATTAAATCTCAAAGAAGAAATGTATACATTTATACTGGAGTTTCTTACAACTATGAACTTCATGTATACCTAGCACAAATTTTATATTTTTAACTGGTCCCCCAACTGAGATATTGAAACTCAAAATTCAGTAAAATTGATTTGTAAAATTTACTGGAAAAGGGAAAAGACCTGTCTTGAAACTATCTTGAAACTTGTTGAAACTATCTTTATATATGTATAAAATATCAGACTTGGGTCTGACCTCGTTCTCAGTAAAAATAAATTCTAAAAAGTTTAATTTATTTAACTGTGTCAGTTGAAATTCCCCATCAACAAAACCTCTCAAACACCACCCCAAGTATTAAAATATGGTAAGGTTATTGAAATTTAGATTAGAATATGCGTATAAAATAATGACACCACTTCAAATCACCTAGCCCTTACCATTCTGAAAATTGTGATTTTCGTAAACGTTTGTAAATACAAAACACTGCCGATGCAGTAAAAGAAAAGTGGCCGCCACATTTTTACAAGATGAGATAAAAATAAAATAAAGGTTAAAATTTAAAATAAGGGCCCGTTGCCAATTTCAGGAATTTTCCTCTCAATGACAAATTTTTACCTGCAAATGCCTTAGATGATCCTCAGTTTTCTCGTAAAAATCGTTTTGATTGAAAATATAACAAATCAATGTTGGAGTAAACTTTTGACATTGCAAATTTAGTTTATGTGAGATTCAAACAATAACTCGGCTGTTTATTATGCAAAATTCATGATCTTTTTTGTTTTGTTTGTTATTAATTATGCTTTTAAACACTGATCACATGTTTTTTGTAAAAAAGATCTTATTATTCACTATTAAACAAATAAAATAAGTTAGTTTATATTTTTATTTTAGTAATTTCTACATAATATACATGTAAATATATACACGTTTTTATGCATAACCTTTATATATTTTAAAAAGTTATTTTACCATCATTATTATCTACATATTTTATTAATTTTCTGTAATAAATAACAGTGCTATGATTGTTTTTGTAATTCACGGACCACGGCCATCTAAATATTACGAAATTTGTTTGTAAAAATATAGGCCCTACTATACAAAATATTAATCAATAATACCCCCGTCGCAGCAAACCTGCATACTCAGCGAATTTCCAATGGAGATATAAATGTCTTAATACTACATAAAGCCACTTACCAAGTTTCATAAAAATATATTCACAACTAAGCGATATATACAATTTTAATTATTCTCCATAAGAATAACATTGGGGCTGAGTACGCAGGTTTGCTGCAACAAGGAACACAAAAAATGGGTTTTTATGCTAATATCAATATAACTCAACTAGGTGAAGTCGTATACCAGTTTTTATTCATTTATGTTCATAATTAAGGGAGACAGAGCATTTAATTATTATCCATAAGAATAACATGGGGCTGAGTACGCAGGTTTGCTGCTACGGGAGAATTATGCAAAAACAATTTTTTTGAGCAAATATCAATAGACCTCAATGAGATGAAGCTGTATACCAAGTTTCGTCAGTATACGTTCATAAATAAGCGAGATAAAAAATTTTCTTTTCCTCCATAAGAATAACATTAGACAACGTACTGTGTTTAGCACTTTCAATATCTCGGTAACCAATTGACGTAGAGGAATGATCGAAATACCAAATTGTGTGTTTTTTTAAGCTGAATCGAATGGTCAAAACTAAAATTTGACTTTTTCAAAAATTATATGTAAAAAATTCAAAAAACCCATTTTTGGGGTACAAAACCCCCCCAAAATACCCCTTCGGATAGGTCGATCTGTCTGGTTTTCGAACTTAAAGTCATAAATGCTGCTTTGCATGTTTTTACCAAATTTCGTCAAAATCGGATCATTTTTACGAGAGTTATCGTGCTCACGGACACATATATATATATATATATACAGTATCGAACGAATGGTGTTTTTGGGGTCTGGGGACCTCAAAACGAAAAGTTATCATGGTCCCGGGCCTAGGTCTTACCATGCCGACTACGGTAATAGCTTCTTCCCTAGAGGGGAAATTCGCTAAAAAGAAACATACATATTTTTAAACGTCATTTCATTGTGCATTCAATGGTGCTAATTTTGTTAGAATCGAGTAATAATCATAAAAATTACAAAAATGCCTGACGCCGATATATTAGCTCGCAGCGGCGAACGTTCCAAAGCGCTCACGCCGATATATTGGCTCATGGCAGTGAACGCTATAGCCTCGATGGCTCATGGCACTATAGCCCCGATATATCAATCAGCCTGCGGCGGTTATGAAACTTATTGCAAAGCCGATATATCGGCTTTTGGCGGTAAAAGGGTTAAGGAGCAGGATGTGACGACTTTCACAGCGGCTGGTTTTAAGTAAAAACGTGACAACTTTTGACTCAATTACCCCTCCAAGTGTCTTTAATAATGGTCTTAATGTTTGCCTATTTTTGGCGATTTTGCAGAGTTTTATTCAAATAAATGTAAAAAACTCAAAACCACTCCCAACTGCATTATTGTATAGTTTTTCTTGTTCAGAATCATGGGCTTCAATATTACATATATAACATCACACAAATTATAATAAGAAAATTATGTGATGTTTAAAAAAATAAAAAAATTTTAAAGTTTGCGCTTTAACAAATTATAAACAGTTCTAGAATACACAATTTTCAAAATAGCCAATTTGTTTTAATTTTATAAGGATACTAAATATATAAACAAATAATAAGGTAAAGCAGCAAATAAAAGTTTCAGATAATAATCTGTCGTTGCACGCTATAGCAAATGAGCAAAATGGCCTTGGCGACGTTACAGTCGGAAAGATAATTTACCTCGATATCACTGCCACCTATTTCTCCAGGAACATCAACCAACCCTTCATCATCACTAAACTTTCCTTTTAAAGCCCCACGTATGTCAATACTGTCCATTTTTACAAATAAAAACAATGAAAAACATCGCAAAACAACACCGTTCCCGAAGTAAGGTTAGCGACGCACAACAAACCTTCACACTTGAGCTGTCTGCCTAAGTACGATTGGCACGAAGGTAAAAAGCG
Organism: Allygus modestus; assembly: GCA_963675035.1. Taxonomy (NCBI): domain Eukaryota; kingdom Metazoa; phylum Arthropoda; class Insecta; order Hemiptera; family Cicadellidae; genus Allygus; species Allygus modestus. The sequence goes on along the minus strand of OY776111.1, from coordinate 376,430,366 downwards.
TCTGCAGACAGACATCAGGAGAAAGCTTAGAATCTGCCATAAACAGCGATACCAATTTCGATCCGGTTCTTTAAGATTCAATGCGCTCCAGAGCCTATTCCGTAAACGCAGTTTGACTGTCGACGCAGCGACAGTAAACATCCCAGCGGATGTGTTTTCAGGGTTCCCACTCAAACTTAATAATCAAATTCACGGGTTTTTCACGGTTTTCAAGGTTTACAAATTGTCAATTTCATGGTCGAAATATTAAAAAACATAACCTATAACGGTCGCAAAACAACAACGCAGACGCGGCGCAGCGGTCAAATACCAGTTAAAACTTTCCCACATTCCAATTACGATGTCACAATACCATATAAAATCCATACCATACAAGTGAACCTTTAAAAAAAAATAACTCTTTAGAGTTTCTTATTGTTTTATTGTCATCGTGAGTCATGACATCGGTCTATTGGTTGCCGGTGATTTCTACTTCGCTCAGTGTTGTCAATAACTTTATCCCAAATTACCCACGATCCTCGTCAAAATTACCCTCAAATACCCTCGAAATCTAAACTCCTGCGTTAGAGTAAAGAGTGCTAATGAAATAAAGGAAATGTGCTTGAAATTTCATAGGTTAGAGGGAGCCGCCTAGATGTCACTGATGTATAATTAATGTTATAAGTTTAGAATAAAGAATGAAAATAGAAGTTGCAAATGCCGGCCAGTTTTTGTCTCAATTTTTTCATGCGAGATATAACGGGTTTTTCTCAGAATTTATTTTGCTGCTTAACAAATCAAGAATCAAAAGTTTTATTGTCACTGACCTTATTAACAAGGAATAGACAGAGTCAATATGCATAACCTAATATTTACAAGAAATGTACAATAATATAACATACTAGGCTTATCGCCATTGGGTCTTCGCCCCCAAACCCCCTTTGGGAGATTGCTTCGCTCAACTCAAGTTTAAATCAAACTCAACTATTGTAGTTCATTATCCAAAGAAAAACTACACAAAAATTACCTTTGGTAAGCACATTAAGACCTACACAGGCGGTCCCATATCGGTTTGATATCGAAACATTTGACCAACCGGCTGCTAATTAGTTTTATCGAATGAAAAGCAAAAAATAAAGTGCTCACTCAATCACAGTCAATCAGATATAAATAAAAAGTTGTGGTTACAATGTTTAAATTGGAGTTCTACAAATGGATTTACGTGTAAAAAAACAGAAAAATAGACTTCAGTTCACGACAAAATTATAGTAACCTAACCTAACCTAACTCCGCAGAGCGATGTATAAAAACAGCAAAATGACTTCAGTTCACGACGAAATTATAGTAACCTAACCTAACCTAACTCCGCAGAGCGATGTATAGTGGCTGTTTGTTGTGCAACATAATTACAAATAAATGAATTTGTAAAAACAAAAAAGTCAAATTAAAGAGAAATAAATTACAGCCACAAAAATTAAGAATCAAAAGTAGGATTCAAACTCGTGACCACATGATCTTGAATCATCTGACAACATATCCACTGGGCTAAATTCATTCGATAGAACAAACAATCGGTTGATTACATTTTCCAATATCGTAACAAACGATATTTGCGACATTGGACCTCCCGTGTAGACGATAATGTGATCACCTTGTTTTGTAACAGCTGATTTATATAAACATCATGTGAGCAAATTAGTATCGCCTACACAGGCGGTTTTTTTTTTTTTTTAATTCAGCTGATACAAACATGTGGTATTAGCCAAAGATAGTATGCTTTCATTAAACGGCTTTCCAAAACTGTACACATTTAAATGGGCCAAAATACTCAAAATTACTTCTTCTCCGATGAATAGCGGCTAAACGGATGATCGGATCTTAAATCTGACGGAAAATCGTAAATTGGAAATTAAATTTTCTACAACTTTTGAATTTAACATTTTTTGCCATCTCTTACCGTTTCCGTACAAAACGCGCTCAAAGTGGAAAAATTGAAAAAGTGGAATTTTTCCCACCCCAAAAACTCAAAAATGTTAACTTTTGGTAATTTTTCTGGGAGTTTCTCGTCAAGAGCTTTAATTCAAGTATGGGGTCGAGGGGGGTTCGATTACGGGAAGTGCCTCATAGTTTATGTCAGTGAGTGAGTGAGTGAGTGAACCCGCCTAGCTTTATATAAGTAGATATATACAAACATAGACTGTTAACCTCTAAAATTCAATGCTAACATCAGCTTCTAAAAACTCACTTATGTCATAGAAAGGATTATTGTTTAGCCAATCCTGTAGTTTTATTTTAAATATATTAAAAGAAACCATCCCTGCAGATAAAGGTAATTTATTAAAAAATCGAATGCAGTTTAATTTATGACAGTTACCACTCTTAATAAGTCTTCGATAATCATATGAAACAGTATATAAATGACTTTGATAGTATAATAAACGGTATCAGGAAACTGACACATACTTTCTCCCTTTTAGCCCAACTTTAATGAATAAATTACTTTTTATTTACTAAATATAGAATACAAAACATAGTCGAATGTACAGAAAATCTTGTAAACAAGTTGTTTTAAAAAACATCCACCCAAATCCCTGCTTTGGAGGCACTACAGAATCCATTGCTACACTCGTGGTTTTAAGAGGGGAAATGCCCCCTATTCCCCCCCCCCCCGGGGTTATTAAGGGGCAACATATTTCGAATTAACTCTGTTGGTCAAATTGACAAGCATATCAAGTTTGAATGAAATTGATCAGTAAATAAGACAGAAATAGTAATTTTTGTATTCCCCATAAGAATAACATTGGACAACGTACTGCGTTTACCGCTAAATGAAAATTTCAATTTTCTCCGAAACTAGCAATCGTAGAACAGTAATTCAAAATACTAAATTATTTAGTTTTTAGAGCTCTTTTTAATGGTGAATAGTAATATTTTTTAATATTTATGTTTTTTTATGAAAAATCCAAAAAACTGAATTTTGGATGTTTTAAGTCCTGTAATTTCTGAACCCGAATTTTTACAGAAATGCGGGTGGTGTCATTTTGTTGGAGAACTAAAGTTCTACAAACGACTAAAGTTTAATCAAAATCGTTAGAGCCGTTTTTGAGAAATTTGGATTTTTCATGTTTTTTGGCGGTTTTTGGGGGATAATTACCCTTAAAAATCAAAAATTCAAAAAAATGAAAAAAACGCCTAGAGATATCGTGGATTAGTACCTACAAACCAAATTTCATCAAAATCGGTCCATAGGTTAGGGCTCTAGCTCTGTACACATCCACACAGACACACACACACACACACACACACACACAGACAGACATCACGTAAAAACCACTTTTTTGGGTTCAGGGAGCACCAAAACGAATATTTCCACTAACAACTCAAATTCGAAAATTCTGACGAAAACAATACTTTCTCCATATACTACGTATAAGGGGGAGAAAGTAAAAATGACTAACAGCTGATGAAATTTTGTTTACAGCCATAACACAAATTATAAAACAGCTAATGCTTTTAATCTTTCAGTCTATCAACTGCTAGGATTAGGTAGGCGGAGACAGGTGACAATAATCCCCATTTTCTATTTTCGTTATTTATTGTCTGGTTGACGTTAAAACTTGCAGGACATTACTACAACTTAGCAAACTTCGTCGTCCTGGCACTCGTGGCTCTTACACATTTTTAACATGAGACGATCACTCTACATGTAATCCTTACTCAAGCTTCATTTCTGTCAAGGACTTTGTAAATATTCGTCAGAGTACCGGAAAATCGGAAGAGTTGATAAAGTAGACAAATGTAGTAATTTAATCATAAACAAACAACAATGATTGTAATAATAAGTATATAAAAAGAGTATAATATAAATTTGTATATTATTAACCCTTTGAGTGCCGCGGCATCATGGCCATTTCTTATGCATAAATTGCCGGGCTAATTTCAATGGAAAATGTAGAAGTTTACATAAAATATCATATAAAATACAATTTTAGAGGTATCCATATAATTTTTTATTTATTTTGTTTATGAATAAATTCTCTATGAAATAGTATGAAGTAACTATAATCAGAAAATAAATTAGGGCTTAAAAAATTTGTTATATAAAACAAATTAAAAATTTGTTTTTTTTTTCAACTTTGACTTACATAAATTATGCTAAAAAATTTCATTTGATATTTTTCAACCCAATAGGCAGAAAGAGCAGAAAATGCTGATCAAAACTGATATATACCAATCAATGATCAATAAACTGATCAATACCAGTTAATGTTTGCAAAAAAATAAACGAAAATATGTTACAATTCAAAAAAGGCCCTAGGCCTAGGCTATGTGGTTACTAAGCAACGTTGAAGTGCAATTTTGTAATATAAACAAATATTATTTTTTAGTTTGTTGTCAGTAAACATGTTTATTATTACTAGTATATAACAGGGATTCAGCTGAGAAAAAAATTCTTTGAGCAAAAATGCTACAAGCTCTTAGAGACTGGTATTATACGGATGCCACTATTTTTGGAGGTTAATTTTTACCGGATACAAAGGATAACTACATAATTCGAAAAAACGTACTTTTATTGACTTACTGTACAAATTTTACATCATTCTGATGAGCGGTCTTTGTGTTGTGTCTCCCAAAAGGCAGCGATGTCCGCTAGGATCGTGTTGAATGCGTCGCCGCCGCTAGCAGCCACACCCGATCGCCACATGTACTCCGCCAAATATTCAGCGCGCTGCGGCAGTTATGTTAGGATGGGTTATCATAAAAATACGTACGGTTTCCTCTTCATTTCGAGGTAAATACCACACCAAAAGAACGTCACTCATTATGAAAACAAATGTAACGTAGTGGATGGCAATAAATCCAGGGTGTCTAGTAATATTTGATCTCAAAATTCAAGACTTTTTCCAGACTTTTTAAGACTTTTTCCAAAATTTTCCAGACTTTCGCAAGATAGTACAAATATACTAAAAACGTCATAAGAGTAAAAATATCATGTTTTTACCACTTTTTGGATTTTTACTTTCTCCCCCTTACACATAAGGAGCTCAAATAGCTCAAAAAACTAAATAATTTGGTATCTTGAATTACTATTCTACGATTACTGGTTGCGGAGAAAATTTAAATTTCCATTTTTCATAAACACAGGACAATGTCTAATGTTATTCTTATGGGGAATACAAAAATTACTGTTTATCTCTTATTTGTCGATCAATTTCGTTCAAACTTGATATGCTTGTCAAGTTAGCATTGACCAACAGAAGAAATTCGAAATATGTTGCCCCTTAATAACTCTGAGGGGGGATAATAGGGGGCATTCCCCCTCTAAAAACAACGTGTGTAGCGATGGATTCTGTAGTGCCTCCTCAACAGGGATTTCGGTGGATATTTTTGAAAACAACTTGTTTACATTATTTTCTGTACATTCAACCGTGCTTTGTATTTTATATTTAGTAAAGAAAAAGTAATTTATTCATTAAAGATGGGCTAAAAGGGAGAAAGTATGTGTCAGTTTTCTGATACCGTTTATTTAAACTATGGTAAACAAATTTAAATAGTGAAAAAGAATGACACTTGGAAGAAAAATCACTAACAAAACCAAAACTCAATATAATATTTTTATTAAAAACTCAAATACTGCATAATATATGAACATAAATATTTATATATAAATATATATTTTTTCAATTTAACTTAAAATACAAATGAAATAAACGTTACCGGTTAGCTATATACAAAATAATTTAATTAAAGAAACAAAACTAAAAACGTCAACAAATTTAAAAGGGCATAAAATATCAGCATGTTAAAAGAACATAAAAGGATATTTTCCAGAGTTGTTCACCCTAATTCTAAATAAGCATTCACATAGAGATGGTTGGTGATGTGCTCGGAACGTATTCCTAACAAAGTTTGCTATCTGGACAAATTTCAAGACGATAAGTATCTTCCAACTCTTTAGACCGAACGTAACTGTAACCTAGATAATCCGTATGAACAATTACTTTTGGTTTTTTACATCGTTCCGCTTATGAAAGTGTACCCTCTTTATACATTGGAAAGCAATGAGGATTAAAATAAAATACAGTACCGGTAAGTTAGTAGCCTGTTCATGTACAGCAACAAATACAAAATTTCGAATAGGTTGGCATATGAAAATAAAAGGCTAAAGTAACTTATAACTAATTTTTACTCATAACTTTGAAAACATATTTAGGCATAAATCTAGGCCTGTCGATCTCATCACTGGCCAAAAAATATTTAAGAAGTCATCTAACTTATATATTTTTTTATATCAGTACCTAAATTAATTTTAATCGAGTTCAGTTTTAAAAAACTAGGCCTAACTTAAATTTTTCCAATTTCTCCCATGTTGACATAATTTGGCAATTAAATCAAAGTTTAAAATTACGCAGACGATAGTAAGCTTTGGCCTAGTTAAAATGTGTTCAAAGGTAAGTTAAAACATTACAGTGACTAGGCTTATTTGATATTTAGGCCTATACAGCCTATGTGTATAGAGAACAACTTTATTAAATGTTATAAACAGTTAATTAGTAAACATGTTCAGACCACAGTTTAATATTTCCAAGGGTAAAAGTAAAGTAACTTCATTAGTTTAGTGAGAGCCTACTCACACATTATTTACGACATTGTTCAAATGTCACTAAGCCACTGTTTAATGGTCTTCTGGTGATCTGAGAAATAGTTGACAACTGTAATTAAAACTATAAAATTGTATAACTTAATACTACTGAACAACTGTCGGGCGAGTTACTTCTTCGCCCCGTTCCGTGGAAACCAGGCCACAGTGCAAGCGGTGCAGACGACGAAATTCGGCCGTGTTCGAAGTAAATTGCAACGTAAACTTAAAAGTTTTAACACGTAAAATATTAACTTAAGTGTGTATTGCTCACGCTCACCGTTGAACAAAAGTTGAAGCATTGTTGGAATGCAAAGGTAAATAAGAATAGATCATAGTTAAGTTGTTAACCTGTACCGCCAATAATTTGCAGGCATTATTCAATATTTACGGACAAATCCCGGTTTTAACTCACTTCACTCGTCAATGTAATCTTTAACCTACAGGTTTAAATGCTTCACTATGCGTCCGTCAATGCGCGCAACTGCGCAGGTACTACGACGACGCGACGTGTGCGTGTGAGAATCAGAGTCGGAGTCTAGGGACGTTCCGATACGATACGATACTACTCACTACTGGCTACTGGCTTGGACCCGATATTTGGTATCGCTACGAATCGAAACTAAAGTATTGATACCCATTACTCTAAGAGGAACGCGGGAGATAACTTGGAGTCGATTCTCTCTATCATAAGTTACAAGAACTATATTTGAAGTTATTATTTGTGTTTATTTTGCTAAAAAGTAAATTAAACAAAAAATAATCTATGTTTTAACAACGTAAAAATGTACTATTTTTCCGATACCGATACTCAACTTTTCTTTCGATACCACGATAATATCGGTTAACCGATGCCCAGAGTTCCGAAAACAAAGTTTCGATACCTACTCGGGTCGGAAGTATCTCTATCAGAGTCCACTAGCCAAGGGATGGCGAACGACCAGGGTTGCCAAAGCGTGGGTAATTACCCACTTTGTGGGTAATTCTAAGGGCCGTGGGTAAAATGGTGGGTAATCGCTGAAAGTGGGTAATTGTGGGTAATTTACTCTAACGAGCTAATCAAGTTTTATTTTGAAAAAAACTTTAATTTTATTTGGCCTTTTTGGGACATGCTAACGATCTGAAAATTGGTTTTTGGTTTGGTGCTATACATCTACTAAAATAATATTACTATATTGTTGGACTTCGGTTTTATTTTTTTAGTGCTATGTTTAATGCTATATTACTCTATGGACGTGAAACTTAGTTTCGGTTGAAATTACTCATTGATAAAGGCGGTTCCACATTTCTCGGGAACACGCCCGAACATTAGAGGTGTGCCAGGCAGTTACAAGCTCGCGACGCGTTGCAACGGAACGTCGCGACCGTGGAACAGGTTCCACGAGGCAGTTCCGTTGCAACGATAGCGACGCTGCCACAAGAGGGGGGCTGGAGCGCTAGAGCCTAGAAGAGCTGTCGTTGCGGGCCGTCCCGTTGGAACTGTCACGATTTAGACAATAGACTGCGACTGGAGCACCTTCAGCATTCGTCGCGGGCCGTCCCATTGGAACTGTAACGACACTAAACTGCGACTGCGACTGGTGTAGTATGATCGTTAACTTTTCAACGAAAATTTAATACACCAGATCATCAGTGTGGTACTTAGTTGTTTTTAATAACAAATATTTTGTCGTTTATGTAAATGTTTAAAAAGTATTGATGAGTCGTTCTTATGACTAAATAAATTTTGATTGGAATTCATTTATTCACAGAAAATCTAAGTTAAAGGTAAAAAAGCACACTAAAAATTAGTGTTTTTTCCCTGAATCCAGATTAACTTGCTATACTTTTTAACCATTGCAAAAGGATTAAATATTTTGGTTCAATTGCAGCTCTTTTATGATTTAGGATAATTGTCTTTTACTGTATAACTTAATAATTCTTCGGATAGTTATAAATTATATATGTAAATCCAAATATTTGCAATTTTTAAATTGATTTTGTTTGATTATAAATGGCTAAGGATAATAGTGAACAACCGCTTGCAAGTTTCGTAAATTATATTTTAATAATGGTACAGACAACTTTTAAAAAACCATCAAGTTGTTTGTACCTAATTAAAGTACTTATATGGTTGGCCACAAAGTAATTCAAGTTATTACTTTTAATGTTAATACTATACAACTGTTCCTTGTCATACAAGGTAACTAACATTTAAAACCAAAGTAATGCATTTACTAACCTAATGTATACTAACCAAAATTACAACGTAACAGCATTATCAAAATATAACAATTAAGCATTATTTAAATACTGAGCGCAGCCTAAGACCGTTGTACGAGTGTGAAGCGTTGAGGGTAGTGGGAGTGGGAGGGGCCACATTTCGCGACAGGCGAAGCAGTGCCGCGCAGATTTGTCGAACATTCGGCGGCCGAACTCAGAATGTTTGGGGTATTCGCGAGAAGTGTGGGAGCTATACGAACTTTTGAATACATGCGGGAACATACGGGACGGAATGTTCAGTCAACATTTGGCAGAATATTCGGCCGAATGTTCAGTCCTGTTCGCAAGAAGTGTGGGACCGCCTTAATAATTTCCACATAGTAATCTCTAGGCCTACCAATAATTAATTGCTTTCTAAATTGATACTTAGCCTTTACAAATAATGAATAATAATATTAGTTTTAGTTTGTTTGGCCTAAATTAATTATTAATAATAATAATATTATTATTAGTTTAATACTTGCGCAAATATCAATATAAACGTTCACAATTTTGCGTATTTGTAGGTTAAACAAAGTGGTGGGTAATTGTGGGTAATTTTTCAGGGACGGTGGGTAATGGTGGGTAATTTTTTCAGGGACAGTGGGTAAAAGACCCAAACCGGATTGGCAACACTGCGAACGACGCGGGCGAGACTGTAGAGGTACCTTCAAGGTCATCGCTCTCCACCCCTCCCCCTCGTGACTCATCTTCCTGTTCGCTTTGCCATAGTAACGGCATGTACTTGACTGGCTTTCTTAATTTCTCCGAAAAACTATGGGCCAAGCATTTGCTTCGGTTGTTCCACAACGTACATCTTGTTTCAATTGCCATTGATTATAAATACTAGTACCTTGATATCACTGTTTATAAGTTTTATCCATTTTCCCGACTTAATAACAATTTTATATATTAATTCCCGCCTTTCCCGACCTTTTATTAATTTCTATACAAATTCCCGACTTCCCCGACTTTCCCGACTGCTAGACACCCTGTAAATCACTCATGACACTGGCCCAGATACAGGCGGTGACAGGTGATGCGCGCGCTCCGGTCAACGACCTGACCTTGGCCTATTTGGAGGGGGTTTGGCGGCCTGAAGTATGACTCATCAGGTATCATTCGATTCGTAACAAAACAAAAAAAGTCCTTCTATCATTTTTATGATAACCCATTCTAACATAACTGCCGCAGCACGCTGTATAAGGGTGGCATCCGTATAATACCAAAGTACCCCTTTTCGCATTTTTATGGCGTGTCATTTTTAGTCTTTTGATTATATTTGTTTTTAAGGTTTAGCATTTAAATACCGTAATATATAATTCAGCAGAGTCTACTTTTCTTGGTAACTTATCCATTTTAACAATTAAAGTCTTAATGGAAATATACTAAACATTCTATAACAGAATAGGCCAAATATGGCACCAGAACAACTAAAACTCACTCACCCCAAACATTCATTACACACTCTGAAACATAACCTCAAAGCTTATCGGGATCACATTTGCGCATTACCAATTTCGAGTTGTCTGTTTTCGCTAAGGTACCTCTACACTTTCGCCCGATCGTTGAGATTTCGAGCGACTCGTGCTCGTGTAACCGTTCAAATTCTGCCGCGAGTCGAGGCCGCGAGCGGCACTAAGTATGGAGGACCTGCCGCTCGTCTCCTTTGACTCGGTCACAAAAACCGACAAGAGTCGGTGCGATTGCGAGGCGAGCGCAGTCATCCCTTCGGTGGCAAACTAGCACTCGACATTCTGGCATTCGCCGATTCGCTCGGCTAGACTCAGCTACTACAGAGTGCGCGCCAAACCGAGTCACAGCGGAGCGCATGACGTCTGCTAGGGGGTTAACTACTGTCACTACAAATGTCATTTCAGTAACTCACCCGTTCCGTTTACACGGTACGCAGTTGAAATCGACAGCAACTGTTTATGTAATGTAGGCTCGTCTCTTCTACCACTCGCTCAGAGGCGATCGGTAAAGTGACGTAGTTCAACCTATGCAACGTTAAGCCTCTAAAACATCCCACCTACTCTTCTAATCTTTTTGGTTGTGGATCGTGATCACAGACTTAATACAATTTTTATTGTTAAAACCAGATTTTCTGCAATAAAATTTAAAAATGTCTTATACTTTTCTTTGTAGCAAAAAAGCCACAGCCTGCCCAAATATTGTCACAATTTCATGGTGCATGTCGCATTTTGCGAGAAATGCGACCGCAGCTTAAACCCTGGTATATAAGCATTAGGCCTACCAAAGTAAATAAAATGCACAATAAACTAGAAGACAAAAGATGTATGTGTATCTTTTACTTTCACAAAAACTTAGTATCTACGACAATGACACTGTTTCCAAGGTCATTGTAAACTAATTCCCGAAGGTTACTCAGTTGTTTCTATCTATTCTGCTACTTATTAGTGAATTTCCTTTGGAAAGTGAACTATTAGCATGACCCGCACGGTGAAACTTAAGCCCGGGACCACCATAGAAGTTCCTAACGTGACCCCCTGAACACGTTTTGGGGGGTCGTTCAAAATTGTATATATATATGTGTATATATATATATATATATAGACATATATATATATATATGTGTTTGCACTCTAGCGGTCGCATTTTTTGTCCGATTTACTTCAAATTTGGTAGGGACATTCCTTTCTGTAATCAGTTGGACAAGTTCGTTGGGCAAAACAATCGGAAAACTCTAAACCCCTTTTTTGGGGATAAATCTTTCAAAATTTGGGTTTTTGGGCCCAAAAAGGGTCATAAAAGCCCCAGATGTAAAATCAATGCATGTAAAAAGATGGGAATTAGTGAGGCGAAAGTTTTAAGCCCTCTATCGTCATCCTATCATACATATTTACCGAGTTATTAAAGAAAATGTGTATAGACTAAACACAGTACGTTGTCTTATGGGAATTTTACACTAGAAAAGCCTGTTATTCCTTTGCTGGAGTACTTTTATCATCCCCAGCAACCTCACGCCTACTTTATAGCCTGACTGGACCTTCGCCTAACCTCATAATGCACAAAATTGTATTCCCAGCATTGCAGGTAAATAGAACCAGAGCATCAGAACAGCCAAAAATCAATATTTTCAGATTTGAATAAAAATTGGAACGAGTTCGCACGCAGCACGCTGACGTGAGGGAAGTGAATTTCCATATAAAAAACTATAAAAACTCAAAATCAGTTAAAAACATACATTTATTCCAACTTTTATTCAAATCTGAAAACATTGATTTTTTGGCTGTTCTGATGCTCCTGGTTCTATTTACCTGCAATGCTGGGAATACAATTTTGCGCATTATAAGGTTAGGAGAAGGTCCAGTCAGGCTTTAAAGTAGGCGTGAGGTTGTTGGGGATGATAAAAGTACACCAACAAATGAATAACAGGCTTTTCTAGTGTAAAATCCCCATAAGACAACGTACTGTGTTTGGTCGATACACATTTTCTTTTATAACTCGGTAAATATTTATGCTAGAATGACGAGAGAGGGCTTAAAACTTTCGCCTCTCCAATTCCCATCTTTTTACATGCATTCATTTTACATACGGGGCTTTTCTGACCCTTTTTGGGCCCGAAAACTCGAAATTTGAAAGATTAATCCCCAAAAAATGGGTTTGGAGTTTTACGATTCTTTTGCCCAACGAACTTGTCCAACTGATTTCAGAAAGGAACGTCCCTACCAAATTTGAAGTAAATCGGACAAAAAATGTGACCGCTAGTGCAAACACATATATATATATATATATATAATTTTGAACGACCCCCCAAAAAGTGTTCAGGGGGTCACGTTAGGAACTTCTATGGTGGTCCCGGGCTTAAGTTTCACCGTGCGGGTCATGCTAATAGTTCACTTTCCAAAGGAAATTCACTAATAATTGTATATTTTTAACTGATTTTGAGTTGTTATAGTTTTTTATGTGGAAATTCACTTCCCTCACGTCAGCGTGTTGCGTGCGAACTCGTTTTTATTTCATACGTAAATAGGAAGTAAAAAAGACTAAAATATAACTTCAATAACAATAATATAAGTGATATTTACGTCAACAACAAACATATAACATTACACACCAACAAATACAGACGACATCTGCGACAGAGATGACTAAATTAGGGTCAGCTAACAGACCAAAGGCAACGAAATTGCTATAGCTCTGATAGCTGGAAGCTTTTGGATCAAAACAAAGTACTGAAAGCCAGTACCTTGTTTTGATATGAAGTACTACGTAAAATACTGAGTCGCTGTCAGCGATGCTCGGCAATTTATGCGTAAACACATCGCGTCGCTGTGAGGGACGCTGTGGCACTCAAAGGGTTAAAGGCTTTAGAAAAACATCAAGGGTAATTTCCCTTGAATTGGCAACGCTGACTGTGCACCGTGTATACGGAATGGGCGAGATACTGACGCGACAGTTGTATAGTTACAGTAGCTGTTTACTGTCGCTTGTTTACACTGACTAACGCAAAACAATAGGCAACTGACATACAGTAAATAAGACGTATAAACCGTCTTACACAAGTGCCAGTCAGCAGTCAGTTGACACTGAAAAAACACCAGCAACTTAACAACTGTCGCCCGACGGCCCGAGTTCCTTTGCACCGTGGAAACCAGAACCAGGCCTAAATCATCCACACAGCGCACAGCTGAAATCTACAAGTAGGAATACGACGTGGTATTCAGCGTATTAACGTTTTAAATAATTCTGCTGTACATTTCCCTATCTGAAAACAAATGTGATATATTCTGATAAGATATTTTTTTATTGTTTTTCAAGTTTGATATATTTTTAAGGTTTTATACGAAATACACAGCTTATTCCAGGTTTTTTCACGGTATACGAAATTCACTGCTTACTCAAGGTTTCACGGTTTTTACGGTTGGGCGGGGACCCTATGTTTTGTGTCGCTATAGCGACACATAAGTTAACACCTAGAGGGTTACGCTCATACAGAACCCGATCAAAATTTAATGATAGAATCCGATGCTATAATATACAGATCCCATTTAATAATGAAAATTATTATTTCTTTTAGCTATGATAAACCAGCCAAACCTACACTAATTAGGGGTACGAGGCAAAAATAAATAGAATCGTGTGGTTTTGGTTAGTTTGACATGGGTATTAGGTTATGTGGCGTTGTATTAAGTAAGGTTTCAAGACGGTATGGTTTGGTGGATTGATTTTAGTTTGTCTGAACATTCCAATTAGTTTGCTGAGGCACGAGGGAAACTGAGTGGTCAACTAGTGCAGGCAAACTCTGTATGGATTGACTCAAAAGCCTATCAGCCATGTTAAGCGCCGGTACGGTAAGTTATTCCGACTCAAAATTATGATGACCCAAAAATAATAATTTGTCGTTTAAATTTGTTTGTAATGTTATATTTTAGTTAAAAGTTACATGGATTATGAAAAGGCTATAAGGAAAAGTTTCCCATTTTAAATTCCTCCTACAATTGGCAATACCTATATATGCTAAGCAGTCAACATGTTAACCCTCTAGGCTTTATGTGTCGCTATACTGACACAAAACACATCTGCTGGGATGTTTACTGACGCTGCGTCGACAGTCAAACAGCATTTACGGAATAGGCTCTGGAGTGCGTTGAATCTTAATGAACCGGATCGAAATTGGCATCGCCGTTTACGGCAGATTCTAAGCTTTCTCCCGATGTCTGTCTGCAGACGCTTTATACCTTCGTGCCAATCGTTCTTTAGCAGACAGCTGAAGTGTGAAGGTTTGTTGTATGTCGCTAACCTAACTTCGGGAATGGTGTTGTTTTGAGATGATTTTCGTTGTTTTAATTTGTAAAAATAAACAGTATTGACATACGTGGGGCTTTAGAAGAAAAGTTTAGTGATGATGACGGGTTGGTTGATGTTCCTGGAGAAATAGGCAGCAGTGATATGGAGATAAATTAGCCTTTCGACTGTAACGTCGCCAAGGCCATTTTGCTCATTTGCTATAGCGTGCAACAACAGATTATTAACTGAAAATTTTGTATTTGTTGCTTTACCTGATTATTTGTTTATATAAGTATTTAGTATCCTTATAAAATTAAAACAAATTGGGTATTTTGAAAATTGTATATTCTAGAACCGTTTATAATTTAATAAAGTACAAACTTTAAATTTTTTTTTTTTAACATCACGTAATTTTCTTATTATAATTTTTGTGAGATGTTATATATGTAATTTTGAAGCCCATGATTTTCTGAACAAGAAAAACTGTACAATAATGCAGTTACGAATGTTTTGAAGTTTTTTATATTTATTTGAATAAAACACTGCAAAATCACCAAAAATAGGCAAACATTAAGACCATTATTAAAGACACTTGGAGGGTTAAGCACTAAGTGATAAAACTTACCAAGCCTATATAAAAGTTAATAAACGGTATCAGGAAACTGACACATACTTTCTCCCTTTTAGCCAAACTTTAATGACAAAAATATTTGTTATTTACTAAATATAGAATATGAAGTATAGATAAATGTACAGAAAATTGTCTAAAATAGTTGTTTTCAGAAATATCCACCCAAATTGCTTTTTTGGAGGCACTATAGAGTCCGTTGCTACACACAGTAGTTTTGAGAGGGGAAATGCCCCCTTGCCCCCCCCCAGGGTTAAATAGCAACACATTTCGAACATCATCTGTTGGTCAATGCTAACTTGACCTGCATATCAAATGAAATTGATCAGTAAATAAGAGAGAAATAGTTATTTTTGTATTCCCCATAAGAATAACATTGGACAACGTACTGTGTTTACCGCTAAATGAAAATTTCAATTTTCTCCGCAACTAGCAATCGTAGAATAGTAATTTAAAATACTAATTTATTTAGTTTTTTGAGCTCTTTTTAATGGTGAATAGTAATCTTTTTTAACATTTATGATTTTTTATGAAAAATCCAAAAAACTGAATTTTTGATGTTTTAAGTCCTGTAATTTCTGAACCCGCATTTTTCCAGAAATGCGGGTGGTGTCATTTTGTTGGAAACCTAAAGTTCTACAAACCACGAAAGTTTAATCAAAATCGTTAGAGCCGTTTTTGAGAAATTTGGATTTTTCATGTTTTTTGGCGGTTTTTGGGGGATAATTACCCTTAAAAATCAAAAATGAAAAAAATGAAAAAAACGCCTGGAGATATCGTGGATTAGTACCTACACGCCAAATTTCATAAAAATCGGCCCATAGGTTAGGGCTCTAGCTCTGTACACATCCACACAGACACACACACACACACACACGGACACACAGACAGACATCACGTAAAAACCACTTTTTTGTGTTCAGGGAGCACCAAAACGAATATTTCCACTGACAACTCAAATTCGAAAATTTTTACGAAAACAATACTTTCTCCATATACTATGTATAGGGGGAGAAAGTAAAAATTGGTACAAAGATGCCAAACTTTCAAGATTAACTACCGAAACACATGATCAACTTTTGGTGACCTGAACGATTATGGTACAGTATCGGAATGTTGGCTATAGCGCCAGACGTTGGTCATTTCCTGGAAAGAGGATGGATAATCTGATGGGGGATTGAAGCAAGGACAGTTAAGAGGGTGTCTACTGTCTCGATATCCAAATCCAAAAAGGACTACACACACATAACTTGGTGTGCACCATAACTTGGTAAAACTATAGTATTGTGCTGAAAGTAGTATAAGGTGATTGTGGGTATAAGGTTATTGTGCTGAAAAATACCATGCTGCTAAATGGCAATGCCAAGTAATGATCCACACCCCCTTAGTACCCATCAAAATTATCGGACTCTGATTTCAGACTAAAATAAAGAAGGCAGGTAGATATAGTATTTTATTAAAAGCGACATTTCAGAAAACCAACTTATAAGAGGAATGAAATTCAGTATCAGGACCACCTCAGAAGAGGTGTTTTGTAAACACGTGTTTCTGAAAAATAACTAGGTATTAGCCGACTTTCGTTTGATTAATTTTCAAAACAATTACTTACCCCAGAACATACTTGCAAAAAATTTAAAACTTCTATAGCACCAAATATAATAGTTTCACAAAACAATCACAATGAGTCAAAATGTAACAAGCAAGCACAAATGTACTGTAGTTGCACAGGATGGCGACGAAAGGACCGAGCGGCGAGCGCGGAGGTTAGAGAAGAAGAAGACGACAACGAAAACACTGAAAATGTTGCCACATGTATAAATTACGTTTTAGTTTCCAATGCATAATATATGTCTTAATACCATATAAAGCCGCATACCAAGTTTCATAAAAATATATTCATATATAAGCGATATATACAATTTTAATTATTCTCCATAAGAATAGCATTGGTATGAGTATTATGAGTACATAGGTTTGCTGAAACAAGGAACACAAACAATTGATTTTTATGCAAATATAATTAAACTAGGTGAAGCCACATACCAAGTTGAATCAATATTCAATCATAAGTAAGCACTAAATAATATTTTAATTATTCTCTATAAGAATAACATGGGAGCTGAGTAAGCAGGTTTGCTACAACAAGGAACTAAAAAAACGGGGTTTTATGCAAATATCAATATAACTCAACAAGGTGAAGCCACATACCAAGTTTTATTAATTTATGTTCATAATTAAGGGAGTCATTACATTTTACTTATCCTCCATAAGAATAACATGGGGCTGAGTACGCAGGTTCGCTGCTACGGGGATAATCAACAAAAAATCAATTTTTTGTGCAAATATCAATATACCAGTACTACGTGACCCCACGTGCCAAGTTTTATCAATATACATTCATTAATAATGGAGATATCAAATTTTATTTATTCTCCATAAGGATAACATTGGACAACGTACTGTGTTTAGCACTTTGAATATCTCTGCAACGGTTGGACGTAGATCACAATTTAAACACCAAAATGATTGTTTTGTTGAGCTGAGTTGATTGGTAAAAGCAAATGTGATGTTTACATTAAAATTAACTTGGAAAAGCCAAAAACCTTTTTCCCATAAGATTATAACATTGGAGATTTTATGAGCAGGTTTTAGCGAATTTCCCCTATAGGGAAGAAGCTATTACCGTAGGTCTCATGGTAAGACTTAAGCCCCAGACCATGATAACTTTTCATTTTGAGGTCCCCAGATGCCAAAAACACCATTCATTCAAATTTTTATATATGTATTTATATATATATATATATATATATATATATATATATATATATATGTGTGACCGTAAGCACGATAACTCTCGTAAAAAAGGTTCAATCTTAATGAAATTTAGTACAAATGTGTAAAGTACCATTTATTTGAACGAGTTCGAAAACCAGATGAATCGCACCATCCGAAGGGGGGTTTTGTACACCAAAAATGTGTTTTTTTGGGTTTTCACATTTAATTTTAATTTAAATCAAATTTTAATTTATACCATTGAATTCAGCTTAAAAAAACAAACAATTTGGTATTTTGATCATTGCTCTACGTCAATTGGTTACCAAGATATTGAAAGTGCTAAACACAGTACGTTGTCTAATGTTATTCTTATGGAGAAAAAGAAAAATTGTATATCTCGCTTATTTATGAACATAAACTGGCGAAATTTGGTATATGGATTGATCTGGTTATGGGTTTTTGGTTGTTTGCACAAAAAAACAATTTTTCGCCTATGGCTCCTATAGCAGCAAACCTAGGTACTTGGTCCCCATGTTATTCTTATGGAAAATACTTAAAATGTTATATATCGCTTATTTATGAATGTATATGGATGAAACTTGGTATGTGACTTCATTAAGATGAGTTCTATTGATATTTGCATAAAAACCCATTATTTTGTGTGCCTTGTTGCAGCAAACCTGCGTACTCATCCCCAATGTTATTCTTATGGAGGATAATTAATATTTTAAATATCGCTTGTTTGTGAATACATTTCTTATGAATCCTGTTAAGTGTTATAATGTGTTATGTTATATATTCATTGGAAATTCGCTGAGTATGCAGGTTTGCTGCGACGGGGGTAGTTATGGATTTCCTCCGTAACCACTTAACCTAGCTTAATAATTCAAAATACCATATTATTTGTTTTTTAAGCTCTATAACATGGTCTAAACCAAAATTAAGTGTTTTAAAAATTGTAGGGTAAAAAATTCAAAAAACTGATTTTTGGAAAATTGAAAACCCCCATAAACCCCTCTTCCCATGGCCCGATTTTTCTGGTTTTCCAACTAAAGTCATAAATGTCACTTTACACATTTGAGCCAAATTTAATCGTAATCGGACATTTTTTACTCAAGTTATCGCATTCACGGACAAACAAACACACATATATATATATATATATATATATATATATATATAAATTTGAACGAATAGTGTTTTAGTCATCTGGGGACCTAAAACAAAATTTGTCATGGTCTAGGGCTTAAGTCTTACCATGAGACCTACGGTAATAGCTTCTTCCCTATAGGGGAAATTCGCTAAAATTGGTCAATGTATATAAAAAAGGTTAAACATATTTAAAATATTGTTATTATAATATTTTGTTTGACTTTTGATACCGGTTAACAAATTTTGATTTTTGCGATTCCAAACGTTAATTTTTTAAAGAAATTGACATTTTGAAGTGTTGCTATGTAACATATCGTAGTACTGCTAAGTGTAAGAAGAATTTATGTTTTGAATCAGAACAAAAAATATTCAGTGGATTACGAGATACAGGATGTCAAAAATACCTCTAAAAAAATGTTTAAATGGCCGCCAATTTAGAACGGATTGAGATAATTGATTTCTGTTTTCACCAAAGCGTTTTTTTTTACGAGACCTTTAAAACGATATGAAATGTGTCATATGTTTACATAACAAATCTTCGAGATTTGAGCTCGTGACCATTAGTTCTGGAACACCTGTAAATATTTCATAATGAAACTACTTTTATAGGATTCTCCATATGCGATTTAGTAATTAAGATTTTTTTCTGGTGATTCTAGATCAAACCGTTAAAAAATTAAATGGGGTGGACGGGGTTTGGAACACCCGGTATATATATATATATATATAAACATGAAAATAACCATGAGTACCTTTTTAAAAACATTCTTTAATTAAATGTTTAAAATTTCTACAATTATATGTATATAATTAAAAAATGTTTTTAACAGGGTACTCATGGTTAGTTTCATGTTTTTATACTTAGTAGCCCTATTCTGTGAATTTGATTATCTAATATATATATATAAATGTGTTTCGACTAAACACAGTACGTTGTCTTATGGGGGTTATTTTACACTATAAAAGCCTGTTATTCCTTTGTTAGAGTACTTTTTTCATCCCCAGCAACTCTCGCCTACTTTCAAGTCTGCCTGAACCTTCTCCTAACATTACAATGCGCAAAACTGTATTCCCAGCTTTGCAGGTAAATGAAACCAGGAGCATCAGAACAGCCAAAATATCAATGTTTTGAGATTTCAATAAAAATTGGAATAAATGTAGGTATGTTTTTACACAGGTTTTGAGTTTTAAAAGTTTTTTTGTGGAAATTCACTTCACTCACTAATAATTTAAAATATTTAGAAAATATGTTAAAAAAACTTTTTTTTACTTCTGATATGCTACTTGGGCATGTCCAGTGACAATTTAAAGATAGCTATACCATTATCCCGTGGAAGGTTGGCAACACTCATACTATGTTGTTGATTTATGTATCAGCTGGAGGCCCTCGTAAGACATCTTTCCTACGAACATTACTCTTTTGCAAATGATCATACCTGTGCTGAAAGCTCTATGAACCTTTTGAGTGGCACCCACTCAAGGTTCGTAGAGCTTTCAGACCAGGTGTGCTTATATTTACATAAGAGTAATGTTCGCAGCAAAGATGTCTTACGATGAGGGCGTCCAGCTGATTCATAAATCAAAAACATACCATAAAGTGTTGCCGTCCTTAAGGGTATAATAATGGTACAGCTATTTTTAAATTGTCACTGGACATGCAGAAAGAAAATTTAAACCCTTAATCGATTAATCTAAAAATACAAATAAATCAAAACAATATAATAGTTTCATAAAATAACGGCTTATCATAGAATGAAAGCAGTTAAACAATGTTAATTCTAATAACACTGATGAGGAAAATATGGTACTCGTACGATAAATATCGTGTTTCCAGCAACACTGCAGGTTGGATTGGTGATCACGTGACCTTACAGCTGTTTTACGAGGTCTCTTCCGGTTATCACTTCACAAAACGAAAACCTTAAATAGATCGACTCAGCACACCTGGTCTGAAAGCTCTACGAACCTTGGTACCCACTAGCTGTTTGTAACACAACAAGAGCTCTTGTATCGTGTTAAAAAATTGAAGCCTCACTGGAGGATATTTTTGTAAAAAAATCATCTGGTCAAAGAGTAATAAAGACTAACATAACTTGTGAAGAGAGTATTTTATTGTTTAAACATATATTGTTGCCATGGATACCGGATGGTATAGAGGGTCAAAATGACGATCAGCATGTAGCATGAACACAAATTGGAATAAATGTATGTTTTAACACAGATTTATATATTTTGAGTTTTTAATGTGGAAATTCACTTCCCTCACGTCAGCGTATTGTGTGCAAACTCGTTCTAGATACTGTGGGTCATTCGGTCATTGTCAACACGATCATGAAACGAAATATATGGCAAATATGATTTCAAGACCGGATTTTATGCTTATACTTGCAAAAAGGCCTTGTTTGTTTAATTATGTTCCCGCCAACTAATTTGCCTCTTACTTTTTGTTGTCATCAAATTGCCATAAATATTACTTATTTTCCACGAATAAAATAATTACTGATGAAAAACATATGAGCAGTCATAATTACATTACCAATTCAGTTAGCTAACAAATGTAACAGGTAAACTAATTATAAAATGTATAAAAATAAATAATTGCGAGCAGTAAATTGTTTTTGAGCACTTTTCAA
The DNA here is from genome assembly GCA_963675035.1 of Allygus modestus. Classification (NCBI taxonomy): domain Eukaryota; kingdom Metazoa; phylum Arthropoda; class Insecta; order Hemiptera; family Cicadellidae; genus Allygus; species Allygus modestus. Next base: position 376,408,564 of record OY776111.1, on the reverse strand, counting down.
AAATGTCATCTAAGTGCAGACATTCCTGCCTTATCTAGACAATCAAAATCAATCTAGCTTTGAAACTGTTTATTACTAAGAATGTGGAAGTATTAGTTAAGAAAAATACCCCCATAGCAGCAAACCTGCGTACTAAGCGAATTTCCAATGCATATATATCCATCTTACTACCACAAAGCTACATACCAAGTTTCATCAATATCCAATCATAAATAACCGATTTATGACATTTTAATTATTCTCCTTAAGAATAACATGGCGGCTGAGTATGTAGCTTTGCTGAAACAGGGAACACAAAAAATGGGGTTTTATACAAATATGAATATAACCCAACTAGGTGAAGCCACGTACCAAGTTTTATTGATTTATGTTCATAATTAATTAAGGGGGACATAATATTTTACTTTTTCTCCATAAGAATAGCATGGGGCTGAGTTACGCAGGTTTGCTGCTACGATAAAAATAGTTTTTTTATGCTAATGACAGTAGACCACAACCAGATGAAGCCTACCGAGTCTGGTCGGTAGACGTTCATAAATCAGGGTAAAATTATTCTTATTCTCCATAAGAATAACATTGGACAACGTACTGTGTTTAGCACTTTTAATATCTCGGTAACCAATTGACGTAGAGCAATTATAATACCCCCGTTGCAGCAAACCTGCATACTCAGCGAATTTTCAATGAATATATAACATAACACATTAAAAAACTTAACAGGATTCATAAGAAATGTATTCACAAACAAGCGATATTTAAAATATTAATTATTCTCCATAAGAATAACATTGGGGATGAGTACGCAGGTTTGCTGCAACAAGGCACACAAAATTATGGGTTTTTATGCAAATATCAATAGAAGTCATCTTAGTGAAGTCACATACCAAGTTTCATCCATATACATTCATAAATAAGCGATATATAACATTTTAAACATTTTCCATAATAATAACATGGGGACCAAGTACCTAGGTTTGCTGCTACAGGAGCCATAAGCGAAAAAATGTTTTTTTGTGCTAACAACAATAAACCACAACCAGATCAAGCCATATACCAAATTTCGCCAGTTTATGTTCATAAATAAACGAGATATGCAATTTTTCTTTTTCTCCATAAGAATAACATTAGACAACGTACTGTGTTTAGCACTTTCAATATCTCGGTAACCAATTGACGTAGAGCAATGATCAAAATACCAAATTGTTTGTTTTTTTTAAGCTGAATTCAATGGTATAAAATAAAATTTGATTTAAATTAAAATTACATGTGAAAACCCCAAAAAACACATTTTTGGGGTACAAAATCCCCCAAAAACCCCCCTTCGGATGATGCGATTCATCTGGTTTTCGAACTCGTTCAAATAACTGGTATTTTAAACATTTCTACCAAATTTCATTAAGATCGGACCTTTTTTACGAGAGTTATCGTGCTTACGGACACATATATATATATATATATAAATATATATATATAAATATATATATATATAAATATATATATATACATATATAAAAATTTGAACGAATGGTGTTTTTGGCATCTGGGGACCTCAAAATGAAAAGTTATCATGGTCTTGGGCTTAAGTCTTACCATGAGACCTACGGTAATAGCTTCTTCCCTATAGGGGAAATTCGCTAAAAACACCAAATTGTGTTTTCTTTTTTAAGCTGAATCCAAATGTGAAGAATGAAATTTGTCTTTTTCAAAGATGATATGTACAAAATGTAAAAACACATTTTTGGGGTACAAAACCCCCCAAAATACCCCTTCCGATAGATCGATCTGTCTGGTTTCCGAACTTTAAGTCATAAATGTTGCTTTATACGTGTGTCCCAAATTTAATCAAAATCCGACAACTTTTCGTTTTGAGGTCCCCATGCAGACACCAAAAACAACTTCGTTAAAAACTTTAGATATATATATATATATGTCTCTATACTGTATATATATGTCTATATAATATATATATATATATATATATATCTACAGTTTTAACGAATAGTGTTTTTGGGGTCTGGGGACCTCAAAACGAAAAGTTATCATGGTTCCGGGCCTAGGTCTTACCATGCCGACTACGGTAATAATAGCTTCTTCGCTATAGGGGAAATTCGCTAAATGCTAGAAACCCAATTTTACTCTCCAACATTTACTGTAATTAAGGTGGACTATCTTTTGCGGTTCCATTCTAACAGTTTTTGCTCAAAATATTGAGCTAAACTCAAAACAAAGTTCAAGTAAAATGTTTAATGGAAACGCTCGCCAACTGTTTTGAACTTTGTTGGCCAACAAAATGTGTTTTGAGCCGATGCAGCTGACAACAAAGTTTTGAGGAGAGCTCAAAAAATGATGGAAACGGTGTCCCAACACCCAAAACTGTTGTGAGCAGAGTTCGCGCATGCGCAGTGAGTGGTAGCAGCCAAAGCCACGCAACCCCGCACCGTCGCGCCCTTGGTCGCCTCGTCCTTTCCGTCGACAACACGTGATTTTGTTTGGGACTTGGGTCATTACTATACCGTAAAATTAGTTTGTAAACTGGCTGTAGGACTACTGTTCTTCAGCCTGTTCGACAATTATTTTTTAAAGTGGGTTTAAGTTACCATTTCGACCGATTAATGTGAGTAGCTTGATGACTCAACTGGCAGCCTACTTGAGAATGGCGCAATAAAGGGTTGAAACCAGGTTATAGTTTTACAACGGGAAATTGGAACTGGAGGCGAAAAGGTAACTGAAAACCACTTTATTTAGTCATACCAGTTAAGGGGAAAATCAAAATGAGTAAATTAATTATTTTTTAAATAATTAAATCGTTCTACATATGCATTTAAAAAAAGTTAATCACAGTAAACTGTTATATATTCTAGAGATTTACTGTAAGTTTGCTATATTTTTTAACTTCTTGTTAGTTTGAAATGAACAAGTTTTTCTAAACATATTGAATACAAATTTGGCATAACTAATCAAGCGTGTGCATTAAACCAAACCTAAAGCCCTACAAACCACGTAAGTTTAATCAAAATCGTTAGAGCCGTTTTTGAGAAAATTGAATTGCTAAGGTTTTTGGGGGATAGTTACCCTTAAAAATAAAAAAGCGCCTCGAGATATCGTGGATAAGTACCTTCATTCCAAATTTCATCAAAATCGGCCCATTGGTGTGGGCTCTAGCTCTGTACACATCCACATTGACATCACGTAAAAATCAATTTTTTGGGTTCAGAGAGCACCAAAACAAATATTAACACTAACAACTCAAATTCGAAAATCTTTACGAAAACAATACTTTCTCCTTATACTATGTACAGGGGGAGAAAGGAAAAGTGATGTAAGGATTTTAAACTCCGTGGTATAAAATTTGACAATATTTCCATTTATTTGATAGGTCTCTCGTTAGGAAATAGGAAATGGAACTGGCCGTTTCGGAGGTGTGATACCGTAAACTCTAGTATCCATAATTTCTGTGCGGACAGTACTCTTTTAGTTTTTTGTGATTTGGTCTTGCAGTAACAATTTACGAACCCACCAGAATCGATAATACTTCAACCTTAAACATGTTTCTAATGCCTCGGTAATGGAACCATTTATCTCAGATCACACTGCTCAATACGTTACAATTTTTCACTATTTAAAAAAAACCTAAATATCTTGGTCCAACGTTTTTTCCAAAACTTGGCAACTGAAATACATTTGTTGAAAACCCAGTTCAATAAAACAGCTTTTGAAACATTTCTAAACAATTTTGACTAGCGCGCCCAGAGGTTGAAATTCGACCAAAAATAATTCTTCGTGTACCTTAAGCAATACGTACAAATGCAATGGCTGTTTGCATAAATGCGTTGCCTCTTCCTGCATGAGCATTCTCTCTCTCTCCCCCCCTTCTTTCTCTCTCTAGCTGTTATATAAGTATATTTATTCTTCCCTATATTATTCATATACCGGTACCAACAAAAAATAATCCTGTATATGATTGATAAAAAAGAATAAAATAGCTACACCTATTTTGTTCACTCTTTACAATTTAATCTCTGATAACTTGAACTTACTACAAGATCTTCAAATCTTCCCTGACCGAAAGAATTTTTTAATTAAGTACCAAGATTGTTTCACTGATTTGCATGAAATTGAATTGGAAGTATCTCAAGGCAGTGTTCTTGAGTCTATTCTGTATATTTTGTATATCTTTTGCCTCCCTCAGACACCAGGCATCACTATCGCAACGTTTGCAGATTATACTGCACTGTTATTATCTTCCAACCTCGACCTGATATGACATCCTCCCTTTTACAGCTTTAGACAAAATTGCTGTGACTGAAAAACTTGATAAAGGCGAATCTTAACTAAATCAATCCATGTTACTTTTACAATGTCAACATAACTAATTGCCCCCCAGTCTCATTGAATAATGTAAGCAACTGAAGTTGAATGCATTGATATCTATCTAGAGAGGTGTCTTACATATGACACTCTCACATCTGAATCATTATATTAACGGGCAAGCAAAAAACTTTTCCTAATTTTACCTCAGGGTGTGTGCGTCGTAGGAGAAATTCACCAAAACCGTTAGAAATGTATTGTGATGTAGATTTGTAGAAACCCGCCCTTATAATTTATATCAGTCCTCACGGTTACGCCCCACAGGACTTAAAAGAATGAATGTTAATCTTATGGAAAAATAGTGATTGATTGAATTAATTGTATATTTGATAGTTGCTGATATAATAACAAATGCTAGCACAACAGTAAGAATAACAGATGTTTTAAGCATAATGTAAATCAAAATACTACACTGACTATTGGAATGGCAACGTTCTGCTGTGAAAAGAGGATTTTATTGGTTACCATGGGAGCAGAGTTGGACAGAGGGGGAAATGGAGGTCGACCATGTAGGCTGCACTTTTTTACACGAGACGAGACCTCTAGATATATTTAACCTCGTTGTACTTTACCATGTGCGTAAACCCAACAAGGTTTAATCGTTGTGTGAACCCAACGAGGAAAATATATATATATATGAGGGAGAGAGAGGTCTTGACTGGGGTGAAAAACTGCAGCCTATATGCTGACCGTCATTTTGATCCTCTGTCAACTCTGCCCCCCCATGGCAACAACCAATCAAATCTTCTCTTCACAAGTTGTTAGTCTCAATAATTAGTCTTTGGCTAGATTGTTTGTTTACAAAAATATTCTTTAGTGAGGCTTCACTTTTTTTAATACAAGACGAGACCTCTATATTATATGTTTACCTTGTTGTTGTGTAAGTTTGCTTTGGCAGTTCACTGGTTAGCTACAGCTGATATTTATTTACAGTTGTTATGAGTTGTTATATTGATTTGAAACTACGTAGGCGCAATGTTAAAATTCTAATTTTCAAACGAGACTTTTAACAAAACTTGAGATTTCCCAGGGTTGAGGTTTTTATTAATCAATATTATAGATCCTAAAATCCATAATTCTAAAGTTTAAGCAAAATCCTTCTGCATTCAGGGATAAATTTTACAAAGACACAATCCAATTTTTATTAGAGTACAGGGTTGGGTAGGATTTTTTGCATATTTCTAAACTGATAAGATCCCTGTTTAGTATAAGCAGTTTATCCAAGTTGCAGGTGCAAGATCAATTAATCACTAATTTTTAATTTAGAGATTGAACATGGTAATGAAACGATTTATATTTATTCCACCTAATAAATAATATGCAAGTCCCTAGATTTAAATAGGAAATAATAAAAATGAGGTAAGGTAATTACAAACCAAAGCATAATTTGAAATATACACAATGCTTTATTCTGAGGATAACACAACAATAAGATAGAGGTCAACTGTGTTGCATTCTCCAAGACTTCATACTTTTATTTTACAAACATATCAATTAAAAAAAAAGTTAATGAGCTGAAAACATTAAAAAATATTTAACCAACATACAAAAACAACTACAGGTATGGAATAAAACTAATTAAAAAACCATTGTACAGCAAATATTTTTGTACCATTTTAAGCAGGCCTACGAAATAACATAAGCTCAAATCGATATACATTTTCATTTAAATTGTTCCGATTAAACTTTGTTCTCCAAATAGCATACTTAACATTTAAAAAATAGAAATTATAGCAATTTTACAGGCTTACACACAACACAGTCGTTTACAAACGTTTTAAATGTGGACGATGAAACAAAGTTCTATTTCGGTCTAGAGACATTAGAGAAAGGAGATCATTATTCTGTTGACTGAACACAACCTTGACGCAGAGTGCATACTACCTAATCTTACTTGTAAATATATATATATATATATTTTTATTTATCTGATACAATAAAATCATTTACTAGTTAGTAAATATGTAGCCTATATTCAATTAAAAAAAATACATCACTTTAGTTCAACTATAAAAGTGTTGCGACCAGACATCCCTTAGTAACTCTTTTAATAAATAGACTACTTTTGGGAAGAAAAATATTCACACCACGATAATAGTCAAACAATGGGGATGTGTTTTCCACCATTTAATGGTCATTATACCTTGGAAAACAATTTGAAACTTGTAAGATTTTAGCAGAGAATACTTGTATTTTCAAATAGTTTGTGGGTGTTTGAAATAGAAGTGTCAGCATCGCTACACTTTTACAGCTTACTGTGTTCAAAAGTCAAGATACACTTATTAATAAAACGTCTACAACGTCAATAAATAAACCACGACCGACAACACTTTAGCCTAGACTAACATTTAACTAGTCAATATAAATCTAACGAGAGAATTTATGTAAATATTTGTTAAAACATAGCTCCGTGAGAGGGAGGGAGGTACTGGTTTTCTCTGTGAGAGTGCTTACCCTAAATTTATTAACTCACAAGATTTTACACACAATAATGAATAATATATTTGATTAAGCCTAATGAATATTGGAGTAAAGAGATACCGAAATAGTGTTCCAACTGTGAGCGTAGTCATCTGTTTATGTAAACATTCTGTTAGTGGAGAGGCACAATTTGCAATACAGAGTGGAGAGCCACTCGGCAGTAAGTTATGAGCAAATTTCCATCCACGTTTTATACAGTAATTAAAAACCTTTTCCATCTGAAAAATATATAAGAAATTCACAAGTAATCGATCATTGAAACAATTTTTTCATATTTGTTTAGTAAAATACAGGATTTATAAATCCTGTATTTTCTTAAAATCCTGTTTCTTTCTTAAAACAAAGAATTTGAGGGATTGAAATTAATAAAATCCAAAGTATACTGAATTTTATTTAAGGAAATAAGATATTGGGTTCCAAGTTTTGATATATTTTTATTGCACCTTTGCAGAAGTCTTCTGCCCCCATTACTATATTGTTTTTAATTAAAGATCGAGTGGAATAATAGAATTAGCAATAACCATCCTGTTTCCCTTACAGAGACGAACCCCTATTTGTACAGAGATCTAGCTGTTGACAAGAATTATTTAGTTGTTGAGACATGGTAATGAAATCCTTTGTTCTTGAATATACTTAAAATGAAATGAAATTTTAAGACTGGAAGTCCAAACACTTTGGATTACTTTTTTATAATACCAAACACAAGATTATATATAGTCATTGGCGTAAATATTTATTAATCTTTTGCATATGTGGTATAATAAATAGCGTTAACATAATCAACAATTTACAATTCAAACTACAACTGGCAGGGTAAGCAGTTGCTAGAGTGCTGGCTTCATAATCTGGAGTTGACCTCTGAAGACTGATCCTAAGCAAAACCTAGAAATGTGAAGGATACTGTGCCTCGCTGCTATTTGTCGTTGGGCTATTACTTAATGTTGCTTTCTCCAACAGGTCAAAGTTTGGTCAAGATGAACCAGATTGAATTGTTCTCTTTTAAAACATTAAAAACCAAAAGTCTCTGTCCAGACCCTGCGCCCATGGGCAGAGATGGACTGTTATTTGAGGGAGGAGGGTAGATGGTGTAAAACCTTGTTTTCAGGACTTTTTATTTTCATTTAAAATTATCTTTGCCTGTACTTTAATTCCTGCTCTTAATAAAAAACCATAAGAACCGAATAAGCTGAAATTTTGCATTAAGGTAGCTAATATACATAAGCTGCGTATAGGCCTACTCACATTTAAAATAAACCCTCAGGGCTCCGACCCTTGGATATTTTAAGTGTGAAAGCTATTCTTATAGAATTCAAATTAAATCACAAAAACCGAGTTTAAAATAAAAAATTAAACTAAAGGAAACATGATTAAAATTACGTTAAAATGTGTCCCTAGAATACAAACATTAAACTCATGTGTAATGATTCGTGAGGGCAACTCTGCCATCCTACATAAAAACCCAGCTACAGTCAGATTTTTTCAATATATATAAAATACTGAATTTTATATTCTTGAACATTTTGCTGTTAAATCATGTTTTAAAATTGGTTATCTTCGTTTTTTAAACAAATTAACTAACATAGCAAATGTAAAATAATTTATATATACCTATATTTGTTAATCAGATTTATTATTTTGGATGAGAAAACACAAACAATCGTTTTACTTCAGTTGCTCATAACTTACATGACGTGTATTTTAAATCTTAATATTAAAACATGTAATCCATTTTCTCAAAATTGGACTTATGAGTGAATTTCTACTAAACAAGGTTATAAAATTCAAGACTAAAATCAACCTCATGGCTTATCTGTGTGGTATTCATATATGGCAGAGCAGAAAGTTGGCATTCCAATTAATTAACTTTAATATAATGCATTAATTGATTTAGATAATTTTATTTACTTCATGGATTCAGTAGACGTTGGCAGTCAATAATTTATAATCCAGAATACCAGACAAATTCAGCTAAACTGATAAATTTATAATAAACACACTGTTTACAAATACTAAAATTCCGTATGGACACTATCATTCCACAGTTCTAAGATAAAATATCAATGGAAGCATATCAAAGGCTTGACTCACAATCCTTAAATGAAAGTGTGTCCTGTATGTTCGATATCATTAACTATTGCATTCATTCGAGTATATGTCTGTGGGGACGCGTCAGTTAACAAATATTCCAATTTCAACACTCCAGAGAGCTAGATGAAAATATACAAATTACACCAATGGTCTTAGATTACAGTGAAAGGAACACTTCAATTCTGTAAGAGTGATTACTAACAACTACCAATCTCTAGATTCAATATACAGCCAGAGATATAATTATTGAGAACTTTATAAACAAAAGCTGAGTACAATTTACAGCTGTAGACCTAACTTTCATCATTTTTGAAAATCTACAAGCATTGTATCCTGTAGCTTTTAAACTTTCAGTAAAAGATGCTGAACATATATAGTTGAACCAATAATTTTACCAGCTATGGAATGTACAACTGATTTTACATTTTGTAAACAGTTTGAGGGACTAAATTACATTTTAACTGATGCAAGGTTAGAAAAATAACAATAATGAAGACAATACAAGGGAAATCTCACCATTTAATGCAAACGAAATTCTACTTTTAAAAACATAACGATACAATTTTCATATGTAGTAAAGCTACGGTAAGTACTGAAAACTGGCAATAATGTAAACATGTGGTGATAAAAGATGAAATAATTTACCTTGTAAAATAGTTATTTCCCATTAAGAACTGGATTAGTTCAAATATATTCACGTCATCGGTACATCATTTTAAAATGTTTAAGAGCATTTTGACACTCACTTTAATAATATATTGCTTTAACCCACTGCCTTTCAACAGCGAGTGTACTTATGGTCGTTTGTGTGAACACATGGGTTGTTGACAGATCAAAACCATTGAGCTTCCGCCAGAGCTTTTTTTGAATTACTGAGTCTTGAGGCTTACTGAGTTTAGCATAAAAGGATGAGTTATTTTAGTAAGTACAATGTGCAGGAACTAAAATTCAAACTAACGTAGGCTTGTGTAATTCACTATTTTAGTTTTAAAAAGTGTACCTTGGTGTATTTCTTGATACAAATTATTGATACATTTCAGTATTTATTTCACATTTGAATCAGATATATTTTTTGTAAAAACATGTATTTGTAGTGAATAACAATAAGTGGGACAGTTTTTGGTAGAGAATTTGATAATCAACCCTGTGCAATATAAAAAGATGTCATAGACATTTTTTTAAACTCTGGAAAGTTATTTAGGAACAACCACAAACAAATAAATCTACTAATAGGAAGAATCCAATTTTGAAATAAGCTAATAAAATTCAACCACGGTCCATCGTCATTTTAAGAGTTAAGTTCAGAATAAAATGTTAAAAGATAAGTAATACTTAATTTATGTCTTCATTCAAAATCCAAAAATACGGGGTTTGTATTTACAATTATCGAGTTGGCTGCCTTATTGTAAAAGTGAGTTTGGTAAAAAATCAAAATTATTTTACTTCAGAAGTTGGGCCTCTTAAAAAATCTATCTTTGATGGAGAAACTGTGTAAGAGAGTACAAAAACAGTGAAAGTAACACTTGAATTAATTGCCCCCTACCACCTGACATTCACTGCTCCACTCACCTCTATTTGAAACAGGGGCATAAGAGAGATGGAATAACTATTGGAAATGAGACAGATAATCACCATTGGTTAACATTTGTTATAACTTTTTTCTCTTTTAATCACAAAATCCAAGTAACAATGAACTTATTTGACAGATTAGCCTTACATTAAATGTTTTGATGTATAGTTCCATAATACCCTTGCTACATTTGTGGTGGCAGCATTAAAGTTGAAGCTTTGGTAGTAGAATCCACTGAGGACAGACTTTTCCTCCTCTGTGCAAAATATTCTCACTCAAGATGCTTTTTGACTGGGAGATCTTAATTTGCAAAATTGTTCATACTGTATACTTAAATACTTATGTAAAAACAGCTAGCCAACTTATATCGAGCATAATATATAACAAAAATTATCTCGAGACTAATAGTTTCAAAATTTTGAAAATTTGATTTGATCTATTCAAGAGTTATCCATATCAAATCTACCTCTCGAGAGTTGGTCTTTGAACATTTTATCACCAGGGCAGCAAGCAAGGATAGGTTTCTCAATCCCTGGTAGGCTAATGGGTTAAAGTAAATCCAACAAAAAGAAAAATCTTCTTGCTTAGAATAATTTCAATTTATACAAATTTAATTTTTTTACAAGCCGAATAACGGTAACAAATATGTTGAAATTAAATTAAAATTTAATGTGTTTGAATTTTTTTTTCTAACACTTTCCACAAGAATGTTGGAAATCAGCATTAAGCAAAATATTACTTAGGGAAGGGTAAACAAATTCTTGAGCAAACTTTAATGGGAACTGATGAGTTGAGCAAATAACTTTATTTTGTTGAGCTAACCTCAAAAAACTTTGGACGCAAAAATTCAAAATTTAAGTGGAATGACTTATATTTTGACTGCAATGGTGTAAATTTGGCCAACCCTTGCATTACTATTTTATTATTACAAACGGCTGGATATTTTTCAAATAAAAATATCATTATTCCAAAATATAAGATATCAAGATTTAGAGAAAAAAAACACAGTTTTTAAGGCTTTAACAAGGGCTGCATATTCCCAAAGTGCCAATGCACGATAATTTAAATTATACGCTTCCTAAAACTAGAGACAGTACTTATAAAGTTATAGCATTTAAAATACTAACACAACATTAAACCAATAATATAAAAAATATTCAATTAAAAATGCCTAACAATAAATTAAAATACTATTTGTCACTACATTGTGTCTATTTCAGACAGATTACAATCTAAACTACTTTAAATAATATGGAGCCAGGCTCTTTCTAAATATCTTTTACAATAAATATTTTTATAATGTAATAAAATGAAAATAAAATTCTTCAAATAGTGCAACAAAACTTGTAACGGACTGTCAACAAGAAAAACCAACGTAAATCTGAGACTGATAAGAATGTGGATAATTTTCTGTTCTCTTTTGAACAGTATTCTGATTGCCAATCAAACCTGTATACATAATCATAAGATCAAATTATTTTTACATTTAAACATTGAACATTGTTATTGGTACCACAGTATAAGAACTGTTATTTTAAATTTAAATTGTCTTTAAAGTTAGTATAAAGGAAAAACTAAACAATAAAGTATTCCCTAAAGCCCTTTTAAAAAACAGAACACTTCAAGTATTAAATAAAGAAGGAGTAGAAGAGGGAGGAATAATTAACTAAATTATCATTAGAGATTTGATTCAAACCACTCACAATATCGTTTTGACAACATATATTGATTTTACATTAAATTAAATCCAGTGAAAAACACATTTTTATCAACCTCAGATATAGGTTTTAGGGATGCTTCATAAACTAATATTAACAGATCAGATCGGACATCGGTACTCAATAGTCTAGTCTGATTAATTAAAAAATCTACTGCACAGTTTCGTTATAAAAACTAAATACGTTATAATGCAGGAGTATATTTTCTAACATAATTATTTGACAAAGAGAATGAAACTAATTTCAGACTTACTCTCATTTTCATTAACTATTCATACTGTATTTTCTCAACCTCTGTTTACATTCAGAACCCCATCAAAATTTATCCTGGCTTAAACGTTGCTCAATTTTCAATGTGGGTAGGATTAAAAAATGGTCATTGATAATGAATGAGGCATGGATATAAAAGTACATACCCGTTAGAACTATTTATGATTCAAGTGTATTTGTGTCTATTTCTATCTTCACATAATGTTACTTACCCAAAAACTCTGAAAACTACCCAAAATTAAAAATGAATATGCTACATTCTATTTTAATGATTACCAGCCCCTACGGTAAGAAGGCCAAAGTGCCAAATGCTTATCCCATACAAAAAGCTTTATTGAGAAAATACAGTGCACGACGCACTCCATAACCATAGCTCCATGATACAATACACTCAGTTTGAAATAGAAGAGTTACGAAACATTACGATAAGCTTCCTGAGCTCAACTATAGCCACATATTCGATATCTAACAGAGAAAAAAAGGAAGAGAAGAGACTATCAAAGTAAAAGTTTAACACGATGAGCATACTCGAATTTTAAAAGTAAGTCGAACCTAACTACTGAGCTGAAATATACAACTTCATAGCCTTTTGGTTGATCCTGAACTGTTACAAAGTGGTAGGACATGGGAATGCAATGATAACCGTCATATTTATTGCTAGTAATTAGCTCTGCTGCTAAACGCACTTTTATGAGTGTTTCATTACACACCCACTGTTCATATATGTCCAAGTTGTAATCATTCTGTTTTAATAGAACACTCCATTATTAGTTTCCATGATTTAGTCATTTTTAGTTCTTGTGTCAAATCAACAAATTTATTTGAACATGAATTCTGATAAAAGAAATACTTATTGTTAGATCCTATATTTAAACTGTACTTGTGGTTGGATGACTTGAACAAATAATATTAAAATGCTTTAAGATATTAATAATGACACAATTATTTTAATTTTTTGATTCTTCAATGAAAAATAGCTCATGTTTCTATGCTACTTAAATCTGTTGATCTATGGTCTTCCCACAAATTAATAGCAACAGGACAAAAGATGCTTGTGAAAGATTCAAATTCACTCGATAAGTTTTGAACCAAATCGAAAATGCAATGGGAAAATTATCTCTGAAGAAACAAACGTTTATATAAATAAAATAATTGTCACCTTCTTGTTCCCGTAACATTTAAGTATGTGCCAATTCAAACACACGTAAAGGCACAACGGAAAAAACATGAGCGGATTTGAAGGTGTGCCTGCACTACTGCAGTGCGGGAAGAAACTAAAAGCTAGTGTTGGTGATATTTCAGCTCGTGTGATGTCTAACTAGTCCACGGGTTGGGTGATTCTGCCGGCGAGACCCAGTTTCCGTCGATACAATGAAGTGTGCCTAACTCGGACCTTTGTCATTTGCTGTTGGCTTGCAGTGCAGCATTTATCTGAGTCCAAAGGTCCTTCTTACATGATTTTGATCTGCAACATGTTCAAAATTTTTCATACAACTGAGTTTTAAAGCTTTTAAAAATTGCATGGATTTGATAAGGTAAGAGACATTATTTACTCAGGTTACAATACTACTAGTGGGCATACACAAAGCAAGGACAGGTAAAAAGTAGCACAGCTGATCAGATGGGCGACTCTCGAAGAATCTCATCTGGGTAACAAAGACTATCCCCTTATTACTAGGATAGTGCCTTAGGCCCCTCTTCCACTACCCTGACCATGGTTGGGTCAAAAGGGAATTTAGATTTCGGGGGATCAGATGCAGATCCCAGGCAGTGTTTAAGTAGGTAAGACTATTATTTAAACAGAGAATAAATCCAATTTAGATAGATACTAACGGCCATTTTATCTGCCATTGGCAAATATTGGGAAAACAATATTTCAATAATAGAACTCATAAAACTTGCCAGAGAGTTGTATTGTATTTTCATTAAATCTAAGTGACCAACCTGCGTATGGACTGCAACCACTCCTTGAACTGAGCATTTCCTTCAGGTGTGATCTGGAAGGCAGCTCGAGCAGAGCAAACGATGTTTACAAAGTCCTCGTAATCACCTGTTGTTAGATGATACAACTTCTGATGCATACATTGGATATACCTGAAACACAACATGTTTTTGCTATACATGTTAAAGGCAATTGAGATATAATTTTTAGCCATGCATTAAAAATATGAATTTTCTTTTAAACCCAGTGAGAACTGCTGAAATCAACTGAAAGCGTACACAAGACCAAACAATACATTAGCTAACTTTATGTCAAAAATAAACTAGTTTCTCTTATTTTACTATTTGAGATGTATAGTTCAACCAAAAATAACCCTGTCACAGCAAACCTGCGTACTAAATTACAAATATATAGGGGTGTGCGAGTACTCAAAACTTCTGAGTTTTCGGCCAAGTACTCAAACTCGGCTCAAAATTTTTTTAAATACCAGAATGTTCGAGCGAGTATTTCCTGCCAATTTCCGGATGATTTGCTACCGGCCAAATTGCGTAGTAATGGCCGCAAAAAGCGATCACATCACGTAAAATCGACCGAAAATGACAATTGGACTGCGTAATTTTGGCTGTAGAACAAAATATCGGCCAAAAATGACGACTGGATCACGTAATAAAGGCCGAAAATGACGATGGTAATACATAATAATGGCAAAAGTGGCAAACAAGCCACTTAATATCGGCTGTGACTAACAATTGCCTCTAATATTGATTATAAGTGATATCTGGACCAGGTGACATTGGCCAAATGACAACCGGACCGTGTTTTATCGGCCAGAAACAAATGTCAAACCGCATTTTGTTTGTCAATACATAATCCAGTTTGACTGTACTCATGTTTGATTCTACTCATGTATTAGTTAAAAACTATGTTTAGATTATCAAATCTGGAGTTGTATCCAAATCCCATTACACTATTTAAAACTACTAACTGATGGCAAATACTCGCTCAAAAATACTCGAAACTCGGAAATAATTGGCACTACTCGACTCGACTAAAAAAAATCACTACTCGCAAACCCCTACAAGTACATAGATTTAACTACCGCATGAAGCATGAAGCGTTTCTAGTATTATCAAATATATTTAACAGTAACCAATAAATAACATTTTATCAATTCTCCATAAAAATAACATTAGGCTGACTTCGCAGGTTTCTACTTCAGGAAAAAGAATTAAGAATTTGTTTCAACAAATTAAAAGCTTGCACATCACGTATAGTTGACGTCGAAAATTGTATAAGAATTACTAATAGACTAATCATAAGTAGGACTAGGTAAATACTAGGGATGGGCCAACTCCAGAATTCCTCGATTCCGATTCTAAAATTTGGGCTTCGATTCTTGATTGTGTTGGATACCGCTTCCAAGGCAGATTTATGCACTGGAAGAATAGCCCCGTCGCAGCAAACCTGCATACTCAGCGAATTTCCATTGGAGATATACATGTCTTAATACTACATCAAGCCACTTACCAAGTTTCAACAAAATATATTTACAAATAAGTGATACATACAATTTTAATTATTCTCCATAAGAATAACATTGGGGCTGAGTACACAGGTTTGCTGCATCAAGGAACACAAAAAATGGGTTTATGCTAAAATCAACTCAACTCAACTAGGTGAAGTCATATACCAGTTTTTATTCATTTATGTTCATAATTAAGGGAGACATAGCATTTAATTATTATCCATAAGAAAAATATGGGACTGAGTACGCAGGTTTGCTGCTACGGGAGCCTTTGGAAAAAAATTGATTTTTTAGCAAATATCAATGGACCACAACCAGTTGAAGCCGTACACCAAGTTTCGTCAGTACACGTTCATAAATAAGCGAGATATAAAATTTTTCTTTTCCTCCATAAGAATAACATAACGTACTGTGTTTAGCACTTTCAATATCTCAGTAACCAATTGACATAGAGGAATGTTCAAAATACCAAATTGTGTGTTTTTTAAAGCTGAATCCAATGGTAAAAACTAAAATTTGACTATTTCAAAAATTATATGTAAAACATTCAAAAACAATTTTTGGGGTACAAAACCCCCCCAAAATACCCCTTCGAATGGAGCGATATAGCTGGTTTTCGAAGTTAGAGTCATAAATGTTGCTTTACACGTTTGTACCAAATTTCATCAAAATCGGATAATTTTTACGAGAGTTATCGTGCTCACAGACACACACACAAACATATATATATATATATATATATATATATATATATACAGTTTCGAACGAATGGTATTTTTGGGGTCTGGGGACCTCAAAACGAAAAGTTATCATGGTCTCGGGCTTAAGTCTTACCATGCCGACTACGGCAGTAGCTTCTTCCCTATAGGGGAAATTTGCTAAAAAATACAGCACCTAAAATTAACAATGAATTTTTGATGTGTAGCCCACCTGGCAATAGATATATAGCCCACCAAACAACACTTTTAGCCAACAAACAAATTCGATAAGAAAACATGAAACCATTATTTGTTTATATTTCCACTTAGGTCTTACAAGAGAATTAATGTTAGGCCTACCGGTAAACAAATTATGAAAACGAAAACATACTATTCAAGAAGGCTTCAAACTAAAACTAAAAGTTAGGATTGTAAATCAAACTTCTGTTCAGAAAAATAAGCATCTGAACCCTCTTTCTTTTAGACGACATAGCCTAGGCCAAATGTATTTTATTTTCAAACAATCGACGAAAGTAACAAACGAGAATCACATCCACACTCAACAGTTGCCAACGTCCTAATGTTGTATAAATAGTAACTTAACCTTATAAAGCCTAAATTAATACAATATAATAATCATGATATATCAACTAAAACCTACAGAGTGCTGCTTATTGTCGACAATCGATCAAATAAAAGAACAATTAACACAACGGATAAGGAATGTCAGGAATGTGGAACTTTATTATGATTGTTAATTTTTCCCAGCACACAATTTATGTTCGCGTTGAGTGAAGCACTCATGACACAAGTAAAATACGAACGGATTTCGTTAAGTTCAAGTTCGAGGTGCTGCAAACAGACATTACTAAACTGCCATTGACACGCCATTGACATGACCCTAGTGCTGCCTAGATGGTTTTATCGTTGTCCTGGCACCCACAGCTTGTTCCCGTTATTAACCAGTAATGTCAGATAAATATTAAACTGAAACGAGATCGACCATTCGATTCTCTTCGGTTCATTTCATCGTAGATGAATGTTTGTTATGAAATATTCACTTTGCCGTATTGCTGGTAACTATCGTATAGTACTTAACCTTTTGAATCAAAATAAAATGGTTTTACTTGATAATTAAAACAGAAAATTGGTATTTATTCATGCATTGTACTGATTTGTTAAGAGATTATTTTTAGGTGCAGTTGTTAGACGGTAGTTACAACTGCATCAATAATCCGATACTTCGCTTGTCAGACAAAAACCACTGAGTACAGACGACCAACTCATTGCAAATATGGCCGGCACCATGGACGCTCGTGATGAACAAATTTATCTTTAAAAACAGACTCGAGACGACGAAAGTAAAACTGGAATTTCTGCTGAAGAAGGCCTAAATGTCTTTATATGAAACGAAAACTCACTAGCCTGTTTTTAAATGCTACTAAACTGTAACGAGATTAATGATCCAAATCAAACAATCGACCCTGCTGATAAAGTATTCGTTTGGCCTTGGTATTGTTATGAATAGGATTACAATTACAAACATTCGCTTCATCGCTTCTTGTCGTACTGTGTATGTAGATCTTCCAATCGGAAAACGGAAGTTATAGTTTGCTGTGTCACTCAAGGGATAAAAATTTAATAAGACCATTAAATAAAACAAAATAACATAACAAAAGCGTTATGATTTTGAACCGCTTTAAATCTGGAATCGGTATCGATCACATAGACCCGAAGAATCGAGTATCGTCGATATCTCGATACCCCTGGAGTCGAAGGTATCGTCGATTCTAGAATCGGAACCGGCCCATCTCTAGTAAATACCTACAATTATCTATACTAATAAAGTAGTTGTGCGTGTGTGTATGTGTGTGTCCCAGGCGATCTCGAAAACGGCACCTCATAACTGCTCCCAGACCATACCATGTTGTAGAGAACCAACACATTTTAGGTACGTATTTGTTTTTGTTCTTCCCTCAGACCTCAGGGCCGCGCCCCAGTAGCATCAAAGTTGCCATGTTATTGCTACGGAGTGAAATGGCTTGAAAACGGCTCTTCAAATCTGCTCCCGGACCATAGCACGTTGTTGAGGGACTAAAAGTCTTTGGGAAACTTTTTTCACTGCCTCAGGGCTCCGCCCCATTGGCTTCTTCTATCACTTCCCGACGTTCAATTTGGACGTGATGGTTCTTTGGATTTTATTTACTAAACCTCATGTCTTGAATGGTGTCCCAACGTTAAATATGTCCCCCCTACCAACCTTAGGGCTTCGCCCCCTGGCAAAATTGTGTTGTTTTTCTGTTTGTTTATTTGCGTGATTTTAGCCAATTGTTATTGAACCATATATTTGGGTAGGTTTTTTGTGACCCCGACCTTAGGGCTTCGCCTCAGTCGCTAAAACACTGCCATGGTTATGGAAAAATGAGTACTCCAGCAGATTATTGCGAAAAGGGCTCCTCAAATCTGTTCCCGAACGATAACATATTGTTAGGGGACCAAAGGTCTTAAAATAATTTTTTCGAGACCTCAGGGCTCCGCCTCACTGGCTTCATCTCACTTCCTGACGTCCAATTTGGATGTGTTATGGTTCTTTGAATATGTTTTACAAAGCCGCACATCTTGAATGATGTCCCAACATTTGACACGTCCCCCCCCACAAACCTTAGGGCTCCGCCCACCTGGCTAAATTGTCATGTTATTCTTTCTGTTTTTTGTGTGAGTTCAGCTAATTGTCATTGATCCATGACAATTGGGTACTGTACGTTTTTATAACCCCGACCTTAGGACTGCGCCTCAGTCGCTAAAACATTGTCATGGCTATTCTTATGGAAAAATTATCACTTCCAATTTTGACGTGTGATGGTTCTTTGAAATTTGTTTGCAAAGGTTATATCTGGAATGAACATTGGAAATGTCCCCCCACCAACCTTAGGGCTCCGTCCCCTGGCAAAAATGCCATGTTATTCATACTGATTTTAGCCAATTGTCATTGATCCATAACATTTTGATACGTATTTTACACCCCAACCTTAGGGCTCCACCACATTGGGTAAAACGATGCCATGTTATTCTTATAAAAAACAGAGTACTCCAGGTTATTGCGAAAAAGGCTCCTCAAATCTGTTCCGGGACAATACCAGGTTGTTGGGAGGATAAACAACTGCGGGAAATTTTTTCCCCGACCTCAGGGCTCCGCCCCACTGGCCTTTTCTATCACTTCTAGACCTCTGATTTTGAAATGTGATGGTTATTTGGATTTTTTTAATAACCAAATTTTTAATAAAGCCCAAACGTTGGATACGTCCCCCACGCAGCAACCTTAGAGCTCCGCCCTCAGGCAAAGTTGCTATGTTATTCTTTCAATTTTGGTGCTGATTTTAGCCAGTTGTTAATGATCTACAACATTTGGATACCTTTTTCTATAACCCCAAACATAGGGCTCCACCCCACTGGCTAAAACGTTGCCATGTTATTCTTATAGAGAAAATATCTATCTATACTAATAAGTAGTACTCCAGCTGATTACAAAAGAGGCTCCTCAAAACTACTCACACGCCATACAATGTTGTAGGGGACCAACAATATTTTGAATACGTTTCCCCCTCCCCAAGTCTCAGAGGGCTCTGTTTCAATGGCCTCAAAAGTTGCCATTTTACACTTATGATGAAAATATGACATTTAAAAGGCTAGAAAATGGCTCTTCAAATTTGCTGCTAGGCCATACTACGTTATTAGTATATGGTTAATTTTTCCAACCTTAGGAAAGTCCCAGTTTCCTTAAAACGTTGCTATGTTATGGTTAAAATATTGTTATTGGAGCGACGAAAGGCGCTCGGTCTAGGTACTCAATTTAAATTGGGTTTCAGTTTGTTTAGAGGTAGGGGTGTGCGAGTAGTGATTTTTAAATCGAGTAGAGTCGAGTAGTGCCAATTATTTTCGAGTTTCGGGTATTTTTGAGCGAGTATTTGCCATCAGTTGGTAGTTTAAAATAGTGTAATGGAATTTGGATACCACCCTAGATTTGATAATCTAAATATGGTTTCTAACTAATACATGAATAGCAATACAAAGTTTTGGCCAGTAAAATCAAACTGGATTAAGTATTGACAAACAAAACGCGGTTTGACATTCGTTTCCAGCTGATAAACACAGTACGGTCGTCATTTGGCCAATATCACCTGGTCCATACATCTCCTATAATCAATATTAGATGACGAAATCGTTAGTTACGGCCGATATTAAGCGGCCCGGTCGCCACTTTTGCCGATATTATGTTTTCCGTCGTCAATTACAGCCAAAATTACGCAGTCCGATCGTCATTTTCGGCCAACTTCACATGATGCAATCGCCTTTTGCGGCCGATTTCACGTGATGCGATCGCTTTTTGCGGCTGTTACTACGCATTTTGGCCGGTCGCAATTGTTAGCGATTGTCCGGAAATCGGCAGGAAATACTCGCTGGAACTTTCGAGTATTTTGCAAAACTTCGAGTCGAGTTCGAATATTAAAATACTCGCCTGAAAACTAGAAGTTTTGAGTACTCGTACACCACTATTTAGAAGGCACTAAAACAGCACAGTAATTAAATGAATTGGGCTGGTTACAATAAATTAAAATCATTCATTAACACTTTCGCTGTGGGTGTCCCGACATCGTAACATAGCTCAACATTGAAATGAGATTGTCATGTGTAAACATGTCAGACGCAGCGAATGCGTTAAAAAAATAAACTTATTACTCTGAAAAATTAATTTTTTTATTTTAAGTTTTGCTTAGAGTGTGTTGCTGACATAATCAATGCAGCAGTGAACACTGATCCTGCATACTTCAGTAACGCAGATATTTTTTGTTGTGTAGATGGGAGCCTTAAATCGACTCTAAGTAGGACAGAGTAATATTAATAAATCAACCTCTGAAATCATTTGTTTTCATTGGTTTGTAAACTATCGTTACAATGGGCGATGGATGATGGATGGTCCATGGCTGATGAAAAAATCTCCCGTAATATCTAATGTCAAACCCAAAAAAATCATGCCTAATTTATTTAAAAACTTACAATATCTAACAGACTGAGCACAGTGAAGTATTTACTCACATTTGTTGGCATTTATGGACCAGAGGAGTGAGGGAGGTGCGCAAGTGCTGCATCACCAACCCAGGGTTGTTGCAGTAGTGGTTCTCAGGGCTGAGGTAGTGAGCAGCCTCCAGGGCCATGTCGTGCAAGACAAACGGCGACACTATGCTGTTCACTGCACACATGCACAACTGGTGTAGGTACTGCGCCCCTGCAACCGACCAACAACATTACTATTCAACATCTATCACTAGCCCGGGGTTGTTGCAGTAGTGGTTCTCAGGGCTGAGGTAGTGAGCAGCCTCCAGGGCCATGTCGTGCAACACAAACGGCGACACTATGCTGTTCACTGCACACATGCACAACTGGTGGAGGTACTGCGTCCCTGCAACTGACCAACAACATTACTATTCAACATCTATCACTAGCCCGGGGTTGTTGCAGTAGTGGTTCTCAGGGCTGAGGTAGTGAGCAGCCTCCAGGGCCATGTCGTGCAACACAAACGGCGACACTATGCTGTTCACTGCACACATGCACAACTGGTGAAGGTACTGCGTCCCTGCAACCGACCAATAACATTACTATTCAACATCTATCACCAGCCCGGGGTTGTTGCAGTAGTGGTTCTCAGGGCTGAGGTGGTGAGCAGCCTCCAGGGCCATGTCGTGCAACACAAGCGGCGACACTATGCTGTTCACTGCACACATGCACAGCTGGGGGAGGTACTGCGACCCTGCAACCGACCAATAACATTACGGTTCAACATCCATCACCAGCCAGAGGTTGATGCAGTAGTGGTTCTCAGGGCTGAGGTAGTGAGCAGCCTCCAGGGCCATGTCGTGCAACACAAACGGCGACACTATGCTGTTCACTGCACACATGCACAGCTGGTGGAGCTACTGCATCCCTGCAACTGACCAATAATATTACTGGAAAACATCCATCACCAGCCACAAAATGTTGAAGTAGTGGTTCTCTGGGCTGAGTTAGTGAGCAGGCTCCAGGGCCATGTCGTGCAATACAAACGGCGACACTATGCTGTTCACTGCACACATGCACAATTGGTGGAGGTACTGCATCCCTGCAACCGACCAATAATATTACTGTAAAACATCCATCACCAGCCAGAGGTAGTTGCAGAATCCAACATCCATCACCAGCCACAAGGTGTTGCTTTAGTGGTTCTCAGGGCTAAAGTGATGAGTAGCCTCCAGGGCCATGTCGTGCGACACAAACGGTGACACTATGCTGCACACTGCACACATGCACAACTGGTAGAGGTACTGCGTCCCTGCAACTGACCAACAACATTACTATTCAACATCTATCACTAGCCCGGGGTTGTTGCAGTAGTGGTTCTCAGGGCTGAGGTAGTGAGCAGCCTCCAGGGCCATGTCGTGCAACACAAACGGTGACACTATGCTGCATACTGCACACATGCACAACTGGTGGAGGTACTGCGTCCCTGCAACTGACCAACAACATTACTATTCAACATCTATCACTAGCCCGGGGTTGTTGAAGTAGTGGTTCTCTGGGCTGAGTTAGTGAGCAGCCTCCAGGGCCATGTCGTGCAACACAAACGGCGACACTATGCTGTTCACTGCACACATGCACAGCTGGTGGAGGTACTGGGTCCCTGCAACCGACCAATAATATTACTGTAAAACAACCATCACCAGCCAGAGGTTGTTGCAGAATCCAACATCCATCACCAGCCACAAGGTGTTGCATTAGTGGTTCTCAGGGCTAAAGTGATAAGTAGCCTCCAGGGCCATGTCGTGCGACACAAACGGCGACACTATGCTGTTCACTGCACACATGCACAGCTGGTGGAGGTACTGCGTCCCTGCAACCGACCAATAATATTACTGTAAAACAACCATCACCAGCCAGAGGTTGTTGCAGAATCCAACATCCATCACCAGCCACAAGGTGTTGCATTAGTGGTTCTCAGGGCTGAGGTAGTGAGCAGCCTCCAGGGCCATGTCGTGCAATACAAACGGCGACACTATGCTGTTCACTGCACACATGCACAGCTGGTGGAGGTACTGCGTCCCTGCAACCGACCAATAATATTACTGTAAAACAACCATCACCAGCCAGAGGTTGTTGCAGAATCCAACATCCATCACCAGCCACAAGGTGTTGCATTAGTGGTTCTCAGGGCTGAGGTGGTGAGCAGCCTCCAGGGCCATGTCGTGCGACACAAACGGCGACACTATGCTGTTCACTGCACACATGCACAGCTGGTGGAGGTACTGGGTCCCTGCAACCGACCAATAATATTACTGTAAAACAACCATCACCAGCCAGAGGTTGTTGCAGAATCCAACATCCATCACCAGCCACAAGGTGTTGCATTAGTGGTTCTCAGGGCTAAAGTGATAAGTAGCCTCCAGGGCCATGTCGTGCGACACAAACGGCGACACTATGCTGTTCACTGCACACATGCACAGCTGGTGGAGGTACTGCGTCCCTGCAACCGACCAATAATATTACTGTAAAACAACCATCACCAGCCAGAGGTTGTTGCAGAATCCAACATCCATCACCAGCCACAAGGTGTTGCATTAGTGGTTCTCAGGGCTGAGGTAGTGAGCAGCCTCCAGGGCCATGTCGTGCAATACAAACGGCGACACTATGCTGTTCACTGCACACATGCACAGCTGGTGGAGGTACTGCGTCCCTGCAACCGACCAATAATATTACTGTAAAACAACCATCACCAGCCAGAGGTTGTTGCAGAATCCAACATCCATCACCAGCCACAAGGTGTTGCATTAGTGGTTCTCAGGGCTGAGGTGGTGAGCAGCCTCCAGGGCCATGTCGTGCGACACAAACGGCGACACTATGCTGTTCACTGCACACATGCACAGCTGGTGGAGGTACTGGGTCCCTGCAACCGACCAATAATATTACTGTAAAACAACCATCACCAGCCAGAGGTTGTTGCAGAATCCAACATCCATCACCAGCCACAAGGTGTTGCATTAGTGGTTCTCAGGGCTGAGGTAGTGAGCAGCCTCCAGGGCCATGTCGCGCAATACAAACGGCGACACTATGCTGTTCACTGCACACATGCACAGCTGGTGGAGGTACTGCGTCCCTGCAACCGGCCAGAGGTTGTTGAAATGGCGGTTCTCATAATAAAACAAGATAAGAAAGTAAGTTAAAATATCTCTTGGCAATTTGTTATGTCATTAATTATAGTGACTCCAAAATTATATTGTGAAAAGGCATAATATCACTACTCAAGCATTTCCACTTTCTTTTTTTAATGGTACTTGCTTCTTAACGGGAAGCCTACGTTTACTTAGATGGTTTTTGCACATATGTCAAAGGTATGTGAAAAGCATAATTTAATGAAATAAGAATTATTTCATTTCACTAGCAGCCAATGTAACACGATCGGACCGTCATTTATGGCTGACATTATTAATTCAGGGTTTGAAACCATTAGCATTCCTCCTCATATCAGTGGGAAGTACTAGCTTGATTGCTGAGTGTTTTTCAAAACTGTAAAGTAGAGTTGAGTATTGGAAAACTCAAACTTTTCAGTAATTGCACACTCCAAGTTTAACTCTATAAAGTCAAAAGAAATTCTACATTAAGGTTTCTTTTTGCTTTATTAGCAATGGCGTATACCTATACATATATATATATATATATATATATATATATATATATATATATTCTCAATTTATTTATATACTAAAGCTGCTCTTAGAAACCTACTACATACAATGCAGAAAATGATAACAAATCCATTAATAAAATCAGTGAAACCTTACTAGGGGTGTGTGGGTTTTCGAAACTTTTGAGTTTTCGGCCGAGTATTTTAGTACTGGAACTCGACTCGAAGTTTTTATTGCTACTCAAGTATTAACCATGTTTAGATTATAAAATATCGAGTGGTATCAAAATCCCATTATATTATTTGAAACTACAAACTGATGGTAAATATTCGCTCGAAAATAATTGACACTACTCAATTAAATAAATCACTACTCGCACACACCTAGTTACTACCCTGGAAAGTTTAGATGTACAGCATTATTGTCTATTGTTTATTCTAAAACTAACCCAGTTTCTTGGAGACTCTGAGGAGCCACTTGACGTCCTCCCCATACGGAGGATTGCGGGCATACTTAGCCTGTGGTCTGTCATCGTGTACCCTGCGAGACAGAGTGTCCAAGGCCAGCATTCCTACACGGTATGCGGCCAGCAAATACCTAAACTGTGACTGACTGTACTGCTGACCTGGTCTGTGCACCTGTAAATTATGAATGTTACGTTAAATTCAATTTAAACATTTCAAACGACCCCCGTGTTCAGGGAACATTAGGAACTTCTGTAATGGTCCCGAGCTGAAGTCTCACCGTGTTTAAGTCAAGCTGAAAGCTCACTACTCCACAGGAAATTCGACTGAACTTAAAATAAGACCAGAGTCTTCAATTTAAAAATTGAAATCATTTCAACATATCGTACTGTGTGATTTGTATTAACCGGAAAGGAGTAATTATGAATAAACTAACATAGAGTTAAAAGGCTGGAACTTAAGGCTCTGAGAACGTGACATTAAACTATGTAAAAGCTGGTAAAAAGTAAACAATGTATTTTGCAAGTTTTAAAAAGAAGCTACAGACATTTTTGCTAGAGAAAAATTATCATTCTATTGATGAATATTTGCTTGATGACTTCTCTCAATTTACGACAGTATTTTTGTCATCTTTGGTTACTCTTGGAGTCATTAAAATTGTATTATTATAATCAAGAACTATACTATTTATTTTATAGCCATACTCTGAGTATTTGTTTTATAAATTAGTTTTAGTACTGACATGTCATCAAACATGTTTCAAAATGGTGTTATGTGATACATAGTAAATCGTAAATAAATAAATAACAATGATATATTATTACATAATTAACACATTATTGGTACACAATAATTATACATATGAGCATTATTAGTAGGCTATACTTTTTTGTTATGGTTCTGAACCTCATATTTCAACACACTCACTATTGAAAATCAAAACTACTTGACGATTGTCCATTTATTTATATTTAGTCAATGACCATAAAGAATCTTTCATTCTTTAATCCTGACCTGTCTTTCGCTAGGTGAGGCAAAACAATCAACTCCATCTTTGGATTTGAGAGCACTGATTCTGTAGTTCCCTAGAGGTGGCAGCAACAACGCAAAAACCTCACAAAGCAAGACCAATAACCCTGTAGGATATTGTAAAAATGTTGACAAAAAAATGTTTGGAGTGATTGTTCTAAAACTAAATTTAATTTTTTTTTTTTATATTTTAACTTTTCCGTATTTAAGGATTAAGGGTGAATATATATCAAGCGATTTATAAGGGGTAGATTCATGTGTAATATTTAGGCATTTTTGGTGCAAGGTCATTCGAAAAACCATTGTTTAACAAATTTAAGCAATAAACACGTTTTATGTTATTGGAAAGCTGTCTCTAATGGTGTACCTTTGTCTTAGGTGTACGAATGTCTCGTTAAGTGTGTATACAGTAGAGTCCCACTATTCCGAACTGCGATAGAGATAATACGATACATATGATGCGTCACTCTCACTAGCAGACTAAATCCGAACTGCAGTCGATTAGTATTTAATTGATCAAATCTGGCGTTCTTTTTAAATTGTGTTAAGGTTAACTCATCACATGCGTTCTTTTTTAAAGTTTAAACCGTTTATTAACGTACAAATCAATGATTTGGAATACCAAAGGCTAAACATTTTTGACAATACGGGTATTGCGATTTAGTGCCTTGATATGATACGGTAATACTTATTATATCGAATACATGTGTTCGATAAGCAGTAAACTCTGCCTTGACCATGGCATCAGCGTGGAAGTGTTCCTACGCACTAATTGTTATACCAAAGCGAGATTTAAGTGTTGGGCTTATGTATCGCGATACGCGTATCTCTTTTATAGTACCTTTTTGACTTATCGTGTCATCAGACTTTTATTGACTGGGTTAGGAGTTTAGGCAATATTTGTACTAAATTATAATGCTTATTTCCAATATGAGCACTCACTGATGGTGAGAAACCGAAAGCGAAATTTGACCATCGGTTCTCAGTTTCGGTTTATTTGTAAAAAACCGGTAAAACCGACAACCGACTTTAAGAACTGACACATCCCTACATTGCTTCTACGTCTGATGGATTTGTACATGGCCTAGAATCAAAAACATGATGTTGAGGTAACGCGAGTCTGCACGAGCACACATGGCTCCTCAGGTCGCAGCCAGACTCACCTGGTGTTCATATCGTCCTTACACTGGAGAATGATTTTGATCGTGCAACTGTCTGGTGCAGTTGAAAACTACTGCACCGTAAAAAACATGATGTTGAGGTAACGCGAGTCTGCACGAGCACACATGGCTCCTCAGGTCGCAGCCAGACTCACCTGGTGTTCATATCGTCCTTACACTGGAGAATGATTTTGATCGTGCAACTGTCTGGTGCAGTTGAAAACTACTGCACCGCAAAAAACATGATGTTGAGGTAACGTGAGTCTGCACGAGCACACATGGCTCCTCAGGTCACAGCCAGACTCACCTGGTGTTCATATCGTCCTTACACTGGAGAATGATTTTGATCGTGCAACTGTCTGGTGCAGTTGAAAACTACTGCACCGCAAAAAACATTTTAAAGGCAGAAACAATGGCAATAAAGAAGGCACAGGGAATCGGTTGACACTGGCTGGTACCTGTTGCTGAGGCTGAGGCCTAGGCAGGGACAGCTGGTGAGGACTGGGCACCGCCTGAGTCACACACTGTGTGGTGGGCGCCTGAGTCAGTACTATCTGGGCCTGCAGACAAGGGGGAACAAATGATAAAGGTGTGATTTAACCAATAAAATTATTGGTTTCTTAATAATTATATATTCATTCTCAAGGGGTTTCTTTTGCCGTCAAGCCATATCTCCTGAGCCACCATTTTGAATATTACCTTCATCGCTAAATGCTAATACCCCCGTCGCAGCAAACCTGCGTACTCAGCGAATTTCCAATGCATAATATATGCGTTAATACCATATAAAGCCGCATACCAAGTTTCATAAAAATATATTCATATATAAGCGATATATACAATTTTAATTATTCTCCTTAAGAATAGCATTGGTGATGAGTACATAGGTTTGCTGAAACAAGGAACACAAACAATTGGTTTTTATGCAAATATAAATATAATTTAACTAGGTGAAGCCACATACCAAGTTTAATCAATATTCAATCATAAGTAAGCACTATATAACATTTTAATTATTCTCCATAAGAATAACATGGGAGATGAGTAAGCAGGTTTGCTGCAACAAGAAACTAAAAAATGGGTTTTTATGCAAATATCAATATAACTCAACAAGGTGAAGCCACATACCAAGTTTTATTAATTTATGTTCATAATTAAGGGAGTCATCACATTTTACTTATTCTCCATAAGAATAACATGGGGGCTGAGTACGCAGGTTCGCTGCTACGGGGATAATCAACAAAAAATCAATTTTTTGTGCAAATATCAATATACCAGTACTACGTGACTCCACGTGCCAAGTTTCATTAATATACATTCATTAATAATGGAGATATCAAATTTTATTTATTCTCCATAAGGATAACATTGGACAACGCACTGTGTTTAGCACTTTGAATATCTCTGCAACGGTTGGACGTAGAATCACAATTTAAACACCAAAATGATTGTTTTGTGGAGCTGAGTTGATTGGTAAAAGCAAATGTGAAGTTTACATTAAAATTAACTTAGGAAAAGCCAAAAACCTTTTTCCTTTAAGATTAACATAGGAGATTTTATGAGCAGGTTTTTTTGGATTTTCTCCGCAACCACTTAACCTAGCTTAATAATTCAAAATACCATATTATTTGTTTTTTTAAGCTCTATAACATGGTCTAAACCAAAATTAAGTGTTTTAAAAATGTTAGGGTAAAAAATACAAAAAACTAATTTTTGGCAAATTTAAAACCCCCATAAACCCCCCTTCCCATGGCCTGATTTTTCTGGTTTTCGAACTTGAAGTCATAAATGTCACTTTACACATTTGAGCCAAATTTCATCGAAATCGGACGTTTTTTACTCATGTTATCGCATTCAGGGACACACACATATATATATATAAATTTGAACGAATAGTGTTTTAGTCATCTGGGGACCTAAAAAAAAATTTGTCATGGTCTCGGGCTTAAATCTTACCATGAGACCTACGGTAATAGCTTCTTCCCTTTAGGGGAAATTCGCTAAAAATAAGCAAACAATTTAAAACCATAAAAATTATAATTTAGAGGACAATGTAAATTATAATTTGTCAATGTACTAATGGTGGAAACATGTTACAGCGACATGTTTAACTCAAAACAGATTGATCACTGTGCGAGCTGCGCTTGGATAGTTCTAACTAAGTAGTAAGTTAATTTTTAAAATAAATGTTTTATTATTCTGTTATTTAGCTTTGATCTAAATTTTTCATAGCTAAATCAACTTTGCACGACTAAAATAACATATTGCATCAAATTTTATTTGAAGTTTGGATTAAAACATTTAAACCTTGGTTTGTATTAGAGGTGTGCGAATAGTGAATTTTTAGTTCGGATCAGTTTTGGTTCGGATAGCTAAGTTCTGATAGTAAGGGTTTCGGATCGGATATTTAGCCTACTTTACCCCGATATTAAAACTACCATATTTTCAAGTTGAAACTTAACATTTTTATTTTTCTTAAAAGATATAAATAGGCCTGTAGGCCTACAATATTTAAGCTAAGTAATTTTATTCAAAACACAACAAGTGGTTATTATGTTTAAAAATGCATCTTTCTGAGTAAATGAGGACTGTACTACACATAAAATCACCAGAAAACAGCATTTTTAATTGGAGGAGCAATATACCAACCTCTGTAAATACTTGAGAATATTATCTTCTCTGCAGTGAAAAATAGAAGATATATGTTTCCTGGTTATATAGGTATAAGATAAAAGTATAGGTAATTTAATAACAGTAGGCCTAGGTTACTCAAATCATGCAATGCCACCTTGACTATCATTAATCCTTGTCATTATGCTATAACACCTTAGCCTACCTGGCTGTAGGCCTAGTAAAAAAACAAACACAAACATATGGTCAGGCAAGGGAAACAACAAGGAAATATTTTAATATGATTACAGCCTATTTAAAAGACCGGAATCACTGATGTTGATAGCAAAGCAGATATCACAACATACTAACATGACAGATCAGGCAAATAGGCAATCAGACCCGAGTGAAACAATGAATCAGTAAAGGATTTCAACTCTGTATGAGTTACCGTGACCAAAAACTTCGATAACCAAAGAACCAAAACTTCGATTTCCTTTGTTTTATAAGTTTACTAATTAGGCCTAGTTCAAATTTATTTTGTTTAATACAAATTAGAAACGTTGTTTAACCTAGTTTGTCACCAGAATGTAAACAGACTACAAAGTGTCAGCTTGCATTTCAGACAATCGGCCACTTCACTATCGGCATCATTCTTTTTAAAGAATTTACATATCATGCTTTTTTTTCCATTTCGGTTCCATTTTAAATAGATGAATTTAACTAAATCAAATAATATCCGAACAATGAAATCTGCATAAAAATAATAGAGATAACCCAGATAACTAAGCGATGCCTTCTTGAATCTGTCAACAGGTCGTCGGCGTCGCTGCTTTAAACGTCGTCGTAAAGATATTCGACGAGCTTAGTAATATATCTAGAGGTCTCGTCTGTAGGTAAAAAAGTGAAGTATTTTCTTCGAGTATAACAGCTCTAGCTGGATTAAGCTCTTTGATCATACCGGGAAACTTCGCTGTAGAGAAAGGTATGCATCCCGTTTTGCGCAAGTCAGCAATATTTTACTCAGTGTTTTTCAATTGTATTGAATAGAAAGAAAATATCAGTATAGCAGCAATTTTATATTTCATACACTAACATTTTTGTTTGCATTATGCAACTTCTGAATTAAAGCTTACTCTATGAGAGCTTGCTCTGCTCATTGAATTCGTGAGAAGTTGAAACTATCGGAAATCGACTATCGACGAAAAATTATCGACTTATTCGCCAGTAATCCACTACTGTTGTCTCGTTGTCTGCGTTTATCCCGTGAATCGTGAATTTTAATATTACAATGTTGCAATACTGTATAAATTTGCGGTTGTTTACTATCAAAAACGTTCGCTATCGCACATTTCTCTTTATAAACCGTATTCATTCTGTTTGCTAAAATGATGTACGATCCGGCAGTGTATCGCGATACGATACCTAATCACACAAATATCGTATTGATGAATTGAAACAAGTTAGGTACCGAAAACATTCAAAGCGAAAGAAATTGTGTCATGTTACCTTGAACGACATCAAGAGTTAAAACGTTTATTAATGGTCCAAACATATTACTTTCTCCCCCTTATACATAGTATATTGAGAAGGTATTGCTCTCGTCAAAATTTTCGAATTTGAGTTGTGTGGAAATATTTGTTATGGTCCTCCCTGAACCCAAAAAAGTGATTTTTACGTGATGTCTGTCTGTCTGTCTCTCTGTATGGATGTGTACAGAGCTAGAGCCCTAACCAATGGTCCGATTTTTATGAAATTTGGTACCTAGGTACTAATCCACGATATCTCCAGGGTTTTTTCATTTTTAGGAATTTTTTATTTTAAATGGTAATTATCCCCCAAAAACAGCCAAAAAACATGAAAAATCAAGATTTCTCAAAAACGGCAGTAATGATTTTGATTAAACTTTAGTCGTTAGTAAGACTTTAGTTTTCCAACAAAATGACACCACCCGCATTTCTGTGAAAATTCGGGTTCAGAAATTTACAAGACTTAAAATATCCAAAATTCAGTTTGATTTTTCATAAAAAAAACATAAATATAAAAAATATTACTATTCACCATTAAAGAGCTCAAAAAAACTAAATAATTTAGTATTTTGAATTACTGGTTGCAGGGAAAATTTAAATTTTCATTTTGCGGTAAACGCAGTACGTTGTCCAATGTTATTCTTATGGGGAATACAAATATTACTATTTCTCTCTTATTTATTGATCAATTTCATTCAAACTTGATATGCTTGTCAAGTTAGCATTGACCAACAGAGGCAATTCGAAACATGTTGCCCAATAATAACCCTGATTGGGGGAATAGGGGGCATTTCCCCTCTTAAAACCACGGGTGTAGCGATGGATTTTGTAGTGCCTCCTAAACAGGGATTTGGGTAGATATTTTTGAAAACAACTTGCTTACAAGATTTTCTGTACATTCGACCGTGCTTTATATTCTACATTTAGTAAACAAAAAGTAATTTATTCATTAAAGTTGGGCTAGAAGGGAGAAAAAATGTGTCAGTTTCCTGATTCCGTTTATTTATTGTTCGTTTCTACCGTTTTATCCCCAGATATACAGTCTATCGAAATAAGTTGGATTTGTACTAGACCTTATCGGATATCGATAAAGCCTTCGGATCGGATTTGGATATCCGATCCGATTCGAAACCGAATCGGCTATTCCGCCATCCGCACACCTCTAGTTTGTATCACCTATAGATCTTAAAAGTGGTTAGTAGGAATAAGGTCAATACTACAAGTAGTAGTGGTGGTGCATCGAAATTTCGATTGGCGCCACCAAGGACACGGGAGAGTTACTCCCGCCGTTTACCCGCGCTACAAAAGGTTACCCGCGCTACAAAAGGTATAAACAGTTTTTTATAATAAACAGTGAATTATTTGAATAACATTATACCTTCACAAAACTATTCCTCGGGTGGTAACAGAGTATTTTGTTAATACGGTACCTATTTTGTAAAAATACGGTAGTTTTACTGGCATAGTACAATAGTGGTATTTTACGATCTGGCAAAACTGCCTATATCGTAACCTGTTATTTAACTTTGGCGCTCGTTTGTATTCGTTCGCCCTTTGAATCTTAAGTAAATACAATTAAGTTTAGGTTATGCGTTTTTATTGCAAAAGTTTTTGAAATGATGGATCAAGATAGGATGGAAGAAGAATTAATTGATCAAATCAGAAAATTATAACTAGACTTTGGCCAATTATCCATGTTGGTCATAAAAATTGGTGTATAGGCTGAGTTTTAATCATTGAAAGATGTCCCATTGCATCAAATCAAATTGCATCGATTCAAATCAAAATTCTTTGAATCGCATCGTTGCATCGAATTGAAATAAAATCGTTGCATCGCACACCACTAACTATAAGTAATCATATAAATACCATGGATATTCATTTAACTAATTAAATAAATCAATAGAACTGGCGGGTCAAGGACAATTTTGAACTAAAATATCAGCTGGTCTATTACAATGGTTGTCCTTGAACCGCCAGTTCTATTGACACCGACTTTAGAATAAGTGATTGCGTTGTACAAAACCATTATTTTTAATCTAAGGCAGATTTATAATAATAATTATAATTGGATTCTGCTCAATGTGAGACGAGACTAGAAACAAGATGATGGTAGTGGGTGATTAAACAAACACGTCATTAAATTATCCAAACTATTTCAACTAGATAAAAAAAATGTAAAAAGTGTACCTGAGCTATAGTGCCAGGCTGCATAGTGGCTGCTATGGGGAACACATGGTGAGGCACTGCGCCGTGAGATCGAACACCATAGTACTGCATAGGCGGCTGCAAAAGAATATCAGTTAGGATTTAATAAACTGATATTTGTAACAGTTTCCTGAAGCTTTCTTTCAAGACTAATTTTAATGTTTTCTTAAAATTAAATAAATTAAAACAATAATTCTCTTACTGATATATTATAGAATGGAACTCAAAACGTTGGGAAGTTCAAAATATATGTAGTAATTAATGCCAGTGTATACTAAAATATAATTATCTTAACGAAAGAACTGCACAAACATAATTTACAGGACACGCCCGACAAAAATCTTGAAACGATACACCAAAAGCAAATAACAGTAATTTTGAGTGAAATTATTTTGTAAACTTCAAATGTCTAAAAACTTTCAAGCATAAGCAAGTACTTAACAGAATTCAGTCTCTTTCAGTTTGAATCCTCTATAAGGTACCTGAGTGATGCTGGCGTACGCAGGCTGGCTATTGGCGGCGTGTGGAGGGTACTGAAAGGTAGGGGGGCTGAGGTGGTACACCTGGTGGGCGAGGTGGGGGTGGCGCGCCAGCTGGAAGTGAGCCGGCAGGGGCTGCACGGTGAAGCCGAAGGGTGCGAGGGTGTAGGGTGCGATGGTGGCCAGTGGTGGGCCGTGGTAGGGCGGAGGCGGCTGGTGGGCAGAGGGTGGGGGCGGTGGAGGTTCCCCTACCACCATCACCTCCCCCCCGGCCGTAGCCATAGGCTCCTCCATCATACCCTGCGGTGGACACGGCTCAGTCTCTATGTACACCTCACCATTACCCGGTGAATGCTGCAGACAAAAGGAATGGTATAAAATACATCTAAGAAAAGGGCAGAGCAGGATACTAATCAAACAAATTCAAAAACAAATTAGCTTCAGGAAATTGGTTGTCTTTTGTACATTGTCAAAGTGATGTATAGGAGTAACTGAGTGTATTATATAAGCTTAATAGTAATGTTTTTAAATTTTTAAATTACTTCTCTTAATAAATGTAAGTTTTCTTTGTTTGAAATCAAGGGTTTTACCAATCAATTTCAGAGAACCAAAAACTCCTATTCCCATAGTTTAAGAAAATTTCTTCTGCAGGGTGTCAAGACCCATTGAACACAAGGAGTATAGGAGTAAAACCGGGATGAAATTGCTCTTATTACAGAGTAGGTTTTTATAACTGATTGGATAATGTAAAGATTCCACCTTTTAGGGATGTGTCAGTTCCAATTTTATTCAATTCGGTTTATAGTTCAAATTAGTTCTCGGTTCTCTGTTCTAAATACTTTTAACAAAAATTACTTTGAAATGCAGTTTTCACTGAGTCCATTTACATCATATACATATAAATATAATGCTACAATTCATCAATATTGATCACTTTTGGTTCAGTTGCAGTTTTAGCCAATGTTACACCGAAGTTTTTGTCAGTGAAATTATGTCACAAATTATGATTTGGCTAACACAATCAGGATTGCCATCAAAGTTACATTTTAAAATTCCTGCATCGTTCAAAGTTGTCCAGATCAAAATCTCAAAACTCCAGGGAAACTCGTGCAGCATTTTTTATGTACGTACGATATCTATATGAACTTACAGATACTCCAAACCCCAGACTTACAATCTAAATGAAAGTGCTGTTTTACGATAAATTATATATTGTTATCAAGTATATTATATGTTTTATTAAAGTTATATCTACTAGTTTATAATGCTATCCACAGAAAATCAGGGGTGTGCGAGTACTCGAAACTTAGAGTTTTCGGATACTCAAACTCGACTCGAAGTTTTGAAAACTACTCAAAAGTTCGAGCGAGTATTTCCCGCCTATTTCCGCACGATCTCTAACGATTGCGACTGGCCAAAACGCGTAGTAACGGCCGCAAAAGGCAATCGCATAACGTAAAATTGGCCGAAAATGACGATTGCGAACAATTGCGACCGGCCGAAACGCGTAGTAACGGCCGCAAAAAGCAATCATACCACTAAAATCGGCCGAAAATGACGTTCGCGAACGATTGAGACCGGTCAAAAATTGAGTAGTAACGACCGCAAAAGGCGATCGCAACACGTAAAATCGGCTGAAAATGACAATCGGACCGTGTAATTTTGGCCATAACTAACGATTTCATCATTTAATATTGATTATAAGTGATGTCTGGACCCGGTGAAATTGGTGAAATTGGTCAAATGACAACCGGGCCCTGTTTCATTGGCCGGAAACGAAAGTCAAACCATGTTTTGTTTGTTCAAATCAAATCAAAATAACTTTATTCCAAAAATGCACATAATAGTACAGAATGACGTCAGCAGTATACAGTAATACAGTATAAACAACTACCCAACTAACCAAAACATAATTTTTACCTCAAAACTAACGTACAAACTCATTCCATTTGATCAGTGTTTTAAAGATAAGTAAAAAATGCTTCTGTCCTATGCAATGGTCTATTGATAAGGAATGCTTTCGGATGTTTTTTAAATAAATTAAAGCCAGCAATATTTGTAATATCTGTAGGTAATTTGTTAAAAAATTGAATTCCATTATAAGAGGGTATTTTCTTGTACATTGACAAATTATGCCTATTGTAAGCCAGCTGATTACCTTTCCTGGTTGAATAGTTATGAAAAGAATTCAATGTTGGCATTGTTTCTAATTTTGATTTAACGTGAAAAATTAATTGAAAAATATATAAACTGTGCACAGTCATAATTCCTGTTTCCTTAAGTGTTCTTTTACAGATTCTTTTGGTTTTAATTTTAACATGATACAAAGTACTTTTTTCTGCACTATCAATATTCTATTCAAATTATTAACTGATGTACTCCTATATAGGCATACCCCAAAAGAAATATGTGATTCAATCAGTGCATGGTAAATTACTTTTAAAGTTTTGAACTGCTAAATTTATACATTTGCCTCAACGGATATAGGCCTGAAGATACCTTTTTACAAACAGAATTAACATGGCAATCCCAATTAAATTTAATGTTAATACGTAACCCAGTTTGACTGTACTGGCCAAAACTTTGTATTGCTACTCATGTATTAGTTAGAAACTATGTTTAGGTTATCAAATCTAGGGTGGTATCCAAATCCCATTAAACCATTTTAAACTACCAACTGATGGCAAATACTCGCTCGAAAATACTGGAAACTCGAAAATAATTGGCACTACTCGACTCGACTCGATTAAAAAAAAAATCACTACTCGCACACCCCTACCAAAAATGTGTATGTATGCTGGGCTGACAATTATTTCTATTAATGAACTTGATTTTTCTCTCTGTATAAAAACTAGGGGTGTGCGATACAGCGATTTTATTTCAATTTGATGCAAAGATGCGATTCAAAGAATTTTGATTCGAATCGATGCAATGCGTCATGTTTCAATGGTTAAAACTCAGCCTATACACCAATTTTTATGACCAACACGGATAACCTACCATCTTGGCCAAAGCCTAGTTATAATTTTCTGATTTGATCAATTAATTCTTCTTCTATCCTATCTTGATCCATCATTTAAACAACTTTTGTAATAAAAACACATAAACTAAACTAAATTGTATTTACTTAAGTTTCAAAGGACGGACGAATACAAATGAGCGCTAAAGTTAAATAACAAGTGACGATGTAGACAGTTTTGCCAGATTGTAAAATACCACTATCGTACCATGCCAGTAACACTACTGTATTTTTTACAAAATACTATTTTACCCACCCTAGGAATAGTTTTGTGAAGGTATAACATTATTCAAATAACTCACTGTTCATTATAAAAAAACGGTTTATTATAAATTCATAATGGGGAAAAACGTGGTTGAAAGATAATGACCAAAGAAATAATTTGGTCAGCCGACTGATTTATTGCTTTAAACTGGGCCCCACCCCTCCCCTCCCATCCCTCTTTTTTCCTTATCTCTAAGGTAAGATTTGTTGCCGCCGACCCAAACACTACCCCTGCCCTTTGCAGCACGGGTATACGGCGAGAGTAGCTCTCCTCGTGCCCTTGGTAGCGCGGGTAAACGGCGAGAGAATATGAAGGCATCGGACACTTTCGATGCATCGCTATTTCGATTACTACAGCATTGAATCGACAATTTGATGCTTCGAATTGGATTGAATAAAAATTACATTGCTTTTTGATGCATCGCACCATTATAAACATTGCAATTTTTTAATTGATAGGAAGGGGGGTTATGTAAACAGATGCACCCAATTGTATAATATTCCATTTAACCTTGACAATATAGGCTACTATCTTTTAAAAGAATACAACTATACACACAAATCTGTTTTGTTTTTGTGTACATCAACGACAGTGGCATTTTTAAATGTTCTTGATAGGGAATGGGCCCAAATCCTGATCTTGTTACTATATATAAAGTAAAATTTATTTTAGAAAGCATTATTTATATATATATATATATATATATATATATATATATATATATATATTAGAGGTCTGCGGTGCACCGAAAAATCGGTACCGGTTCGGTACAAAACGAATTACCGAATTCGGTTCGATACCACTAACGGAGCCGGTACTAAGTCGGTACGGTACAGCCTAGAACTACAAAAAATCAGTATTCACTGTTTATCAACCACATTTTTCCTGTTTATCAACCACATTTTTCCTTCAGTTTTATTAATAAAACATCTTTTTCATCCGTTGATATTCTATTGACACGCCTTTGCTCACGACCCGACAGGAACTTTTAACTTTGACCGGCATTCGCGAGTTTATAGGTTTATAGGTTCACGAATGATGACGAGTTGCCTTTACAGCAATGATAAAGCCGCCTCCACAGACTGGCCGAATGTTTCATCGAGTTACGTACGACTCGGCGAGTAATGTAATAATGTACATAAACATCGAGAGTAACAGAGGTTAAAAACAACAAACTACTACGCATTTACACTATCATGCTCGTCTTTGCTGGCCTAGACTTGGCCAGTGTATGGAGGCGATATAAACGTAAACAAAAACCTACAACCGAATTTGTATGACATTTAATAATTTTTAAATCAAACTGAGGGATAAACACATAAATATCGGTTTGTTTTTTTATATCAACGAAATTATAACACCGTTTTGTGTTGTACATTGCCGATTGTATAACAGCCCCCTAACCTCAAATGAGTACTTGATACTACTTAAAATCGCCATACATTTGGCAAACACACTCTGAACTACGATCGTGTGTTACAGAGAGTAATAACATGCAGTCACTTATTTTGATATGCAAACGTAATAACATTCACATCAATTCAAAAACACAAATCAGCCTTGTCATAAAATTTTCCTAATAGGCATTATGACACTTCCTAACGTTTTATGGATATAAATTAAACCAACTGAAACTGTTTGAATTCAATACTAAATATGCCGTGAACGGTTTAGAAGAGTGTTTAGGTTAAATATTAGTTTCATTGCTAAAACGTCGATTAAAAAACGTTTTACACTCACTACTGTTGTAACAAATATAAAAGGTTAGCCTACATTGTTTCATAATGTTATGGCGTATATCATAACTTTGGAAACTGCGTATTTCTTTCTCTCTGATATTCACTTTCTGGGTGTACTCTTTGTGTGACGATGTTTGGACGTAATCATCACTTCCACTGATCGCACGTCGTCTTTGTTGATAAAATGTGTTGATCAAGCCTTGATAACAAGTTTTGTGGTAGCCTTTATAGTTTAACTATTTTAAACAAACAATGAGTGATTGTAGTGGATTCTTGATTCTTAATGAACCGCCATCGCCGTCGACTTCTGTTACAACGAGTAGGCTACAACTTTGACGTCTGCTGAGTATGTGTCATCTGATTGCAATACAAATTCTTATTCTGTTAAGTTACTTGGTTATAGGATTTAAAATTTGTTGGAGGCTATAATTAATTTATAATTCATAAAACCTGTATTTAATTTTAAAATATAGACACATACTTTCCTTTCTTTTATTGTGACGACTTTCTCGAAAAAGAAACAAAATTTGTCTTTCTTTAAGCCAGGAGAAAGCCGTCTCAGACCTAGCCAGCGGATTCGCTCAAGTCTGGCGTGCTGGGTCTGTCCAGGGTTCTTTAAAATTAAATTTTGTTACGGTACAGATTTAGATTAATACAAAAATGAATTAAAATATAACTTAAAGTCAGGTGTGAACTCAGTACCGGCCAACACAACGATACTGTACCATCATCATCGCTCACACCTGCAAGTAATGCCAATTAAAATAAAACAAGTTGAAATTTATAAAGAGAATAATTTAGAAGGTGGAAGTTTAACTTAATTAACGTATGCACGCGTTACAACTCCCAATCCCCACTAAGGTTTCTAATTATCAACCCTAGTTCAACCAACTAATTCTGCAGGAATGGGTTTGTTCAGACCTGTTGTGACGTGCCTGTGACACCCAAGCAGATAGGTCACCTCGACGGCTCACAACTGGCGGTTTTAACAACACCAATCCAAATCGTTCAAAAGGCTAAAAGTATCGAGAGTAACCTGATCCAATTCTATGCTTTAAAACACCCCGTACAGACTCGTGTTCTGTATCGGGAGTTAACGTTATTCAAAATGTGCAATACGGCACAAGGTTAAACTACTGATAAATGCCAAGTGCGATACGGCACTGATAGTTTGGCTAAAACAAATATTTACGAATAAAAAGAATGTCCTGCTATTGAACTTAATTAAATATAAGAAACGCAGGTCGTACCTGTAATCACAGTTTGTGGTAGTACCCACTCACTACCCGAGGAAACACTACTGAAAACACCAGTCCGGACAAAACGTAGAGCACGAGAATAATCGACTTGTCCGCACAAAACGTAGAGAACGAATGCCTTCCTCGCCGTTATCTTATCACTCACCCCCTCTATTCCTCCCCCTCCCAGGGGAAGGGGTAAACAGCTGATCATAATTTCCAGCGGTTTGGGTTCGTTTGGAGGAAACAACGAGACCGCTGATCAGCTGTCTGGGTGGCGTTTAAAACACAACGCCACAGGTGGCTGTCTGCAACTGCGATTGGGGGTTATGTTCGCTGTTTACAAACATACGTTTTCAATGTTCACAAAACTCTTGAAACCGTGCTACGTCTTGATGTAACCGAGTTAGGGGTGATAAATTCGCTTATTGGAGTTTACACTAGTGTTTAGTAAAGTTATATCCGTCAACCTATTCAACACTAGTGTTCCTTGGATCGCCGGTGAATGCCCACGGTTAACCTAGCCAAGGGGTTATTTAGTCCACTAGTGCCCTATTGCCGAACCACTAGTTAATTATTTCACCCCCTTTGGTGCTCCAATACTAAATGTGAAGTGATAGCCAACGTGAGTTTTGAAGCCTAGGCTATGTTAGTAACAGGATGGCGGCTACGCTAGGCCTAAGCCTACTGGTAAGGACCTACAAGGCTATGCCAGGTAATCTTAACAGTTTATTCTAGGCCTAGTTAGATAGCTTATATTCACTGTGTAGCGAATTTATACCCCCCTCAAATTTTGGCTCGTTACACCCCCTTCCTACTTCGGGGAACAAAAAAAACCAACAAAAAAAAAACGCAACACTTCGGGGTTGAAATCAAATATGCCAAAACATTTTCCCAGCAGTTTTATATATTGGCATCAACTACTGAACATGCTTAGAATTTATTAAAATTAAATTAAATGCAAAAGCAAAATACAGAGCCAAAACAAAACCAACAAAAGCAATCTCAACTGGCTCGTTAAGCGAGAGAAAACACAAACAAAAGCGAGCATCAGAACCCGCGATTGCCAGAACACCCTAATCCTAGCAAAATCTGCTACAGACCAGGGTTCATCGGCACATTCAGTCATCAAAAACAACCCTTTCCACAAAAGGTTTTAAATCCTTGACGTGGGATACATGTTTGGCTTTTGTTGCGCAATCCTCCAATTCGTAGAGGTTCACACCTCTCTTTCCAACCACAGTACACGGGCCTTGGAATTTTGGTGCCAATTTCCCGACGATAGCATTGGCTGCAGAGGACAAGACATGTATCCGTCGAAGAACCAGATCCCCCACCTCGTAAAACACCTCTCGTCGCCGTAAGTTGTAATACTTAGACTGGCGAAGATAGGCAGCCTTGAGGTTACCTTGAGTTTGATCGTATAGTTCTTTGAACTGTTCTGCACGACTTCGCTGAACCTCACCCACGGTCGGTTCTACTACGTCCGCCGAGGTTTCGAAAACGGGCCCACAAATGGCCCTAGGGGGTTTCAGCTCCCGCCCTAGGCACAGCATGGCTGGTGAGTATCCAGTGGAATCATGCTTCGCCGTGTTCATGGCAAACTGCAGCTCCTCCAAGTACCGATCCCACGCCTTGTGATTGTCCCGCACATACTGTGCAATCATGGTTTTGACAACCCGATTCGGACGTTCAACGGGATTTCCTTGAGGACTGTACGGAGCGGTGGTTTGTAATAGTATGCACCACTCATCTGCCAGCGCCTTGACAATCTTGGAGACAAACTGTGTGCCATTGTCACAGATCATCATCTCTGGGGCACCGTATCGCATCAGGACAGTCTTCAGCTTGTTCGAGACGTTCTGAGCAGTAGCAGCCCCAATGGGAGCCAGCTCTGTCCATTTGCTGAAGGTGTCTTGCACCACCACCAGAAACCGATGGTTAAATCGAGACCAAAGCAATGGACCAATTAGGTCGACCGATATGGTAGACCATGGACCTTTAGGTCTCCGGAAGTACATTTTTCCGGCTGGTTTGACTTGAGCCACCTTATAGGACTGGCAATGAGGGCAACTCCTGACATAGAGTTTCACATCCCTTCTCCAACCAGGCCAAAAGTAACGAACAGCGATACGGCTAGTCGTTTTCTTTACACCCAGATGGCCAGCAGTGGGCGAGTCGTGGTTCTCGCTTAGCACCGCTCGCACCTTATCTGAGGGAACACACATCTTCCACTCCGGGTTCTCATCAACTGACTTGCCAAACGATCGGTACAACTGGTTAGCTCGGACACAGTAGTTGCCATACCGCTGAGGATGATTTATCACCAAACCGAACATCCGGTCATACCACCCTTTTACCGCAGCTAAGCGGTCCTCCCTAACGATATTTTTGCCCGTTTGGGCTGGACCGTCGCCATCAGGGATCACCTTCACAGACACATCAGTCGCGGGTTCTCCTGGCCACCCTTGGCCATCGAGGGCTTTCTCGTCCAAGGCGGCTACCTCAGCGGGCTCTCCGCTGACCTTGTCACCCGTCTCGTTCGGGTTTACTCCCACCGGATATCGAGATAAAGCATCAGCTACCCGGTTTAAGGTTCCTTTGCGGTACTTGATTTCAAAATCGTGTTGCTGAAGCTCCATGACCCACCGAGCTAATCTCCCGCTCGGTTCACGTAACTTCATGAGCCAGCTCAACGCAATATGATCCGTAATCGCCACAAAGTGGTATCCCTCAAGGTAGGGTTTGAACTTGCGGACCGCCCACACCAGAGCCAGACACTCCTTTTCAGTGGTGGAGTATTTGCACTCCTGGTCCGTCAATAAGCGACTTGCATACGCAATCACCACCTCCTTGCCATCCGGCGCTTGAGTGAGCGCGGCTCCGACACCGATGTTTGAGGCATCGACCTGCAATGTGAAGGTTTTCATAAAGTCAGGGCAAGCCAGAACCGGTGAGGAACTTAACAGAACCTTCAACTTCTGGAAAGCTACCTCTTGGTCTTCACCCCAGTGCCACTTGACATTTTTCTTCAACAAGTGCCGCAGTGGTGCGGACACAGTTGCAAACTGTTCAATGAACAGTTACCACGACGCTAACCCTAAGAAGCTACGCAGCTTCTTCACTGTCGTTGGCGTGGGAAAGTCCCTGATCGATTGTACCTTCTCGGGGTCAGTGGTTATGCCCTCATAATTCACCACATGCCCAAGGTACTTCAGTTGCCTTTTACAGAAGTGGCACTTATCGGGGTTCAGTTTCAAGCCCGCTTCTCGTAGGCGATCAAAGACCAATTCCAGAAGCTTCAAATGCTCGTCAAAGGTCGTTGACACCACAACCAAGTCGTCTAAATAGGCGA
Source organism: Allygus modestus (assembly GCA_963675035.1). Classification (NCBI taxonomy): domain Eukaryota; kingdom Metazoa; phylum Arthropoda; class Insecta; order Hemiptera; family Cicadellidae; genus Allygus; species Allygus modestus. The sequence continues at coordinate 376,364,098 of OY776111.1, read as the reverse complement.
AAACTTTTGGCTCGAGTTCAACACCGATCACCATGTCGAGCAGCCTCTGGAACGTCGCGCCAGCTGAGTGGAGTCCAAAAGGCATGACCGTAAACTGATAGAGCCCTCGGCCAGGAACTGTAAACGCAGTTATGGCCCTGCTCTCAGTTTCCAACGGCACCTGCCAGTAACCACTTTTCAAGTCCAACGTGCTGATGTATTTTGCCTGTCTGAGTTTTTCCAGTATACCGTTAATTCGCGGCAAGGGATAAGCGTCTTTGATTGACGAATCATTGACAGATCTCATGTCAATGCAAAACCGGAACTTCCCCGTGGTTTTCTTAATTAACACCACCGGTGAGCTCCAAGGACTCGTGGAGGGTTCGATCACCCCTTGTTGCAGCATATCATCAACTTCCTGGTTTATGACAGCTTGCATCGCCGGGTTACGAGGATAATATCGCTGTTTTACGGGCACAACATTCTCCTTGAGCCTTATCCGGTGCTCAATCAGGGTAGTCTTGCCTTCAACAGCATCAAATTTTGGCAGTTCTTCATCTAAGAACTTCGCTAGCTCACGATCTTCCTCAGGTGACAGGGAATCCAAGGCACTGACTGCGATGTCCCCCTGATCAGTTTGAGCGAGAGGTAAAATCGCCTTTCGATAAATACGGACAAGGTCCAGCTCCTCTAGGCACCGCATACCCAGAATCAAGTCATATGACAGATTTGGTATGTAATAAGCCTCCCAAGAGTGAGTTGTACCACCCACTTCACCAGAAAGTCGATATAACAATCCAGCCTCGCGGCTCGAGCCATCAGCCATCCTCATCACAACATGAACTTGCTCAGGTTTGACACCTTGCTCAGCCAGAAGTTTCTCAACTCGAGAACCGATCAAGTTCACGCTGGCTCCGGTGTCGACAAGAGCCCGGAAGGTTTCGCCAAACAGGTCCACCTCCACAAAGGGTCTTACGTCGCCCCCATGGACTCCTCCTACGGCCCCAGTAAAACTCTTTACCTGGTCGAGCCAGCGGATCCACTCGTTGGAGGTCGTAAGTCGTGTTGCGGTCCCAGACTCAGTCGACCTCCCGGGTTCTGAGTCCGGCCGCCGTTTCCCGCCCGACAGTCACACCGGGATGTAGCGACACCCTCCTTCTTGCAGTGATAACACCGTAACCTCTTAGGTTCGGGACAGTGCCTGAAACGATGGCCGCGCCGGTCACAGTTCCAACAGACCCAATCACCCCTACTCGGGTTTACTGGCTGCCGTTGATGAGCTGGACCAGTAGGTGGCCTAGGATCTGATCGATCGGACCTGGGTTGGACACCCCGCTGAACAGCTGGCAAAACCTTACTGCCCATATTCTCCTCCCTCTGAGCAGAAACGAAGGCAACAGGTTCTCCTTGACTGGTCACCCAGCTGTTTTTCCCCAAGACGGGTTCAACAGCAGCATTGTCCAAGACTCGGTCATGTCTTCGCTTATGCACATAAGCGGTCTCAGGAACCAACGCCAGTGCCAGAGGAGGTGGGGGACGGAAGCTATTTCGGTCCCGAATGTAGGCCTCGTACTCCTCGGCCTGACGTGTCAGTTCAGGAATCGTAGCAAAATCACTACGGCGCACCATGAGCTTATAATCTGGTCTCATATTTGTAAAAACCAGATTCAATTTTTGCTGCGGCGAGAAGTCACCGCTACGCCGGATTAGAGTCGAGATAGCGGTTAGGTAACTGCGGAACGGTTCATTTTCACCCTGTGTCCGCTTTCGAATCTCTTCATCAAGGTTACGTCGGTAACCTGGTGGGAAGAACTGAGTTTCAAAATCAACTCTAAAATCCTCGAAACTTGCCCAATTACCTTTCAAGTTACGGTACCACAGAAGAGCCTCCCCTTGCAGGAGTTCCGGCAACGCTCTCAAGACATCCTCAGCCGTTAAAGAGTATGTCTCTATGAGCTCCTCGAACCGTTCGAGGAATGAGACGGGATCTCTTCTCCCATCGAATCTTAAATTCCATTTCCTAACTAAGTTGCATACTGATGCAACTTCATGGCCCGACCCGCTGTTATAGAGCCGGCTGGAAAGTGGCACTTGGTCAAAAACCGAAGTCGCATTTCCAGGGTAACGCTCTCGAGACATCGGGTTTTGAAAATCCTCCATGCGAGGCACCCTCTCTCCAGGTCGTAGGTTTGACACCTGTCTAGGTCCAAGTGGCCACATCGGGTTGCTCAAGACCCCACCCGGCGGGTCCCAGCTAGACGTGCTGACCACATGAGGCATCCGGGTCGCCGGTTGTTGACACCTAGCGTCAAACGTTGATTGGGGCAAAGTCTCAGCGGTCACCCGCTTGCCTTGTCGCAGGTTTTCATGATCCAGATAGCGTGATTGAGCGAGACGTATGTTCCCCAATGAAGACTGGTCACCCCGGTCCATTGGTCCCCACTCAGCACTTGGAGGGTTTGTGTGAGGGGCCGTTGGGAAGGGGTTCACCTGACCGTCATTGGGTACTGGCTTGCCAAATCTCTCAGTGAATGTCACTCGTGTGCTGGAGAGATCCCAGGGAGCCGTTCGTTGCTGTTTTTTAACCATGGTCTCAGCCTGACTGCGAGCGTTCTTTAACACCTCAGCTAAAGTTCTCCGAACCATCCCTGCATCAGCATCAGGCGAGAGTCCCAACAACTCGCGAACTCCGACCAACTCATCCGCTAAGGATGGAGCCTTCCTCTCTCGCTCAGCTGAGGCACCAGTGACAGGCTCACAATGGCTGCCGCTAAAAGCCCCGTGAGAAAAGCTAGGAGCTTGCTGGCCGCCAGATGTCACCCACAGGGGCTGTTGGGTTGTCATCATCACATCGGTGTTAGTTAAGAAAGGCCATTGACTTCTCGGGTCTTTCCAGAACTGGCAAAACCTTTTCCTTAAGTCCTCAACTTTTCCTTGAGTATCAAGCCCAAATCTTGCCTTGAGTATCAAGCCGAAATCTTGCCATCTCCTGGACCAGGTCCTCCTTTCTTAACTCATGGATCCACCCTACTCTGGGATCCTCATAGGGGGATCGTAAGGTTTCACCCCCGGGAGTAGGCAGGTTTGTCCTGGGAATTGCTCCTGCCATTGTAAACGTCTGACTCTGGAAGAGATCAGTCGGTCTGGACGTGACTACGAACGTTGCAGCACTCGTTGTCACAACAGCGGGCGCGGTGACCTGGGTTTGATCACCCGTCGTCACGATGTCCGATATATCAGGCATTATTAAAATTTAAAATTTAAATTTATCCTGAGGCAAAACAATTCACTGTAAACAGTCACAAAAATTCAAACAACACCACCCTTGGCTGAGGGTCGGTTTATAAAATAATCAAACTTTGATAAAAATAAAACAATTTACCAAGTTTCACGACTCAACAAGGCTCAGAACACTTGTGTATAAAGTGGTTGCAATATCACAACCAAATTTCTCAAATTTGATCGTTTAATATCAGAAAAATCAATAAACTCTGTCCCTGTTCGGGCGCCATTTTACTGTGACGACTTTCTCGAAAAAGAAACAAAATTTGTCTTTCTTTAAGCCAGGAGAAAGCCGTCTCAGACCTAGCCAGCGGATTTGCTCAAGTCTGGCGTGCTGGGTCTGTCCAGGGTTCTTTAAAATTAAATTTTGTTACGGTACAGATTTAGATTAATACAAAAATGAATTAAAATATAACTTAAAGTCAGGTGTGAACTCAGTACCGGCCAACACAACGATACTGTACCATCATCATCACTCACACCTGCAAGTAATGCCAATTAAAATAAAACAAGTTGAAATTTATAAAGAGAATAATTTAGAAGGTGGAAGTTTAACTTAATTAACGTATGCACGCGTTACAACTCCCAATCCCCACTAAGGTTTCTAATTATCAACCCTAGTTCAACCAACTAATTCTGCAGGAATGGGTTTGTTCAGACCTGTTGTGACGTGCCTGTGACACCCAAGCAGATAGGTCACCTCGACGGCTCACAACTGGCGGTTTTAACAACACCAATCCAAATCGTTCAAAAGGCTAAAAGTATCGAGAGTAACATGATCCAATTCTATGCTTTAAAACACCCCGTACAGACTCGTGTTCTGTATCGGGAGTTAACGTTATTCAAAATGTGCAATACGGCACAAGGTTAAACTACTGATAAATGCCAAGTGCGATACGGCACTGATAGTTTGGCTAAAACAAATATTTACGAATAAAAAGAATGTCCTGCTATTGAACTTAATTAAATATAAGAAACGCAGGTCGTACCTGTAATCACAGTTTGTGGTAGTACCCACTCACTACCCGAGGAAACTACTGAAAACACCAGTCCGGACAAAACGTAGAGCACGAGAATAATCGACTTGTCCGCACAAAACGTAGAGAACGAATGCCTTCCTCGCCGTTATCTTATCACTCACCCCCTCTATTCCTCCCCCTCCCAGGGGAAGGGGTAAACAGCTGATCATAATTTCCAGCGGTTTGGGTTCGTTTGGAGGAAACAACGACACCGCTGATCAGCTGTCTGGGTGGCGTTTAAAACACAACGCCACAGGTGGCTGTCTGCAACTGCGATTGGGGGTTATGTTCGCTGTTTACAAACATACGTTTTCAATGTTCACAAAACTCTTGAAACCGTGCTACGTCTTGATGTAACCGTGTTAGGGGTGATAAATTCGCTTATTGGAGTTTACACTAGTGTTTAGTAAAGTTATATCCGTCAACCTATTCAACACTAGTGTTCCTTGGATCGCCGGTGAATGCCCACGGTTAACCTAGCCAAGGGGTTATTTAGTCCACTAGTGCCCTATTGCCGAACCACTAGTTAATTATTTCACCCCCTTTGGTGCTCCAATACTAAATGTGAAGTGATAGCCAACGTGAGTTTTGAAGCCTAGGCTATGTTAGTAACAGGATGGCGGCTACGCTAGGCCTAAGCCTACTGGTAAGGACCTACAAGGCTATGCCAGGTAATCTTAACAGTTTATTCTAGGCCTAGTTAGATAGCTTATATTCACTGTGTAGCGAATTTATACCCCCCTCAAATTTTGGCTCGTTACACCATTATTATTTTACCTTCTTACTTGTGAATAAAAGTTTATAAGGAAATATATTTGTCTTATTTGTGTTTGATGTGACTTTTATTTATATCATCTTGTATAAGATCAATTTTGATTATATATATGAAATGTATTTGAGATAGCTTTACAATTTAAATTAACTAGGAAATTACCTAACATAACTCGTGAATATGGGGAAAATTGAATAAATGGTATCCATGTGAAATTATTATAAATACAAACAACAAAATCTTATAGATGAAATAAGCCTACATAGTTATGTAGGCTTATTTCATCTATAAGATTTTGTTGTTTAGTTAAATTATCATAATTATTTAACATAAAGAAAATTATTACTGTTGGGGTTATATATATTGGGCTTTCTTTCTTTATTTATGAGATTTATCACATTATTATTGTTATTAGGCCTAGACCTATATAAATATTTGTGAACTATTACAAATTATAATAAAGCTTACCTAAATACATTTGTATGTCTGCTAGTATATATTTTTTTTTAATATTTGTTCTGTTTGGTTTCCAAATACACGTAGGCTATGATAAATTACGGCTATTTTATTACCGCGTACCGTACCGATTTTGTACCGAGAAGCGAGGTACAAAAATATTTACCATACCAAATCCGTATCGACCTTAAATTTCTGGTACCGCAGACCCCTAATATATATATATATATATATATAAAGCATTATAGACAGCTTGATCCAGTTTTTAACTTTCCAAACCTCAGATTATGAAGCGACCGCCCTAACCACTATGCGCTACCGAGCCGATTAAGGTTTAACATTTTATCCAGTGACCCTAAAGACTACAATATCAGAAACTGAGTTCCATTTCAACAATTAACAATTTTGACCAGACTGCAACAAATTACAAATGAGACACTTCTATTACCTACTGTTTATAACATAATACAAATTAATATTTGTGTCAATTTATAAACTGAATCTTGTACCTATTAACTTCATAACAAATTTCGCCGACAGTCAAGACTGCATTTTGTAACGTTTCCTCAACAATATTGCTCTCACACTCACACCGCTAGTGTCACCGGCATTATTATTATTGGCAGATTAGCAAACCCCAGCTTTGCTGCTAGTCACCTCTTCCACAAGCGGGAATATTGTGAAGGTTACCGGAAAGATAGGAGATAGCAGGAAAGGAAAGGGTGGGAAGGGACGGCAGCCAAATCGACCCCTCAGAGGGCCAATTCCCGTGCCCCTGTGACAGCTGGGATGAGGCTCTCAACAGGGGACCCTCATTTTGCCCTCCAACAGGTCAACTCAACTGACAGGGTATCCATATACAACAGCCAGGGACCATTCATTCTCAGGTTGGCAGGAGGGACCAAACTCGGAGACTCTGTCCCTAGCCGCTGCAAATGGAGGGACCAAAGGTGAAAGGGAAGTTTGTCATAATGGACAGCCAAAAGACTTACCATATGTAATGTCATTTGCTGTACCCAATGTCAGCCTCAAAACTGGTATAGACCAGACTTAAGGTAGTCCTGGGACTGCCACCGGCATTCAAATAGTCGTTGACGATCACTTTAAAATTGCTAGTGATGTCAAATAGTCGCAACTGCTTTATTAATACCGCCATAAATCGAGAACGCATCGCTAACGTCGCCAACTATCAATACCACATCACTAATGTCGCCAACCATCGATAACCCATCGCTAACGTCGCTGACAAATGAGAACGCATCGCTAACGTTGCCGACCATCAATACCACATCACTAACATCGCCAACCATCGAGAACCCATCTCTAACGTCACTGGCAATTGAGAACCCATTGCTAACGTTGCCGGCAATTGAGAACCCATCGTTAACTTTGCCAACTATTCAGAACGTGTCACGCAGTCGCCGATGTTCACGAACCAAAATTCCCGGTTCGGCTGAAAATCCCTGCATAACTCACACATTTTTTCCCGGTCACCGAAATTCATGTATAATTCCAAGTTTTCCAGGTTAACCTGGTCGTTGGCAACCCTGACAATGCCAAACATTTACAGCCATAATCTAGTGGTTTGGTCGTCTATTAAGGTGGTGATGTGAAGACCAGTCGTTGTTTACTGACGCCTTAGCATGATGCAATAGTTTTTTATGGCAGATATTATTTAGTGTGATCATAGTTTAGACCAATATTACATGATATACAACTCACCCGCATGAAGAGCTCGTACCAGTACTTGGCCACCTGGAACAGCACCTCGGGGTAGACTCCTCCCCCCTTGGCCGCACTCTCCACCGTCAGGCACGAGTGTTCCAGCATCAGGTCACTCTGCTCCTTGCACTGCAAACACACCAATTTATTGAAACACTGTCTGAACCTAAATTTATCCTACTCCACTCACATTACTAAAGAAAAAATACACAGACCATACTTTATTTGCACAATTCCATTGCAACATAAGTTTCCATAACCTACATAAAACAGGTGCATTGTAGGTTATAGCGTAATGATTTTTTACAAAGCGAAGGTGTGTAAATATAATAATTTAATATTTAGTAGGTGAACAATCCTGAAAATGTTCGAATTTCTAAATAAAAAAAAGAGATATACATGAACTTCTTGGGTGGGAGTTAGTCATAATACAGACAATGAAAATTATGTAGCTGCAGCCTGAAAATGATCCTTGATAGTCACGATGCTTGTCCCCATAGAATCAAAACATACCTTAAAAATGACTACATACGCATGATCAATTACTTTATGAGTACAAATTATATGGATACAATTGTTTCTGAGTACAATCTAAATGTACCTTCCAGTTTATTTTTTTTTAAATGAACACCAAAGATGGGAGTAAACTAAATTAGGAAAGTTATTTACTGAATTTTTTTTCCAGTATAAAATCTGACTATTTGAGTTTTACTGATATTAAGTTTTAGATTGTGTATTAGGAACCATACCTTTCATACTTCTGGGAGAGACGTAAATAGTTCTGCTCTGCTCTTGTTTTTTATGATGGCAGTATTTTCATCAGAAAACAGACTAGCCCTCTGATTAATAGGTTTAAAACTTTTATTAATATTAGGGGTGTGCGAGTTTAAAACGTTTATTAATATTAGGGGTGTGCGAGTATTTGAACTTCAAGCTTTTTCGCAGTATTCGGCTCTGCTCAAGATTTGCAAAAAAATTTGAAGTTTAAGCCGAATATTTAAAACGCCGAATAGTGAAAAGAGCCGTCAACAAAAGTAAATTTAAAGCAAAATATTTCCAGAATCAATGGTAGAATTCTCAAAAGTTTGCAGTGGTATAGCTCCATAACAAATATAATTCAACAATGTCAATGCTTTCGGTCCTTCGTTTAAAAAATAACCAAATACTAAAGTACTGTAATATTTAAACTGCCGACCTGATCAATCACCACAATAGATCTAGTTTTTCTACGCTCATTCACATCAAGTAGACACACTATTCTGTTGCCGTTGCCCAGTTTAGTTGTGCAATATTTCACGGTTTAATAATTAATACAACAATCTTACTGCCCCAGAAAGAGTACCCCGGCAAAAAACTAAAATCCATGAAAACACTTTTTCTAACTGTTGCAGCGGTTCAGTCTTTTCTGCAACTTACAACTTCGTACATTACACAGTAATTATATCCCCTGGAGTCTGAATTTACGACTGGCAACAATGTTGGCGTACCCACTTTGCGAACAGTTGCAAACTGCCTTAAGACGTTGAGTGAAGGTTATAATGTAAATGTAATAAGTAATGATTTAGCATGACCAATAGCTAGGGAAAAGGTTGTAGGTGATGAATGCCAAATAATCATGACGGCGTTTTAGTGTGCAGCCGAAATAGTACTCTCCAAATATTGGATTGTTAAAAAACAGTCAGTTTACGTTAAAATCTAAAGTACTTTGAGATAAAGCAAATAGAAATATAACTGTAATCATACTGTAGTTGTTAACAATTAGCTAGTGTCACATCGCTGTAATAATTTACACTTAAAAATCACTAATTGCGAGGTTCACAAAATCTAAGGATTTTACAACAAATCTGAATGGTTACGAAAAGCAAGTTTATAATACCAGTGGTCGTATTATTTAAAAGTTTGATTATATTCTATGTACCAAGACAAGAGTATGACACGATCAAAATGGCGCAGTGCTTTTTTACGCTACAGTTGTACCATTAAAATCATGTTGTTAACTCCGCAGGATTGTTTGAATTTGTGACTAAACGTCAGTAGAAACCAGCATATCATTTTGTAAATGTATAAGTATGCTATAAAATTGTTAAAGCAGTGACGGAAGAAGAATGCATTGACGATCCTCTTCCACCTTCTGCTTCAGAAGCAGATACATTAGGCTTCTGTTGTAGAAGCAGATATAATAAGTTAAAGGTCTATTAGGTAGTAGGTTAGATACAACAAAACCTAGGCCTACGATTATTGGATAACTTATTTCTGTGAGTACAAGACTGGTTTAACTAACTTATATTTATAAAAGGATAACCTACAATTTACTATTTACAAACAGTTGAATGAGAGATAGGCTTGCTGGGTTTTGGCAATTCCTAGGCTAGGGTCTAAGTGTTTAGATACAATGAAGAGTACATATTGACATATAGTCTGCTTATTATGGCTGTTCATAATTACTAGGGGTGTGCGAGTACTCGAAACTTTGAGTTTTCGGCCGAGTATTTTAATACTCGAACTCGACTCGAAGTTTTGAAAACTACTCGAAAGTTCAAGCGAGTATTTCCCGCTGATTTCCGGACGATCGCTAACGATTGCGATTGGCCAAAACGCGTAGTAAAGGCCGCAAAAGGCAATCGTATCACGTAAAATCGGCCGAAAATGAAGACCGCAAACGATTGCGACCGGCCAAAACGCGTAGTAACGGCCGCAAAAGGCAATCGTATCACGTAAAATCGGCCGAAAATGACGACCGCGAACGATTGCGACCGGCCAATGACGACTGGACCGCGTAATTTTGGCCGTGACTAAATATTTCATTATTTAATATTGATTATAAGCGATGTCTGGACCAGGTGAAATTGGCCAAATGACAACCGGGCCCTGTTTCATCGGCCGGAAACGACTGTCAAACCGTGTTTTGTTTGTCAATACGTAATCCAGTTTGATTGTACTGGCCAAAACTTTGTATTGCTACTCATGCATTAGTTAGAAACCATGATTAGATTATCAAATCTAGGGTGGTATCCAAATGCCATTACACTATTTTAAACTACCAACTAGGGGTGTGCGAGTACTCGAAACATCGAGTTTTCGGCCGAGTATTTTAATACTCGAACTCGAAGTTTGGAAATTACTCGAAAGTTCGAGCGAGTATTTCCCGCCGATTTCCGGACGATCGCTAGCGATTGCGACCGGCCAAAAAGCGTAATAACGGCCGCAAAAGGCAATCGCATCACGTAAATCGGCCGAAAATGACAATCGCGAATGATTGCTATCGGCCAAAACGCATAGTAACGGCCCCAAAAGGCAATAGTATCACATAAAATTGGCCGAAAATGATGACCGCGAACGATTTCGATCGGTCTAAACGCGTAATAACGGCCGCAAAAGGCGATCGCGTCACGTAAAATCGGCCGAAAATGACGACCGCGAACGATTTTGATCGGCCAAAACGCGCAGTAACGGCTGCAAAAGGCGATCACATCACGTAAAATCGGCCGAAAATGACGACCGGACCGCGTAATTTTGGCTGTGACTAACGATTTTGTAATGTAATATTGATTATAAGCGATGTCTGGACCAGGTTAAATTGGCCAAATGACAACTGGACCCTGTTTCCCTGTTCCCTGTCAAACCATGTTTGTCAATACGTAATCCAGTTTGACTGTACTGGCCAAAACTTTGTATTGCTACTCATGTATTAGTTAGAAACCATGTTTAGATTATAAAATCTACGGTGGTATCCAAATCCCATTACACTATTTTAAACTACCAACTGATGGCAAATACTCGCTCGAAAATACTCGAAACTCGAAAATAATTGGCACTACTCGACTCGACTTGATTAAAAAAATCACTACTCGCACACCCCTACTACCAACTGATGGCAACTACTCGCTTGAAAATACTCTAAACTCGAAAATAATTGGCACTACTCAACTCGACTTGATTAAAAAATCACTACTCGCACACCCCTAATAATTACGGTAATAAATGCATTAGTTAACCTGTGGGCTTATCAGTCTAGTTAAACATGTGTAGTTCTCTTCCTTTAGGTTATTTTCTTCCAATGTAGGTGCCTACTTTATATTGAAAGAAAAATTGTTTGTTTCTATCAACAAGGGGTCTCATTAAATTTTCCTTTTTAGTACCTAATTGTATTTTCCCAATTTGTATGTCTTTATTTATTGAACATAGGCCTAATGAGTATAGATGTAAATCTAAGATGACAAATATTTAAAGTTAAAAATTATTTTACATGACCATAATGGATAAAATGTTTGTTCTTTTAAACATAATATAAATAATTAATCCATATGGCCTAATCAAAAATGCTCAAAGCTCGAGAACTTTGGAAAAATTTGGCTCGGCTTGGCTCGAGTCAGAAAATCACTACCAGTATATTGCACACCCCTAGAGAAAATGCCCATCAAAAAGCTTGGCTCGAGAAAGTTTGAAGCTTGGGAACTTAGGAAAAAGCTCGGCTCGAGCCAGATATCACTTTTCGCACACCCCTAATTAATATTAATCAAAAATAAAAGTTGACCTAAAATAGACCATTGGAGCACCCCAACTGATATCTCCACTAACGAAAATTATGGTCCTTTTTTCCCTCTGAGAGCTATGATTTAATCAAAGAAAGACAGCTCCATTTGATGCCATAGTCATTTAGCAGTGTGGAGCGATCCACAGAGATAAATCCTTGATCGCCAGCTGTAGCCTGTAACTTGTCAAGAGCCTCTGTGACCTTATTTATGAAATGTGTGAGGGCTGAACCTGTGCTAAGGTTTTTCCTAAAACCGGATAGCTTATAAAATAAATCATTATTTTTAAAGTACCTCAATAGTCTACAATTTTAAACGTTTTAATATATTTTGGGGAAATTGCTTGCAACATAGTATTGGATGATAATATTTATGCTACAACCTTTTTTAAAAATTGGAAATTTTTTAAATATCTGAGTTTATGTGGAAAAGCTTTTAACGTTAGGCACTGATTTATGATTTGAGCCAGAGGTTCTGAAATTATATTTATGGCAGCATTAATCAATGTTATTGGTACGCTGTCCCAAAAACCATAGCAGATTTATTTTTCAGTGAAAGAATTTGTTTTGCCTTATCTATTAAGAATGATTTAGACATCTAAACTTTAGATTTTAATCTTGTATAGACACTACAAGGCACTATGTATACAATATGCTTGCCACAAACCTGCAGTATAGCGCGCTGGATCTCGTTGGGGTTGAGTGCGTGAGCGTGGGGCAGACAGGAGAGGGCCAGCTGTGCGGCCGCAGCCACCATGTTGGGGTCACACCCGCGTGACGCTCGGTCTGCGATACTGACTGCCTCAGGGGGCGTCAGGTGGCCCTCCCATGTGTCCATCAGGAATGTGATGGCTGGGGCGCCTATCTCCATCGCTTGGCCTGTAGGAAATGATGGAAGTAGGTTAGTTTTAAGATATCACCGCACATGGCATCATTTGAGGTGTGATGTCAGTGAATGTTGTTATAGTGTAATGCATAAGATTGTGTTCAATGTAATGTGATACAACAAAAATCATCTAAAGTTCGAGATGAGTTGGTTTCACTTTTCGTCAGACTAGTTCTTAATAGAAGGCGGTTCTCTGTTCTGAACACATTTTATTACCTATATGTCTGGTTATTAGGGATGAATCGATTCCAATATTTTTCGATTTCGATTCCGGTTCTGATTCTTAAAAATCGATCCCGGATTCCGATTCCATTGATTCCTAATAACAGGAGAAATAGCAAAGTAATGTTGAAAAATTATCTAAAGACGATAAGTTAGTAATTGATTTTTTATTTTATAAATTGAGACAATCAGTTCGTTGGTGATTATTTTTCTTTAATCAAATAAAAACAAAATAAGTTGAATGCATGTTTATTTTCTATATAATTGTTATGCTTTAAGTTATATAAATCTACCATGATATTTTCTGAAATTGGCTTTATGCTTTAACACGTTCGCTGCGCGGTACGGGTATACCCGTAGTTGCGGTTGTTAACTGGAGCGCGCTACGGGTATGCCCGTACAGTTTCCATGCAAACGTTACAGGTTTCGGTGTGCACCAGTGTGGCGCGAGGGGTAAACAATTTGTTGCCAGCGTGTAGCTTAGAATGCGAGCTTTATTTTGGTGTAGGTTGGTAGTAAATTTCCCCCAATATCCCGGCTGTCACGGGACTTCCCCGCAGTAGTTTTCGTCCGACTTATTCCCTGTACATGGCAACCCTGGTTGTCTACTGCTATCTGGATTGTTCTGCTACCTGGTGGCGTTTTGTAGAACTACGCCCAGTGGTGTTGTAACGCAGTACATCACCGCACAGTGTTTATTGTCATTCGTTAGCCGGGAATTCAAAATGTGACCGCGCCTATCGGAACAGTTGCAGGGTGGCGGGAACACGCCCATGGGCGTGCCTCGCAGCGAACGTGTTAAGTTACTTAAATCTCCCATGATATTTTTTGAAATTGGTTTGTTGAAAACAACCAACAACAAAACAATCACTTTGGATTTTAATTATTCTTGACCAATACAAAAACACTTGGAATGTTAATGTTACAAAATTAAGGGTTTTAATTTTGTATAGAAATTAGAAAGAAAAATTTGAATTTAAAATAATTAATTTTTAATGATTGTAGATCAACGTTTTTAAAATATACTGTAATGTTAAATTACTACTTTAAATAAATTGAATAACAATAAATTTTAGGATGTCTACAAGTAGAACAATTTGGGAAACTGGGGAATTTGAGTAGAAAGAAATAAAATGTTGAAAAAGAAGGTAATTAACATAGCAAAATTTGAATAGTCGGGGAAAATAATAAAACTGATAAACAGTGATTGTATTAGCCATATCTCCTGCCACACAACTTTGACATTTTATTTCATTTGTAGTAATCAGACAAAACAAATGTGCCATCACAACATTAGTGCCATCTTTGTATGACAATTAGTTTTGGTTTTAACATTTTGAACTAAAAACTCTTATCTCGTGAATAAAATTTTTTACAGAGACCCTCTACCGGATGCCGAACAATAGACCAGCCATTATGAATGGGACAACAGATATATAGGGTCACTCGCCTGGTTACTTTTCCTCTTATCTGTTTTCTTCATTCAGGTACATACATAAATAGAATTCCTGTCAATACTCCTTTCGAGTTAGTTGAGCGTTATTTTGGGACTGGAAAGGAAGTGCTTAGTTTTTGGGAAGAGTCTTATTTCAACCAATTATTTTGTTAAACGTTGTTTAGTTTATCTCTGTTTGCTGTCCCACGCTAAGTTGTTATTTTGGTACCGATGGCCTGGAATTGATAGAATCGGAATCGACTTTGGACCATCGATTCTCGATTCCGATTCTAAGCCTGAGAATCGGTGGAATCAAGAATCAACAATTGGAATCGTCTCATCCCTACTGGTTATTATTCAAAACTATAAATGTGCAAGAACTTGAAAATTTGAGTATTGGCTTCGAAAAATAGCCTTAAGTTTGAGCAAGTATTTTCCGCCGATCTTCGGAGGATCGCGAACCATTGCGAACTGTAAAATTGCGTGGTAACCAGAATCAGAAATATCTTTATTCATTGTTGCAACAGCCGCAAAAGACAATTAGACCATGTAAAATCAGCCAAAAATGACAACAGGGATCATGAATTGGTCATGACAATGTAACATTTGTAAATGATAACTGGACCGCGGAATTTCGGCCGTAATTGAAGACATGACAAATGATATCAGCAGAAAATTATGAAAATACAGCATAATATCGGCTAGACATGTTGATAAAAAACATAATATCAACCAAAAAGGATGATTGAACCGTATAATATCGGCCGAAAATTACAATGGGCACCATAATATCAACAAAAAACCTTGCCTTAATCAATTGGCCCCTAGTCGACCTTAGCAAATAATGGACAGCTAGGTCCAAGCTGACAGGATGGATGAATTCTCTGTGAGTTGCACATAAAGTGTTTTGCTACTTTTTACCTATTCTTACTGTGTTTGTGTCCATCAAAAGCACATTTTAGAGAAATTTTCCCTATAAAAAAGAAGTTATTACCGTAGGAAGTATGGGAAGACTTAAGCCCGAAACCATGATAATTTTTTGTTTTTTACACCCCTATATGACAAAAACACCATTTGTTCAAAAGCACATATTTCTTGTAAAAAGTCTGATCTTGACGATATTTGGTACGGATATGTAAAGTAGCATTTATTTAAACGAGTTTGAAAAACCAGACAGTTTGTACCAACTGATAGAGGGTTTTTTGCACAAAAATATTTTGTTATGTATATTTTACATATATTTTTTAAGTCAAATTTTAATTAGCGACATTGCATTCATTTGAACTAACTGCATATCTGGGAGTTTATTATTTGTGATCACTTCCTTTGACAAACTAACCCACATTCCTCTGATCTTATTATGTATAATATACATACTGATTACGTGAAATATTTCTCTTCTATTTATGATGGTTGTTAAATATCGTAATTATTGTATTTTCTTACTGACAAACCCATTTTTCAAAATGTTCTCTAAATTATTTATTGAAAATAAATTGATAAAATATGATGGACTGGACTTTATATTTTATTTAGCCTTCGACTCAAATAGATTTTTTTAAATTTAACCATACAACGATTTATACTTATTTTAAAGCACTTGTAAATTTAATGGGAAAAGGTCCTAGACAGGGAACGATATTATTACCCTACAACACGATATATTGGCTGGAAAAGATCGATGGTGGTCTTTTGATATCTGGTTACACTATATGCATCTGTTTAAGTCATTTATGTCACAACCCCGTGTGGAATTGGTACTCCCAATTTGCCATGGGTAATAATACTTCGCTTACACTATCAATAAGATATTTTGATGTACCTCAATGTGCTGAGAAAATATTTGCTATTTGTAAATAAAGATACATGTTGAGTGACTTATCTTTGTTATTTTATTCCAGTCAATGTTTGAATTTGAATAATGGGACTTATACACTCCTGTTATGTTTCGATAAATGTTATTATTTTGCTAAGTTAATGAAGCGTTAACCGCACTTATCAGTTTATTAAAAATGTGTCACCAACTAATTGTCTCAGTTCATAAAAAAATAATTCAAAACTGTAAAACTTATTGTCTTTAATTAATTTGTAATATATTACTTTCCTGTTTTACCTGTTATTAGGAATCGATGGAATCGCAATCGAGAATCGGAATAGAAAAAAGTGGAATCGACTCATCTCAACTTTTCATCAAAATAAGTTTACAACATATTAAAAAACTTAGCAAATTGTTATTTCCCTCAGTTCTACGACGTAATTCCCGGTTCATTCAGGGTCCCCTGGTCCTACCAACTCCTAGCTTATTTGATTTCCTAGATGACTGGCCACTCTATAACTGGTTTCATGTGGCATAGGTACATATCTATGCATTGGAAACTCCCTGAAAATGTAGGTTTACTGCAACGGGGACTGCAACGGGGTTTATAATACTGGCAGACTATATGAATAGGACAACTTTAGGGATGAGTTGATTCAAATTTTTTTCAATTCCGATTCCGGTTCCGATTTAAAAAAAAAATTCACAATTCCGATTCCATCGATTCATAAATAATAGGTAAAATAGCAAAGTAATGTTTTAAAAATGAAAAAAGACAATAAATTAGTCAGTAATTGGGTTTTACTTAATAAATTGAGACAATCAGTTGGTTGGTGATTATTTTTCATTAATAAAATAAACTTACAAAAAAAACTAAGTTGAATTGCATGTTTATTTTTCATATAATTTTATGCTTTAAGTAACATGAATATCCCATGATATTTTTTGAAATTGGTTTTATTGTGTTATGAAACAATCACTTTGGATGTTAACTATTCTTGACCGATAAAAATACATTTGTAATGTAAATGTTAAGTTTAGGGTTGTATAAAAGTTAGAAAGCAATTTTTTTTAAGTAATTAATTTGTAATGATTATAGATCAACGTTTTTAATTATACTGTAATGTTATATAGCAGCTTTTTGTAGTTAATTATCAAACTAATTTTAATGCAATTTTTACATAATTTAATGTTAATTTCACTAGTATACTTTAATAATGTAGAAAAAGAAAATGTGTTAATATTTAATATAAATTCATAATTCATGTAGAAAAACGTAAGATAATGACTCAAAGAAATAATGTTGGTCAGCCGACTGATTTACTGCTTTCAACTGGACCCAACTACTCCTCCCCTCCCGTCACGTCTTCCTTCCTTATCTTCAAGGTCAGATTTTTGTCCCCAACCCAAACACTCTCTGTGCCCTTCTCTTACTTCACAGGTATCCATAAATAACTCACCTGACATAGTCTCCTTTCATATGAGCTAAAAAATAGATTTTGGCCTTATTTTTTTATTCCAGTCATTTATTTTGTTAACCCCAGCAGTGGCCATCCAGCGTAATACGCTGGTTTCCCGTGATGCCTTAAGTGGCCACCAGCGTAATACGCTGGTACGGGTCGAAATTTTTTTAACGGTAAAAAAAACACTAATAGTCAACTCAGAAGTGAACAATATTTATACCATTCGAAAGATCACATTCTGAACTTTCATTTTATTACATAAATGAACCGTTTACAAGTTGTATAACAATGTCACGACGATTATAATTACAATGAAATTTTGCCGCTACGCCATTCCTGCAGTCGACGCTCGGAAAATGTAAAAACACGACTTCTTTGGAATTACTCTGCTCGGGTAATTTTTGCTTTAGGATGTTGCGGGTGGTACCACTGCATAGCCAAAGAGTTTAGTTTCACTGTGGTATTGATTTTTGGAACGAAATATTGACTGGACAAAAGTTACGATTTTATAAACACAGCTGTTTTCTGAATTTATAACAAATGGCCAACCAGCGTAATAAGCTGGTATGGAAAATACGAATTATATCCAGTGTAAGTTATAATTACTAGTCATATAATATGTCATTTTGAAGAGGAAGAAATATAGCTTTTGAGATTGGCAGCCTTGCCCTAGGGTTATTTCCGGCTGCTCTCTCGAAGACGAAGGAAGTGCGTCACTCCTCTCATACCTAGTGCGTCGTTGTAGCCATTGCGTGTTGTCGTCGGTGAGTTTGCGCTCTCGTGTTATCCGCAAATTATTACTAAATCCTTTATTATTTCGGAGTGTTAGTGTTAGTGAAGAGTGTGTGTGTGTGTGTGTGTGTGTGTGTGTGTGTGAGTAACAGTAATCTTTATGCAGTACACAGTAATCTTTAGGTAGGATGTATTTCATTATTGAGTAATATAATATAAAATAATAATTTTGTAATTTTTCCTACATGGTGACCGGACCAACAATCGTACGTTATCTCTTATATAATATGCCACTACCCTGTGTATATGTATATTTATATATTTTATTGTTTCTAAATACCTGCAGGAATAGTATATAGATATAATATGGCATTATTTACATGTATTAGAAATTACCGCGATTTACATCATTTCATAAGTTCACCGATTATTTTTATTATTACATAACACATATAAAAACATATAATTTATTATAAATGTTATGTATATTTTTGTAGGTAATTGAACATTCTACAACATTTTTATATATTTTTGGGGGGGAAAAATTTCTAAAAAAAGTTATATACTAAATACTGTAAAAATATTTTTTTCCCGAACACCAAAAAATTTCAGAAAGTCTTCTACTCATAAGTGATAACAAGTTTTACCATCAACTTTATGACTTTTTTACATTTCTTACTTCATTAGCTTTACAAATATATACATATTATTATTAGCATATACATATTTATATTACCTTTTTACAGTACTAACACTGTAAAATTTTCAAATTTTGCGGTTTTCCGTATATACTTACATAATACTTACAAATAAAATTCATTCCCCAACATATTATACATTTCTATGTAGGGAATTGAATTTCCTACTAAAGGCGGTCCCACACTACTCGCGAACACGCCTGAACATTCGGCCGAACATTCTCCAGAACATTCGGCCGAACATTCTACCGAACGTTCACTGAACGTTGGCCCTGATAAAGCTCCCACACTTCTCGCGAACACCCACCGAACATTCGGGGGAATGTTCATGCGAACATTCCCTCGAACATAAATAAATTCCAATCAGCTGTTGACACATTGTCCGTCGTGTCTAACGAGCATTGTCGTGAAAAAATGGACGACTCTACAGATAATGTCACTGTTGTTGCATCTACAGTCGTATTTTTTCTGCAATAGCAGATACACGCCTGTTTGATTTTGTTTATCAGCTGATTATAAACAATTGTTGGAAATCAACTGTAATAACTGCTAGTTTGGGCGTTGACGCGGCGATCGTCCATTGTTGACCACTCTGCCTTCAGTGTGTGCAAGGAAACGCGTTGTATTTGACTTGCTTATAATTAATTCATGATAATCATATTAATAACAATGTTTTCATTTGTCGGCAATTAATTAACATCGAGTAAATATGTCTTCTCCTTATGTAATAAATTATAAAAGGTGTAGAATTTAGTCGTGTAGAAGAAACCAACAAAAATATGAGAAGCCTATTTTTTACGAAGTAAAAAATCAAATATAACTATATCAAGTATACTAGCTGACACCAGTATTTCGCACAGCTGATTAAAATCCTACTTACTGTAAACATCTGTTTCAGTACTCACATGATTCATTCAACCTATTGTCTTAATATATTAAGTTTATTAACAGTCAAGCTTTTACAAGTTCTTACAATAAGGAATATACTGAACAATAATATTAGTAAAGAGATAACTCAGAAAACTATTCTTTTCGGGGAAAATTTCAACGTGGGAATGACAGACTGGTCGTGCACCTGTACCACGCCGCCGATGCGATTGATGTAATTCTTGGGAGCTTCTCATGTCTTGTTAAATAATTGAAGTAAATTAAATCGGTTCCACTGCCAGTTACTCAACTTAGATGACACACTTATATTAATTTGCAAAAACAGATATGTTTGGGTGATTTGACCACAAACAAATGTTTTTTCTCCTTGAGTAGTTGTCCCCTCTTCACCATTGTGACCGGCACTGATTATGGAGTGTGGAAGAAAATCAACTACTATTAAATAAAGGATACGTAGGGACAATAATTAAGGGTTCCGTATTTGTATCTTCTATAAATAATGAATTAAAATGCCCATTATTGAGGTTGGCGTCAATCTGCTGCCGCGAAAACGCAAGTGATTGTATGAACTGAATGATTTGAAACAACACATTGCCTCAACGCACTGATAAAATAGTGCAGCTGAGTTGAAGAAGTGACTCAAGCCCTGAATCCTGCAGAATCCGTCGACAGTATACTAATAAATGAAAACCCCCTGTGCCTTAAAACTAAACTTCAATTTACACAAATAACAGTAAAATAACTTATTTATAGCTATAATTATAACTGACATACGCATTGTAGGCTTATGTCAGTACAACTAGAGATTGACATTTAATTATTGATTATTCATTACCAATGACCACTTAAGTGGTATTCAATACTTACTTGAAAGCACAACAAATAAATACGGTACGCATACAAATAAATACGCAGTTTTATAGTATTGTCTCAGTAGAACAAGATTGTTGACTATCAATGATGCAGTGATGCAATAATGCATGTTCGCGAACAGTGTGGGAGCCTCCCGAACATTCGTCGGAATGTTCGGCTGAACATTCGCCCGAATGTTCACTGAACATTCGGTCCCGTATTCAAAGTTCGCGCAGCTCCCACACTTCTCGCGAATACTCCGAACGTTCGGAGTTCGGCCGAATGTTCGGGCGTGTTCGCGAGTAGTGTGGGACCGCCTTTAATGTATATATAGTATTTGGAGGAATAAATTTCTAAAAAAGTTATATACTAAATACTGTAGAATTTTTTTTCCGAATACCCTAAAATTTCCAAA
This sequence comes from Allygus modestus, assembly GCA_963675035.1. NCBI lineage: Eukaryota > Metazoa > Arthropoda > Insecta > Hemiptera > Cicadellidae > Allygus > Allygus modestus. The sequence goes on along the minus strand of OY776111.1, from coordinate 376,342,930 downwards.
ATTCATCTAACCATAAGTGATAACAATTTTTTACCATCAACTTTATGACTTTTTTACATTTCTTATTTCATTATCTTTACAAATATATACACATTATTATTAGCATATACATATTTACATTACCTTTTTACAGTACTAACTAACACTGTACAATTTTCACATTTTGCGGTTTTCCGTATATACTTACATAATACTTACAAATAAAATTTTTTCCCCAACATATTATACATTTCTATGTAGGGAATTGAATTGTCTACAAAATGTATATAATGAATTTTCCATCAAAAATCGGACGAAAAAGTTTTACCGGGGCTGCTTTTGAAATTTCAAAAAGAAATTTCAATTTTTTTAAATTTTTTTATTTTGCTGAGAAAATTACCTCTTAGATCTTTTTATTTTACTATTTTCAGATTCCCCTGTTCTTTTTGAACAAAATGAATATGAGGTTGGCTATGTTTAGTTCTCATTTCAAATTTATACGAATTTTCAAAAAAAGGTCTGCAAAATCGCCAAAATTGGTTGGCTATTCCACACTTCTAACATTGGCCACTGCTAGGGTTAAACATTAGTTAGAGGCGTAAATCTGAGTAAACGGTGGGAGTAGCTATGCAATTTTCAACTACTCGACTCAAATTTTCTATGGTTAGCGGCGAAAATCTGGGTAAACGGCGGGTATATCGACAGTCTCCAACCGACTTTGGGCCATCGATTCTTGATACCGATTCTAAGCCTGAGAATCAGTGGAATTGAGAATCGACAATTGGAATCGACTCATCCTTAGAAAATTTCAAGTTCCATGTGGACTAAAACTACAAACACCATCCAAGAATTTACCTGTGATCCAGGAGACGTGTGAGGAGTAGGTGCGGCTGAGCCAGTTGGGCGACACGCAGTTGTGCAGACCCAGCGCGTACAGCCCGAGCTGGAAGGCGCACATGTGCAGAGCACGATGGGGCCCGTGGTGGTTCTGCGAGGTGGAGGCCTGCGTGAACAGTGACGTGGAGCTGTTACCTCCCGCCTTCATCAGCACCGTCTTGGCCAGCTCGAACGTGAAGTGCGCCCCCGCCTCCGACGGCTGGTTGGGGATCGACGGGTACGCGCGCTTCCCTTTGAATCTGACCACAGATAACACTGACTTAGGCAATTTTAGAAACAGAAAAAGTTAACTCAGTACTAAAATTAAAATTATTTAATTAAGAAAAACACAGGTAAATTTATACAAGACAAAATTTCAGATACAACATAAAATTTGAAGATACAAAACAATTAACAATAACATTTTATGGTAGTATTTTGTAGAAAAAGCACTGGGCTTCTGAAGTTTGAAAAATGCTACACAGCTAGCTGAAATGTTACTGATTTTTGTGTGCTTTTAGTATTCTATTCAACTCATCATTCTTTCACAAGGTGTGTTAGCTGTGTCCTATCTATTTTCCTCTTCTGAATTTTATAATAGTCAAAATGTTATAGGATATTTTAAAATCCATGTACAACATGACAAACACAGCCATTAAAGATAGCTACCGTTAAATTTATAAATTCGGCCTGAACTTTATTAATTGTTAGAATAATGACCAGTGAACAAATAGTACCAGCTGGAACACCAATCAGACCGAAATAAAAATGGTACACAATTGTTCGATTTGAAATGACAACCACACCGCATAATATAAGCCGTAATTTACAATACATTTATTTCAACCCCATATTTATGTCAGAATAATTAACGAACATAGTAAATGATAATATGCCACAATACAAGACAAATACAATGTGTTCTTCTAAACACAACCCAATTTACAAGTAACAACATTCATTGTGTAAGATCGACTCAAGTTCATAAGTTGGTGACGGTGCTTCCTTTACTTCATACTCTTATCATGAATACACAATGAATTATGAATTTATACTGTTACATGTTTTTTATCTGCTGTTATTTTTGAGTTATTTCATAAAAATTACAAATACGGCTTTGCCAATTTTCTGAAAAGGGTGCACTGTGGCATAAGGTGGTCTGTTTACATTATGAAGCTATAGGAATTAGTATCAGCAAGAGGCAAATGCAATAAAACATATTTTAGTTATGTCAATATTTGTAGCTAATAATTCAAAATCCTGGATTGGTTTGAAAGAAACACTCTGTACTAATGATCTAGATCAAAAGTCCTAAATTGATAGTGTCACTAATTGACAAAGCTTGTAGATTTCAGCTGACCTGGAAGTGGTCTCCTTGGGCCGTTGGGCGGACGGTGTGATAGGAGTGGACATGGTGAGAGGAGGGGTGACGTGGGATGTCCCGGGGCTGCTCAAAGACAGGTTAGCCAACCCCTGCTCAAATTCTGCACTTGTGCAACTCTGGGGTCGGCTAGTTGCTCCATCTGAAATATGTATATAGAATCAAATTTGTTTAAATCAAGGATATTACATTTACAGTACTTCAGAGTTTTATTTAGCAGTTTTTGTAGGAGTCTCCTCACTAGGTACTAAAGTAATGCTATTTATTCCAATTGAAGGATCAGAAATCAGGAAAATTTCTCAATAAACTTACCAGGCATAATTTTACTTATTTTAGCGAATTTCCCTATACCATATGTCTCATGGTAAGACTTACACCCGAGACCATGATAACTTTTCATTTTGTGGTCCCCAGATGCCAAAAACACCATTCGTTCAAATTTTTAAATATGTATGTATATATATATGTGTGTGTTTGTATGTATGTGTCCTTAAGCACAATAACTCTCGTAAAAAAGGTCCGATCTTAATGAAATTTGGTACAAATGTGTAAAGTATCATTTATTTGATCGAGTTTGATAACCAGACGAGTCGCACCATCTGAAGGGGAGTTTTTTTGGGGGGTTCTGTACCCCAAAAATGGGTTTTTTGGAGTTTCCACAGGTAATTTTTATTTAAATAAAATTTTATTTTTCACCATTGAATTCAGCATGAAAAACAAACAATTTGGTATTTTGATTATTGCTCTACGTCAATTGGTTACTGAGATATTGAAAGTGCTAAACACTATGTTGTCTAATGTTATTCTTATGGAGAAAAAGACAAATTTTATATCTCACTTATTTATGAACATAAACTGATGAAATTTGGTATATGGCTTCATCTGGTTGTGGTTTATTTTTGTTCGCACAAAAAAAACAATTTTCCCCCTATGGTTCCTGTAGTAGCAAACCTAGGTACTTGGTCCCCATGTTATTCTTATGGAAAATAATTACAATGTTATATATCGCTTTGTATATGGATGAAACTTGGTATGTGAATTCATTTAGATGAGTTCTATTGATATTTGCATAAAAACCCATTTTTGTGTTCCTTGTTGCATCAAACCTGCGTACTCATCCCCAAGGTTATTCTTATGGAGAATAATTAATATTTTAAATATCGCTTGTTTGTGAATATATTTCTTATAAATCCTGTTGTGGCTTTTTGTATTATGTTATATATTCATTGGAAATTCGCTGAGTATGCAGGTTTGCTGCGATGGGGGTATTTCAGATTCATCCACTCTTATTCCTGTCCCGTCCTGACCATGAATTCCAATACCATCCATCTCTACCAGAAACTTAACGCATTTACTGCGTTAATCGTGTAATCAGGATAATTGAATTTGTTTCCTTGCTAGGCAACCGCCGGAAATCCGGTGTGTCGCACTGAACGTGTTATTCGTGGATTCTCACTTCTGATAGGATGTATACCTCCCTCAGTGTTCATTCCAAAAGGCATCTGAGATGTTTTAGTTGTGTCGCTGACAGATCGTTACTGCGGCAGTACTGGCAAGTCATGTTGAAGCTTAGATAGGACTTTATTGCTAGACTTTCAGCTATTGTTATCATAATTACCAAGGATGTATCATTGGAAAATTTCAGATCGGTACGGTTCGGTAAGGTAAAGATTTTGTACCTCGGTTCTCGGTACAAATTCGGTACGGTACAATGTACCGGCACATATACTAATTTGTACTAAATATTAATTTGTATCTATCATAACAAATTGAGTAATACTTAAGGCCATATAAAATTTGTATTATTTATTTGATAAAATGAAAATAACTATTCTACGGATGAAACTATTTGTTTAAACCTGCAACTTTAGAGTTTGAATTTTTATGATTTATTAGCCTAATACAAGTTCTAGAAATATTCATGATAATGAATTCAAAAACTACTTGAGAATTAATCAATTGTGTAAGTTGCATAACTGATTAATTACATTTTATATATTTTTTTTTGCTTTAAATATCAAAAACAACTACTGATTTAAAACATACAAGAATAGACAAACTAAAATGTTATACATACCATTCTTTGGTGTATTGGGAGATTATTATATCAGTAATACAGAGTAAAATAAGAAAACTTAAAAAAAAAACTAGGTACATATGATGTGAAGCTAAAGAAAATTATAAATTATAGCCTTAAATACTGAAGAATAAAATAAGTTTTTAATCCTAAAATTAATTAAGCTACTAAATTCAAAATTGTAACCCATTACATATATTACAGTACATTAATTTAAACATAAGTACCTGTAACACTGGAAGATAAAGAAAGAAAGCAATTAAAGTACAGCAATATCATATGGCTAAATCATCTTAAAAATACTTATAACTTTCCAAAACCACACAAGATAATCTAACATATACAGATATATGTATGTAACAATTTCACAACACAATAAAACAATTACACATTTATACTACAATTTTAAATGTATTAAGTTAGGGGTTATTTTTTAATTAGTTGTGAACCATTTTTTAAAAGTTGTTTTATGTAATTTAAAATTAATTTCACTAGTGTATTTCAATAACAATAATAATTATAGATGAATAAAATAGCAGTTTAATTTGAATTCATAATTGAGATAGAACGCGATTAAAAGATAGTATTCCTTTTCTCAAGGAATGATGTTGGACAAACAACCGATTCATTTTGCTAATGACCGGACCCCTCTCCCCTCACGCATCAGGCTTTCCTAGTCTGAACCATCTTCAAGGTTAAACTTTTTGCCCGACCCGACCCGACCCAGCCCCTGCCCTCCCCTCGCCCTCCGTTCTTTTCTCCATTCTCATATAGCTATAAACAACACCTGTCAACGTCTATTTTCATTTGAGATGAGAGTAGTTTAGAGGCTTATTTTTCCTTAGAGGAAATGACTAGCTATCAACAGAAGTCTCATTTCAACCATTATTTTGTTAAACATTGTTCAGCTTATCTCTGCTTATTGTTTGACGCAGTCAACTGTACTGTACCAAATCTGTACCGGGGATATGTTCTATACCGAACCGATGATAGTGATTAGTTTTGTACCGTACCGGTACCATTTTTTCGGTGCACCGTAGACCCCTAGTTTTAACCGCCCTTTTAGTTATCCGGCCCAGGGTCGAGACCCATGGAGGTGGTTAAGAGGGCGTCTACTGTAACTAAAGAATGTCCACAAATTCCAATTGAAACCAGTTTAAAGCCATAAGTCATTACTCACTCATGTTGGATGTGTCCATCATCACATCCTGCGGGTACGGGTGTGTGTGTGGATGCGGGTGCGGGTGCTGATGATGCTGGTGCGCATGTGGGTGCTGCTGCGGCGGCGGCAACAGGTCCAGCTCCTTCCTGGGCATCAGTCCGCCGCGGTTGGACGGCAGGAACTGGCTGCGCACCGGCGGGTTGCTGCTGTAGTAGCTGTACGGCACCGGCGACTTGATCAGCTGGTGCACCTCCCGGTCCAGCAGCTTGTCCATGATGCGGGCCAGCTTGTGGGGGTCGTCCTTGTACAGCACTAGCAGTGTGATGGCAAGGTCTCCTCTGTAACACAAGGTATTGTGTCTAATCAGACAAAACCACCAATATTGATCTAAATGTAGCGGCCTCGTGGCTGGTCGTATGAACAGACTTGTTCTTCCTAGATCTCAAGCTAGCACAAAAAAAGATAACATGGAGTTTGAACTTTATATAATTCCAATATAGCGTTTTTATTGTCATTAAAACACTATATATTTTAATATAATATTTGTAACATGTAAAAAGGAAATAATTTATATAATATAAAAGAAGTTTTGTGACTAATTGCTGACAATTGCAAATAAGAATTGCTGGCGCTACTTGGTTTTGCAAATCTGGGAAAACCTGCGATTTTCTTGTCCGGGGATGTCGGAAAGAAGTTGGAGACAATGGTTTGAAATGTTTGCTTGGCCTGACGGGACAGGAGCCGAGTCACGTGACGGCCGGCGTTCTTGGCTTCGAGATCTTTCGGTCCAAAGCTTATATATTCACGCTCGCTGGGCGACTGCGGCATTTTACGTACATTTCTGGTGTCGGAAGTTTGTCGCTAGTCTACCCAACGAGAAGTGAATTTCTTCAGATTGGAAGATATAAAAAGCTATTTTTAAATTTAGAGTCTTAATTCAAATCATTGCTCCATTTCTCATTTTGTTGTTTTTCAAAAAGGGGATCAGTCTGTAAAACAATTATTTCTTTTTCAGGGTTTGAAGCGTTTCTATAATTGGGTTGAAGATAAACTAAGACCAGACTGATAAAGTACAGAAAGAAGATTTATATTATTAAAGTTCAGTAAAATTGAAAATCAAACAGTTTACTTTTATTTTGAAATATTGAAGTGATAGCAAAACCAAGTTTTAATTTTATTTTTGAATTTTAAATTATTTTATTTTACAAAAAAACTTTTCATTTGTTTGTTGAAATAAATACTAGAAGATTTTATTTTATTAATTTTTATTTTGAAAGACCACTTCTTAACCTCAAGAAATATTATAGCCTGCTAGTCAGCGCTATACCAAGCAAACGATACTGCTATTAACAACAGGTCTTTTCATCTGACCAACCACAAGACCGCTGCATCTACATCAATTTGATATAGAGCCTTCAATATTCCTCTAAGAACTGAAGAGAAAAAACATCTATAAAGATGATTGTTCGATGTATCAGATTGCCCCTGACAATCCTAAGATGAAAATCGAGTGAAAATACAAAGGAAGATTAGGAATCAACACAAATTTCATAGTATAACAACATTAGACAGAAGAGAAGAAACAAGTTTGGAACATTCAATTTCACAGAAAATGGGACTCAATAGGTCGCCAACAGATTCAAGAAATATGAAGTTACTGTGGCCTTCAAAACGCAAAACACCATGCATAGAATACTGAATTCAAATATAGCCTAGTAAATTGTAACAAACCTCACATGCCCAGTGTTTATAAAATTAATTGCGATGACTGTAATAACTTTTATATTGGTTAATCCAATAATTTTGTTACAAATTTAAGAACTATGTGTCAGCTTGGAAGAACAAGAAACGTAAAATATTAAATGTTGCAAAACACATTTTAGAAAATGGGTACACTGTAGGGAATAAAGGAAACCTCAGCATCCTCAAGAACTGTAAGAAAGATATTGAAATAAATATGTGGAAAGAACTGTTTATTTTCAAGAAAAATTGTAAAAATAGATACTGGTAAATGAACATGTTAAACGTTGACTCTGGTAAAACGAACTTTGTAATTAAGAGTCTAAGACTAATGGATTCCACAGTAAATAGTTGACAGATAAGAAGTTGAAATCACGATGAGCAATGCGTTCAACACATCATCATCATCATGTTCACAACTGCTCATGTATGTGCATACCTCTGGCGTCGGGTACCCTCACACAGCAGAGGGTGGTCAGCCTCGGACACGTTGGCCTTGAGACCCAGCGCGGCCACCGCAGCCTCGAACCCCAGCATCTCATCCCCAGGCATCCGCAGGTTGGGGTTGATCAGCTGACATCGGCACTCTCGGTTGACTGTTGCGACACAGATAAGAGGATATCAGTATCAGGACTCAAATGTGGCAATAATATTGTAGATCTAAATCTTACACCTGGCAATTGTTGTTATTCATTTAGCACTGTGACTAATGAACCTATTGGTTTGTTTCTAGGGCCACAAAAGAGTAAACAACATGAAAGAATTCAGGTTGAGATCAGTAAAAGAAACAAAAACTGGAAATAAACAATAACTTTAACAATGTTTGAGTGGATTAAGAAGCCAGGAAAATCATACACCCACAAAAAATCCTGTAGGGAGACTTCTGTCCGTTTTGAGATATTTTAGGCTGGCTACTGGAAAGGAGGGGATACTTTCACATACAGTAGAAATTCAATTATCCGAACCCCAATTATCCAAATATCCAATTATCCGAATCGATTTTGAGTGAAATAATAGAAATATAAAAATCAAGAAAATAACAGCGGGAGCGCGTGTAGCGATAATGCGCCGTGAGCGCTAAAATAAAAGCCCGCGCTGTTACCTTCCGGACGATATTTTCGCAGGGAACAATGAGTCATACCCCCTTCCTGCCCTGCTCATCATCAGTCGCTACTGTTCTTTCACCGAGATTATCGTTCAAAATGAGTACAAAACGTAAACGTGTTGTCCTTTCGCTAAGTGATAAAACTCACTTTGCTCGAGATGTTCAAGTGAAATAACCAACATTGAACAGTGAAATACATACAGTATGTATTGAAAAGAGCAACTGTATATACTGTATTCAATTTAACTCCTGTAATTTAATTTTTATGTTGTATATTCTTGATACAGTTCGCTCACTTTCTGTTCACTACATTTATAATAACTTTGTCGATAAAATTCTGATTTTTTATGTATGGTGATGTTTTTTGCTTGATTCCCGAGGTATACCTGATTATCCGAATTTCTGCATATCCGAATTGGCCCGATCCCCAATTAATTCGGATAATTGGAGTTCTACTGTACCTCCGCAGGTGGAAGTCATTTAGATAACACCCCCTTGCTAGATTAAACCCTTGGTATCGAGTAAGAGGAAGGACAATGAGGACAGATAAGATGGACAGGTCGGATGGGCTGTAACTGGATGTGCAAGAAATGCACCACAGCCAGTAAACCGAAGGCCCTTGCCTACCCTTAAACCATCATGGCTACCCCTGCCCATCCTGCCGTCAAGCCCATCTTACCCTGGTGGAGAACCAAAGTTGTTCACTACAAGACAGCTATAAAACTGCCTTCATTGTGACCACATTTTGCTGCACCTAGTTTTAGTTAGGCTACCTAAAATGGCAAGAACCAGCATGGATTCCTTTGGTAATCTTTTAATAATGAAATACAAACTAGATAGAACCTTCCATACAGGATTGTGGCAGTAAAGTGTGTTCTGAGCAATATTGTATATATATTTTATATTTGTTTGAGACAGTGAAAGGATGAAAAAACTTATAAAACTGTCAAACTTCAACAAAAAAAAACTTCAACACAAAATACTCTATTATATAAACCCAACCGATGTCCAGTTTCTTAAATTATTTTATGAGGAGTCTACAGGAGTTTAATTCAATGTCAATGTTGAAAACAGTTTAACCCATTGGCCTAAAACTTTAGAGAACTCAGGCTTCATGTGGTTCCATTAATAACTTGTCATTTTGTAAACCTATGAATTGGAATAAAAAAGTGAGATTTAAAATGGATTAATTGTGTATTTTAATTAAAATATTGTTTCCTTTCAGTTTAAGAGTCAAATTGGCAGACAGACAGTAAACATAAGTAAAAATTAGCAAAATCAGTGTTCACCATGTGCAAATCACAAAGAATTAACCAATCCCGTCAACTTCCAAGCAAGCCTGCCACTGGCCACTGTTTATTTTACTTGTGACCTCCTACCAACGTTGCCATGGATTGGTTAACTCATTGGTTGCACGACTGGTCAGTTTTAGTCATGTGTGTCGACCCGCAAACTTCGTATCAACACCTGGCCAAGGTGTTTCAACAATTTAGACCACCACAACTAATTGTCCAACGGCGTTATATAGGTGAATAGGCAGTCCGCACCCCTAGCAGAGAGAACCCTTAGCTGCCCGCAGTCATTAGTTACAAATTTTGCTGCTAGAGTGCAACGCAACACCAATCGGAGCCCGTTATAGTGAATAGAATAAAATTACTAGGCCAATGGGCTAGTGGCTGTATCAAGTCTTGAAACTGTTAAGAGACCTTAGGCTTCTTATCTTTGAAACCCGCCAATACAAATACACTCCGGCAGACCTGATGTGTTGATGAGGGCGTCTAGTATGTAGCCGGCGAGGTTGATGGGCAGCAGAGCCTCGCCGCGGGACTTGAGTGACCCCTCCCTCAGTTGGTGGGCCCGCTCCCGGATCATCACCAGCTCCTGCTCTCCCAGCGGGATACGCTTCAGCAGGGTCACTAGCTCCGACTCCTGGTTGGCTAGCTTCACCTACACAACACCACACAAGTGTAAGTTACATGAAAAATTAGTAGGGGAAACAAGGCTCAAGCACAAATTATTATGATTATATGACACTTTACAGCTTTTAGCTGTAGCATGCTCTCTTCACACATTGATAATTTTGGTAGAACCATATTTTTTAATTTTTGGAATTTTTTAGACATATTGTCAGTTTTTTTCATGTATAGTCATTGTAGGGAGTCATTTTTGTGGAGAGTACTCAAAAATAGACCAAAACTCAACCTCGATTCGAAGATTTAAAAAATACCTGACGACTCAAAGATTAAAAAATATACTTGATTATCGAGTGAGCAATTTCTGCCGATCATTAACACGGGATGTAATAAAAGACGTCTTACAACACTTAAGATATATTTACACTTATACTGATTCACTTACAGACGGTAAACATATATAAAAGATGGTACTAGGCTATCGATTTCGACCAGTCATACCAGTCATCATCAGGCCAATGAGAGAACTGACAGAATCAAAATGGCGTCTTTGCTTATATCCTATTGGCTACCGGAAGTTCTGGATACAGGTTCCTAAATGTGCCACCAGAGTCGAAGTTAACTTGTTCGTTCGTTAATCAATTTATCTCTATTTTTACATTTTTCTTTAAATATAAACAATTCTTCCCATGCATTCATTTCATTTCCTTTTTTACAATTCTTGAGGATGCTGAGGTTTTCTTCTATTTTCCCTATGGTGTGGCCATTTTCTAAAAGATGTTTCGCTACGTTTGATCTTTCTGGTTTCCTGTTCTTCCAAGCTGATACATGGTTCTTAAATCTTTTAATACAATTAACAGTTTGGCCAATATAAAAGTGATCACAGTTGTTACAATTAGCCGGGCATGTCGAATTTTTACAATCTTCTATGAACAAAATTCTAAATCCCAAGATAGAAGATTGTAACAAATTCGACATGCCCGGCGTTTACAAAATTAATTGTAACAACTGTGATCACTTTTATATTGGCCAAACTGTTAATTGTATTAAAAGATTTAAGAACTATGTATCAGCTTGGAAGAACAGGAAACCAGAAAGATCAAACGTAGCGAAACATCTTTTAGAAAATGGCCACACCATATGGAAAATAGAAGAAAAGCTCAGCATCCTCAAGAATTGTAAAAAAGGAAATGAAATGAATGCATGGGAATTGTTTATATTTAAAGAAAAATGTAAAAATAGAGATAAATTGATTAACGAACAAGTTAACTTTGACTCTGGTGGCACATTTAGGAACCTGTATCCAGAACTTCCGGTAGCCAATAGGATATAAGCAAGGACGCCATTTTGATTCTGTCAGTTCTCTCATTGGCCTGATGATGACTGGTATGACTGGTCGAAATCGATAGCCTAGTACCATCTTTTATATATGTTTACCGTCTGTAAGTGAATCAGTATAAGTGTAAATATATCTTAAGTGTTGTAAGACGTCTTTTATTACATCCCGTAAGTAATAACAACACGTAACATGCTAATAAAAAAGTTGATCATTAACACCGACAAAACTTCCATGGATTCACTAACAAGATCACTAACAATTGCAAATAGCGAATCATGTGGTATTTGCCGAAAATATGACTGAGGCCATGAAAAATCATAGAGGTGTGCGAATAGTGAATTTTTAGTTCGGATCGGTTTCGGTTCGGGTCGGATACGGATTGGATAGTAAAGGTTTCGGATCGGATAATTTTCGGATTCGGATATTTACTTTGCCAGTACCGCACGTTACATCGATCTCTAAGAATTACCATATTTTCAAGTCGGAACTTTACATTTTTATTTCCCTTGCAAGATATGAGTATAAGATATTTCAGCTAGGTAATTTTATTCAATAGGTACACAAAAAGTGATTATTATTTTTACAACTGTATCTTTCCGAGTACCCAATGGCTGAAGACTACAATGACCTCACCAGAAAACAGCATGTCTAATTGGAGGAGGAATATACCAACCTGTGTACATACACAAGAATACTATCTTCTCTGCAGTGGAAAATACAAGAAATATGTTTACTGAATGAGCATGAACCTTTGTAATTTGGCAACATTACATTTTTTTCAAATTTCATAATAAAAAACATTACACACCTGATTTGTACACCACTTGCCAATGTATTTAACAAATACCTCTTTCATGGTTTTTATCCTGAGCAACTTAAAATTTCAAAAATAATCCCAGTTTCAAAAAAGGTGACAAGGCCTTGTGTCAAAATTACCGTCCAATCTCTATAGTCCCTATCTATTCCAAAATATTTGAAGCACTCATATTAAAGCAACTTAATAATTTTTTTGACTCTAATAATCTACTACCTGATTCCCAATATGGATTCAGAGCTGGTAGATCAACTACAATGGCCATCTCACATATTTCTGACTCGATAATTAATCAAATCAAATCAAAATAATCTTTATTCATAAAAACAGTACAGTAGTGTACATATGAATAGTGTCTACATCATTATCAATTTTCTATGTTATTCATTAAATTATTATTTTATATTACCATCTTCTTATAAATTAAGAATTCATCAATAGAATAAAAAGTGTTTGAGATGATATTTTTTTTAACTTATTCTTAAATTTACTTGTATTTTTTTTCTTTTTTCAATTCTCCAGGAAACTTTTTGTAGAACTTCGCACCTGCATAGGACGGTTTTTTTGGTATAGAATTGTAACCTATGATGAGTGGGTATGATTTCTGATTTCTTTCTCGTATTGTATGAATGTACTATTGAATTACCCATTGGCGTGTTGTACATATTTAAATTTTTGTATACCATAACAGTGTCAAAAATATACTGACCATAAACTGTTAATATTTCGAGATTTTTGAAATGTTCCCTTCAAGATACATTGTGGTGAAGGTTCTTAATAATTCGAATTGCTTTCTTTTGCTGTTTAAGAATGTTATCAGGTTATCTTTCCTAGTGGATCCGTTAAGGCTTTTGAAAACAAGGAATCAGTTTCCATGCTCCTTTTTGACTTAACTAAAGCTTTTGACTGTATACCTTTCGATATTTTATTGAAAAAAACTCAAGTTTTATGGTCTGAATAACAGTTCAATAGAAATCCTTCAATCATATCTAACTAACAGGAGGCAATTTGTTAGTGTTAGGGGCAAAAATTTTTCGCTGTCCACAATTAAGGTGTTCCGCAGGGGTCAGTCCTTGGCCCATTCCTTTTTGTTGTTGCAATAAATGATCTGTCACGTAATGTACCTGTTGACTGTGATGTTGTTTTGAACTGGTTTTCTGCAAATAAATTAATATGTAACCAAATCAAAAACTCAAAACATAGAATTCTCCCTCACACAAAAAGCATTTGGATCATTCAGTTAAACTTTTAGGAATTCATCTTGACAATAAATTAAATTGGAAATATCATATTAATCATTTAAGTAAAAACTCTCAAGAGTCACTTTTTTATTTTGGAAATTGAAACCCCTTGTTAGTACTGATCATTTAAAACTTGCTTATTATGGACTGTTTCAGTCCCATATTCAATATGGAATTCTAACTTGGGGTCATTCCTCTCATGTCCATGAGATTCTTTTGCTGCAGAAAAAGGTAATCCGAATAATGGCTGGGGCTGGCCCTGTGGAGCCCTGCAAACCACGTTTTTTCTGTCTAAACATATGCACCGTTATCAATCTTTACATTTACAATGTCTTAATCTACACCAAAACTAACATACATGCATTTCACACCAGGCAGGATTATCACACACACCATACAAGGAAAAAAGGACATTTGGACATACCAAACCACAGGCTGGCCATTACAGGTAATTCTTTTAAATTAAATTGTGTGAAATTTTACAATAAGCTGCCAGAATCTCTGCATGCTACCAGCCTTACTAGCTTTAAGTCCAAGGTCTTACATACATGGCTGGTATGTAATCCGCTTTATAGCCTAAAAGAATTTTTTTAGTCTGAGATTTAAATTACTTGACTGTCAGACTAGGTTATTTACATTTTTACATTATATTTAAGAACTTGACAATGCCTATTTCAATATTTACTTGAATACTTGGCCAATCATTGTATTGGTTAATGGCATTAAAGATTTCTGATTTCTGATTCTGATTTTTTATTAAATCAGTAAATAAAACCCACTGTCTATGATGTTTTATTTGAATATCCATTGTTCCTTCGCTAATTGAAATAGTATTATATAACAAATGAACTGGTAGGCTGATACAATTAATTGAACTGGTTGTAAACAAATTGCATTATATTATTTAATTTGGAGATTGGATGATAAAAGAATCAAATGTTTATAAATACACCAAAAATATAATAATAATGTTTTGGCAATATCACAACTTCCAAACTGTGATTGTAAACCTTAGTACCTAATAAAGGTCAAATAACAAATTACTTGACTTTAGTGGTAACAAAAAATTACAAGTTCAATAATAATAATTTTGGTAAAGTTATATACCTAATTTAATAAAAGTAGGCCTAGTTTAAGCTACTCAACTTCTACCATTTAATGTCACCATGACTATCATCCTTGTCATTGTGATATAACTCCTTAGCCTATCTGGATGTAGTACAAAACCAAACATATACATATGGTCAGACAAGGGAAAAACAGGAAACATTTTAATTTGATGGCAGCCTAGTTATTAAAAGACCAGAATCACTGATGCTAAAAAGTAGCAGACATCACAACATAGTATTGGGCCTAGCAAGACTTAGTGGGCAATGACAAAATGATTCAGTAGGCCTTCTCTGTATAAGTTAACCAAAAACATCCGTGACCAAAGAATTTCCTTTGTTTTATAAATTTACTAACTAGTTTGAATGTTTTTTTTTTTTACACTAAAAAATATATACTTTGTCACCGGAATGTAAACATACAACAACATAACCTTAAAGCCTGCATTTCAGACATTAAGCGACTTCACTATCGACTTCGTTCTTTATAAAGAATTTCCATATAATGCTATTTTATTTTGGTTCCGTTTTAAAGAAATGAACTTTTCAAAATCAAATAATAATCGAACAATGAAACTTGTGTAAATAAATTATAGATAACTAAGCTATGCTCTAGCGAATCCATCGTCGCGTTGTCGTATTACACACACGACACACAACGGGTTTAAAAAGTAAAGGCTTTTCTTCGAGTATGAGAGCTCTAGATAGATTAAGCTCATTGATCACACCAGGAAACTTCCCCGTAGAGAAAGCTATGTAACTCGTTTTGCGCATGTCAGCAATATTTTACTCAGTGTTTTAAAGGTACTGAATAGGAATAATATCAGTATCAGCAATTTCAAATTTCATACACTAACATTTCTGATTGCGTATTGCGACTTTGGAATTACGACTTACTCTATGGGAGCTTGCTCATTGAATCGTGAGATGTTAATACAGTCGGATATCGACCATCAACTTTAAATTATCGACTTATTCGCCAGTAATCCACTACTGTTGTCTCGTTGTCTGCGTCCATCCCGTGAATCTTGAATCGACATGGAGTAGCAATGATGTATACATTTGATTGTATACATCAAAAATGTTTGCTATCACGCATTTCTCTGTATCGACCGTATTTATTCTTTATTGCTACAGTGATATACGATCCGGCCGTGTATCGCGATACGATATGTAGCGGGTCACATATATATATATGGCCTAATAAAAAGGATTTCATATAAAATATAAATAAAATGGTCAAAATAGGCTATAGGCCTATTTAGTGAGATTAAAAGATTAGCCTATTAAAAAACTTTTTACATACCGGTAAGTCCAAATTGTAGTAAAGAAATGATTTAGTTTAGGAAATATAGGTAGGAAGAGAAGAAATGGATAAAATTTACAATGTAATTGCAAACCTATTGAGCAACAATTGATCAATAACAAATGACGTGATTAAGGATAAACTAACGGATAAAATCAAAATTGTTAAAGGATAAAAGAATCTCAAAATTACATCTATAATAATAAAATATACTGTTGACGAGTAAATTGTAAATAATTTAATAAATTAAATTACATAACCTTAAATTGTTAAATGCAAGAATTGAAGTTCAGATGAGTGTCAGATGAGTGAAGGAGGTTATAAGTTGAAAATAGGGGTACAGAAATTATAGTTTCGGACAAAATATAGATGAGTGAAGGAGGTTATTAGTTGGAAATAAGGATAAAGAGAAGAGAAATCTTGAAATATAGTGGTAAAAATCATAGTAACTCGAGTCTCTGTGCATTCCAAAAAGGTGAGTCTCTTTGGAGTCAAGTGACAGACTCAACCAATGGGATTGCGAGGATTCATTAGATGCCTAGAGGGGTCTTATTTATTAATACAAATCATGAGGCAAAGGGACATTTCTTTGATGACGAAGGCTTTTAGACAAAGGATTTGGTAGTTTCGCCATTGATACTAGACTCATGAGCGTGAAGGAAGCTTTGTCTTGCTTCCACTGCCATGAAGTGAGGACGTATGTCCTAGCTTTTGAGCAGGCTGAAATGTTTCACAACATAATGTGACTTTTTAATTATTGGTTTTCTTAAAACATATCAACCAGTGAGTTAGTGATGAATAATATTAAATAAATAAATCAAGAACAGAAGAAAAATTGGCGTAAGTAGGAAACCGGATCAGGAGACTTATTGCGCAATGTCCCAATAATCATTATGAACCGATAAACGTTTAGTAACATTCTAAATTGAATAAAAAAGAAAAGGATAAACTTCAAAAGTAAAAACTAATATTGATTTGTATCAAAATAACATTTTCTGATAGTTACGACATAACTTCTTTGTTTCCTTTCCTATAGCCTAAAAACTAGGAGTAGGATAATTTCTATGTTTCCTTTCCCTCTTTTTTAATAAGTAAATTTGTATTTTTATTATTTTCTAACTTGAAATCATTATAGAATTTTTATTATATAAATGACTTTCATTCATCTTACATAGCTCCCACCACGCACCCATAAAAAACGACCCTGAGATAAGAAGAAAATAGGCCTATACAATTTTTAATTGTAAAATAAGATATTAATTAAAAAATATTAATTAATAAAAAAGGTACAAGTTACAAATTGGCGGCCAGCAACGTGGGGCTATGTGAGTTGAGTTGAAATAGGCCTAGGACTAAAATAAGACATGGCAGATGTGGCAGAAAATAAAAGGGGGACAGAGTCCAATCAAGATGAGGATAGCTTGTTAGGAACTGAGAGTTTCCGAGGTTGGGGTTCCTCACCTTTGCCAAGTTTGAATGATCAGGGAAATAACAGCCTAGTAAATGGTAGTCAGGAAGTTGTAGATGTAGTGAGTGAAAGTGAGTCGAGTGTAGAGGGGAGTAGGACTAGTTCGCCAACAGTAGAGCACATACACGCACACATAAATTCTAACACTGACACAAACATGATGGATATGTTCAGCGCCATAATGAAACAAATAAAAGAAAGTAACACTGCTATAACACAACAAATAACACAAGTAAATGACAAGTTGGATCAACTTAGTGTGGGAATGAGAGAACGAACTGAAAAAGTGGAGGTTAAGTTGGACAAGGTTAGTAACAAGGTTGAGGAATTAGAGATAGAGGTTCAGAGTAAACATGAGTTAAGCGTAAAGCTAGTAAACGACAAGTGTAGCGTAATAACTAATGAGATTAAGAAGAATAGGGACAAGACAGGTGAGTTGCAAGAAAGGGTTGAAGGTATTGAGAGTAACTTGAGAGTAATAGATAGTGAAAGTAAGGAGAGTGTAGTAATGAACAGGAAGTTGATTGATAAATGTATGTCGAAGGGAAAACAGTTTGAGGAGAGGTACGATAATGAGGCTATAGTGGT
This sequence comes from Allygus modestus, assembly GCA_963675035.1. NCBI lineage: Eukaryota > Metazoa > Arthropoda > Insecta > Hemiptera > Cicadellidae > Allygus > Allygus modestus. The sequence continues at coordinate 376,324,835 of OY776111.1, read as the reverse complement.
AACTAACAGAATTGAGTCGCTAGAAAAGGATAGGCCTAACATAGCTAAGCAAATTGAACAATTGTCTAAAAAATTTGAAGGTAAGATAACGAACATGGGGATAGTTAATTATGAAGCAAAATCTTTGAGCACCATAAGTGCAAATGCTGAACTTTTCTTAGTGAAGTTTGAAAATGAGCAATCGGGAATTCATCCCATGACATTTTTGAAGTTTACTGAAAAGTTTGTAGAAGTGTCAGGGGACAATTGGGAAATACAGTTGTTGAACATCATTAAATACCTTAAAGGGGAACCAGAAAGCTGGGCTAGGCAACATTTAGATAAGTTAAAAAACTTTGACAGTTTCAAGGGAGAATTTAAGAAGAAATATTGGGGGGTGATAAGACAACGTCAGTTTGAGCATGAGTTAATGGGGCAGGGAGATTTCAACAATGGAAGGTTAGATTTGGCGACATATGTTCTCAAGTACTATGAGATCAACAAGATGTTGGATAAGCCAATGCCTATTGACATGTTCTTAAACTACATCTGTAAGCATGTGCCTGAGAGCTTAGGGGCGTCGATACAATCGGTAATGACAGTAAAAGATATTACAAATGAACAGGAAATGGAGGTTATGTGTAGGAATATTGGTTTAGTAAGAGAAAAAGAAAGTTTACCAAGCAATGCTAACCGGTATAACTACAATAAAGGAGGTAAGGAGCCGTACAGTAGATATAACAATGACCAGTCTTACAAAAAAGAAAATTTCAAAAAAAACCAAGGTACTGAGAGGGAAGTAAAAGCGCAGGTGGTAGATGTGGTAGAGTCAAATGAAGATGAGGGTGGTAAAGATCAGGAAAGACGGAATGAAGATAGGGAACGGGGTAACCAGAACTTTCGGGGAAACTCAAGGGGAAGAGGTAGTTTTAGGGGTCAGAATAACTATTTCAGAAGGAATCAGTACTGACAAAACGCGCCACATACTGAGACTAGCCAGGGAGAGAATAATGAGTTGAGGAAATTGGGGGGTTATGAGTTATTGGGGGATTCACAAATGGTGAGGTTTTATAGACAAATATTAAATGTAGAAGCAAAATCAGTATGTGGACGTTGGTGTGTTGGCCTATGTGTAGGAGGTCAAACAGTTAGGGACTTAAAAGGTTTAGTACAAGATAATAAGTTAACACTGGGCAAAAAAGTAATAGTATTAATAGGTACCAATGATCTTTTGAGAAAAAAGGGGGTAGAGGAAATAGTTAAAGATTTAAATGAGTTAATTGAAATCTTAGAAGAGAATAGTGAGGAGATAGTAGTTTGTACTCTGCCACCTATACCTAAACTAGCTTTGAATGACCCGTACCACTTTGACAAGTTAGAATCAATTAACAATTCTATTAAAAGATTGAGTATCAAAGAAAAAGTTGAGATTCTAGACATAAGTAGTGATTTCATAGATAAGAATGAAAAGACGGGAAGTAAGATGGAGTATTATGAAAGAACTATTTATAGTAAGGGAAATAGGAGAGATGATTTTGTCCATTTAAATATCGAGGGATTTAAAGTGATTAAAGGGAAAGTAGAAGCGTTAATAAAAGAAAGAAAAGAAAAGAATCTAAAATATATGGTAGGGCTTAAACAGACAAATAACATATTTTGTGAAGAAGATCTAAGTGAAGAACTGTTGAACGAAAATAATTTCAGTACTGGACCTAGGGAAGAAATTAATCAATTTTTGCCGGAAGTAGAAATGAAAATAGGATCACTGACAGGTGGCGGGATAGTCGATACCGGGTCACAGGCCACTATCCTGTCAGAGGAATTTTATTTTCAAGTAAAAAAGAGTGTAGATTATGAAATACCGGAATTGAGAGTATCAAATACTTCGATAGTGGGAATAACCGGAGCTAGGAGTCGAAAGGTGGAGAAACAGGTTCAAGTAGAAGTACAGTTTGGAAATTTAATCGTACCAGTAGACTGTCTAGTAGTAAAAGGAATACATGTTAATTTCTTGATAGGTTGTGACTTTTTAATGAAGCACAATGCTGTCATTGACTTTAAAGAAAGAAAACTAAACATGGTATATGAAAGCAAATACTACAGAATTAACCTAAGAGAAAGTAATGATAATCAAGTTATAGGGAGTATAAACATTGTTAGGGTAAATTTCCTAAACCAGATAGCCTATGATAGGGAAGATGAGTTTCAGAATCAGTTAAATGAAGTAGAGTCAGTAATTTCTTATGAAAATAAGATAAATACACTTAATAGGGTCCCAGTAGATTTTACTATTGAACAAAAAATAGAGCAAAAAATCAAGGAAATGGGACAACAATGTGAAGATCTAGCTAGGTTACGAGAAGTATTATTAAAAAATAAAAAAGTTTTTTCTGATAAGCCTGGGTGTATTAAAGATTATGTAGCAAAATTAAATTTGAAAGTTGAGACGCCATTCATAGGTAAATCATATCCAGTACCATTTCATAAGAGAAAAGCAGTTGAAGAAGAATTAAAACTATTAAAAGAAATGGATATAATAGAAACATCTAATAGTAGCTTTTCAAATCCATTAGTTTGTGTAGTAAAAAAGGACTTAACAATACGGACTTGTTTAGATTCAAGAAAATTAAATGCATTTCTTACTCCTGATAGGCAATCAACAGAGACAACAGAGGAAATATTGCAAAAGTTTATGAATGTAAAATATTTTACTGCTCTTGACTTAACAATGGGTTTTCACCAAGTATTACTTTATGAAAAATCCAGAAAATACGTAGCTTTCACATTTGCGGGAAAAAATTATCAGTATAAGCGACTCCCTTTTGGATTAAATGTTAGTACAGCTCTTTTCACTAAAGCCATGGATAGTATTTTTGGATCTGAGTTTTCTGATTTTTTAACTTGCTATGTAGATGATATATTAATTACCTCAGATACATTTGAAGAACATTTAGTTCATATTGATAAAGTTTTGACTAGGCTGGCGGAATATGGTGCAACAGTAAAGTTAAAGAAAACAGAGTTTTTCAAGGACGAAGTAAATTTTTTGGGTTTTGTGTTAAGTAGGGAAGGAGTTAGAATGGATCCTGAAAAGATAAGAAAAATCCAGAATTTTCCGGAACCAGATTGTCTAAAGAAGTTGCAAGGGTTTCTAGGCCTATGTAACTACTACAGAATCTTTCAAAACAATTACTCGTTTCTTACAGCTCAGTTTAACCATATTTTAGGCAGTAAAAGTAAGTGGGTCTGGGGTGATAAGGAAAGAAACATTTTTCAACAGATTAAAGATAAATTCATAGAATCAGTAATTCTACAACATCCTAATTGGAATAAAGCTTTTTATATCAATACAGATGCATCAGATATAAATGTAGCAGCGATCTTGTATCAGTACAATGAAAAGGGAGAAGAAGAAGTAGTTTGTTTTGCTAGTAGGGCGCTAATCAATGCAGAAAAAGGTTATACAACTACGGAAAAAGAACTGTTAGCTGTAGTTTTTGCATGTAAAAAATTTAGATCATATATCATAGGGCATTTTAAGGTTGTAGTAAGGTCAGACCACAGAAGTTTATCTTTTTTAAAGACGTGTCGATTAACTCATGCAAGACTTTTGAGATGGAGCTTAGTGCTACAAGAGTATAACCTTGAAATTGAATATGTGAAGGGAAAAGAAAATGTTTTCCGGCTGATGTGTTATCTAGAGTTACCGATAGTGAATTTGTTAGCAAAGCAGACATGAATACAGTTCATATATACAAGACCAATCTGAAGTTAGGAGTAGAAAACAGGGAAGTAAATAAGTTGTTAAAAAACATAGCCGAGAAACAAAAACAAGATGAAAAAATGAGAGATATAATTGATAAACTAGATGCTAATGATAATGATAAAATTAAACAGAATTTTGAAATTCACAATGGTATTTTGTTTCAAAAAAGTAAGAATAAAGAACAATATAGAGTTTGTATACCAGAGAACTTAAGGTCAAAATTAGTAGAGTTAGCACACATTAAGTATGGCCATTTGGGGGGTGGGAAAATATATCTATGTTTGAAGGAATTTTGTGTGTTTCCAGCAATGGAAAAGAGCATTAAAAAACAGTTACAAACATGTATACTATGTCAAAAAGCAAAGCAAGTTAATGTAAAGCAAATAGGGAGCCTAAAGCCTATAATCCCGGAAAGACCAAAGCAGTTAATAGCAGTAGATTTAATAGGAGAATTGCCCACTGGTCCAGGTGGAGTGAAGTACATTTTTGTATTAATAGATGTATTTTCAAAATATGTTAAGATGTACGCTATAAAACGAGCAAATAGTAGAACTTTGTTGACTAAGATTTTTAACAAATATATCCCTGAAGTAGGAGAGATCGAGTCAATTTTGAGTGATCACGGTAGTCAATTCACGAGTGAACTATGGTATACAACTTTACAAAATGCTAGAATAAAACCACTACATACATCAGTATATCATCCTCAATCAAATCCGACGGAAAGAATTAATAAAGAAATAAACAAGATGATCCGTATTTATTGTTATAATAAGCATACTAATTGGCCGAATGTACTAGAATTTATAGAAGGTTGTCTAAATCACTCAGTTCATGGAGTTACGAAACATGTACCTGCAGAGGTCATGTTAGGTAAAGCTAACACCCATTTTCTTGAAGAAATAATAGAATTTCCTAGTGAGAGGAACTTTAGTCATGTACAGTGTGTGACATTAGTAAGGGAAAAGTTGTTGAATAAAGCACAAAAGAGAAAGGCAAAGTTTGATAGGAAAATCAGGGCAGTAAAATTTGCAATAGGTGATAAAGTATTAGTTAAAACTCATAATTTATCAAATAAGTTTAATAAAAAGATAAAGAAGTTTTTTCTGCTTTTTACCGGACCATATGTAATAGTTGAGATTAAAATGGAAAATGCCTATAGATTGAAGGAGATAGATTCAGATAAGATAATAGGAACTTATAATGTCACACAGCTAAAAAAGTTTTTTGAGTAATTTAAGGGTAGGCCAATATAATTAAACATCAGTAAGGGGTTTTGTCGCTGGTGGTACGAGCCTGTCCGTCCCCACTAAAACGGAACAGTGGTCAAGTTACAAGCCTATTCTGGGTACTTAATATCCAGGTAGGAGGACACAAAACACCGGACTAGATATTAAAAGTATGTGACATGGATGATGGTGAATGAGATGACGCGTGCATTGATCACTCAACGAAAGGCTTAGCATGAATGCATTTTTTATATATTTTAAGTTAGGTATCCGCCATGTTCTTATGCATACAGCATGTATAAGACATGAGCAAACAGCAATTGTTGACAATGATGATTAATGATGATAAATGAAAAGTGAAGCGCAGGGGCTGGTGATGCAACGGTGGTATTAGGGCCTCATAAAGGTGACCTATTGCTTGCCAGCAGGAGTGATCAATGAGTCCCCAAAATTAAGCATGTCTCATGTCCCGTCCCCAATGTAAATTTCAAAAGCCGAGGCATGGAAAGGTTTTGAAATTATTCATACCAAATATTAATAGAGTCACAACTTCACCTCTGAGTCTGTTAGGAAAGTGGGGGCTCATGTTAAAAAATTAGCCACAACCCCTTAGATAATAAGTGTTTTTAAATAAAGTAGAGAAGAATTTTGAGACATTGTTAGTATTCGGGTAGAAAAATTGAATGATTAACAAAATATAAATAACATGATATCAGGATTTTTTTAAATTTAACACACACACGCTGCCACTCTCTTACCAACCTGCCTCTCTAAATATGATCTGTCATATTAATATAAAAAAATGAGTATTTTGTATTTAATTATAGTTAACATTTTGAATTGTATAATGTATTTTTAGAGGGTCAAAGTCTTGAATTGTAAAGTAGGTAGTGTCAAATGTGCGCGAAGAAGGGGAGTGCTGTGATAAATTAGTGCAAAGTAAGGAGTAAAAAGTGAGCAATAAGAAGAATAATGATGAATACAAAAATACTGATCAGATCAAATATGAGAAGATGAAAAATGCTGGCGCAAATACTACACCTGGGAGAAGAAAGGAGAGCTTAATGAGATTCCAAATGAATGAACAATAATAAAGTAAGGAGACACCAACTATGAAGGTATGTTTTCTATCACCTAAGTTACTACATATGAATATGTCTTCAAAAAACTTCAAAAAATTTGGTCTCTATTTAATAATGTGCTCTCTAAAAATATTTGAACAATAACTTTAAAGTGCAGTATTCAAATGTCAGTAAATCTGTAAAATGTTTATTCTCCTAATAAATTAATCAGTAACATCATTATAAAGACATTGTAAAATCACTTTCATAGTAACTGGAGTAAGTGAAACTATAATCCTGAAAAGCACCAAAACATTGAACACTCAAGTGAAAAAGTGAGCGTGAAGTGAGATGGACAAGGGGACTTAATCTAAAATTAAGAATTTCATTTTGTTAAATTATAAGATTCATGATGTGCTTTGTAGATCTAAGAGTGTGTAAAATTTATGATGGTGTGTAAATTGATGTACAATGTATTGGTTATAAGTTGTTTATATATAATACAAGGGTTTAGTGTTAGGCAGGATGTTTAGATGAGAAATGTATAAATAAGGAGGGAAAATCCTTTTAAAATGTATAATTTATAAAAAATTTGAAAAAATTGTGTATAATATTTTAAAATTTGTTTACAAATTATGGGGGGTATTGTAGCGGGTCACATATATATATATGGCCTAATAAAAAGGATTTCATATAAAATATAAATAAAATGGTCAAAATAGGCTATAGGCCTATTTAGTGAGATTAAAAGATTAGCCTATTAAAAAACTTTTTACATACCGGTAAGTCCAAATTGTAGTAAAGAAATGATTTAGTTTAGGAAATATAGGTAGGAAGAGAAGAAATGGATAAAATTTACAATGTAATTGCAAACCTATTGAGCAACAATTGATCAATAACAAATGACGTGATTAAGGATAAACTAACGGATAAAATCAAAATTGTTAAAGGATAAAAGAATCTCAAAATTACATCTATAATAATAAAATATACTGTTGACGAGTAAATTGTAAATAATTTAATAAATTAAATTACATAACCTTAAATTGTTAAATGCAAGAATTGAAGTTCAGATGAGTGTCAGATGAGTGAAGGAGGTTATAAGTTGAAAATAGGGGTACAGAAATTATAGTTTCGGACAAAATATAGATGAGTGAAGGAGGTTATTAGTTGGAAATAAAGATAAAGAGAAGAGAAATCTTGAAATATAGTGGTAAAAATCATAGTAACTCGAGTCTCTGTGCATTCCAAAAAGGTGAGTCTCTTTGGAGTCAAGTGACAGACTCAACCAATGGGATTGCGAGGATTCATTAGATGCCTAGAGGGGTCTTATTTATTAATACAAATCACGAGGCAAAGGGACATTTCTTTGATGACGAAGGCTTTTAGACAAAGGATTTGGTAGTTTCGCCATTGATACTAGACTCATGAGCGTGAAGGAAGCTTTGTCTTGCTTCCACTGCCATGAAGTGAGGACGTATGTCCTAGCTTTTGAGCAGGCTGAAATGTTTCACAACATAATGTGACTTTTTAATTATTGGTTTTCTTAAAACATATCAACCAGTGAGTTAGTGATGAATAATATTAAATAAATAAATCAAGAACAGAAGAAAAATTGGCGTAAGTAGGAAACCGGATCAGGAGACTTATTGCGCAATGCCCCAATAATCATTATGAACCGATAAACGTTTAGTAACATTCTAAATTGAATAAAAAAGAAAAGGATAAACTTCAAAAGTAAAAACTAATATTGATTTGTATCAAAATAACATTTTCTGATAGTTACGACATAACTTCTTTGTTTCCTTTCCTATAGCCTAAAAACTAGGAGTAGGATAATTTCTATGTTTCCTTTCCCTCTTTTTTAATAAGTAAATTTGTATTTTTATTATTTTCTAACTTGAAATCATTATAGAATTTTTATTATATAAATGACTTTCATTCATCTTACATAGCTCCTCCCACCACGCACCCATAAAAAACGAACCTGAGATAAGAATAAAATAGGCCTATACAATTTTTAATTGTAAAATAAGATATTAATTAAAAAATATTAATTAATAAAAAAGGTACAAGTTACAGATACATCGCGAATCTACACAAATATCGTATCGAAGCATTGATACGTACCGAAACCGAACAACAAACTATAGTCAAATATCTTTATTCATTCAGAAGTACAGTGTACAACATTTGAACAGTGTCAATATATTACAAGTGATACAATACGTTCAAGCCTTTCTAAACATAGATATGCTTTTACTCTTAGCATGGAAGAGTGAGGTGGAAAAATTCATCCAGTGTGTAAATGGCTGCATCTATCAAATACTCCTTCAGTTGTTTTTTAAATTTTGTGTGATTTTTTTCATTCAAAATATGTTGCGGTATCTTTTTCAAAAATTTGCCTCCCGCATACGATGGCCTTTTCTCATAAAATTGTAATCTATGGTGACTACAAACGGCCTCATTCTTTTTCCTTGTATTATATTGATGAATGGGATGAACAGAAACATTATTTGCCAATTTATTTCTTGCTACTAAAATTGAGTCAAAAATATATTGCCCATATACAGTAAGTATTTTTAACTGTTTAAAATATTCTCTAGCCGAATCATTATGTTTTAGTTTAAGGATTATTCTTATAACTTTCTTCTGAAATTTTAATATCCTATCGAGATTTTCTTTTTTTGTTGCACCATATAGGCAAATTCCAAAAGAAATATGAGAATGAATATGTGCAAAATAAATATTCTTGAGGGTTATTAAATTGCAATGAAAGGACATTTTTGAAAGAGCATAGATTCCAGAATTTATTTTGGTCAGTACTTTACTTACATGCTCATTCCAATTTAAGTGTTGATCTATTGTTAGTCCTAAAAAATTTGTACTTTCTTCTGTAAAATGAAATTAGAGTCATACATTATCACTGGTCCATTACCACTTTTATTTTTTGCTGTTTTAAATGTAACAAAATTTGTTTTTTCATGGTTTAGTATTAAATTTTGATTTAATAAATAATTGCCTAAATTCCCAAGTTCTATGAAAGCTGTCAATTCCGTTTGTTCAAGAGTTGGGGATGATATCATTAAACTAGAATCATCAGCATAAAGGCACAGTTTACTGCTCGGTTTACATGTCAGTGTGTTATCTATGTCCTTCAAATAGCATAAGAATAGCAAAGGCCCCAAAATAGACCCTTGCGGAACGCCAAATTTTATTGTTTCTATTTTTGATGCAGCTTTAATAATTTTATTGTTTGATACATAACTGATTTCAACAAATTGTGTTCTATTGGTCAGGTAAGAATCAAACCATTTTACTGAATTTTTGGACACCCCTAGAGATGATAATTTTTGTAACAGTATAGGATATTTCACACTGTCAAAAGCCATGGTTAAGTCCATGAATATTCCTGTTGTATTTTTACCTCTGTCAACAGACTCGATCACTGCCTCTAAAAACGAAACAGCTGCAGAGGTGACTGACCTTCCAGATCTAAACCCATGCTGAATGTCATCTATTAAATTGAATTTTTCAAGGAATGAAGTTAATTGTTGTTGTACTATTTTTTCATACATTTTTTAAAAGGTTGGTAATAGAGATACAGGTCGATAATTAGCGATACTTTTCCTGTCATCTTTCTTATGTATAGGTACGATTTTGCTTTTTTCAATTGATCTGGGAATGAACCAGTAATAAAAGAAGAATTGATCAGGTGGCATAAAATCTTACTTATTTCATATTTCACACCTTTCAGGACACTAACAGGTATTTCATCGTACCCACTGGAGTTTTTATTTTTCAGTGAACCTATTATGTTTTCCACCTCATTTTCATTCACTGACTTAAAACTAAACTTGGTCACCAACACATTTGAACTACTGACAGGGTCTGGCTCTATACACTGTACATACATATTTCTATTTGGGTCAATATCTTCCACCTTATTTACAAAGTAATTGTTAAATAAATCTGAAACAATTTTGGGGTCATCAATGGTATTTGTGCCAATAGTCAGAGCAATATCCCTGAACCGATTTTGGTTGTTATTTTTAGAACCAACTTCTGAGTTTATAATTTTCCAAACAGTTTTTTGGATATTAGAGGATTTACTGATTTTGTCCTCATAGTGTTTTGTTTTAGCTTGATTTAATTCTTTCCTAAACAGATTTTTTTCATTTTTTAATATAGTCCTTATTTTATTTACTTTACATTTTCTAAATTCTTTTGTCATATGTATTAGTTTAGACCTCTTAGATTTTAGTTCTTTAGTTAGCCAATGATTCTTTTTGTTGTTTTTAGTTATAAGGGTTTTTGGAAACGCCATATTAAAATAAAAAATAAATTTTTCATGAAAAGTATCGTATTTTTTTCAATGGGTGAAAAATATACATCTTCCCAAAGTTCATTTGATAATAAACTGGAGAAGTATTTGATGTTTTCACTAGAGAACTTACGTATTTCTTGCTTCAAGGGCTTCTTTTTAAATGTGTTTAAGTTTACAGGATTTAGTATCAATATTTGGCCATCATGGTCCGACAAACATGTAATTATCCCTTCAATTGTGATATTACATGAGTCTATCTTGTTAATTAGAAAATTGTCAATAGCTGTTTCAGTACTTTCAGTTATTCTTGTCGGAAAATCAACTAGATATTCCATGTTGTGGCTTTTTAAAGTGTCTTTAAGTAATTTGTGTTTATTATCATTTTTTAAAACATCAATGTTTATATCTCCTCCAATTATTATGTTAGTAAACCTTTTGCTATAAAACTCAATCACAACACTCAATCTGTCCAAAAATACTTTTATATCCGAACTTGGGGACCTGTAAATACCGATAACTAAAAACTTAAATTTACCCTCAATATAACTCGAGACACAAAATTCAAATTGCAATTCCTCCAGGTAACTATCACTTAGAAAAATAGGCACATCCACCTGCTTCGATATAGTGTTTTCCCCAGACAGTAACATAACTCCCCCTTTAACAAACTTTTTTCTACAAAAATAAGAATCAATTTTGTAACTATTTAAATTAAATCGAGATATTTCATTTTCCTTCATATCATGTTCTGAGAGAATAAGTATGTGTGGTTTTAACTCATCTAACGTTGCTTCTAATGAATATACTCTTGAATTAAGGTGTTGGATATTTTGGTGAAATATTCTGATTGAATATATTTCATATAATTCAGAATATATTTGTTTATAGCTACTTTATTGGAGGTGCTGCACTGGCTGTGGAGTTTAAAGAAGCAGGAGGCTGTGATTCATAATTGGTATTCTCTTTTAAACAAAATATTTTGTTAGGTTGAAGCACTGACGTATTCACAGAAACAGAGACTTTTGTATTCATTTCACTGTACACTGCACTGAGGGACACTGCTGGGTTTCCACTGACAGTTGGGTCCACTGCGCTGTAGGGCTGCTGCTGTGGAGGTGAAGACTGCGTCAGATGCTCAGAGTTGTGCGAGTCGTCAGTGCCCATCCCGAGGTTCTTAGGTGAAGGAGATGCCGCCAGAGGAGGAAAATCGACTAACGACTTGATGGATGTCGACTGCTGATTTTCAGTTGAGTGTGTGGATGTCTTTAATGGGTTGAAGAACTTTTCATTTTCACACTGTGACATTTTTGTCTTGAGGAGATTTTCAAGCTGTTCAAGGAATATTTTTCCGGTGAGGCCATTTTTCAATATCCTATTTGAATTGCCATTGTGTACGATTAGATTAATTTGAGCCTCTGTATGTTCCTGAAACGAGATTAGGTTGTCAATGAAGTGATCTATAGAGATTTTATCTCGCATACAGCCTAGAGGGGAGCAAACTAAATACTTGAGTCTTTTTTTACAGAAATCGTGTGCTAAGGCTTTGAAAGCCAAATCATAGTCCGTCTTCTCTGGTTTATTGTAATATTTATCCTTTGTTATTAGTGTATATACAAAATTTTCATTGTTAATTTCTTGGCATGCAAGATGTTTATTCAGGCATTGAGATGCCAGTGGTTTACCAAAGTTCCTCCTAAACACAGTTGCAATCCCAGCACTCATATTTCTGTCATCAGATAAATCAGCAGAGGCGCAGTGCGCAAAAGCAACCTTATTGTCGTGCTTGTGTTGATCAAACATTTGCTGCATGTGCGTTTTGACAATTTAAATTTTAATTGGTTTAAGATTTACAGTTCTTTTGTAGGTCGGAGCTTCATTGATTATCCTATTTTTGTTTTGTACACATTGAATATTCCTCGACTTCACTTGATCCTGTTTGTTTTGGTTCATAAATATTTTTGTTATTGAGTTTGTAATAAGATAGACAAGTTTATTTTTGCCTCTATTGTTTATATGTAGACCATGATTTGTGAAATGGAATCTTTTTAGTTCATCCAAATCAACAATGTACACAGATTTCAGCCGAGCTACTAATTCTCGTATGTAATTATTTACCAACCTAATTTCATCATGAATTGCATCTCCCTCACACAAGTCATTTCTTTTTGGTATTGTAGTTATAAGCACCGTTTTATTTTGACTAAGTTTAACCAATTTTTCTTCTAGGGATGAGTAAACAGATGATAGATCATTTCTTAACGTGTCGTTGGTTCCGCCAATAAGGATGATGATGTCATCTTTTGATTGCTGTGCAGTTTCAGCAACTTGCAGGAGACATGCATTGGGCATCACTGATCCAATAACCAGGAGTTCATTTGGTTTTTTTTGTCCGATTTTGGGTCCGACCGTTCTACCTTGACTGTCAGAATATAGTGATAGTTTCAGTTTACCATCCCAGCATTCCTTCAACTTCAAAGATGATTCTTTATTTGATTTTCTGATTCTAGGTTTTCTTAAAACATAGTGGTTTGTGTAAGGTAAAGTGTTTTCTTCCTCAATATTATCTGCCAGGGCACAGAATTTATTTGGGGTAGTGAAACTATTTTGTTTTTCCATTGGGTGGTTTTTAAATTTGGTTTTACTGTTTGGTTTTCCAGTTATGCATGTCGTCCATTCTGATTCGGTTGAGCACTCTGGAACTGGTCTGCAGTCATCATGAGTTGTCTCCTTATCTGTTGTTGAACTGTCATCTTTCTTTTGTAACTTACTAATTTTGTTTTTTTCCCGTTTTGGTTATAATTTTATGGATAAAAGGTAATATTAGTAGCCTGAGTACTCTGGGTGATTACCATAAGATTGATACTAGACACAGGAATGAGATTTCTTATTGTAAGCATAAACGGAAAATATTTGAAAAAAAGCCTAGTTATGCTGATATAAAATATTTTAACTTTCTGCCCGCTGAAATAAAAAAATTAATGACAATGTTAAATTTAAAAAGAAACTAAAGGAATACATGTTAACTAAACCACTCTATTCATTGGACGAATGTTTTGTATGTGAATAATAGTTATTTGATTTGATAAGGAAGTTAAGTTAGATTCGTAAATTATGTTTTGCTACAATATGTATGTATATGTGATTGACTCCATTCTGTACAATGCATGTACTCATTGAATAAAGCATGTTTGACTATTGACTATTGACTATTGACTATACATAAGTTGTTTCAACGTGTTTCTGTCTAATTTTAGAAATTGATTATTATGTGTAATCAATGCCAGTTTAGCCCTTTCATTTAAGATTACAGATTCACAATATTTCTCAGGGAGAATTCCCTCAAGCGTTCTAAGAGAAATGGATGGAAGCCCATTTGAGAACTGAGAAGCAATGAGTCCTGCAGTCAGGAGCATGTGAATCCCACAGTCAACCGTATTTGTTTGTTGGGGTGTCCTAACTTTAAGCAGGGTGACACTTGAATAGGGAAAATAAAATATATTGATCTTTTTGGATATCACCCTAGCATGCTCAAAACTAGTCATTCAGGGAATCAAAATAATAGAAAATCTTCTTTTCCACATCCCACAGCAACAGACTCCAGTGTGTGCCAGAGCCACCAATGTTTTGGACATCAGAGGAGTCGTTGACTGGAATAAACACAAATTTATTCCTTTTCAGATTTTGGGGTTCGAGGATATCCTTAAAATCATCCATTGTTTTAATTGCTAGAGTAATGACTGGATTAAGGAAATGCAAATCCTGATGTGCAACATTATCATTTAAAATGTCAAAAATTATTCTGATTGTGTCATCCGTGACCCACTTTGACTCCAGCAAAGAGAGAGGAATGTTCTCTTTATTTTCCCGCAAATGTGATGAATCAGATTCGCCACCCTTGACTGTATGTATAAGATGATGAGAGTTGGTTGTTGTTAGAGGACTACTGGAAGCTGAGGGTAGATCCGTAAGTGCTATTGTGGTATTTAAGGTCTGTGAATCGGTGTTATCTATTGTAATTATTGAGGATGTGTTACCTTTGTTAACAAAAGAAGTACTTTTATTTAAACTTTGTTCGACTTCTTTGATAGCCATTGCAAGTTTTTTACTACGCATTTTTGTATTTCCAAACCTTGATTTGTTCTCAACATACGAACATAAATCATCTCCTTAATGCATGCAACTTCATTTGTACCATAGAAGGTAACATTATACTTAGTTATCTTATTTTTAACATCAAAGTCAGTAATTACAGCAGGCCAGTTTGGGTGCCCCTTTACCTTGGCAAAGACTTTGTCACCAACTTCATATTTATTATAATTACTCATGATTAATTATAATATACTTATTCTTGATTAAAAAGAAACAAAAATAGCTCCAGTTAAATTCCCAGTCTGAAGTTTGGTAGATGTCAACAGAGATATCTAGTTTGTTGACAGTAGTTTAGCGATCCCGATAAGGAGCAGTGTCGAGGTAGGTCAAGGGTCAAGAGTGTTATCTGCACCATTCCTTATCTCTAACCTGTCTTATCTGTATTCTTGGAAATTATCCACAGGATTTTAACCCTTTAGATGCAAATTTTATCACACTCCGTTGATGTTCATAAAAACTCCTTACTCACAAATATTGCTGGTAACTAGCTGGTCAATTCAGTATAAAATAAAACGTGTAAACTTTAATAAAAACTGTTAAATATCAATAAAACTCACGAGCACATTTTGCACATCTAGATCCACTTTGGGGCTTCCCCCACCACTTTGCGACATTGCGTCACAACTCTGAACGACGTTGTCAGAGTCAAAGCGTTATTTAATGGTCCAAACGTATTTATTCGTCTCGTTTCTGGCTTATTATCCCCAGATATACAGTCTATCCAAATAAGTCGGATTTATACTAGACCTTATGTAATATCGAAAAAAAAAACCTTCGGATAGGATTCGGATATCCAATCCGATCCGAAACCAAACCGGCTTTTCGGATATCCGCATGCCTCTAAAAATCATCCTAATGACAACGGGAAACATGAATCTATCGTTAACGATCGCTTGACACTGGCTGTAGATGACCAGGGGCCCGTTTCATGTAATGCAGGGCTTAAAATAAAAAGTACAATTCCTGTAAAATCTGTTTGATAAAAATCATTCTACAATCCTAAAATTCCCTGTAAAATTCCACCTGTATTAATCCTGGGATTTATTGTTTACTGTCAATACTTAGACTAGAATCACATTGTAATTTTAATTGCATACTCACTACAGTACATTTCTTTTTCATATTACACATTTATATTTGGTTTGTTTAAAAGAGAACGATTCTAACGATTTTATTTAAAATGTAGAGGTTTATGGTGGTCAACTATCTGATAAAATGACACCAACCGCAGTTACAGTTCTAATTCCAAGTTTGTCTTGTTTATGTGGAGTAAAGCAATATTATTCCTAACTTATTTACTATGTCCCATTTAATTAAAACTTGGTATGTAGGTCAAGTTAGCATTGACCAACACAGGATATTCAAAATATGTTACCCACCTAACCCTGGGGGGAGGAGGGGGCATGCCCCCTCGTAACCTCTGCGTGTAGCAAATGATTCTGTAAATGGGCAAATAATTCTTCTTTTATGTGTTTGGGTGGACATTTTTTAAAAAAGGTCACTCGGAGATTGTCTATACATGATACCGTACGTTGTATTCTATATTTAGTGAATGTAAATTAATTTACTGATTAAAATTGGTATAAAAGTAACCACCACTCTCTATTAATCAAATCACTTTGTAACTCTTGTAAAATGTAACTTGTAATATAGTTAAATCCCCTGTAAATAATTGTACAGTTGTACATCTTTATGAAATGCATTATTGTAACTAATAATACAGGGAAGTTACCTGTAATACTAGGCCCTGTAAGTTTTATGAGACGGGCCCCTGACCACATAACATAATCTGCAAAGGGTTGTGCATGAATTAATTAAAACATCTGAAAATGGGGGAGAGGTGCGGATTCAAAATTACAGTGAAGGGGAGGGGCAATATCACTTGGTATGGACTTCGCTAAGTGAGATGGCAATACTAAGTTAGATGGCAAAATTGTTATTTATGGCCGATATTAAATGGCCCACTCGCCTTTGCGGATATTATGTATACTCTCATTATTCCCGGATGATATAAGTGTTGAGTCTTCAGTTACAGACGAAATTACACCCGGTTATCATTTACACACGTTGTTTTTTATGACCAAGTCATGTATCTAGTCGTAATTTTCGGCCGATTTTAGATGACGCGATCGCCTTTTGCAGCCGTTGCAATACGATTTGGCAGGTCGCAGTCGTTAGTGATCGTCCGAAAATCATCGGGAAATACTCGCCCAAACTTTCAAAACTTTGTGTCAAAAATTTAATACTCGGCCGAAATACTCGTATGCCATCCCGGCGCTTGTTACGGCCCTGACTAGTATGATACTTGGTGGCTAAAAACTTGGACAAAAGAATCTGGTTAGTTTTTGCTTAGGTATTAATGAGCCTTACAAGAGAGAGAAATGGTAGACATTTAAACATTGCTAATTCAATTTGACGGTTACCTCGAGTGGCTTGGTGCTAGCGGGGGGTCGGGCCAGCTCCAGGCCGAACAGCCCCACTTTGAACGCCAAGTGGAAGTAATCCGCGTTCTCCGCCAGGACCTGGCACAGGAACCCGCACTTGGCCAGCGTGTTGGAGGCTATCACACTCAGCTGATGCGACGCTGGGTTCACCTGCCAACAACACATGTCATGTTCACTGTCAAGGTAAATGCCATCTACACAAATATTTATTTTTAACTATAAAAATGGAACATTTTTTCCATGTTTGATAGAGATAGCAGTAACATATTAAATCAAAAGTCCACTTCTTAGACATCAAAATGTTATTAATTTTATTTAAGGTTTATCAAACCTAAATTATAAATCTAGACCTGGTGTCCTTTCTTAATATACCTTGGTAATACATGTTTAGGATTTAATATGTGAAAAAAACACTTAGTATGTGTTTGTTTGTGTTTACTCTATGTGGTAAATACACTCCTAGTTCTAAACTTAAAGTTGCTAGGTAACATAAAACAAGATGGCGATATCTGCCTCAAATGAATAAGGTCGGACAAAATTACAATTAACAAAAAAAACTATTTATTTACAAAATTGACATTTCAACATATTTAAATTGTGAGGGGTTAACAATTGGTATTACAAAGGTAGGGGAAATATACTGTATATGATTTACTTTATACAGTTATGAAATAAGCCTCGGCATCGTTCTGTGGGTAGTATTAAAGTCTTAATCTCAAGATGTTACAATGGATTCGCAGTGGTGGCTCTCTTCCTTGATTCTAGATTTTGCTTTTAAATTTTGAATTTGATTTTCTTTGGAATAAAATTCCAAATCTGATTATTGATTATGAAATACGAAATTATTTGAATGTTCAAGAAGTCAATTTTGGCTTGGCATCATCCAGAAATGGCGGCCATGATTTTGAATAAATGTTTTAGGCCTAATGATTTCTGTCCTATTTTCACTATTGTTAATAATAAATACAGAGTTCTCTTCTTATACAAATTTTGAATTAAAATGCCTATTGATGAAGGAACTTGAAGATATCCAGTAATCAAGCTACTCGGTCCGCCTGATTCTGGTTGAATCTAGTCTCTAGCCTAGATAAGTTGGAGTTGTGTTACCAATGGCATCTTCTTCACCAAACCATCTCTTCTGGCCTCAAATAAATAAAAGGGAATACTTATGATGGTTTGGCTCTTCTCCTATACTAGAAAATATCAGACTCAGAGATGTCTGATTTACTTTTTAAATGGGAATTTACTAATTTTAGATGCTATTCAAAATTTTATGTCTAACACCAAGGCCGGTTCAATTTAAAAGAAGGGAAGAGAGTTGAATTTTCCCACCAACAATGTAGTCACACATGATTTCTTTCTTGAGGCTTTCAGTACACATGACACTTTCACTTTGAATTTCCACTGCCATTACTATATAAAATTTGGCCAGTAATCTATGTATTTATGAATCTATGTATTATGCCTAAGGTCAGGCGATAATTAAAATTTGTGTTTGAAGTAGTTTTGTACTATTTCTAATACAAGGTGGTTACATGGGTGAGAAAAACATAACACTTAGAGATATAATTTTGTTATATACAAATTAATTACATATATATGGATAGGCCTAATAGGTTTTTATACGGGCACATTGATATTTTATGGGGCCTAATCCGGGTTTGTACACGATTACATACTTTTATATAGGCCTATTTAGCTATTATTATTGAATATTTACCGACATAAATTATGAACTGTTGCATATGAGACCCTAAGCTTAGCCAGTGTATAAGAGACAAACATGGATGGTGGGAGGCAATTTTCACTTTTAATATGTCACTACAAGGGATTTACAATGCACCGAAAAATGGTACCTGAACCTGTACGGTAACTGATTACCATTGTCAATTTGGAACAGAACATAACTCTAGAGCTGATTTTGTATAGAAAGGTTTACAAAATGAACAAAAATATTCTATTCTAGGAAAAATAACCCTCAAAACAATTTGACTTTTAACTTATAAGAAAGGAGAGACATTGAAAGGTCTGTTATTAATAGGTATATGTGAATGAAGATAAGGTGGTTCTTTCCTTATTATGAATCCTATATTCTAGGGATGGGTCGGTTGCATTTTTTATTGGTTTGGTTTCGGTTATTTTTCAAAGAACTTACCTAATAACTGTCTCGTCCATACTTTAAATTTCTACCTAGATTCAGAAATTCTGCCTAAAAAAAACCTTAATTGATTATATACCAGTACCTATAAATCCCATTTCATAATTTATTTCACTGGATAATAAATACTGCTGCAGACACACTATGCAGGAGAGTTGGTTAAAAAGTCACAAGTTATCAATCAAAGACAAATCAAATGAATTTAAATTAAATATTATGGGCCATTACAAATTTAAATAATCACCTAGGCTTAAAACCTTGTTTAGCCAAATAATAACAAGTTAGCCTAGGGCAATAGCGTAGTCTAAATAATCTTTAACTTAAACTTTTTTAAGATGTTAAGGTTTAAGTTTAGCCTAATGTAGACCTAACCTTAAAAACAAAATAAGTTTACCTGTTTTTGCTGATATTTTAGTCTTTCAGACTTTGGGAACCCAGAATCTAATCGTAAATACAGTTTATAGATTCCATATTAGTTTATAAATACCCCCGTAGCAGCAAACCTGCATACTCAGCGAATTTCCAATGGAGATATAAATGTCTTAATACTACATAAAGCCACTTACCAAGTTTCATAAAAATATATTCACAAATAAGCGATATATACAATTTTAATTATTCTCCATAAGAATAACATTGGGGCTGAGTACGCAGGTTTGCTGCAACAAGGAACACAAAAAATGGGTTTTTATGCTTATATCAATATAACTCAACTAGGTGAAGTCGTATACCAGTTTTTATTAATTTATGGTCATAATTAAGGGAGACAGAGCATTTAATTATTAGCCATAAGAATAACATGGGGCCTGAGTACGCAGGTTTGCTGCTACGGGAGAATTATGCAAAAACAATTTTTTGGAGCAAATATCAATAGACCTCAACGAGATGAAGCTGTATACCAAGTTTCGTCACTATACGTTCATAAATAAGTGAGATAAAAAAATGTTCTTTTCCTCCATAAGAATAACATTAGACAACGTACTGTGTTTAGCACTTTCAATATCTCGGTAACCAATTGACGTAGAGGAATGATCAAAATACCAAATTGTGTGTTTTTTTAAGCTGAATCGAATGGTCAAAACTAAAATTTGACTTTTTCAAAAATTATGTGTAAAAAATTCAAAAAACCCATTTTTGAGGTACAAAACCCCCCCAAAATACCCCTTCGGATAGGTCGATCTGTCTGGTTTTCGAACTTAAAGTCATAAATGCTGCTTTACATGTTTATACCAAATTTCGTCAAAATCGGATAATTTTTACGAGAGTTATCGTGCTCACGGACACATATATATATATATATATATACAGTATTGAACGAATGGTGTTTTTGGGGTCTGGGGACCTCAAAACGAAAAGTTATCATGGTCCCGGGCCTAGGTCTTACCATGCCGACTACGGTAATAGCTTCTTCCCTATAGGGGAAATTCGCTAAAACCAAACCAGAACATTTTCGACAAGGAAGTGATCACAAATAATACTCCTAGACTGTCAGACAGACAGGCATTTTGTTGTGTCTAGGCTCCAGGTAGTTTTTTTGATCACTTTCAGACGTCTTCCATTAACACCTTTCATGAATAGAGAGCAATAAATCACTTATCTGAACCTGTCATTCAATGTCTATGAGAAGACTTATGAAAACAAAGAATCCGTTGAAGCAAAAAAATACTAAATTCCTAATTGGCTCTATCCTGTTTTAAGTGATTTTATTTAAAATAATGTATACAATTTTAAATCATATGTAGCCATTTTACAATTATTTAGTAGGTATTTTATGGTTAATTTTTAACCTAATTTACAACCTTGTCAATTGCCATTTAATATTGATTTCACCAGTATTCTACAATAATATAAAATAAACCAAATCAGTTTAATTTAAATTTATAATGGGAAAAGAGCAAGATTATAAAACAATATACATTTCCGTATTCAGAGAGAAAGATATTTAACAGTGACTGATAATTGCGCTTGGGACCTGTCAAGGTCAAATTTGTTGTCGCAACCAAACCCTCCCCACCCTTCTCGCTTTGCTTCCTTATCTGTTGTCCCCAATCACGTACATCCATAAATAGAAGTTCGATAAACGGTGATTGTATTATCCATTATCTCTTAAACCGAAAATCGCACAACTTTGACATTTTATTTTATTTGTGGTAATCAGACGAAAAAAATGAGCCGTCATTTGTCTTACCTCAACCAGAAGTCGAACAATAGACCATCAATTAAGAATGAGACAAAAAATAGCTTTGTTTCCTTATCTGTTTTCCTCATTCACATACTTCCATACACATACTTCCTGTTAATTCTCCTTTTGTGTTAGTTGAGAGTTATTTTGGGACTGGAAAGGAAGTGATTAGTTGTCGAAAGGAGTCTTATTTCAACCACTTATTTTGTTAAATGTTGTTTAGCTTGTCATTCAATATTTGTACAACATTATAATGCTTATTTCCAATACGAGCACTGACAGTGAAAAACCGAAACTGACATTAGACCATCGGTTCTCGGTTTCGTTTTTTTTTTGCAAAAAACCGGTAAAACCAACAACCGACTTAAACAACCGGCACATCCCTACTATATTCGTTAATACTCAAGCTGGTTTTTTATAAGAACAATTTTTACTGATGAGCCATAGTGCTAGCATGAATGTGAACTTATATACATTTTGTTCTCATTTCTTATACCATATAAATATTTCTTATATATTGTACACATTTGTAGTATGTTTGCCACTTTCACTGCGGCAAACATTTTTCAACATGCAATTTGCATAAGTTTCTATGTTGAGAAAAAAAACCCATCGGGGTCCGCAGCAGCCAATGTGTTAAACAGTATAAAGATCTGAATCTGTATCTGTTAATTTAAAGAGGTTGAGGTGTAAGACTCAAACACTCCTTTTAAGTTATACTCATATCAATATAAGGGCTCTGCTCTATAAGCCTTCAAAGCTTCAATGTAAATCTTATGGTACGATAGAAATCAATTGATCTGTATATTTAACAGCTGTTGACACATTAACAAAACACAGAAAACAGCAAGGACAGTAGTTGTTACGATATGATTGAAAGATAAGTTCAAATAGCGCATCAAACTCTGAGCAGGAGAGTTCTCTGGGCAACCTGCATTATGTTTGTGTCGTTCCTAATGGCGAGACTGACCTTCTTCCGTTTGCCCTTGGCCTGTATGGGGGGGATCTCTATCATGAGGTCCGGAGGGTTGGCCAGCATCTCCTCCGCTAGCCGCACGCCCAGAGTGCACGCCTCTCGAACGTGTCCGTGCGCGTGCAGCCCCTCCGCGCGCGCAAACAGAATCTCCCACGGGTCCTCCAGGCCCTGGATGTTCTGTAGCACAGTCTGCGCGGTCACCGCTGCTGCCTCCTGAATCATTCATTCTGTTATAGGTATTTTTAAAATTAAATATTCAATAAAAATATTTTTACCCCAAACATTTATGGTGTGGATCAGAGGTTCCCAAACGTTTTGTTACTGCTTACCACTCAATATTTTCACAAGTGCCAGTTCATTACCTCAGCTTAAGATACATAAACACTTTAGTCTCTCACTAATCCGAATTGGGATCGGACCTTGTTTGTTTTACATTACTAAATGAGTCTAAATTTGACAACTATCCACAACTGCAGGATAATACTTTAAAGGAATCGCAGGTAAGAAAAGGGGGAGAGCATTGCTAAAGATTTAAATAATTTCAGTTGGCTATCAGGCTTCACTCATAAATTTGACGATCTATATCAACAAAATGTTTTCATATTGCATACAATATTCTGATTTTAGGGGAAAGTAATATTCTTAAACTAGGACACTGAGGACAAAAGCAATTTACAACTTATTATAAATCATCGGTTGGAAAGAAAAATTCCTATTTTGTTTGATTTGATTTGACTGATTTTTTACTCAAAAACACTTTTATTTCTATAATAAATAAATCTGAAATATATATAATCGCCAGAAGAATAAACCTTATAAATTATAATACCCGTCAATAAGGCAAAATCACACTAAATAAACCCTACACTAAATAACCCTCAAACAATTTGACTTTTAACTTATAAGAAAGGAGAAACATTGAAAGGTCTGTTATTAATAGGTATATGTGAAACTTATACCTAATATTGCCTTATACCTAATATTTTTTAACTGGTGATGGTGTAGCCATCTAGATCTACTATACTTAAAATTAGGAAATAACTCTCAAATAGGCTTAATTCCCCGTACGTGAGAGAGTTTCATTATCAGTTTATTACAATTAATTAATTATGTTACAGTTATATTAATTATGTTAGCTACTAAACAAAATAATAATAAGTTTTAGCAACAGTTAAGAAGATTAAAAATTAAAATTAGTTAAAAAACATAATTTAAAAATACAGTTTTAATAAATTTCTATGACTTTTCAACTATACCCATAATTTTAGCCTTTATAACTAGCCCCGTTCTCCTCACAGGGATCTCACATCTCGCAGACATAAAAGTAAACAGCACAGTGACGGTTTTCTAGTCAGAAATGTTCTGTAATTCGTTCTATAGTTTTAATTGTAATTGTAATTTTCATTCTGTAATTTTAAAGATCAGAATATGTTTGATGTATCGTAGTAGATATAATGGTACTGGGTTTTGAGACATTGACTTACCAACAAGTCAATTAAATTGTACTTACTTGAGAAACTTGGTGCAGTACATTATTATACTGGTAAAAACCATTATAATGACTCAAGGATGTTTCTGAGAGTGCAACATTTCTCAAAAGTATCTTAATATTAATGTAATGTAACGATGTAACGTCAGTTGTATACCTTCGGGTTGGAGGGGAGCGGCTCGGGCTGCTTGTTGTCGACAGGCGCAGGCTGGCCGTTGACCTCTGCGTTGACGTTGTTGGCCACCGCATTAGCACCACTTCCACTGGCCCCGGCACCACCGTTCTCCAGAGCCTACATGTGACAAACCCTCACGTAGTACATTATCAGGGCAAACTTATTAATTCTTGTTTTATATTGTACTCTTTATCAACTTCTTTTATTTTACGCAAATCCCAGGACTATTTTTACATATTTATTGACTCAAATTTAATATTTTCTAGGGGTGTGCGATTAGTGATTTTTTTAATCGAGTCGAGTTGAGTAGTGCCAATTAGTTTTATGTATCGAGTATTGTCGAGCGAGTATTTGCAACCAGTTGTTAGTTTCAAATAGTGTAATGGGATTTGGATACCACTCCAGATTTGATAATCTAACTGTGGTTTCTAACTAATAAATACATGAGTAGCAATACACCTTTTTGGCCAGTACAATCAAACTGGATTACGAACTGACAAACAAAATCCGGTTTGACATTAGTTTCCGGCCGATAAAACACGGTCCAGTTGTCATTTGGCCAATATCACCTTGTCCAATATTAATATTAGATAACAAAATTGTTAGTTACGGCCGATATTAAGTGGCCCAATCGCCACTTTTGCCGATATTATGTATATCGTCGTCATTTTTGGCCGATATTATGATTTCCATCGTCATTTGCGGCCGAAATAAAGCGGTCCGGTTGTCATTTTTACATGATGCGATCGCCTTTTGCGGCCGTTACAACGCGACTTGACCGGTCGCAATCGTTAGCGACCGCCCGGAAATACTCGCTCGAACTTTCGAGTACTTTCAAAAACTTCCGAGTCGAGTTAGAGTATCGAAAGACTCGGCCGAAAACTTCCGAGAACTCGCACACCCCTAATATTTTCCAAGTTGAGTAGTCAGTGGAAACACAACTTATCTCTTGCAATATTTGTATCCTTTAAAACTCAACCAACAATTTTTATTTTTATTTTTTAATTCATTTTTGTAACAACATACTCTGTTTCATTATAAGGCACACTTTTTGAGACATTTTTACACTACTACTTTTAACTTACATTTTTATGTTACTTGTGAGATGTCTCCAAATGTACATGAACAATATTTAACCCACGAGTCTGGTCTTAAAATATAGGCAAAAATGCCACTGTTACAGAAAGCACTGCCACATACTATATGGGAATCGGTTGTGGTTGTGATTCAATTAAGGGGGTGTCGTGTCGTGCCGCAATTTGGCAGGTTATTGTAAACTGCTTCCACGACCCACCAATAAGCCAATACTCCGATACACCATTGTTGAGTTCCGGAAAGCCCACTGCAAATGCTATAGGGCTCTTACGCCATTTTCAGCACCAGGATAGGAGGTTGATGGGATGGTGTTCTTGATAAGTGAGTTTTTTGCCAATTCATAATTTATTAAATAAGTATGGTTTCTTACAAGTAGTATTAAACCGTGACCCGAAGCTCAGCTTAATCTAAGAGAGTCGAGTTGTGGGTCAGTGGGTTACCTTGGGATCGTAGTAGTAGACGTTGAACTCGTCGCCGCTGGGCTGCCAGTCCGAGTTGCTGGAGCTGAGAGAGTCGTCCTTGCTGAGGCGACGGGGCGGCGAGGGGTGGGGCAGGGGGCGGGGGGCGGGGGGTGACGAGTCACTGTCATCTCCGCTGTAGCCCATGAACTTGGCCGGAGTCACAGTCTCCCCCTCCGGCTCGCCCTCCCCCTCCCGGCCACTGCTCCACGATGAGTCACTGCCTCCTGCAGCAAAACAATTACCGTATATTAAAATGCTCAACTGACCCATTCGGTGAAAATTAAGACCACTGTGCCTAAATTTTGTTGCTATTAGACAATTTGTTATTAATTTAAATCATTTCTTTATTAGCATGATACATTGTCACAACTAAACAGGATAGATAAAATACGTCTTACAACACTATAAAGTATATTTAAACTTATACTGTACTTACATACAAGACGGTAAAATATACACAAAAGATGGTACAAGGCGATCGATTTCAACCAGTTACACCAGTCATCATCAGGCCCAATCAGAGAATAACAGAAACAAGATGGCAAACAGCTTATATACTATTGGCTACCTGAAGTTCCGGAAACAAGTTGTGATAAGTACCACCAGAGTCAAAGTTGACCTGTTCATTGATCAATTTATCCCTATCCTTAAAAATAAACAATTCTTCCCATGCATTCATTACATTTCCTTTCTTACAAATATGGAGACTATTCAAATTGTCTTCAATTGTTCCCAATGAGTGGTAATTTTCCAAGAGGTGTTTTGCGACATTTTATATTTCCGGTTTTTGGTTCTTCCATGCTGAAACATCTTGTTTCTGTCATTCTCTGATTGGGCCTGATGATGACCGGTGTAACTGGTTGAAATCGATCGCCTTGTACCATCTTTTGTGTATATTTTACCGTCTTTTATGTAAGTACAGTATAAGTGTAAATATACTTTACAGTGTTGTAAGACTATTTAATTTATCCTGTTTATTAATATAAAGCAAGAACAGAGAAGAATGGTAATTTAGTTTGAGATGGGATCACAGTGGGATTTATATTTTCCCTAAAATTTAGGACAGTAGTACTCGGTGGGGAAAAAATCATTAAAGTAAAGTTTTAACAACTACCTTTATATGTAAACAACAGAGAAATAAAATAAATAATTGTTTTTAATTACCAAAATTCCAATCTTGTACTAGAAGACTATAAAAATAATATTTAATCTTCCAACTATGAAGCTGTTAGGAAATCAACCATTGTTGACCTAAATACCTTAACTGTTCACGGTCTCTAAAGACTGGAGAGTATTACGCATTGTAAGATATGATTCAAATATTGTATTATAAGACGCCTCTTCTACAACCTGGAGAGTTTGGCCAACATCGCGGTGCTACTGACCTCCGCCCTGAGAGTCAGTCTCCTCGTGCTCTGGCTGCGGCGCAATGTCTCCGTCACAGAAGCCCTCGCTGGACACGGAGCTGTGGTTCCCCCCCACCACCAACTGCTGCTGCCTCTGCGAGTGTGACATAAACGACAGCAGATTCAGCCGGTACAACTGGTTGTGTCTGCAACACACATCAAAACCGGGTCAGATTAGTGTCAGTTTCTTCAGTCGATAACGTGTAAAAGAAACTCTACAAATATATAGTTTAATCTGGATTTGTCTATGGTACACGTATGATCACTATAGTTGATATATCACTTTCTGTGTTGCAAGGTGATTTACCATCTTTTGGGTTAATCTTGATTGTAACACTGCTTTTAAATTAATTTATTTTAAAATTTATCACTTTGAAACGCCACACCGAGCATAACTTTTAAAATGTGTTTAACTGATATTTATGGTAAGAGACAAAAAAAATGTCTAACTTATATAAATATTTTGAAAACTAAATTTTGTAGTGGTAGAAGGTATAAGGGTCATCTAAAAATTGTCATAAATTGTGTCATCTAAAAATTGGGGGGAGGGGTTTGGATGCTTAGGATGACATTTTTTTAAATATTGATATTTAGCCCATTTAACCAGGAATAATAAAAAGTCTATGAAATAGGAGAAAGCAAACCATCTAACATGAAAGGTGAAATTCCATATTTGCTAATGTATTTTAAAGTCACTTTAAAATACATTAGCAAAGATGGAATTTCACTACTTAATGGTTAACCCTTTCCGCTCGAATGTCGGGGCAGCCCTGCCCACCGCGTTTTGCTAAGTTGTCGCATGTCGGGCCTGACCCGCACATGCGTTTTTTCTTTTCTTTTTTTGGTCCCCAATCAAACTGTATTAAAATAAAAACACAAAAGTCAGCTTTTTTAATAAACAAACCAAAAATAAATATTTAAGTGACCAGCTGTGATTTTAAATGCAGATGGATAGGAATAGGCAAGTAAAAAAATGAGAGTGGGAAGGGTTAACACGTTCACGCATTATGCATTATATTTGAATAATACTTGTATTTATTTCCTTGTAGCAACCGCCGGAAATCCTGCATGCTGCACTGGAAGCGTTAATATAGATTTTGTCACTTGTATAAAGATGGCGTAATTTTTATAATGGACAAGGGAGTTCTCGAATTAGGACGATAGGATGATTGTAGAGACAGAGGGGATCTGGAAATTGCAAAACTGATAGTATCAATTATGAATGGCCCTACTCAAAGTGTAGCTTTTAATTTTAATAAACAATAGTCAAAAACCTGATAATACTGATGCAGGCTTATAGTTTTCAGATATTGAAATTTCTTTTTAAAAATGGAAATTAATTTCGTAACTTTAAAACGGATTGGGAAGAGATCCTGCATACGAAATTCATTTGCCATAGCTCAGACTGGTCAGGATTTTGAAGTGATACAACCTCATTTTACTTCTCTTCTAAAAAAGTTAGAGGTGCCTAAGATACCTGTCCTGCCTGTTGGTTCCACTGGTGTTGCGGGCCAGCCGCTTGTTGCCACCGTTGGTGTGGTGCAGGTGTGGGTTGTGGTAGTGGTAGTGGTGATGTGACCTCTGGTGGTGATCCAGCACTACCTGCGTTGAGTTCACCTACGCATAACCAGACAGGAACTATCAATTATTCTGCAAGGACCTAAAAGTATGTTTTTGCAAATCTTAAGAGGCCAGGTATTGTTATGTCTTCATATGCTGGATTTTTAATCTATATGTAATGTTAACACGTTCGCTACCGACTCCAAATTTGGAGTTTCAATATAGATCAACGTCACGTATTTGTGACGCTCCGGTTTTCGCTAGAGACCGACGTCACATATGTGTGACGCGAGGAGCGCTAACCACAGCCCGACGGAACGTATTTGTGACTCGAGCCTATTGTTACTAAATATGCTTTGGCTGCCTGTTAGTGTATTTGATCGTCTTTTTAACTGCATATCGGGCTTATAGGAATTTCTGGCAAATATAAGGGTCGCTTGGTCCGAGCGTGGGATATTTCGTTTTGACTCCAAGGGTGTGTTGGCCAACCGGTTGTGTACATGATGCTGAACCACGGTTGAGATTCACGTACTTCTAACCCTCATGTTATTAGTTTGTTTATGTCATAATAAACTGCTGTTTCTGTGCTGTTGAGTGATGGATGAAGAAAGTAAAACGCGAAAAGTAAGGAAGAGGAGAGATGTCATGACTTCAGGTGAAATTGATTGTGTGATAGACGATGATTTTAGTGAGGGGACTTTATTTAGTTCTGAATAAACGTAAGTTTTTTAACTGAACAGTGTTTCTTTACTTTCTTACCAATACAATTTGATAAAATATATTTTATATTTGAGTCACATATGTGTGACAGTCGGTCAGCAGTGCAATTCATATATATTTTCATCAGTAGAACAATGCTGACGTCACATATATGTGACACAAAATAAAAATCTATAAAAATGTACAATTGTTGTTTATAAATGAGTCAGATGTTGTTTATTGGCATTTTGAACCATAATAACAGTTGAAACTTGCATCCAAAATTTGGTCTGGAAGTGTTTTTTTATTTTTGCATTGGTCTATTCTAGAAAACGCTACAAACACCCATGCGTCACACATACGTGACGCTCGGTAGAAAACGTGTTAAACCCCATCAGGAACTGTCAGTACTAAAAGGAAACCTTAAATCAGACTTCTGTTAACCCCAAACTTAAATTAAAGGTTTAGTGACAAACATCTATGAAAGTATATTATACCATTTGCCAAGGCCATTAAATAGCAAAATTCAAGTAAATTTTAAAAGTCTCATAATTTAAGATCATAAATCATACCATATCATATCATATCAAACAAATTCATATGTTTATCATATGTCATATGGTATCATATATGCTACCATATATTTAACCATAGTGTCAATTATGTTGATATGTTATCATATGTTTATCTTTTATTATATTTATTGAGACTGTAGGATTAGTGGGTTTTGGGTTTGGAAAGACGAGATAAGCTTTCCAAATACTATTTAGTTTTGAAATGTTTAAAGTGAGATTTTACTTTCACGATAATTTGTTGTTATACCGTTTTGAGCAGTATAATGTGATCTGGCAACCCTAATCATTAAAATTATACTAACACAAAAAGAGCCGGTAGGTTGAGTATTTTGCTAGCCTAGCAGAAGGCATCTGACACTTTGGCTCAAGGCCCGTAAATACACAAACACTAAGAAAGGCAGGTTTTATAGTAAAAATTCAGCATAGAAGTTTCTCCAGCTCGACGTTTAGTTCTACACTTAAACAAGAGATAACATGTGAGAGAGGCATTAGCCAAACGTCAAAAGCATGCCAGTGCAGAATTTCATCCTCAGCGTTCCAAGCATAAATTACTACATTACTTGAATTATTTTCAACATTAGACCTGACCTTGTTAGTGTTAGTGTATTCATTGCTTAAGGCCTGCAAGCACTGTAGCGGTGTGAGCGGTGGCGGAAGCGGTGCGATTTTAAACTCCCCCCATCCCCCATCATCGCCTCGGCGATATTGCTGGGGGGTTCACACCAGAGCGGTTCTGCACCGAAGCGGTGATAGTTGTAGTCTGCAGTCATTTCTCATTTATGAGTGTGCACTTTGCAGTCGACAAGTGAGGTGTGTGTTAGTTATATCGTCGAAATAAGTATTCTTCAGACGACGATGAAGAAATGTTGCTATGGTTTGCTGGTAGCTGAAGAAAAAGACCAAAAAAGATTTTAGAAAATTTGTTAGAAAAAGATTACAAAAGTAAAGATTTAACCATTTTAAAAATGGAAATTCAAAAGAAAAGGTTCAGCATAAAAAAGTTGTTATGAACAATTCATTATATAAATTGTGCAGGAATCTCAATTCCTTACGTACAATTGTATATAAACCCTAAAAAATATTGTATCTTATATGAATTACCAGAAATATATTTAAAAAATACTGATTTGTTTACCGTTTGATGGAATTGTATACAAATTCTGCAAAAAATACCTAAAATAGTAAGCTAAAGCTAAAATATGTAAGCATATTTGAAGGTTATAAAATAGCAAATAAAAAATATTATAATATATAGGGGAAATGTTTTGAAGCCAGGATTGTCGCACCGCTGTCACCACTAGGCGGTGAAATGGAACACGCTGCAAATCGGCGGTGCGGTGGCGCGGGCGGTATACCGCTAATGCTCGCACCGCTCCTACTGTGTGAACACTCGCATTTACTTCCATGGTACTGAATCACCGCGCGAATATCGCACTGCTACCGCTCGGCCATACCGCTCAGGTGTGTGCACCCCTTTGAGGGGGCAAGTTTTTTATTCCCTGGTTGTCCTTTACAATGTATATTTGGATAATTTTTCCTATAACATGTTCAGATTGTTTTTCATAGGTGATAATTTAAAATCTACACATCATTAAATCGGCAATTTTATTCGGTTTGATTGTTATTAAGGCCAGATTGACGTGGGAACTTCACATCATTAGTAATCTTCCACAGATCAGCAAGGAAAACATAAAGTAGAGTTTGAGTATCATAATCAATCTCGGTTGAAAATTCAAACTTTTGAGCACTATAGACCCCTAGAATATGATGTATATTATTAGGGATGAGTCGATTCCAATTTTTTTTCGATCCCGATTCCGGTAACGATTTTTACAAATCGATCCTCGATTGCATCGATTCCTAATAACAGGTGAAATAGCTAAGTAATGTTTAAAAATGATTTATTCAATTAATTAAATAAATTAGGCCTAATTGATTTTTTTTTAAATTGAGAGAATCGGTTGGTGATTATTTTGTCATATGAAATAAAATAAACTTAAAAATAAATAATTAACAAAATTTGAATTGCATTTTTATTTTTCACATAATTGTTATGCTTTAAGTTACATAAATCTCCCATGATATTTTTTGAAATTGGTTTGTTCTTTTATAAAAAAATCATTTTGGATGTTAACTATTCTTGTCCGATAAAAATACATTTGTAATGTTAATGTTAAATTTAGGGATTTACATTTTTTATAAAAATTAGAAATCAACATTTGTTTTTAAAATAATTTTTGATGATTGTAGATACACTTTTTTAAATATACTGTAATTTTAAATTTATACTTTAAATCAATTGAATAACAAATTTTAGGATGCCTAGCAGTCGAAAAAGTTGGGAAAGTGGGGAAGTTGAATGAAATAAATCAAATGTCGGAAAAGAAGGAAGTCGACATAGAAAAGTTTGAATGGTAAGGGAAAATAATAAAACTATCTGTATCGTCACACAACTTTGATTGAAATTTTATTTAATTGGTAGTAATCAGCCAAAAAAATGAGCCTCATTTGTCTTTGTACAACCAATCGTTTTGGTTTTAGCATTTTGTACTAGAAACTCTTCTCTTGATTAAATTACCGAGACCCTCAACCAGATGCCGAACAATAAACCAGCCATTATGAATGGAACAAAAAATATTGGGTCGCTCGGCGACTCGACTGACTTGGCCACTGTTTTCTTATCTGTTTTCTTCATTATCGTACATCCATAAATAGAACTCCTGTTAATTCTCCTTTTGTGTTAGTTGAGAGAAGTTTTGAGACGGGAAAGGAAGTGATTAGTTGTCGGGAGGAGTCTTATTTCAACCACTTATTTCGTTAAATGTTGTTAAGCTTATAGAGATAAAACAGAGGTTTGTTTTCCCACGATTTTTTTTTTTTTTTTTGTGCTGACGGCCTGGAATCGATAGAATCAGAATCGACTTTGGGCCATCAGTTCTCGATCTCGATTCTAAGCCTGAGAATCGGTAGAATCGAGAATCGACAATTGGAATCGACTCATCCCTAATTGCTATCAAGTATAATAAATCAGATGGGACTGCCTAGATTTTTATTTTGGCGCAAGAAATTTGTAAATAAAAGAAGTACGGACAAATTGGTAAAAACGTTATCGTCAAGATATTTGACATTCATGTAAGTACATATGTTTATTTTACATTCTATCTACTTCCATTTCTTCAGGTGTGTGTTTTCTAAAGTAATTTCAGACAATCCATTATAATTGTTTTATATTGAAATGAGAATAGTAAGGGTTTGTCCTGATTACGTAGGTATACACTGATGACTTACAGGGTTGATGCTGGGGTGTTCGTTGCCAGTGCGCGGGGGCTCGTTGTGGCGGAAGCAGGGGAAGAGCTGGTTCTGGTACAGCCAGGACTGGCTGGTGTACGTGATGCCGGGCAGTGGGTAGTCGTCCCAGTCCAGGAAGCAAGCCTCGACGGCAGGCTTGAACCCTGAGAACACCTCCAGGGGGTTCAACTTGTTGTGGCTGTGACCACTCTGCCGCACTCCCAGGCTCTCCCGCTTTGTCACCTGCTCAAACATTACTCAGTACAGGTGATGTACTCCTACTCCCACTGCAGCTTCATTTGTACAGAATTAAATTGTGTTAAATGAGAAACATGTTATGGCAAGTGAGGATTATTGTTGAAACCAATAAGTAATGGACGGCAATGAATTTTGTTCTTGTTGTTCTTCTACTATTTTGGGAAATTTTAAGTCTGATGTTTAAAGCCTTGTCCACACTAAGCAAACAGTTTTTTAGGTTTTAACAAACATTGTAATGTGCAGCAAACAGTATTTGATGTTTTTTCTAGAACTAGATTGTTTATCAGAACCCCATAATTTTGTTTGTTAAATAAAATTGTACAAACTTTTAACAATTTTTGATCTTCTTTATTCTTAACAAATATGTTTGCATGGTGTGGACAAGGCTTAAAAATCTTCAAAAAATTATGAAAGCAAATAGATGCCAGAGAACTTACCCATTGGGGAAAAGTATAGTTCAACAGGGAAAATAAATTACTGGCAAATTAGTCATAAAAATATTCACATTGAACGTATATATGGACACCTCGTCCATTTCTCAATCAGTTGAGAGAGAAGGTGTTCTTTAGTCCTGAGTGGAAGCAAGCTTGCCAACCTAATCTTATTTAACTTTCAAGTCCACTATTTTTGTATCCGTAAAATTAATGCTTAAACGATAGTAATATGTTTGTGGTAAATATTTATCTGATGTTTAAATTGGGTGGATCTATAGATTAGTTATCCATGAGTAGTGACGTAAAATACCCGGGTATTTAAAATTTGGGGTAAATACCCAGGTACTTTGGGTATTTATGATATTTAGATAAAAACGCCAATGTAATTCATATCTATCCTTACTACCCTTGTTATTATCAATGTACAAAATTTGAGAATATTTTATTGATTACAATTATTAATTATTTTACCAATAAATAAATAATAGCATGACAATTTTTGTCATAAGATCTGTCAAGCGTACAAACCACACCACCACCAACCAATGAAGGAACTGGTTATGTGTGAGACTTTTTATTCAAATTTAAAAATATGTAATTTTATAATTGAACAAATACAGAACAAAATTACAATGTAATTGAATTTAAATTATTTTTCTCCAAAATCTTAAATTTATTAAACACTAGAAAAAAAATCATAATAGGGGCCTGGTAAACACCCAGGCCTGGGTATTTATCTTGATTTTGTTCAGAAGTTAAATGCTTGTGGTAACCATGTTATACCCTTCAAAACAGTTTTTATGATCATTTTGTAATCCTTACAGCATGGGAATTTCAATGAACCTAGTAAAAATCCCCTAAATGTTATGAAAATCATAAATACCCACGTTTTGGGTATTTACCCGGGGCTTGGGGTAAGTACCCGGGTACATATCCATTTTTTATTTACTTACCCACTGGGTATTTACCCAGCCCACATCACTAACCATGAGTGGGCTGGTTCCCATCTCCTGAATTGGGAAGGATTGCAGTTTTTTGCAGGCATCTCGACTAATTTTATGGTGAAGCATCATCAAAAGGATGTGCTAGCTCTATTGTTTTGGAACAGGTTTTTCCGGATTTTTCCCTTTGAAGCCATATCTATGGTTGTTCATTTGTTTACATTGGGTGTCAGTGGTTAGGCAGATATAATGGGCTTGACAGAAAGTGCAAAGTAATTGATAAATTATTCCATTTTCATGTATTTCCAACAGATCAACCTTACATGTATGTTGGAGGAACTGCAAGTGTGGTGGCCTGTAATTTTGTATCCTCTGTTGGTTAAAATAAAAAACGAGTTCGCACGCAGCACGCTGACATGAGGGATGTGAATTTCCACATACAAAACTATAAAAACTCAAAATCAGTTAAAAACATACATTTATTCCAATTTTTATTCAAATCTGAAAATATTGATTTTTTGGCTGTTCTGATGCTCCTGGTTCTATTTACCTGCAATGGTGGGAATACAATTTTGCACATTATAAGGCTAGGAGAAGGTCCAGTTAGGCTTTAAAGTAGGCGTGAGGTTGTTGGGGATGATAAAAGTACACCAACAAATGAATAATAGGTTTTTCTAGTGTAAAATCCCCATAAGACAACGTACTGTGTTTGGTCAATACACATTTTCCTTAATAACTCGGTAAATATTTATGCTAGAATAACGAGAGGGGGCTTAAAAGTTTTGTCACACTAATTCCCATCTTTTAACATGCGTTAATTTCACATTCAGGGCTTTTCTGACCCTTTTTGGGTCCAAAAACTCGAAATTTGAAAGATTAATCCCCGAAAAAGGGGTTTAGAGTTTTCCGATTGTTTTGCCCAACAAACTTGTCCAACAGATTATAGAAAGGAACGTCCCTACCAAATTTGAAGTAAATCGGACAAAATATGTGACCGCTAGAGTGCATACACACACACACATATATATATATATATATATAAAATTTTGAACGACCCCCCAAAACGTGTTCAGGGGGTCACGTTAGGAACTTCTATGGTGGTCCCGGGCTTAAGTTTCACCGTGCGGGTCATGCTAATAGTTCACTTTCCATAGGAAATTCACTAATAAAATCATTCTATTGCCATTACATAGCATAGACAACAATTCATAATTTGTTACATTGTATAACAGATTAACAACAACAGTTATGGAGATCTTGAACTGGTTGTGGGTTGGTGAAAAGTGCAAGTTTTGCAGGTCATCTGGTTTTATGGGAATGACTCTTGGGGTTCATTGGTGTTCTGAGGTGGTTTTCCTAGGCATTTAGGTCTAACTAACTTTTTATGTTTGTTCGTTAACTGGTTAAACAGAACATTTGATGGTCTGCGGTCTGCATATAATATCTTTTGTTTGGGGCTGGCTTGTATGATGCTGAAGTTGTTTTGGAAGATTTTCTTGAGATTTTGTAGGCTATAGTGATATGTTATAATTAGGATAAGAAAAATAATATATATATATATATATATATATATATATATATATATATATTATACAGTAGACTCTTAATACAAACTACATGACATTTGTGTAATGCGGTGTAATCACATGAAAACTGAAGGCGTTAAACATAAGATCCGTTTTTTTTTTTTCTTTTATTCGCAATACAACAAAATTAAAAAATTCAAGATCATCAGACCCGATTTTTAAGAGTCAACTGTATATATATATATACAGTTGACTCTTAAAAATCTGGTCTGATGATCTTGATAAGACTGAAAAGGAAATAATGTAAATGATAACTTGGAAAACCCTGCAGATATTGGTGAGAATAGGATCCTCCATATCAGTTATCCATCTGATTTAGACTGCAGTACCAACCTTTTCAATGACTTTGAGGTGCCAGTCCTTGAACTGGTTGCGCAGGAGGTTGCGTTGCGCGGGCGAGATGGCAGGGTTGAGTGCGGCCAGCCGCCACAACACCACTATCTCGTCGCACAGTGAGCTGCAGGCATGCTGTGACGCCTGGCTGTTGCTGTTCACAGAGCTGTGCTTGCCGCCACCACCACCGCTGTAGCCTGCGTGCAGAGCCACCTTGGTGTAGAACCACCACACAAGAATCTGCAACATAGTACGAGTCACAGTACGAATCTGCAACGGTTGTACAGTCAAATAAATGCTAGGGAATGCAAAAATACAAGGTGTGTTGAAAAACGTTCCAATAATTTAGGATGCAATCTTAATATGTGAGGCGGAAAGCAAAACGGGACCTCTTGTCGGCAATTTCCGATTTTGAGTTATTGATATTTTCTAGGGGAGTGTGAGTAGTAATTTTTTTAATCGAGTCGAGTAGTGCCAATTATTTTAGAGTTTTGAGTATTTTCGACCGAGTATTTGCCATCAGATGGTAGTTTAAAATAGTGTAATGGGATTTGGATACCATCCTAGATTTGATAATCTAAACATGGTTTCTAACTAATACACGAGTAGCAATACAAAGTTTTGGCTAGTACAGTCAAACTGGATTACGTATTGACAAACAAAACACGGTTTGACATTCGTTTCCGGTCGATGAAACAGGGCCCGGTTGTCATTTGGCCAATTTCACCTGGTCCAGACATCGCTTATAATCAATATTAAATGACGAAATTGTTGGTTACGGTCAAAATTACGCAGTCCGATTGTCATTTTCAGCCGATTTTATGTGATGTAATCGCCTTTGGCGGTTACTACGCGTTTTGGCCGGTCGCAATCATTCGCGGTCGACATTTTCGGCCGATTTTACGTGATGCGATCGCCTTTTGCGGCCGTTACTACGCGTTTTGGCCGGTCACGATCGTTAGCGATCGTCCGAAAATCGGCGGGAAATACTCGCTCAAACTTTCGAGTAGATTTTTAAGTTTCGAGTATTAAAATACTCGGCCGAAAACTCTTAGTTTCGAGTACTCGCACACCCCTAATATTTTAAAATTAAACTTTTAATTACAAACAGTTGGTTAAAAAAATTATGTCTCTACGATTTTTTTTGTTTAAGTTACAGACGTTTGAGTTTTGTAAAATAAAAATGGGCTTTGTGAGAAAAACTCATTTTACAACTTTGAAACACTACAAAATCTTAATTTTTTACATTTAGATTACATTTACAGATTATAGATTTACATTTAGAATGGATTTTATACCAAAACAAAGCCTAAAATCTATTCTTTAAAATGATATAAGAATATTTTCTCAAGTCTTTTTTTTTTAACTGATCGCTTGCGACACTTTGTCAGGAACACGAAAGGGCCAGGAACAGGAAAGGGTCGCACAGTGGGGCAAATAATGTTATCTAGGAGAGCAAAAGTGAAAAATCCAAAGTTACGTTTGGGCACAAAAAATAAGCTGAAGAAGTTACTTTTACGTTAGGTTTGTTTGATTTAGTAGTATTAATATGGAAATCTATTAAATATTTATGAGATGGCTGACCCACCAAATGGTAAAGACATTAGCAATCTAATTGATTATAATGGGTTATAGTTTAAAAATAAAATTGTATTAAATAAAGGTTGGGAGAAATTAAATTTATAAATAAATAGTCATTAATATCTCGGGTTCGCCTTAATAGTTACTAGTGATGTGTCAAAACCAAAACTTGAATCTCAAAACCACCAAAACTTTGGAAAAGTTTCGGTTTCGAGATTCGATCGGTGAGTTTTGAGAATCAAAACTCGAAACTGCTGAGATTTTTTGTGTCTTTATTGTTGTTTTTTTAACAGAAATCACGCCCGTGTTTCGATCAATAATGCAAAGGTCAAAAGCCTACTGTCATCAGTCATCTACCTTCACCTTTTTTGGATTATTGATTTTTTATTTCTGAAAGAACAACTCTAACCAAAATATATAATTAGTTTTAATTCATTTTTCTGGATTTATTTTTCATAACCATACCCAGGCAAGTAAATAGGGTTTCGCGATTTGAGTTTTGAGATTCGAGATTCGATTTTGTAAGTTTCGGTTTCGGTTTCGAGATTCGAAATTTCTGGTTTTGACCATCACTAATAGTTACATATTCTGAAAGAATAAACTATACTCTCAACGTTCTTGACCATTCAATCTGCCACAACCTGTCTCCGTGGGAGCCACTATTTTTGTTGTAATTTTCGTCAGTACACTTTTTTGGTTTATATGGGTATTTTATTACTGATTGGTAAGAGAATTTAATAACTAGCCCTCAAACGCAAAACTTTTACATTTAATGGCCTTAATTAGTAGTGTATAATGATTAATTACTGCCCGTTCTCAAACCTTAATGGGCAAGATTGTAAATCGTTTTCATACTATTTTATTTCTTAAAGAAAAAATTAATAAACGCATATACAATTACAGACGTCTACTATTTCGGGTTTGTTATCCTACTAATATTATCAGTATATATATATATGTATATATATATATATGTGTATATATATATATATATATATATATATATCAGTATATATATACATATATATTAGGTAAATACTGTAATGGAATCTCTATAGATTAACCTATAAGTTAACCTAGTATATAGAACATGATTAAGTTAATAACATTACATACACATACAGGATGTCCAGCCTTAAATTGGGCAATAGCTAACTTTTTTATGTCCAACAGCTAACTTCTTATCTTGGGGGACCACCTTTACTTTTTAAGCTCTGTTTTAAAATTAATTTCATTTCCAATCATTTCCCGTCATTTTTCCAATATGGCGGCCAAGTTTATTTTTTCTTACGGATAGTTTTTCTTACGGCCCATAGTTCAATTTTGTTATCGGGTAGAAAATGTAATTTTAGAAAAATGTTTATATTTTATTTTGTCTTTTAGCTATGTTTTGATTTTTTCAATATTCAGTTAACCTAACAGTCCGAAATCGTAATTAAAAATTAGTTTTGCATTATATGTATTTGGTGTTTTAGTACTTCAAAATACTTAAATTGTAACTCAAGGTCCATAACAGAATTGTGTGTATTTAAGCGTGGTTTATTCAAAGTTTGTTAAGATAAACATCTATTTTTTATAAATCATTGTACATTATAGTAATTGTTTATAACGAACTTCCAGTATCTGTACTAGGAGCATTCCACAGAAATAGGGACAAACCATGATGAAATTCAGATTAAAAATTTACCACTTATCTTACTGTTTATTTGTTTATAAAGGTCTAAATGGCAAATTAAGACCTAAGATATCAATTTTTATTATTAAAGTCACCTTGAATTGTCATTTTAAACTTTATATTGTCAGCTGTTTTATCAAGCTACATTTATATAGTGAATTTGCAACTTAATTTTAAATTGTTCAGGTCAGATTTAAAAGTTTGAATGATTTTACAGCAATAATACTGCATATAAATCAAACATTCTGAGATATCCAATACTTTTCAGGTAAGTATTCAATTATTTATCCTATAATTAAGGTTATTAAGTTGTTGTGTCCCGTACGTAACATAAAACATAAATAACTATTTATTAAAGGTATTAAAATTTTTTTTTTCAAATTATAGTTAGTAAATCTAAAGGTAAGTGACACAAAACTAGCTTAAGGTAATTTTTTCAAATTTTTAATGATTACAACTTTTTTTTAATTAATTTGTTTATATTGTTCCGTACGTAACGTTACGTACGGGACAAATACAAAGTAATACAAAACATATGGAGCCTATTTTTATTTAGGTTAAGATTTGCTTCTATAAATATTACAATAATCTAGTAAAGGCTAGTACCAGTACTAATAACAATATTTATTAATATTATACTGTATCAGAACAATGCTTGGGATTTTTTTTACCAATAGTTGGTCATCCTGAATGTTGGTCATCCAGTCAGCTGGATGTAAAAATAGAGGGAACAGATAGAGGTTACATTGTTTTCTTCACATTTAAACATTGTTTGAGGTTAGTTTACTTAGTCATTATATGATATTTATGTTGACTCTTTCAGATGGTTAATAATTAATAATAACCAAATCCAATAAAGCTCTACAGGTAAGTTTACTCTACAAGTTTTTCTTTGAATTGTCATTAGACCTATAGGGTCTGTTTG
This sequence comes from Allygus modestus, assembly GCA_963675035.1. Taxonomy (NCBI): domain Eukaryota; kingdom Metazoa; phylum Arthropoda; class Insecta; order Hemiptera; family Cicadellidae; genus Allygus; species Allygus modestus. Next base: position 376,284,083 of record OY776111.1, on the reverse strand, counting down.
CTGTGTATGCTTATAAATACATTTGTATTATGTTATTGTCTCCAATGAATACTGTACTTACCTAATATTGAAATTTTCTTTACATAAACATTGTTTGAGGTTAGGTCACTTAGTCGTTGATTGATATTCATGTTAACTCTTTCAGATGGTTAGTAATTAATAATAACCAAATTAAAATAAATCAAGATCTACTGGTAATGGTTAGACTTCCACAGAGCACCTACACCATTCTGTTGTCACGGTTTATTTTCATAGTAGGTATAAAATATTACTAGGCTACTATCATAGTAGGCTTTATGCTTACTGATGAGGAGGTAAAAACGCAACACTGTCTTGCAACTTTTTGTTCTTCGGGTCTGTTAGATTTTTAAGTAGGCCTAGGCCTAAACAATTTAGCATTACAAATTTGTGTAGGCCTAACTCTTTACAGCATTTGCTTTTTTACAGGTCTTAAGATGGAGAATTCCCAAGTCAAAAAGAAACCAATGAGTGGAGCTGAGAGAATAAAACAAATGAGAGCTCGGAAAAAAGCTCACAATCCACAGGATTATTTAGCAAAAGAGAGAAAAAGGATAGCAGAACTTAGAAGAAAGAAGAAAGAAGGAATGACAGAAAAGAAGTTAGAAGCTGAAAGAAAGTATGAGAGGGATCGAAAGAGAATTCAAAGAGCTAAAGCAAAAATAAATAATACAAGTTGTAATTCACCAGGCAGTTCTTCTTCTGGAACTCCTTATCGTTGCAAAAAAACATACTCAAAAGCTATTTTGAGAACCTTAAAAGCATTGCCAAAATCTCCCAGTAAACAAAAGGCTGTCGTAAGTGGGTTAGCAAAACGAGTTAGCATTGATTTCACAAATGAAATGGATAAAAATATTCGAGCTGGTTCATCTGAAGAGGAAAATGCTATTATACAATTTTATTATCGTCCCGATATAGTCTATACATGTCCTGGAATCAAAGATGTTGTCACTGTTTGGAAAGACGGTAAAAAAGAGAAGATGCAAAAACACTATTTGACCATGTTCCTTCACGAAGCATTTTACATATTTAAGGAGGAAAATCCCAATTTCACCGTGAGTCGTTCGAAGTTTTGTAGTTTACGTCCCGAAAATGTACTTTTGCTTAAAGAAACCCCATGTGATCAGTGCAAATGTAAAATCCATGAGAACTTTATACTAAAACTAAAAGGACTAAAGTACACATATGACAACAAGTTTTGGGAAGCAGTGCTTTGTGATGACCAACTTAGCTCTTTGTGCTGGCAAAATAAATGTGGCAATTGTTGCAATGGACAGCTTTTGTTGATACCTAGTGAACCAAACTCAAAAGTTACATGGAAGCAGTGGATAAAAAATGAGGATAAAAAAATCAAATTAGTCATTGAGGAAGATTATACTGGTGTTTTGTTTGAGCAAGTTATTGAAGAATTACCAAAAATGATGCAACATGTAAATACAAAGAGGATTCAACAGAAAGATTTTGAAAAACATAAAAGTGAAGCTTCCAAGAGAGTTCTGCAAATTGACTTTGCTATGAGCTTTAGTGCAGAATACCAAAACGAAATCCAAAGTGCACTTTGGTCCCGAACAAGTGTACTGTTGTTCACAGCGGCTGTCTTTTGTGAAGGTAAATGTAAAACATATTTGATCTGCTCTGATACTACAACTAAAGACAAAGATACAATTCTAGTATTTTTAGACCTGATATTCACTGAAGTTCTGAAAGAAAAGAGGAACATAACTGAAGAAGTGATTTGGAGCGATGGACCCTCTTCGGAGTTTAAAAACAAATATATTGTAAAAGCGCTCGAAATCCTATCAAACAAACATACCAGAAATATCACGTGGAAGTATTTTGCCACTTCACATGGAAAAGGTGTTGTCGATGGCGTCGGTGGCAACATCAAGCGGCTGGTAAGAACAAAAATGATGTCCCAAGGTAATTCCTGCACGATACAATGTGCCAAAGACTTTGCAGAAGCTGCCATTTCACTGAATACTAAGACGGAAATGTTTTATGTTGGAAAAGACCATATAGAAGATGTGATCAGTGAAATAAAACCATGGGAAAAAGTTTCACCTGTTCCTGGAATTAGCTCGTTTCACCAGGTATCCTACAGAAATGGGTCAATTGTTGCCCGTAACCATGCTTTGTCATCAGATATTGAACTTGGGTTTAAAGAAGTTACACCTGCATTGAACTTCTCGACCAACTACGAAGAGGGAAACTGGGTTGTAGTAAACTACGAGGGAACTCAATATCCCGGAGAAATTGTCAGCGTACAAGAAAATGGGTATGAAGTGTCAGTGATGGTGCCCACTTCTGCACATTTACACTTCAAGTGGCCAACTCCGTTAGACTCCATTGTTTACAGTAAAGAGGAAATTCTCAAGAAAGTTCCACCACCAGTTGTGGTTAACAACAGAGGACTATTCAAATTTAGCTATATGTAACCAGCTTAAAGACCTGTCAAAAAAGTTTTTCAGACAACTTAATTTAGCCTTTGACCAGTTATAATATTATTTCATATGTATAAATAAGTGTGAATTAATGTTTTTTTTGTAAATAGTAAAGTAATAATGCATATATGTGAGTTTTTATTTGCTCGTGTCCCGTACGTAACAACCTATGTCCCTTTCGTAACAATCACAAAAAAATTTGCTGTTTATCAGGCTTAATACTTATTTGGTTGGGAATACTATTAAAAAATATTCAATATGCCCTTTAATGACAAAAAAATTATTTCAGCTTGTTTTTTCTTTAAACAGAGCTGAGTTTAATGTTAATTTTGCATATTTATATTAGGCGGTGGACTTGTCATGTCCCATACTTAACAGACACATTTTATTTTAACACACACATTCCAATTCATTAAAATAGTAGTACTTAGTGTTAAAAGTTTTGTAAAAATATGTTGAATAATCACTTGTATTGGTCATTGCAATATCTTCATCCATTATAGAGGGAAAAAATAACAAAAGCCTAAAAACTGAGTACAAATGTCCCGTACGTAACACTGGAATGCTCCACTAAACACAGTAATTAAATGTGAAAACTTTTGTATAAAAAGTTGTGTGAAAAAATATTTACCAAACAACACTTGGTTTTTCTTTTATATCCCTGTTAGAACTGTTAAAGTCAAGTGAAATGTTCTTCGCTTAGTCAGTCTAATTGAATATAAACCAACTAATAGCAGATATTGCCAAAGTGAACACCAGCTGATCGGTATAACATTTGAGTGTTATTTTTTATAGCAAAATGGCAGCAGTGCCAGTGGAGCCTTTTTATTGGCTGGAGCCCAATTGTCATCTTTCCTGCTCTTGATAATGTGAAATTATGATTTAGCTATTGTAATATATTTTACTTACTGAAGAGAACTAAGTTAGTACAAGTGTGAAAAATGTCTTGATGACGTGCGACTTCTGTGGCAAGTCAAGACTAGTTTTCTTCAGTAAGTAAAGAAGAATTTCAAAGTATTAAACTGAGTTTACGCTTACACAAAAATATGGTAAAATGTAATAACCAAGTCATAGTAGTTGCTTGTCTCACCTGTTCACAAGCCATGCACTCCTCGGTGATGATCTCGAGGAGAGGCAGTGCGTTGCGGTCGTTGCGCTTGAACATCTCCCTGACGATGGACAGCAGGTTCCACATGCCCTCCGGCTCCCGCCCTCGCAACGGCCGCAGCAGACTCGTCCACTCGGCCGCCGCAGGGGGCGCCGTGTTGCTCAGATAGTTCACATCGCTGCAACCGTACACGTCTCAATTAACAATCAACTTCCAAAATCTATGACTCAATAGTTCCTTTTAAAGATACCTTCCATTAAAAATCTAAATTTTCCACTTATCTTTCAATACTTGTATATGCTAAACAAAAACAAGTTCGCACGCAGCACGCTGACGTGAGGGAAGTGAATTTCCACATAAAAAAACTTTAAAAAATCAAAAACAGTGATAAAACATGGACTTTTTTCAATTTATATGGAAATCTCAAAAAATTTAATTTGTAAGCTGTTCTGATGCTCCTGGTTCAATTTACCTACAATGCTGGGAAAACAATGTTGCACATTGGTTAGGAGGTTAGGAGAAGCTCCAGTCAGAATTGAAAGTAGCCGTGGGGATACTGGGGATGATAAAAGTACACCAACACATGAATAACAGCCTTTTTTAATGTAAAATCCCTATAAGACAACGTACTGTATTTATTAAATAAATGTATTATAATTTATTAAATTTACATATTCTTTAATAACTCAGTAACTTTTTATGCTAGAATGATGGTGGAGGGCTTAATAATTTCAGCTGTTTGCGTCCTATACTTTGATAAGCTTTTTTTTACATTCGGGACTTATCTGACACTTTAGGAGCCCAAAAACTCAAAATTTGAAAAATTAAAATGCCAAATAAGGGGTTAGAGTTTTCTGATTGTTTTGCCCAACGAACTTGACCAACAGAAAGGAATGTCCCTGCCAAATTTGAAGTAAATCGGACAAAAATTACAACCGCTAGAGTATAAACACACAGATATATATGTATAACTTTGAACAACCAGCCAAAACGTGTTCAGGGGGTCACATTAGGAACTTCTATGGTGGTCCCGGGCTTAAGTTTCACCGTATGGGTCATGCTAATCGTTCACTTTCCATAGGAAATTCTATAATGATAACTTTTGAGGAAGGGATGTGGAGCATATTGAAGAACAGGGAGCTCAGAAATCTTACAGACCAGATATTGTGGCTGCGGGTTAGAAGTAGGAGAGTAAGGTGTCTTGGTCATGTAAGAAGGGAGTAGTCCGTGGCGTTAGGACAAAAATATTTTATTTCTGGTTACCGGTCCAAGATTTTGCATGGTGTTTCCCCCTCTCACTAGCTTTTAATCCGCCGGGAGACACTCGCCGGAATTTTAATTATATTGTTTTATGATTGTTTGTTTTAATTTGAATTGTTTGACTGAATTTTTAAATTGGATTCCCAGGTTAGTTTTAAAAACTAGGTCAATGGTACATGGCTTTATACCATATTTTAAAGACTAAAAAAAACATTAATAATTATAATAAACTGAACCACTGCATTAAGATGCTGACACAACTAGGGCATATTTTAAGGTGAACAAGAATGAATGATGAATGTAGAATGGGTGAGATGCCATGTTTAGTTTTTTTACTGACTGAGACTTACTGATTCTTTAGCCAGGATCATTAATTAATAGACCAATGGCCAATGGCAACTGGATCCAGGCTAGAACATTCACAGATGAGACTTTAATTTCAAAGTTTGGTCTTTAATGAAATAGGGAAATCAGAAAAAAGCCATTTCACAAATTGACCCCATAGCCTACAGGTGGCAAAACGTTAAATCCGTCTCTATCAGAGCCCCCTCTTAGTAAGGAAAACTTAAGAATTTTACTCAAAGGGGCAATTTAACTGAACGCTGCACTAATTTAAATCTATTCTCCATTTAGCAAAAAATAACAAAAGTGAAATGTTTTGAACGCACCTGAATACGATAGGGGCAGGCACACAGAATTTGATGAGTATTTTCTTGATGTTGTCATGAAGTGTCTTTTCATCAAGATACCACGAAGTTTGCTCGTTAGCTGAGGCACCAGCCGTAGGATCTGGAGCTCCACATACCTAACAGGATGTTCAAGGTAAGTTCACAACATTTAACAAGTCACTACATAACAAGTCAATATACGTTTGAAATTAACAAAGCATTTACCTGACTGTAATTTAAGGCCTGTCAGGGTGAAATACAGAACTAGTCAGTGACTCTACGAACTGCATCTCTGGACTTAAAACTTGTTTACTATTAGAGCAACTTAATTTGTAAACTATCTTAAGGTGGACAGCATGCATATACTGCAGTTTAGACAAACACACACCCTCCTCCTCATTTAATTACATAATCATCCTTAGACATCAGCATCACCCAAGTGGAATTATTATGAAGAGTTGCTTGGGTTTTGCAGTTTAGTGGGGCAATATCATAACTGGGAGAGACAAACAGACAGTACATTAGAAAATTGATGATAGAGATTACAGATACTACATAATTTTCATGAACAATTATCACTGACTTGCTCCTCTAACTAATAACGTTGCAAATCACTCGTATTTAGCTTGCCACACTTGGCTTGAAGAATAACTAAGAGGCCATTTATATATTATGTAATGCACTTAAGGGGATGAAGGGGGTATGGCGTAGCGTTGTGTGGGGGAGGGGTGGTGTTTGGATCAACGTTAGGTAACTCACACATATTACCCTAAGAGCTGGCGCACTCCCCTATCTATTAATACTGTTATAAATCTTTCAAAATTAAAAAATAATCAAATTGATATCTAAATCATGGTTACAGTTAGTTATATAACAAATACTTCTGTCATACTATTTTAATAACAGACTAAAAATAAATACATAACATGTTTTGAGTAAGTTCTGTATTACTTTACACCTATGGTTTGTGTTGTTTTAGAATGTAAAATCATGACTTAATACAGTATTGCACAATGCCACCCATATCTTTAGTTTTTTTTAAGTTGTTTTGTATTTGTATTAGTGATGAATTAAATTTGTTACGTTTTAGCTGAGATAGTTTATTTTGTTGTTTATAATTATTAGTAACAGTCTTGTTTGTTTGTCCGTTCTTTTGCTTTTAAATAAGTAATTGAAAAATGTTGTTAAAAGAAAGTAATTTAAAGTTGAATGATTCATTAAAATCCATATTCCTAAAAATTGCTAATAAAACGATGTTTAAAAGGTTTAAGCTGTTTTAAAGCTTCCCACGATTGAGTTACGTAACAAATTGGGGGGTGGGGGTATGGCCTAGCGTTATGGTGCGTTACATGGGGTAGGGAGGATTCTGAAATGACAAAAAAAGTGTTATGTAATATGTTTATGGCCCCTAAGGTCTGACATAAAATGGAAGGTCACCTTTTACTTTATAATTCACAGATACAAGGCCCACCTTTATGTGTTGAGAAATCCAATAGTGAAACAACCATCAGGCTTAAGCTTAGATCTGATACTTTCTTGAATTGAGATTAGATGATCTTGATGGTCAAGCTTAAACTCCATCAAAATAATACAAATGTTACCATAAGTCGGCTCAAGAAGTTGTTGCAAAAACTGTTACCAATGATGTCCTTGTTTCTGGTAACTATGACCTTATTTTTCCCCACCTGATTACCAGAGTTAGTTTCTACAGTAAGCTACTGCATGAGCGAGTTACCGAGTTGATCGCGGAGGGCTGGGAACTGAGCAGCTCGTCGAGCAGCCGCTGAGCGGTGGGGAGGATCTGCTGGGGCAGCTCGCTGATGAGGTACTGAGCAAACTTCTGCAGCTGGTCCCTCTGCAGGCGGGACAGCGACTCGCTGACTGGCGCTCGCAGGCACACTTGAGTCGGCTACCACATCAATAACAATACACTGAGGATAGAGTGTCACATTAGGTTTAATTTGTCAGATTTGTTACTTTTACTTTGGATTTAATTATTTATTTATTGTTTTGAGATTCAACGATTAACAACAAATTACAGTTTTTCATTATGTTCCATAAACAAACAAATAAAGACCACATCATTCAAAATTTCAAATGAATTTCATTTACAGTAAAATCCAGTTAAATGAAACCCCAATAACCAAAATTGTCAGTAAACATCACATTAATGATGATTATTTACAATTACTTTTACCACAATAAAACCTTGTATTGAGCTTTTATTTGATGTTAAAATTAATGAACTATTTCACCATGTTTTGTATAAGTAGATATATCTTCGTTTCACAGCATGAGACAGCCTAATGGGGCTAAGTAGGGTTATACAGAAATAGACAAATTATTCAGTGAATTTCATGTTTCACGAATGAATGATCATCACAGACATTTCTCATAATGTTTAATGTAAACCTTAACATTTTCAGCATAAAAGTAAACCTCAACGTGATTGTGTATCACAGTAGTAGCCTTATTTTTATTAAGGCCTCAAAATTGTTGCTTCTTTTTGCATTTGTTAAATTTATTTATGAGGCTAGGTAGTATTAATTTTTGCCTTTTTACCTTGCGCTTCTAGAATTTTTACAAAGATTATAGTTTAAGATCTTGAATGTATTAAAAATATTTTTAATTACTGTGCATGAACATTATTATTTATCTCTGTATTTTTAGTTGAAAAAGACATGAATGTAAACAATACAGCCCATTATTTCTAGAAGCCTTTACAGGCTATACAGTGGGAACTCGCTAACGTGACCCTCTATAACACGCACATATTTCTAATCTATTGAGATTGCTAAAACACTTATTGTATGACTATGACTAAGACTATGGTATGACTATTATTATTTTTAAAACCTCAATAGTACAGATTATTTCCTATATCAGATCACAGCTCTAACTTGGATCTTTTTGCAAAACCGAACATTTATAGCAGAGTTCAACCACAGTAGTAAATCATTTTACGTGTTCAAATCTCCCATGCAGTGCATCCCAGTGACTCAACAGAACAAATTTTTTGAAGGAAATAATTTATTGGGCTCAGGTATAAACATGAAAACCCCGCTCCGACCCTTGCCAACCTCCATCTTTGTCAAGTCAATTGCCAATCCGCTTGATGATCTGTAACTGTGATACATCTTCAAATTAGATGGGAATTAGGGTGTCTTATCTCACCGTAGGTTATTCAAAGTAGCGAACAATAAATAATAATCCATCATTTTATTTTAATTTTAAACTAAGTATATAATTTTATCATGAATTTTATGAAAAGTTAATTTGTTTTTGCATTGCTATGGGTTCTTCTGCTTTTAGTTTTAACATTTGATTTGTTAAGTGTTCATTTCTATTATTTTCAGTTAATTTACTACTGAATATTTAAATATTGGTTTCTAAATGAATCTTCTACAGAGAATTAAACTTATTTTTAATTTTTCTCTGTTTAAAATAAACTTAAACAATTACAATATTACAATTAAATTGAGGTTTTTGTTAAAAATAAATTTGTACAGTGGAACCTCCCTCCCCCCACTACATCTCTTTGCCGGGTACTCCTGGTGTCGGTAAAACAACCGACAAATTTATGTTGATGAGCAACACGCATATTACGCACACTCATCGTCATGTACGGGTTTCACCTATGTGAGGATTTCATGTCATAAATAAGGAACAGTCTCATTTTGTTATAAATTACTTATTTGTCTTAAATAAAATGGTTGTGATTTGATATATTTGTGTCCGTAGTTAGTGCGAGTTTGGAGGTTCTAGATGTATTGTGTGAAACGTCGTTTTTAGGTTGTGTGTTTTACTAAATGTTTGTAGTTTGACAAAACATATTGGCAAAACTCTACCCTAAAAGGAGAATTTGAAGATTATTTGAGGCTGTTGACACAGGAAACAAAAAAGTGACATCGGGAAGCAGTTTTGAACACTAGTGAACATTCTGTTGACAATTTTAAAACAAAAATAACTGTCGTACTGCTAAATTCTAACAATGCTCTGCAATTTTAATTGTTATCATGTTTTGTTCGCTTTTAGTTATAAATAAACATTATTTTAATAGCCTACAGTTCATTGATGTTCAGCTAAATTTAAATTGATGCGTAGTTGGCCAGAACTGACTTCCATACGGGGGAAGAATTTGTTTGGGGCAGGTGATAAGAAGTGAGCAAAAAACGTCTGTAAAATAGACAGGAAGTGGTCGAACAGGCAAAACATCACCAAAATACCAAACTGTGAGTCATTATTTGTTTACTTTCCTACTCTACAGTATTTTGAGTAGGAAGTATTTTATTCTCTACTACGTTAACCACAGAATACAAAATATTTCCGGGCTTATTTTAAACATTTAAAATTGTCCATATTCTTTTTAATTTGAATAATTATTATTATAGGGTATGATTATTTATGATACAAAGTAAAAAAATATGTAAGAATTCTACCCTTCCATGATCCATCTATTGCGTTACTGTGACCCTCAATAAGTCAAAGTCTGTGGAAAATCACCTTGATAAGTCGAACCTCGATACTTCGAAGAATTCTATAATTCAAATTTTTCCCGTTCCCCCTGAGGTTTGAGTTATCGAGGTTCCACTGTATACACTTGCCAATTCCTTTGATAACTTAATAATAAATATACTTTTTAAAACAAAACATGTTTGCGAGTGTTTATCCAAAATGCACTTTTACACGTTGGATGCGGAGGACGATAATTCTCGTCCTCTAATTAACATTGAAACTTATGTGATTTTCATGTTTAAACATGTTTGTCAGCATTGAACGTGTTAAGGGGTTTCAGAAATATTAGTATCTTTAATATCATGACTTTTAGTCTACACAACCTTAGAAAAAACTATAAGAGTCTCTCAATAACAAGACTGTTTCCCAAATCTCCATTAGTCTTGCTATCAAAAGGTTCTAATATATTTTTATTGTGACATGGTCTATTTCCTGATTACAACTATTGGGCAAATAAACTATCCATCTCTACCTATTTAACCCTTGGGCTTATGGGATGTAATAAAAGACGTCTTACAACACATAAGATATATTTACACTTATACTGATTCACATACAGACGGTAAACATATATAAAATATGGTACTATGGGTAAACATATGGTATAAGATGGGTATAACCCTCGGGCTATAAGATTAACATAATATTTGAGTGTATATATATATATATATATATATATATATATATATATATATATTAGCTTTCGTCATTGATCCTAATTAATACAATTAAAGATGTTTACTATATTTAACCTTGTTATAGCCACTGTAAAAAAGGTCTTATCTAACAAATTTATAATGACAAGTATAATGTAATGAATTTAGTAATGAATTTAACAAGTATTCCTCAAAAACTTGATAAATCAAAACTCATTAAGACTTATTTCAATCCATTAGGTGAAGTAAAATCATTCAAAAAGTAATTTTTAAGCTTTAAAATGAATACAATTTACATTAGGTCCTACATTTTATCTATATAATAACACAGATAAATAATAAAATTGAATAAACTTCAAAGTTATAATCTGGCTAGTACTGATTGTTATTTCAAACTAGCACTGGCTAATATAATATTCCACACACTGTAGAGTATGAAAGGGTTGTGGGGTCCAACACTGTGTCAAGCAAGACCTTGCCACAGTTGATGTACAACTGACCTGATGTATTCTGTGAAGACATACGGCCACAATGTGTGAACACCAGTAGGCTGTGGAGTTACATGTGCAATTGCAGGATGTGATGCGTCTGCGGTCGAACGTTACAGCTACATTGTATGTGCTTAAACCGGCACACACACTTGCACTGAGGTGGAAACCTGCACAGATTACACACAAGTCATTGATATGTATGATGAAGATAAGAGAGCAAAATGGTGTTAGGTAAGTGGATAGCTAAATAAATTGAATAAAATGCAGTAAGTTGTCATATAAATAAGCAATATATAGCAAATGATTTTATTCATGTTCTTCTTACTCTCCATAAGGAAACCCTTAAGGCTGAGAACACAGTTTTGCTGCAGTGACGATCATAATATAAACGAGTTCGCACGCAGCACACTGTTGTGAGGGAAGTGAATTTTCATACGGTCTAGAAAACTTTAAAACAGCAAAGCTGGTGTTAAAACATAGACTTATTCCAATTTTAATAGGGATCAGAAAACATTTAATTTGTTAGCTGATCTGATACTACTGGTTCTATATACCTGCAATGCTGCACGTTATGAAGGTCTAATCAGGATTGAAATAGGCCTGGGGAAATTGTCAATATAACCTCTATGCTGGAATATCGCCGGCAACAAAGACACAATACGAGGAACCAGGAGCTTCTACTGTATCCGGTTCACAGACTGTCACTTTTGGAAAAGGGGCCTTTGTACATGGGGTTAAAAGTCTTAAATAAACTGCCGGCCGCCTTAAAAAATACTGACTCCGAGCAGAAATTTAAAATGGAACTAAAGAGTGTGTTATTAAAAAAGGCATATACTTTTAAACACATAAAAGCTGGCTGACTTCTTCATGGATAACATCCTCATGTAAGGTTAACTTGTATTTTAATTTAGTTTTGATTTGAACATGAAGACCTGAATTTTGTATATAATATTGTTAGAATAGTATTTATTTTTATAGCAATTGTAATAATTGTATATTTGGTAATTGACTTGTCGTATATTTACTTGTGTAAATTTTAATTGACGCAATAAATTAATCTGAACATAACCAGGTGAATCTACATACGAAGTTGTATTAATTTATGTTCATAATTAAGGGAGCTATAAAACTTTACTTATTCTCCATAAGAATAACATAAGGGATGAGTATGGAAGTTTGCTGCTACGACATTAATGAACAATATATTATTTGTTGTAAAAATATCAATATAGGCCCCCTACCAAAACTAGGTGAACACATTACCAACATACCATTTACCAATCAATATTCATCAATTCATAAATAATCGAGATATCAAATTTGATTTATTCTCTATAAGGACAACATTGGACAACACACTGGGTTTAGGACTTGAATAGCTATGCAATGGTTGGCGTAGAATCACAATTTAAACACCAAAATAATTGTATTTTAGAGCTGAAGTTATTGGCAACAACAAATGGTCAGTTTTCAGTATCATTAACTGAGGAAAAGCTAAAAAACTATTTTCCCATAAGATTAACATAGGAATTTTTATGAATACTTTTTTCCCGCAACCACTTAACCTAGGTTAATGATTCAAAATACTAAATGATTTGTTTTTTCAAGCTATATAAAATGGTCAAAACCGAAACTGAGTGTTTTTTATTTTTTATTTTAGAGTGAAAAATGTTTTCGGAACATTTTAAACCCGTATAAAATCCCTCTTCCCTTGGTCCGATCTTTCTGGTTTTCGAACTTGGTCAACTTCACACATTTTTGCCAAATTTCATCAAAATTGGACGGTTTTTCCAAAAGTTAACGGACACATATATAGGGGTACAACATCCCCCTAAAACCCCCCTTTCGATAATAATGTGATCCGTCTGGTTTTCGAACACATTCAAATAGATGCTACTTTACATATCTGTGCCAAATTTAATTGAAATCGGACTTTATCTACGGCCATTATCATGTTAACGGATTCCAAAAAAGCTGAAAATGTTGCTGGCCACATAAACACATGTAAAACATTGGAACAAATAGTGTTCAGGGCAGTTACATCTGAGTTTCCGACAAAAAATTGTTTTATATCTGGAATCTACAGATAAAAATACATCAGTAACAACCAAACGAATATATGTTTGTCAATGGTACCCTATACTCTATTTTTACCCTTCCACGATGCAACCCACGGTAATAGCTTCTTTCCTGTAGAGGGTATTCGCTAAAACTACACCAAGATATAAATAACCTTTTCTAATATAAAATCTCCATAAGACAATGTACTGTGTTTATAGTCCGTATCGAAAAAAAGAGACTGGTGGAGAGGCCGCGCGGCAATGAAACATTTTATTTAATAATCTCGTGGAAACGTAAAACACATGGTTAGAAATTGCCACGTAACGTTACCTATTTAAATAGTCCGTTAAACACGTTTATAGCATATTTTTCAAATATAATGTACTGTATCTTATTCCGATGATTTTATATTTATAGTTATATCTTTAAATACCCCCGTCGCAGCAAACCTGCGTACTCAGCGAATTTCCAATGATATATATGTGACTCACTACTACATAGAGCTATTTACCAAGTTTCACAAAAATACATCCATAAATAAGTGATATATAGCATTTTATTCATTCTCCATAAGAATAACATTAGGGTTGAGGACGCAGGTTTGCTGCAACGATGAAGATAAGTAATGTGATTTTTTGCAATTATCAATACAACTGAACCAGGTGAAGCTACATACCAAGTTCTCTTAATGTAGGTTCATAATTAAGGGAGATATACAACTTTACTTATTCTCCATATGAATAACATGGGGGCCGAGTATGCAGGTTTGCTGCTACGGGACTATCAACAAAAAACTTGTTTTTTGTGCTAATATCAATATACCACAACTATTTGAAGCCACATACCAAGTTTCATCAACATACATTCATAAATAATCGAGATATAGAATTTTATTTATTCTCCATAAGGATAACATTGGACAACGTACTGTGTTTAGCACTTTGAATATCTCTGCAACGGTTGGACGTAGAACAACGATTAAAACACCAAAATGTTTTTTTTGTTGAGCTAAACACATTAATAAACAGAATTGTGAAGTTTTTAGTAAAACTATCTGAGAAAAATCTAAAAACCTTTTTCCCATAAGATTAACATGGGACACGTTTTTATGGATTTTCTCCGCAACCACTTAACCTAGGTTAATGATTCAAAATACTAAATTATTTGTTTTTTTAAGCTCTATAAAATGGTTATAACCAAAATTGAGTGTTTTTAACATTTTGGGGTAAAATTTGCAAAAAAAACTATTTTTGGAAAATTGTAAACCCCCATAAACCCCCTTCCCATCATGCGATCAATCTGGTTTTCGAACTTAAAGTCATAAATGCTACTCTCCACATTTGTGCCAAATTTCATCAAAATCGGGTATTTCTTTCAAAAGTTATCGCGGTAACGGACACACACATATATATATATATATATACACAAAACTACCCAATATAATGTAATGTTATTATGTATTTATATATATAGATACATATATATATATATATATAAATTTGAACGAATATTGTTTTTGGCATCTGGGGACCTCAAAACGAAAAGTTATCATGGTCTCGGGCTTAAGTCTTACCATGCCACCTAAGGTAATAGCTTCTTCCCTATACGGGAAATTCGCTAAAACACAAATTGAGATATTTTTAAATTGTAAACATTTAAAAAAGTGCTTTAAACGTGTTTAACTGACTATTTAAATAACATTTATTGGAAATTTCTAACCTTGTGTTTTACGTTTTCACGAGGTTATGAAATGTAATGTTTGGTCGCCGCGTGGCTACTCCGCCAGTCACTTTCTTTCAATAATTGGACTATAGTCAATATACATTTTCTTTTATAACACAGTAAATACTTGTGCTAAAATGTTAAAAAGAGGGCTTACAACTTTTCCCTCACTAATCCCCTTCCTCTTAAATGCATTCATTTTACATTCAGGGCTTTTCTGACCCTTTTTGGGCAAAACTCAAAATTTAAATAATTTAAATCCCCAAAAAAAGGGGTTAGAGATTTCAGATTGTTTTCCCTAACGAACTTGTCCAACTGATTATAGAAAGGAATATCCCTGTCAAGTAAATTGGACACAAAATTTGACCGCTAGAGTGCAAACACTTATATATACTGTATATAATACATAACTTTTAACGACCCCCCAAAACGTGTTCAGGGGTCAAGTTAGAAACTTCTATGGTAGTTTCGGCTTAAGTCTCACCATGCGGGTCATGCTAATAGTTCACTTTTTCATAGGAAATTCACTAATAAGCAAGATATAACAATTGATTTAGTCTCAATAAGAAAACCACCCAGGCTGAGGACACAGTTTTGCTGCAATGGGGATCATTACAAGTGAGGTTTTATGCCATTGAACCACAACCAGATGAAGCTACAAGCCAAGTTTTATCAAAATGAAGAGTGATTAAAAAACTGTACAACTTTCAACATCAATAAAATGTTAATTTCTTTGACATAATTACTTAAAACTAGCAGCAAATGGAAGGAAAAGTCTTGAGATTTTTGTCATATACAACACTTCACCCGATCTCAATGCGTTTTTCAAAACTGGCACTTTAATAATAAAGATTCGCTGATGACAACTTTCTAGTACCAAGCTCTACTTGTGGTCATTGAAGGAGGATTTTTGTTGTATCTCTGTCAAAATCTACCCTTAAAAATGTGTCAGATTTAGTTTCAATAAACCAATCAACCCCCTTTAGTTTAATTACTTAAGCGTCCATTACTACTAGATTGTGTATCACTGATTATTTGCTTTTGATTATAATACAACAATAATAAACCAACGAGCTGAGCAAGCTACAGCTGATAACATTTTTTGAGTCACTCTTTCATATAATCTCAGTCAAAATTCCTAGGGCATGTCTCTAATGAATTTGGAATGGGAGAAGAGTTACAGTTGTGCGGTTTTTAAACACCTATATATTTATATACCCCCGTAGCAGCAAACCTGCGTACTCAGCGAATTTCCAATGCATATATTTGTATCGTAATACCACATAAAATCCACATACCAAGTTTCATCAATATACATTCATAAATAATCAATTTATGACATTTTACTTATACTCCATAAAAATAACATGGCAGCTGATTATGCAGGTTTGCTGAAACAAGGAACACAACAAATGGGTTTTTATAAAAATGTTGTTAGAGCTCTACTAGGTGAAGCCACAGACCAAGTTTTATTAATTTATGTTCATAAAGGAGATAAAATTTTACTTATTCTCCATAAGAATAACATGGGGCTGAGTACGCAGGTTTACTGCTACGGGAACTATCAGCAAAAAAATTGTTTTTTGTGCAAATATCAATAGACCACAACGGTATGAAGCAATATACCAAGTTTTGTCAGGATAAGTTGATAAAAAAGCAAGATATACAATTTTTCTTATTCTCCATAAGAATAACATTGGACAACGTACTGTGTTTATCACTTTCAATATCTCGGTCACTAATTGACGTAGAGCAATGATCAAAATACCAAATTGTTTGTATTTTTAAGCTGAATTCAATGGTGAAAACAAAAATTGGATTTGCTAAAATATTAAACATAAAAACTCAAAAACCTATTTTTGGGGTACAAAACCCCCCAAACCCCCCCTTGGGATGGAGCGATCTGGCTCCATCCATAAATTTGGATCCAGGTCATAAATAAAGTTGGTCCAGGTCATAAATTTGGCTTTACATGTTTGTTACCAAATTTAATCAAAATCGGACCATTTTTACGAGAGTTATCGCACCCACGGACAGATATATATATATATTTATTGCATTCATTTGTTAGAGCTACTGATATAATAATAATCAAATGAAACATTTTTTCAACTGAAGGAATTTCTTTATTTTTAAGACTACATCATGATGATGGGCTATGTCCCGAAACATGTAGTCTTAAAAATAAAGAAATTCCTTAAGGGTACTCCGTTAAAAAAATTTTCCATTTGATTATTAAGATTATATATATATATATATATATAGTTTCGAACGAATAGTGTTTTTGGGGTCTGGGGACCTCAAAACGAAAAGTTATCATGGTCCCCGGCCTAGGTCTTACCATGCCGACTACGGCAATAGCTTCTTCCCTATAGGGGAAATTCGCTAAAAAAAGCAATATATAAAATTTTATTTATTCTCTATAAGCGTAACATTAGGGCTGAATACACAGGTTTGCAGCAGTGGGGACCACAAATACTCCCACCACAGCAAACTTCCGTAATCAAAAATTTCAAATGCAGTACGTAAATGCAGTACATAATATGTAAAGCCAATTACCGAGTTTCATCAAAATAAATTCAAATAAAAGTGGGATACAATATTTTATTTATTCTCTATAGGAATGGGATTAGGGCTGAGAACACAAGTTTGCTGCAACGTGGCCCACAAAAAGTGGATTAGGGCCTAAGTTATTTAGGCAAAAATCGATGGGCCATGACCAAGATTCATTAAAATCAATACCTATAAAAGGCAAAGCCCTTAATCACTGACTCACTCACTCACTCACTCATCACAAATTCTCCTGCTTCCCATTTAACTAGATTTGAAATTTTTAGACTGATAAAATAGTTGAGTGTAGGCATAAAGTAGAAAAACTAAATGATTTTATCCTGATCTGACCTTAAGGCTCCGCCAGAAACCCCGACAAAGATCCCATGTATGGACATTACTTTTTTGTTTGAGCTGATGAAAATACAAACAGCTGACCTTTGAAAATACAATCTAAATATATTTTGATGTCTCTAACTATACTCTTTCTTTCTTACTTAAACTAATAAACAATAAATAAATAAATCTCTGTCTTTCTATTATTTTTCTCCGGCAACTGTCTGCTCAATATGGGTACCTAACTGCTGATTGACTACAATATGTTACAAACTCGTATCGTCATTACCTCTGACTGAATCAAACACAATATACATAGATAGACCTAACTTTATTGCGTTAAAATACAAAATGATACTTGAAATGTGAAAAAGGGGTTTACAACAAATGTTTACAAAGAGGGGAAGATGTTTTATTACTTAGAGTTATTTAATTATTTCTAATGATAGTCTTTAGGCTTAGGGTCACAAGGTTCTATCTCAGGCAAGGGATGATCGTGCTGGCATCGAATATATTCTTACGTTAGGAATCATCAATTATACTCATATACTACTAATATATTATAAGATAA
Source organism: Allygus modestus (assembly GCA_963675035.1). Taxonomy (NCBI): domain Eukaryota; kingdom Metazoa; phylum Arthropoda; class Insecta; order Hemiptera; family Cicadellidae; genus Allygus; species Allygus modestus. The sequence continues at coordinate 376,265,686 of OY776111.1, read as the reverse complement.
TTTTGTTAAGGTCTCTGAAAAGTGGTAAAATATTAAAGGTTTGCTCAATAACAGTTGGAAGATAAGTAATGTTCACTTGGAAATGCTATGCAGTTCTCCAACAATGCTGCTTGACAACGTGATTTTTAGGCTACTGTTAATTGATTTTAAAACTGTTCAAATGAATTTAAATCTTGAAAATAATCCTTGAATATGTAATTTAGAAGATTGAAAAGGTTCTCTTTATTAATTTATTGATTGTTCAAAGTCTGGCAGATTGATATTTTAATACAATTAGGCAATTAATGAAAGTTCACATCTGGCTACACAAGGGAGAATATGGGTTGGTCTCACCAGCCTATTTTATCTTCACCACAGGCTTATATTTCTTCATGGCTAACAAAAGAGTAAAGATAATGCCTGTGGCTCTTCTTCTAATACAAATTTGGGATTTTGGTACCCAAAATACTAATTTAACGCATTCGCTGCGGGTGCCCCGAAATCGGGACATCGCTCAACATTGAAATATATGAGATTTTCATGTTTAAACATAACAAACGCAGCAAAGCTGTTAAGGGGGAAAATCACATTTAAAAAATAGATCAAATTTTAGGGGCAATTGCCACCCCCTAAAATCCCCCCCCCCACAATTGTTGTTATATTTTCAGAGAGAGAGTCTGGTGCATTGTTACAATAATTCACATCTGGCATGGCATACTTAATCATTCTTCAGCTCTTGTAGCTCACTTCACTGGTGCACTATATTAACTGTTAAGGAGCTTAATTTGGATTTTAAAGAAAACTTAATGGTTTGGAATAAATTAATATAAGGTTTTGAAGCAATTTTGTTACATTATGAATTATCTTAAAATTATTTACCAGGCTAATTAAAATTTATATATGATGATTTATATAATATGATAGGCCTATCTTAACTGTTTCTGGTGGGGAAATATGATGTAATTTTCCTACCTAAACTTTAATAGAACTTGTAACACAGAAAAATATATTTTAAATGAAAAAAGGGAACTTAACATGGAAATTATCAGGGTAAATAAAATGAGATGTTGCACCTTGATTCGTAGTTGATCCACTGGCTAACCAAAGAATGCAGCACACACGACTTCATAGTTATTATAAATCATTTGCAGGGTGAAGTCTGCGGGTAACAGCTAGTATACTTATAAATGAGTGGAATATAAAAATATACAGTATTTATTCTCTATAAAAGACAACAAACCGATTTGCAGGGGGTCTTTGATAGCACGGGAGCGATAGAGGTGTTCGCCTCTCTGGAACTCGTCCGCGCTGGAGTTGGCCAGGCAGGAGTAGAGGCGAATGTCCTCCTCGTTGTCGGGAAAGCTCCAGTAGGCGATGCGGAGCTGCAGCTGTTCCGGCACCGGGGGGTAGACGTGCTCGACGAGCTCAAACGGAATGTGGGACGCGACGCAGCGAGCGGCCAGCTCACACAGCGGTGACACCCGCTCCACATCTGCAACAAACAAAATAATCCCATGAATTAAAAACCAAAATTAAATATTTTCCGGAAGAACGTGTGAGACTTCCACTGGACCGATTTACACATGAGTGGTGTGACCCCTATATATTCGCTTTCATGAGTGGTAGAAAGGGAATAACCCCTATATTTGCACATTTTAACTTAAATGTTGGTATCTGGCCAAAAGTTTTCTTATGAAAATTAAACATGGGGTTAAACTGTTACTTTGCACCTCTTTGATCAGTTTATTTGAAGTTTCCACTGTACTGTTTAACACGTGGTTTGTTTTAAATGCAAGATCAATTCCTCTATATTTGCACAGTTTATTTATACTTTTAAAATAATTTAATTTAGAATGTAAAAAAACTTTTGAAAAACCTATTTTATCACTATTTTAAGTTTCTGTAACCAGCTGTAATTAAAACACGTATATTGAGTATCTAAGAAAAACAAAATAGATATAGGTTGTAGCAAAAGGAATCAGCTAGCTGAGAGAAAATCTTAGCTTAGAGTGGCCAATATCTTTCAGTGATGCATCGTATATATTGCTATTACTGAAGTTGATTCAGGCTGACCCAAAGAAGAAGATAATATTTTTTTCATCATACTGCTTTGAAAACGGATGTTTTCAGTACATACGTTGCGGGGCTAAAGTAGGTAGTTCTTTTCAGCCCTAGACTAAATAAGAATCAGGAGTTGTAGAGGTACTTTTGGGTTTTGTCGTTCATATCAATGTAGTTAAACTGCAAACTTGTGCACGTCGATTATAAGTAATCGATCGTGTCGAGAGTAGTAATAGATTATTTTATCGATTGTAATTCATTGATGCATTGTTGGTTTAACAATAGTCCACAGTGTTCGATACATCAATCGTTATAGTTGTTAGTCTAACCTAACACTAACACAACCTAACAAACAACAACAACAAACAACACAAACGTAACAGACAATAGTTGAATACATCTGTGACAGCTGTTTGTTTTATATAAGAACAAGATGGAAGGCATTTTGGGAGCACACTTTTAAAGGTAAACAAGTTGTAAAATTTTAGTTTTGTGAAGTAGTTAGGTTCATTTATTGTGCAGTATGACGAAAAATATAGTTCATCGCACTGGCCAAAAGTGGCATTTCGGTCCTCACTCATTCTGACCTCGGTTTCGCCTCGGTCGTTAAACTTGAGCTTGTATCGAAAAGCGTCATATCTGGCCCTAGTGATGAAATACACTATTCTCATATGGTGCAATTATTACGTGTTAATTGACACAATCTACAATGTATAGATGACCTTTTAAGTACACATCACGCGGAATATCATGGCCTGTGGGAACTGTTTTCAGTTCAAACCGTTGGAGTAGAGTGAGATTTTTATCTGTTGCTTCCATCATCTGTTCAGTCAAACTGAAGCTAGAAATGGCCCAGCTGGTTATCTCAGTCACTCCGGCAGTGGAGTAAGCCACAGGCCAAGATATTCTGCGTGATGTGACGTCCCACGTTATTAATTTTTAGTTTCGCCCCTTGAGCTGAGAGTAAACAATAGCGCTGATGTTAGAGGTGTGCGTTATTTAACGTAATAGGATAAATAATACTATTATCGGGCTGCAGACTATTGCCGCGTTAATAGGCTGCACTGGATACCCTATTATATTTGTAACGGTTTTGACTGACTATTAACAACTGCATACCGTTGTCACCAAGAGTAATAATATGCTACCGATCTTGATGTTACACTGTTAATTAATTATTCGTTTTAGATTGATACTTTCTTAATAGGCTCCACTAGAAACCCTATTAATATGGAGACATTTCTGTCTGGCTATTAAATAGTTGAAAACGTTGTAGCCAAGAATAATACGATATTCCCTGTATTGGGCCTGCACTATTATTAAAATGGAGCATAAAGAACAATGATGGTGAGGGAAGGGGGCTGGGATTCCTCCGGAAGTTAAACTTATAATAACTTATAATACAATACAATATAATATAATACAATTATTGTAATTCATGTATTTTTAATTAAATATAATATCCTAACGTCTTATGAATTTAATTACCATTTATTGTACTTGTTAACAATTCAACGTTTTCAAATAATCGTTTTTCCAATGTGAAACGAATAACAGTATTACCGAGGCTGGATATTATGCTCTAGATAATAGGCTGCGAAAATAATAATTCAACGTTTTCAAATAATCGTTTTTCCAATGTGAAACGAATAACAGTATTACCGAGGCTGGATATTATGCTCTAGATAATAGGCTGCAAAAATAATAGGGTTCCACAGCCTATTAACCGCAGAGCTCCATAACGTTGCAGCCTATTACCAGAAAGTAACGGTAATTCACATCTCTAGCTGATGTTCGTAGGCCTATTATTTCTCCGTGACTCCACAAGGGGCGCATTCGTTCAACCCGTCAAATGTCAAAGCAAGGTTTGTTTTGTAAACAACAGAGTAAACAGGACTGTCATCTATCATAAAAACAAAATTCAACAATTGGCAAAAGTTTCAGACCAATGGACTGGATTTATTTTCTACATAAATGCTGTAAAACGATCCAATAAGCGTGATAAGTCAATGCTGCAATCTATGAGGATAATTGTGAACTGACCTAGGAATTTATTTCTAAACATGTATTTAAGTAAATCAGCTGATTAAGTAAAATAGCTCTATTCAAAATTAATTGATGGCAAGGGAATTTGAAACATTGTCATGTGACGCCTCGCCTTTTTTAGGTTAGACTATGCAAATTATTTCTTCCGTTCTGTTTCTTTTTTTATTTAAAAATGGAAAATATTACAGAGTTACGGTGAGAAGTCGCAGTTCGTGTCCCGCTGTCTGGACTTGTCCTTGGCCGGCCAAACCAAATAAATTTTTGGTTTAAATCGTACTAACCGTTTTATTTTGTGTTAGTATGTTTAAATTGAGACTATGTGTTTATATTTCAATTTATCAACTTCAGATTTGATAATGGGACAGTAGTCCCAAAACTAGTTATCTGCTAGTAAACAAAAAGATTGACAACAAAAAGGTACGTAAATCTGCTTTATTTCGAACATATATATCTTACTAACGCTATGTAGTGAGCGCGGGCGAAGCCACGACGGGTAACGGCTAGTTCCATATAAACATATGTATATTTATGTATATTTGTATGTGTATTTATGTATTTATGTATGTTTATGTTTTTATGTATATGTATTATGTATGTATGTATATGGCTCATGTATATTTTTAAGATCAGAGTCACAACAAACATAACGCTATCTGTTGGTTGACTCAAAAAAATTACAGGCCACCATCTTGGTGGTCGAAGTATTAATTTGTGCTTCACTTTTGTACCCTGGATAACCAGTCTACTTTTTTCTATGGTCTGTGGGCAAATTCCCCTTGATCATCCATCAGCTCCTTGTCAACTATATGAAAATTAAATCAGCCAATTTAGTCTTGCTGCACCTAAATCCACTGAGTGGTTTAGAGTCGTTAACTGCATAAATTTGACTTTCTGAGGGCAAAAACTAAGGGGAGTATGCTTAATCTATGGCGGAATCGCCCCTCCCTATTCCAGATTTTAGGTGGCAATAAATTCAAATTTCAAATATTTAATTATGCTGGATTACATTAGTTAACAAATAAATTTTAATGGTAAGTAATCAAAAGGGAAATTCCTATATATTATTTTCTCAAACTAAGGCTAAGTTCCATAAAACATTCTCCCACATGAATAACATGGAGAAATTTTAGGACTTTATACTTTGAATCATTTAACAAACTTAAAAGGAGAAATTGATAAATCTGACAATTTTTGGGAGTATCGGAATGTTTAAGATAAAAATTTGTACAAATTCCATGACCACACATTGCCTAGTATTCTCAAACTAAGGCAGAGTTCCTCAAAATCCTAGATGAAAATTCTCCCATATGAATAACATGGAGAAATTTGAGGACTTTATACTTTTAGCGAATTTCCCCTATAGGGAAGAAGCTATTACCGTAGGTCTCATGGTAAGACTTAAGCCCGAGACCATGATAACTTTTCATTTTGAGGTCCCCAGATGCCAAAAACACCATTCGTTCAAATTTTTATATATGTATATATATATATATATATATTTATATATATATATTTATATATATATATATATATTTATATATATATATATATGTCCGTAAGCACGATAACTCTCGTAAAAAAGGTCCGATCTTAATGAAATTTGATCGGTACAAATGTGTAAAGTACCATTTATTTGAACGAGTTCGAAAACCAAATGAATCGCACCATCCGAAGGGGGGTTTTTGGGGGGTTTTGTACCCCAAAAATGTGTTTTTTGGGGTTTTCACATGTAATTTTAATTTAAATCAAATTTTAATTTATACCATTGAATTAAGCTTAAAAAAACAAACAATTTGGTATTTTGATCATTGCTCTACGTCAATTGGTTACCGAGATATTGAAAGGGCTAAACACAGTACGTTGTCTAATGTTATTCTTATGGAGAAAAAGAAAAATTGTATATCTCGCTTATTTATGAACATAAACTGGCGAAATTTGGCATATGGCTTCATCTGGTTGTGGTTTATTGTTGTTTGCAAAAAAAACAATTTTTTGCCTATGGTTCCTGTAGCAGCAAACCTAGGTACTTGGTCCCCATGTTATTCTTATGGAAAATACTTAAAATGTTATATATCGCTTATTTATGAATGTATATGGATGAAACTTGGTATGTGACTTCACTAAGATGAGTTCTATTGATATTTGCATAAAAACCCATTATTTTGTATGCCTTGTTGCAGCAAACCTGCATACTCATCCCCAATGTTATTCTTATGGAGAATAATTAATATTTGAAATATCACTTGTTTGTGAATACATTTCTTATGAATCCTGTTAAGTGTTTTAATGTGTTATGTTATATATTCATTGGAAATTCGCTGATTATGCAGGTTTGCTGCAACGGGGGTATATATATATATATATATATATATGTGTGTCCGTAAGCACGATAACTCTCGTAAAAAAGCTCCGATCTTAATGAAATTTGGTACAAATGTGTAAAGTACCATTTATTTGAACGAGTTCGAAAACCAGACGAATCGCATCATCCAAAGGGGGGTTTTTGGGGGGTTTTGTACCCCAAAAATGGTTTTTTTGGGGTTTTCACATGTAATTTTTATTTTAATCAAATTGCAATTTTTACCATTAAAATCAGCTTAAAAAAACAAACAATTTGGTATTTTGATCATTGCTCTACGTCAATTGGTTACTGAGATATTGAAAGTGCTAAACACAGTACGTTGTCTAATGTTATTCTTATGGAGAAAAAGAAAAATTGTATATCTCGCTTATTTATGAACATAAACTGACAAAATACTATATACATTACTATATACTAAATACTATATACATACTATATACATATACATTTGGTATATGACTTCATCTGGTTGTAGTTTATTATTGTTTGCTCAAAAAAACAATTTTTCGCCTATGATTCCCGTTTCAGCAAACCTAGGTATTCGGTCCCCATGTTATTCTTATGGAAAATATTTAAAATATCATATATCGCTTATTTATGAATGTATATGGATGAAACTTGGTATGTGACTTCACTTAGATGAGTTCTATTGATATTTGCATAAAAACCCATTATTTTGTATTCCTTGTTGCAGCAATCCTGCGTACTCATCCCCAATGTTGTTCTTATGGAGAATAATTAATATTTTAAATATCGCTTATTTGTGATTATATTTCTTATGAATTCTGTTAAGTGGCTTAATGTGTTATGTTATATATTCATTGGAAATTCGCTGAGTATGCAGGTTTGCTGCGACGGGGGTGTTTATCATTTAACGAACTTAACGGGAGAAAATGATAAACCTGACAATTTTGGGGAGTATCGGAATGATTAAGCTTCAAAGTGGTACAAGTTCCATGACCACACGTTGTCTGGTATTCTCAAACTAAGGCCGTGTTCCTTAAAAAATATTCTCCCATTTAAATAACATGGAGTAATTTTTGAAATGTCAATATTTTAAAAACTAACGCGGTATTTTTGAGTTTTACTTTTTCTGTTAATCTGCAGTGTAAAAACTTTAAAATGACACATCGATTGTCCAAATCGGTTGAGAAATAACGGTGTAGTGGGCCAAAAACGAAATTCCTTAATTAATACATAAGATTATACAAATACGATATTTCCCGGAGCGGTATATTTATGATAGACATCTTAAGATAGTACATCATTAATGTATGACTGACGCGTTATTTATCAGCGCGCGCACGCCCAAAGTATGTTCAACCAAAGACAAGTAATACAAGCGTAGCAGAGAGACGGATGAGTCACGTCGGCACATCGTCGGCGGGTGACAACGACGAGACGAGCGAGGTCGCGAGGTGTGGTGTTGCGAGTCAGTCCAGCCGGGGATGTTTATGTCCAAGTGGATTTAGTTCCAAAATTATTTATCAGTTGTTTGGGTCCAAAATGAATAAAATCACCAGTGGCGTTAGGTACAAAGGGGCGGCCGAATGGATTGTCCAAAAGTACAATCAAATCAGAAATTAAAAATATTTTGTTTGATTATGGACACAAAGAAACTGTAGACAAGGCCACAAACTACTTTTCAAGATAATAATTTAGTTGTAGATATAGGTGACAACACTGAAAAAGGAAAATATATAATTTTCTAAACTGTTAAGTTATATAAAATGGTGAAAACAAAATGTGTATGGTTATAAAATTTTAACAAATATTAAAAAAACTAATTTTGGAAAATGTTAAAACCCTTTTCTCATGGTCCGATCTTTCTGGTTTTAACACATAAATTAAATTTAAATCTGTACACCGCAAATTTTTCATTTGATTTCATGCTTTCCGAAATTAGCGTTTTAAAAATAGGCCTATACATAACGGAGCTGCTGTGCGAGGTGAGCGTAGGTATTTTTGTTCAGCTAGCGGGCCAGGATGTGCGTGTCGCGACGCGGTCCTGTAAATTGGCACCTAGCATTGACCCGACAAACCGCCGCCATTTTTTATTTATGCAACAGTATCGGTAGCCCAATGATAAGTTCGATCACAAAACTCTCCCTCAGACCCTCCAATTAAACTGAAACTTTAACATGTTGGTCGTCCACGTGGATCACGAACTCAAAAACCATAATTATTGTTTCAAAAGGGTCTGACCTCGAAAATGTCCTTCATTTTAACAACAGCAAAATAAGCTAATTCAATTTTAAACAAATAAATTCAGTCAAGTTTTTTGAAAATGAAATAAAATGTAATGACGGTGAAAAAATGTGTGATGAAGAAGTGATACATAAAATATATTTTATATATATATATATCTTATATGCATTTAAATTTAGCTTAGAATGCAGGTTTGCTGCGCCGGTAGTAAATCAACGGAACGTGTTTGCTGACATGTTATGTGCGTGTTGCGTCTGTTATCAGTGCGCTATCAGCCGCTAATTGAGCACGCTGCGCGATCCACGTGGTGTGCAACGCCTAAAGGGTAAAAACACAGTGGAGCAGGGCAGGTAGCTGGTAGCCTAGCCGGTCGCTTACTCGCTTACTGCGTTGTAGAATTGAAGCGCGCGTTGATACGGGCACGTGCACAGTCGCGCCTAGCAGGTAGCCGGATGGTAGCAGTGAGCTAAGCTGCAGGCGGCAAGAATTGCAAAGTCGATTGTTTACATCGCTGTAAGCGGGGATGGCCCGACTCGCGCATGCGCAATGGCACTTTACAACCACGTGTTCTCGGGTTCTCATGTTCACGACGTATTCTCTGTGTACGTGGTGTTGTTTGTGTTGGTTGATTTGTTCAGTTTTTGTGCTGTGTACTTTAATGAAAAAATAAACGTGGGAAAATTAATAGCAGAGAAGTCTTCAGTCGGATTTTTAGCGAATTTTCCGAATAGGGAAAAAGCTATTACCGAAGTCAAAATTTCGGTATAGGCCTGGGACCATGATAACATTTTGTTTTCAGGTTCCCAGATGTCAAAATCACCATTTATTCAAAACTATATATACTATATATTATATGTATGTGAGCCTCCGTGGGTGCTACAACTTTCGTAAAAATGGACCGATTTTGATGAAATTTGGCACAATTGAGTAAAGCCATATAAAACCAGCCAGATCACTCCATCCAAAGGGGTATTTTTTTTTTGGGGGGGGGTGGGTTTGTACCCCAAATTTTTTTTAAAATTTTGTTCACATACAAACTTTTTAGAAATATAATTTTGATTTTCAGCTTAAATAAAAAACGAATTTGGTGTTTTGATGATTGCTCTACGTCAATTGGTTACAGAGATGTTGAAAGTGCTAAACACAGTACGTTATCCAATGTTATTCTTATGGAGAATAAGAACAAATTTACATCTCGGTTATTTATGAACTTATCCATAAGAAACTTGGTATATTGCTTAATATCGTTGTGGTCTATTTATATTTGCAGGAAAAACAATTTATTTGCCGATGGTTCCTATAGCAGCAAACCTGCGTACTCAGCCCCCATGTTATTCTTGTGGATAGTAATTAAAATGTCACAAAACGCTTGTTTATGAATGTATACTAATGAAACTTGGTATATGGCTTTATGTGGTATTAATACACATATATATGCACTGGAAGTTCGCTGAGAGTACGAAGGTTTGTTGCGAGGAGGGTATTTATTTGCTTAATGCGCAGGCCGACAAGCGACTGACTGAGCGTCAGTGTGTGTGTGTGCAGCTTCCCACCAAGTAACCAGCTAGGCTACAAGCGACCAGCGAGTATGCGAGTATGCGACCTGCCCTGCTCCACTGTGTTTTTACCCTTAATCCACTGTGACCGCAGATGCAGTGAACAAGGCACACAAGCCTGGGCGAACTATAGGGTGGTTTATGGCCGGGAGAGAATGTTCGGTCTGCCAGAACTTAAAGCACAGTCTTAAAAGGTGCCATCAAAGCAAATTAAAAAACCGACGAATGGATGAACAGCATTCCGACAAAAATATGTCGACTGGTCCTAAATTGTTGTGAATTAAACTTATTTAACTTTTAAGATATTGCTCCTCCTTCACTTGATACCCACCATTCATGATAACTAATATTTTGGTTTTACCGTCTTACCATTCGATCCAAAACTAGTTAACATAGACTCCTCGGTTTCAGTATCGAAACACTATATCGTCAGTCCAGAATTTAACTTGCATGTCGAAGTTTAGGGACTGGCAAACCAGAATGGATGCCCAGTTCCTTGCTTCAGCAACCCTGCATACTCAGCCGCCATGTTGTTCTTATGGAGAATAATTAAAATGTCATAAATCGTTTACTTATGAATGTATATTGATGAAACTTGGAATGTGGATTTATGTGGTATTAAGATACATATATATGCATCGGAAATTCGCTGAGTACGCAGGTTTGCTGCTACGGGGGTATTTAACTTGCTCTTAGTTTGTTTATGTCTGGATATGTTAGGTTGAAACTATTGTAAATATTGCATAGCTATAATCATTAGTCAAAATGTATGTATGTAATCATGTCAAAATGTATGTATATTTATTACATTGATCCACAACTTTGTGGTTGTTTAATATAAATAAAATTATTATTATTATTACCTTACGTTAAGGTAAGTAATACGTTAATGTGTAGACATTGTTTGACTTCAGTCTGTTGATTCCTCCAAGTTAGTTATAAACAATGTTTCGTTAGAGTTTGTTTTGATTTTTTATCTATAATAATAAAATACCCCCGTCGCAGCAAACCTGCGTTCTCAGCGAATTTCCAATGCATAATATATGACTTAATGACATAGAGCCGCATACCAAGTTTCATAAAAATATATTCACAAATAAGCGATATATACAATTTTAATTATTCTCCATAAGAATAACATTGGGGATGAGTACATAGGTTTGCTGAAACAAGGAACATAAACAATTGGTTTCTATGCAAATGTCAATATAACTCAACTAGGTGAAGCCACATACCTAGTTTCATCAATATACATTCATAAATAAGCGATATATTCCATTTTGATTAATCTCCATAAGAATAAAATGGGGGATGAGCACGTAGGTTTGCTACAAGGAAAGAAAAAAATGGGTATTTAGGCAAATATCAATATAACTCAACTAGGTGAAGTCATATAAGAGGTTTTATTCATTTATGTTCATAATTAAGTGAGACATACTTTTAATTTATCTCCATAAGAATAACATGGGGGCTGAGTTCGCAGGTTTGCTGCTACAGGAACCTTTAGCAAAAAATTGTTTTTTGAGCAAATATCAATAGACTACACACTGTCACAGCCGCTACGTCACAGTCTGGGTTCTATAAAGCCACGGTGTAAGTGGAGCGCGCTTTCGACTACATGCACCTAGACCTCTTTACTGTAATTGATTTGAAATGCAACTTATATATTTGAAATCTGCATGAAATGCGGAATACAACAGTGTAAAAATCATTTAGCTAAGCGAATATTCGAATTTTATTAGTTAAAAGTATTTATGATTTATAATAGTGGGAAACGAAAAAGTCACTAAGCGTAAACCTTTTTGTTTTTGAGGTAGAAACAAATTCCCAGCGGGAAAGTTGTGGATAATTACTTTATCTACAACTTTTATTTCACATATTATTTGATAAGTTGTTTTGTTTGTTTAATAATCAAAGGTAAAGGAGCGGGGCATTGTTCAATTCAACTCGCGCCGCTAGCCTTGCTTTGCCGTCTAGCCACGATTCTAAAAATTCCTACGTTTCAACTAAAATAGCAAAGGTAATATAAAATAGACAAAAACGCCGCGAAAGCTTTTTGTCTATTTTATATTACCTTTGCTATTTTAGTTGAATCGTAGGAATTTTTAGAATCGTGCAGTTACGTATTTTATTTCGTATCGATTATTAAATTAATAAATAATGTCTGTTTGAGATGCCTCGTGTTTGTTGTGTGCCGGGCCGGGTAAAAGCAATTACAAAAGTGCGTGTAATGATGGAACTTGCACTTAAGTATTTCCTTTACTTGATATGAACACTGGAAGGTACAATGGCTGTCGGCCACAAACATAAAATATTTCCAACCATCTAAAAACGCAGTAGTAAAACCTGTTTACGACGGTTTTATAATCAAAAAAAATTCAGTGACCCGGACAGCTGGGTTAGTTTTGACTGTGACCCAAATTGATATTATGGATATTATTATTATAAATATAATATATAATGTTTAATGTTTACTAGTGGCTTGAAGGGGCCATAGCCCCTAACCTTGCTTCAAGTAGGTACACATGTCAGTTCGTAAACAAAGTAGACATTTAATCACATGTTTTAATGAAAACAATGCAAGCGTTTTTAAATCCCCATGATTTTCTTATAGGGACTGTTTAACGTTGTTTATCGTTTGCTGGTTACCTTTTAGATATACTGCTATTTTTCCCGAGTCCCTGGGATCAAGACCTTTAATTTAAGCCGTCTCCCATAATCCTGTGATTTTCCAAACTCCCACAATTTTGACTTAAATATTTCGCTTACAGAATTATAGATAAAGATAATGTTATACTATGATTGGTTATTCTTCATTTTATAAAACCCAACCTAATACAAAAACCAACTGCATTTTTTTAATTTTGAAACTTACGTTTGTTTCGAAACGTAATAAATAATATAATAAAATGACTACACTACTTCAAATCAAATCAAATAATTCGTTATTATTTAGGTTAAAAAAAATTATACAACGATTGCAAATAAACTATTACAGTTACTATGAAAACAATGTAATTTCAATAAAACAAAAAATCTCTTTGGTTTAGAATTTACAGGAAAACCATATACATAACTTATATTTTTGAACATAGACAGAGACAATTGAGATAATGACAAGTTCAACATATCAGTTAGAGATGCAAAAAATACAAACAAATACCAAATACAACGACATTACACTATTTAGAGATTTGACTAGGCCTATATTTATATAAACTTACAATTATTTATTTAATGCTTAAAAACATGTTTGCGCATTAAGTGGTTCATTATTTAGTTAATTTTAAATTTTCAACGAAATAGGATGAGGAATTTGACAGTGGACCAGTTTAAAGCAGTGTATGTCAAGGCGCGCCGTATGTTTCTTACGGCAGTCGCCGGACGCGTAGCACTCAGACCGTGACGTCACGAATTCAGCGCTCCGGTCTGTAGTAGAGTCGGCCTTGGCTGAATTTTTAACATTAGTTTATGTAGTCATTGCTAACATTATGCGAGTGTGTTGAGTGATCTGTTTTACGGCGTTTCAATAGTTCAAACTAAAATCTGTTTGGATTCCCTGACATTTGTACACACATGGAAAAATAAATACGCCGGATTTGAAGCTTAGTGTTAAACAATAAACTAATTTAATCTCAAAGTGATATTTACAGGATTGCATTTCAAACGCTTTGCATCATTCTAGGGTTTTCAAGTAAAAATCTCAAAATTCCAGGGAAATTAGCGCCACATGTATATATATGTGACATAATACACATGTTCAAATTTAAATGAAAGTACTATTTTATGAGAAGTATCACTTTTTATCTAGTTTTATTAGCGAATTTCCCCTATAGGGAAGAAGCTATTACCGTAGTCGGCATGGTAAGACCTAGGCCCGGGACCATGATAACTTTTTGTTTTGAGGTCCCCAGACCCCAAAAACACCATTCGTTCGAAACTGTATATATATATATATATATATATATCTATATATATATATATATATATATATATATATATATATATATATATGTGTCCGTGAGCACGATAACTCTCGTAAAAATTATCCGATCTTGATGAAATTTGGTATAAACGTGTAAAGCAACATTTATGACTTTAAGTTCGAAATCCAGCCAGATCGCTTTATCCGAAGGGGTATTTTGGGGGGGTTTTGTACCCCAAAAATGGGTTTTTTGAACTTTTTACATATAATTTTGGAAATAGTCAAATTTTAGTTTTTACCATTGGATTCAGCTTAAAAAAACACACAATTTGGTATTTTGATCATTTCTCTACGTCAATTGGTTACCGAGATATTGAAAGTGCTAAACACAGTACGTTGTCTAATGTTATTCTTATGGAGGAAAAGAAAAATTTTATATCTCGCTTATTTATGAACGTATACTGACAAAACTTGGTATACGGCTTCATCTGGTTGTGGACCATTGATATTTGCTCAAAAAAACAATTTTTGCCAAAGGCTCCCGTAGCAGCAAACCTGCGTACTCAGCCCCATGTTATTCTTATGGGGAATAAGTAACGTGTTATCTCCCTTAATTATGAAAATAAATTAATGAAATTTGGTATGTGGATTTACCTAAATGAGTTATATTGATATTTGTATAAAACCCCATTCTTTGTTTTCCTTCCTTCAGCAAACCTGCATACTCAGCCGCCATGTTATTCTTATGGAGAATAATTAAAATGTCACAAATCGTTTATTTATGAATGTATATTCATGAAACTTGGTATGTGGCTTTATGTGGTATTAAGATACATATATATGCATTGGAAATTCGCTGAGTACGCAGGTTTGCTGCTACGGGGGTATTTTAATTTCTTTTAGTTACCGAATATAACCCATATTTATAACTATGATATATATGTACATGAGATAATTTGTATTATTACAAATAACAGGATACAATGGTATTATTTGTATTTAATTATATATATATATATATATGTACATATATATAATATATATAAATACATATATATATTATTGAATATATATTCAATTTGTTTGTATGCTGGCCCAATTACAGTCAACTAGAAAATATTTCAGGTAGGTGTAAAAAATTAACGAGTTCGCACGCAGCACGCTGACGTTAGGGAAGTGAATTTTCATATAAAAACTTTCAAAACTCAAAATCAATGTAAAAACATGCATGTATTCTAATTTTTATTGAAATCTGAAAACACTGATTTTTTGGCTGTTCTGATGCTCCTGGTTTCATTTACCTGCAAAGCTGGGAATACAATTTTGCGCATTATAATGTTAGAAGGTCCAGTCAGGCTTGAAAGTAGGCGTGAGGTTGCTGGGGATGATAAAAGTACTCTAACAAAGGAGTAGCAGGCTTTTCTAGTGTAAACCCCCCACAAGACAACGTACTGTGTTAGGTCGAAAAACATTTTCTTTAATAACTCGGTAATTATTTATGCTAGAATGACGATAGAGGGCTTAAAACTTTCGCCTCACTAATTACCATCTTATTACATGCATTAATTTTACATACGGGTCTTTTCTGACCCTTTTTGGGCCCAAAAACTCAAAATTTGAAAGATTAATCCCCAAAAAAGGGGTTTGGAGTTTTCCGATTGTTTTTCCCAACGAACTTGTCCAACTGATTACAGAAAGAAACGTCCGTACCAAATTTGAAGTTAATCGGACAAAAAATGCGACCGCTAGAGTGCAAACACATATATATAATTTTGAACGGCCCCCCAAAACGTGTTCAGGGGGTCACGTTAGGAACTTCTATGATGGTCCCAGGCTTAAGTTTCACCGTGCGGGTCATGATAATAGTTCACTTTCAAAAGGAAATTCACTAATAAACTTAATTGATCATGAAACATTTTTCCCTCTATATGAAAAGCCTACTAATATTATTATCCAAAACTGCTGGACGGATCGGGCTGAAATGTTGCAAGCACATAATATCTTAAATTCCCAAGTATATCACATAATAAGCCCTACTGTCATCTCCTTCTTACCTCAGGAGTTCGCCCTTCAGGCCATTCAGTTTCCAATTTTAATATTATGGAATATATTAAGTGAAAGTTATGTTGTCCCCAGCAAGTCCAGGATCTGACAATACATTCTATATGAATGTTGTATATAGAGAATTTGAATTTTCCAATTCAACATAGGTGTTTTAGGAAGTGTTTTTCATTTAGTCATCAGGTTTGCATCCGGAATAGGTTTTCCAACTATAACGTCATCAAGATGGCGGAAAGTGATAATTATCTGAGTTTATTTTGCACATTTTTCATCGTACGTAAATAATTTATTGTTCCACATCTTATTTAATATGATTAAAATAATTTATTTTGAAACCAGTTAGAAATCGGCAATTGCAGTATTTAGAAAAAATGTACAACGTTTTACTAGCTTTCAAATGATACCAGTAATGACGGGCTGAACTATATTCCGCATAGGCCTACACAACGCATTTTTCCGGTTACGAAATTCACGCATAATTCCCGGTTTTCCAGAATTCCCCGGTCGGTGGAAATCCTGCATTTAGTATGACATTTTTGGTGGAACACTTTAATCGTGTGAAATGAGACATCTTAAAAAGCAACACGAATTTTCTATCCGTTTAATTGTAATTTATATTTTTGGCCGAACGAATCTTACCGTTACCATTTGTACACGGACAATAAATGTTTATCGATCTTAAACCAACGCATGTGACCTGTTTAAAAATAGTGAGTAGGCGAGAATGTGCGTGTCCGTATGCGTGCTTGCAAGGCCGCCAACACACGCTGCGGAGCGAAGCAGAAGCAGTGATTACAGCAGTTCTAAATAAAACAGGCAGGCACATCTGCCGCCCGCGCCCCCTGCACGGAGGGACTCGCTAACACTGTGCGTCTTCACGTGCAACACAATCAGATAAAATAAACGGTCCGTGTCTACCAATCCTTCTACAAATATTGGAGATTCCTGCACGAAGGGACTCGATAACACTGTGCGTCTTCACGTGCAACACAATCGGATCAAATAAACGGTCCGTGTCTACCAATCCTTCTACAAATATTGGAGATTCCTGCACGGAGGGACTCGATAACACTGTGCGTCTTCACGTGCAACATAATCGGATCAAATAAACGGTCCGTGTCTACCAACCTTCTACAAATATTGGAGATTCCTGCAGGGAGGGACTCGATAACACTGTGCGTCTTCACGTGCAACATAATCGGATCAAATAAACGGTCCGTGTCTACCAATCCTTCTACAAATATTGGAGATTCCTGCACGGAGGGACTCGATAACACTGTGCGTCTTCACGTGCAACATAATCGGATCAAATAAACGGTCCGTGTCTACCAATCCTTCTACAAATATTGGAGATTCCTGCACGGAGGGACTCGATAACACTGTGCGTCTTCACGTGCAACATAATCGGATCAAATAAACGGTCCGTGTCTACCAATCCTTCTACAAATATTGGAGATTTCAAACTTGTTTATTTTCACATCTGATTTCAACTTCACTAAATTAAATAAATAGCATATTCGATCAACTTGCTATATTGTTTTACTACAAGTTTAAATTTTGCCCTTCTACGCCCTTACGGTATGTCTTAACGATGCAGCAGTAATAGTACAGGCGGATAGCACTCGGATCCGCACTACCTGCAGTCGCTAAAAAACTTGTTGATTCCCAAGATACAACTTGTATTAACATTAAGTCTTTAGAATAAAATACTTTATTTGCCTTACTATGTATGTAATTTAATTAAATAATGTGTATCGTAAATCTGGCGTTTGTAGCATTTCCTTGTAAATCAAAATAATTTGATAATCATTAAATCATTGTCTAAGACGTCGACGCAACTAGGGCGTATTTTAAGGCGAGTATTAATGAATGGGTGAGATGACTTGTGTAGCCATGTTATGTTACTGACTAAGACCATAGATTAAGCATACTCCTTACCTAAGACCTACTGATTCTTGAGCCAGGATTATTAATTAATAGCCCAATGACCAATGGCAGCTTAATCCGGAATCTTCAAGCAAACGAGTATTGGGATTAACGCTGCATGTATAATATTCGGTATATACACTGCCTGAAGACAATGTAAGTGATTTAAATACACTTTCTCCTAAAATACGGATTTTATTTGAAAAATACATAACTACCCAGATAACGAACAGTGTTATAAGTTGTGGCCAGTCGTATATGTATAAAGTACGTATATGGTCATGACACGTGAACATAAGTGTAAATATATACACAGAGGAAAGGGGAAATGACGCTGACCACGCGCTGACATACTTGCCTGTGGAAAAAGTCATTAAAATAGGTGAGGTAACTGACGAAACAATAACCATGTGATCCATTAGAGCCGCTGCACTTGGCAATCCCGTTATCTGGCAACAATGCTTTCACTTGGTTTGAATATGTTTGGTTACGAAATAATACCATAGAAAAATTAAATACCTTTCAAACTATGTGACTTCCGCGCCATTTAGCCTAACCTCAGCCAACTTGTGAAACCCATGCGATCTGTAGGAACATTCTATACCCATATGAAAATATCAAATCTGAGAAATTACACAAGCTGTATACCTTAACGTTAACAAACATAATCTGAACAATTAAATTAGTAGTAAACAAATAAAGCAGTTGGCATGCAATTCTTAAACAGTATTATTTTGCATCTGTTATTATTTTGTATGATTTTGCATTAATCTTTAGTATTTTATAAATGTTCAAAGTGTAACTACTTAAGCAAGCTTGTTTTCATTAGCCGTTAAGATTTGAAACTCCATAAGACCAATGTTAAAATTATAAATTTTCAAATGAGTTTTCAAAAGAACAGCCAATAAAACACACAAGTAAAACAATTTAAATTTATTTTTGGACATCATGTTTTAGTTTCGTACCATGGTCTTAGGATTTGAGAAATTTCTCAGAACACAAATAATGACTTTCCATCATCTCTCCCCTATCCCCATACCATCCCTTCTTCCAACCGCGCCTCTCTCTGAATCCGCGCGCGTCGTCTCAAAATGCCCTAGTTTAAAAATCCCCGAATAAAAAACCTAATTATACTCTGTACTAAGTAAAGGGAGAGATCGTACAAATTATTGTGTCAGAAATTGTGGCATTTTAAATTCTTTTAATTTAAAAATAGTACGGTAGTGCAAAATAACCTCCGTTTACTGCCATTTCCGGCTCCTTTGCCCGTTTGGTGGAGAATTTATGTATTATTATATTTTATTAACACAGGCCTTGCATTTTGGATTTGAGCTATGCTTATATTAAACAGACTCTGTCGACAATTTTTGGCTATTTATAACAAATACATTTTATCTAGAGTATTAGTTACCAAGCTACATATTTGCTTATGGTTTAAAAATGTACTTTTTAACCGCCCTGTATTTTACGACTGTTTAACTGAGAGGTATAACCAGCCTGACCACTAAATTTATCCATCTGGACATCGTACATTTACAATGAGAAAGCCAGTAGGCCGAGGATTTGTTAAAGAAGCATAAACCATGACAACACTCGTATACGACGGAACCAAAATCAGTATCATATTCTTCAACAGTAAAGCCCAACACACGTGCGTTAAAGTTATGCGGCTGGCCCTAAAATAGAGATATTCCTGTAACATGAGGGTTCTAGTATTAGGTTATGTTGCAGTGGTAGCAAGATGCCGGTGTTATCCTATCGTGTAAGTTAGCCTCTTGTTAATATCTCTATTAATTAGCCAATGCTGCAGAAATCGTGAATCAACTTCCAAGCTTTCTTCCAATATCTCTGTCAATACTCATTCTATCCCTGATTTATTTTAAATAGTTTATTTTCCTTAAGCGTATATTAAATTTAAAAAAATTAAAATTATCTTATAAATTCCTTAAACATTCCCAAAATAAATCTAAAACATCAAACTATAGGGTCGAAGGTCCGATTTAATGTGCTACACTTAAACCCTTCAAACAAATTTTCCCATTATCAAATACCCCCGTAGCAGCAAACCTGCGTACTCAGCGAATTTCCAATGCATATCTTAATACCACTTAAAGCCACATACCAAGTTTCATCAATATACATTCATAAATAAACGATTTATGCCATTTTAATTATTCTCCATAAGAATAACATGGCGGCTGAGTATGCAGGTTTGCTGAAGGAAGGAAAACGAAAAATGGGGTTTTATACAAATATCAATATAACTCATTTAGGTAAAGCCACATACCAAATTTCATTAATTTATTTTCATAATTAAGGGGGATAACACGTTACTTATTCTCCATAAGAAAAACATGGGGCTGAGTACGCAGGTTTGCTGCAACAGGAGCCATTGGAAAAAATTGTTTTTTCGAGCAAATATCAATGGTCCACAACCAGATGAAGCCGTATACCAAGTTTCGTCAGTATACGTTCATAAATAAGCGAGATATAAAATTTTTCTTTTCCTCCATAAGAATAACATTAGACAACGTACTGTGTTTAGCACTTTCAATATCTCGGTAACCAATTGACGTAGAGAAATGATCAAAATACCAAATTGTGCGTTTTTTTAAGCTGAATCCAATGGTAAAAACTAAAACTTGACTATTTCTAAAATTATATGTAACAAATTCAAAAAACCCATTTTTGGGGTACAAAACCCCCCCAAAATACCTCTTCGGATAGAGCGATCTGGCTGGTTTTCGAACTTAAAGTCATAAATGTTGCTTTACACGTTTATACCAAATTTCATCAAAATCGGATAATTTTTACGAGAGTTATCGTGCTCACGGACACACACACACATATATATATATATATATATATATATATATATATACAGTTTCGAACAAATGGTGTTTTTGGGGTCTGGGGACCTCAAAACGAAAAGTTATCATGGTCCCGGGCCTAGGTCTTACCATGCCGACTACGGTAATAGCTTCTTCCCAATAGGGGAAATTCGCTAATATATTTTATAAAAAACATGTACACAACTGTCCATTTTCTGTTTTAGCGAATTTCCCCTATAGGGAAAAAGCTATTACCGTAGTCGGCATGGTAAGACCTAGGCCCGGGAACATGATAACTTTTCGTTTTGAGGTCCCCAGATGCCAAAAACACCATTCGTTAAAAACCATGTGTGCGCGTGTGTGTGTGTGTGTGTGTGTGTGTGTGTGTGTGTGTGTGTGTGTGTGTGTGTGTGTGTGTGTGTGTGTGTGTGTGTGTGTCCGTGAGCGTAGACGGACTGAAGATCCCAGCGTTAAAATTGACCTGAGAATTATTTACCTGTTTTGGCGAGGCTTGACCGAAGGTCCCACTACTAATGAGGGGTCGAGCTGGGATCCTGAGTCAAGCCTCGCTCTTGGGATTGTCATCGAGTTTGATGAGGTTGACAAGGGGCACCAATGACACCTCACACCATGGGTCACTTACATTTTGCAGTAATTTAAAATAAAATATTAACTAATGGTTGTAGTTCCTACCCTGTATTTCAGTACAAAACAATACAAAAAAAACTAATTCAGTCTCCATTATTTCCTTATGAGGGTAGTTTGCTCTTTTTAACTGCAGTTATGATAGATTTTCCCTTATTTTCATAGATATCAAAAATATATAATACCAATATTCTAAATTTGACAGTTTAGATGTACAGTATGTATATATGGATGATTCATCGCACCCAAACACGACTGAACCTATTAAGGTAACATTGCTTATATATCACATTAACATAAAGTCCTGATAACGTAAACAAAGATTTTATAGTGTTAGTCAGGTTAATATTTGTAATGTGGTTTAATTGTTCACGAGTGAAGCCACGGGTAACAGCTAGTACATTTATATATTACTAGAAAGTTCTATGCGCATCCCGTGTTGAGAAGCGAGAATAGTAAATAGTTAAATAGTAGACAAAACAATGACAGTCTGTAGTTAGATACAATCCTTGTAACAGCTGTTTATTTAACGGCTGTTTATTGGATGAAGAAAATCATATGCATATGCAATAACATAAATGCAATCATAAGCATATGTGACATAAACCAAATAAAACTCTCCTCCATATGAACTTGGAGACTTGGAAGTCCCGTGGAGCAGAGCCCTGAGGCCTAAATCGAAAATCTAAAGCCAGTTTCCACATCTGCACACCTAGACGCGCGTTTTAGTGTATATATGTTAACGAAAAAGCCTTATTGTTTACAAAGTTTTCATGTAACGTATTAATAATATAGATAGATTTCTCCATATAGGCTTTCCGGTTCACCATATCTACCTTAAAACCTCATAAAAACCAATAATTAGACAATAATTTTGAAGATTACCTTCACCGCTAACTACGACAAATAAACAAACCATTTAAACCATTAGTTATAGCTTTTTAAATTAGCCATTTTAATTTTTAACATTTTTATGGATCTTTATATTTCTCAATAAAGAATTATTTATTCTTATTTTATTGTTAATTATTTGTCCTGTCTTTATCAATGTTGACTGAGGATGTCATTAAAAAACAAAATGCACATTTGCACGTTAACTGTAGTATATTAATAACATTACAATAATACGTTCACTGCATACACAGGTTTTTTGCGAGAAAAATATTGTATAAGTATAAAGAGAACTATAAGAGTGATTTTCGTGGAAAAAAGCACATTTATAAAAAAAATAATGTAGTTTTGACTTTACTAAAAAGAGTGAAAAAATGTTGTTCTATTTTATTCAGTTTTGATTTTTGCAGTTATATAAAGTTATACTCTATATAAATTTAATCATAGTCTGGTTGCTATAAAAATAATACATAACCTACTTATTATGATGTTGTCTGTTTTAACGTGTGTTAACAGTTTAATAATTGTGTTTTAAGACCAGCAGGAAAAACATAAAGTTTTAGTCTATAAGATTTGCAATACAAATCCTATAACACGACTGTGAGCGTGAAACTAATTACGAAGGAGGAGATAGACAGGGCCGGCGAGAAGCTAGTCCCAGCGCCCCCCCCCCCCCCCCTCTGGCAGGTAGAGGCGGAGGCCCGAGTGCCGTATACCTGTTTTTAGAGGCTTGACAGAAGATCCCAGGACTAATGAGAGCTAGGGAGGGGACCCTGAGTCAAGCCTCGCCAAAATATTTTGCGACCAAACCTTGATCGGGCTACCCTGGGATCTTCAGTAATCGTCCGTGAGCACGATAACTCTCGTAAAAGTAATCCGATTTTGACGAAATTTGATATAAACGTGTAAAGCAGCATTTAGGACTTTAAGTTCGAAAACCAGACGGATCGACCTATCCGAAGGGGTATTTGGGGGGGGGGTTTGTACCCCAAAAATAGGTCATTGAGTTTTTTACATATAATTTTTGAAAAAGTCGAATTTTAGTTTTTTCCATTGGAATCAGCTTAAAAAGTCGCACAATTTGGTGTTTTGATCATTCCTCTACGTCAAATGTTTACAGAGATATTGAAAGTGCTAAACACAGTACGTTGTCCAATGTTATTCACATGGAGAATAAGAAAAATTGTATATCTCGCTTATTTATCAACTTATCCTGATGAAACTTGATATATTGCTTCATATCAATGTAGTCTATTGATATTTGCACTAAAAAACGTTTTTTGGCTGATAGTTCCCGTAGCAGCAAACCTGCGTACTCAGCTCCCATGTTATTCTTATGGAGAATAAGTAATGTGTTATCTCCCTTAATTATGAACAAAAATTAATAAAATTTAGTGTGTGGCTTTACCTTCTTGAGTTATATTTATATCATACCCAAAAACACAAAGTGTTGACGGGTTGCCAAGTCCTAAAATGATATGATATCAAAATGTATTCCAAGTCAAAGATAGCACCTTTGATCTGACATTGTTTATCATCACAAATTACTTAAATATGTTAAAATAACAATGCTCGAAAGATTGTTGGTTATTTTCTATCTGTTCTTGGCCAGCAGATAATAAATTTGTATAATATTTAATTATAATTTTTAAATATACTTTATTTAGATTTTTAAATGACAAATTAAAGATTTTGCATCAGTGAAGCTGCTGGCCAAGAACAGATAGAAAATAACCAACAATCTTTCGAGCATCGTTATTTTAACATCTTTAAGTAATTTGTGATGATAAACAATGTCAGATCAAAGGTGCTATCTTTGACTTGGAATACATTTTGATATCATATCATTTTAGGACTTGGCAACCCGTCAACACTTTGTGTTTTTGGGTATGATATCATTTGTTTTTTATATAATTGTTTATTAAAAATTTTTATACATGAGATTTCAATCTGAAATAAAACAAAATATATATCAAGGATAAAATATTGTAATATATTGAACATTAATTAAGATTAATTTATCTTAATTTTACCTAGATAGTTTTTAGAATTTTCTGGCAGTTTTTCAAACATTATAATGTACTTTTTTTCACCATATTGGCATTTCTTGACGTTCACTTTCTCATCACCTTCATCTATTCACTTATTTTTGTTTTGAATGTAAGCTATGTAATGCCCTGATGCTGAACTGTTTCCTAAATGGAACACCGCATTTTAAAATTTGTATAGAACTCCATTAATTTTGATTTTTGCAATTTATAGACTGGGTATTATTAGACTTGAAATTTTGTTATCATGTGTTTGCCAAAGTTGTAGTTAAAAAATTATGAAGTTATTTGTAACTGAGATGGATGTTTTTGATTAGCACCTGGGGGCCGAGCTTTGCTCGTGGAAGAAAAATTGTTTAGATGACTTGGAATAATATTTCACCACTATCCCCTACTGATAATCGGATATTTTAAAACTCATTTGCCTCTTTTCTACATTTTTTAGATCCCTCCAGTTGTTATTTATAGCTCAATGTCCCTTTGTTTTATTTTAATACTCTATATATGTAATCTTCACACTACAGTTTTAATCACTGCTCTCACGAAACTACAGTTCGGGTCACAATGTCTGACGTCTGGTTAGCGTATGCTCTAAAATGACTTTTCGCCTCTATTTGGCTTATAACCGTTAGTGTTATAGTATACTTTTGTTCACAGAAAGCGAAATTACTTTATTTAGTTTTAAAACATTGGTTTTAGTTATTTTCGTTATTGTCTGCTTTTATTTACAAGAAATTTGAGTTGTTTCTCGCTTTTACCAGGCACCAAGCACCGTGGCCCGAACTGTACATGTTAATAATCATAAACAACGTGAGTATTACTTTGACAGTTCGTTGATTGATTATAAACATCTGTTACAATTCTTTTGTTTTGATTTTAAACTCCATAAGCCCAATGTTAATTTTTTTTAATTTCCATTTTTGTTTAGTGAATTTACCCTATAAGGAAGAAAGCTATTACCGTAGGTGGCATGGTAAGACTTAAGCCCAAGACCATGATAACTTTTCATTTAGAGGTCCCCAGATGCTAAAAATACCATTCGGTAAAATTTGTATGTGTGTGTGTGTGTGTGTGTGTGTGTGTGTGTTCGAAAGCACGATAACTCGTAAAAAAGGTCTGATCTTAATGAAATTTGGCACAAATGTGTAAACTACCATTTATTTAAATAAGTTCGAAAACCAGACGAATCGCACCATCCGAAGGGGGGGTTTGGGGTTTTCACATTTAATTTTCATTTTAATCTAATTTTCATTTTTACTATTGAATTCAGCTTAAAAAACATAAAATTTGGTACTTTGATTATTTCTCTACGTTAATTGCTTACCGAAATATTGTGTTCAATGTTAATCTTATGGAGGATAAGCAAAGTTTTATGTATCGCTTATTAATGAGCTTATATTAATGAAACTCGGTATGTGGCTTCATATGGTTGGGATTTACTGATATTTGCATACAAAACCCTTTTTTTTGTCCCCATGGCAGTAAACTTGCGTACTCAGCAGCTATAATGTTATTCTTATGGAGAATAAGAAACGTGATATCTTGCTTGTTTATGATTATGAATTGGTAAAACTTGGTATGTTGCTTCATCTAGTGGTGATCCATTGGTATTTGCATAAAAACCAGATTTTCTTTGTCCTTGATGCAGCAAACCTGCATACTCAGCCCTAATTTTTTTCTTATGGAGAATAAATACAATGACATATCTTGCTTATTTATGAATACGTTTTGATGAAAGTTGGTTAGTGGCTTTATGACTTAGTGAACGATATATATATATATATATATATAGAACTAACTTCGGCATCGACAAAAGAACTTAAGATGCCATTCAAGTAGAGTTTGTATTTCCATAATGAACATATGTTTATGCCTTTTAAGTATGTTTAGATATAATCTATATAACAGCTGTTTGGTGTAACTAACTTATATAACTAAATAACATACTAACCCGACTTTGTTTTTAGATTTCATAATATGTTATTTTCGATGTATTTTTTTCATTACCTCTATACCCTTTTGTTTGGTTAAATTCTCTCAATGATTTAATTTGAATTTACAAGCCAGCTGATCAGATTTGTTTTGGAACACATGCGATACTTGGATTTTTGTTTACGTAGTAAATGTAAACAAAGCAGACATCAAATTCAGTAACAGTTTTGAAAGTGGAATTTAATATCATTTGTTTTAAAATATTGCGTTTGCAAACTTACAATTTAGTGTCAAAAGTGAAATATGTGAGTAAAAACAGAAGTCTGTGCGAAATTTCGTTCAAGTTTGATGAGAAATAAAGTTCTTATGCTTAATGAACAAAATGAAGTGGACAATTTGTGAAAAGTGCCAAAACTACAAGATTTAGGCTACTTTTATACGTTAATTTCTCGCTACTCAGACCTTTCTTAAGCCAACTGTTGTGATTTTTCGTGTTTAGTGAAAGGGTTTATCATATAAATGCACTGCCAGATTCACTTAAGGCTGTAATACGCTAATTTGAGAAGTGAAAAATCGTCTCATTCTGCTTCGTGTTAGTATAGCACGGGTCGTGTGGGGGACTTGGCGACGTGACACGACCGTGCCACTAGATTTGTATAGAACCCCATTTTTTGTGTTCCTTGCTTCATTAACTCTGCATACTCAGCCGCCATGTTATTCTTATGGAGAATAATTAAAATGTCATAAATCGTTTATTTATGAATGTTTATTGATGAAAGTTGGTATGTGGGTTTATGTTGTATTAAGATACATATATTTGCATTGCAAATTCGCTGAGTAGGCAGGTTTGCTGCTACGGGGGTATTTTATTACTGTAATGGCTCAATTTTTATGATTTCGATGTGTTGTTTTATTAGCCTAACCAGTAAATGTAGTGTACAATGTAGTATTAATTTTTATTTATAAATTAGTGTTATCAATACCAATTACAATTTTACGTGTATTTCATGAAATAATGACAACTATACTGCTGTACTCACTCATGAGTGCACTGTCCAATTATTTTGATTCTCAGTTGGAGAGCTTAGCTCAAGAATGCACAAACCCTGTTTGTTATGTCCCAATTGCATATGGTGTTTAACAATTATGTGTATTTTGTGAAATCTTACCTTAGCAATCTATGTATCAAGCAATCTGAGGCATATAATGAATGGTTTAACAATTATTTTAAAATGAATAATATCGAATATAAACTCTCTTTTATTGATTGATATAAACTGATTCTGGTAGTTGTTGCTGTCCGAGGCAGGTGTACTCACATAAAACTCCTACTACAGTACTACGCTCAAACCCAACAATTGTATCTCAAACTTTCCTATTATTTACTCTCTAACCTTACCAATTCTGTGATATGACGCATACTTCGATTATTGTATACATAAAGACATTTTATATTTCAGAACATATTTTATCGAAATACATAACTAGTGAAGACAGTAAATAAAATTGCATTACCGCTCAATGAACTTTTATGAAGTACCTACAAAGAACGGACATGCACAATTAATGATATGACGCCGCGGCCGCACAGCTGCAAGCAAGGTGAGTGGACGAGAAAGGCCAAGGCCGAGGGTCTGGACTTTGGACAGTCGTGTGTCGTGTCGTGTCGTGCAGGTGATCGCGCCAGAAGGCCTGACGCTGCACCGAGCGCCTGCCTGGTCCGCACCCCGCACTCGTCAAACCTCGTTTCTCGTTTCTCGTCAGGAGAAATAGAAATAGGCTCATATATAAATGAATAAAGCAACTAATCGTCTAATAAGCTTCGACTGACACTAAATGTTCACTGTTAAATAATACCGAAAAGAACAAGTTAACAAATGCTTATCGTAAGACAAATGTATTTAGATTTACTTACATGCACTATCGATACAGACAATTATATATATATGTGTAAACGCGTTAACGTCAAACAAGAACAATAACAAACTTAGGATTTTGCAGAAAACGCATGACTTTAGTAAAAACGGGAGGGAAGAGAAACAAGCGTCGTTGCAAGATGCTAGCCTATTATAATTAAATTATTCTTAATATGGGGGGTGGCGCTCCCGATTTAAGCAACTGTATTCCATTTTTGATCCGTTGTGATAAGCGAAATACTGTAGTTGGCTCTGCTACACACGCACCTACCTAAACACCTGATTATTAATTTTCTTAATTTACATAACGTACCCAAACTACAAGCAATAAATTACACTTCCCTTCATCACTTGCTTGGCTTCTTCAACTCCGGACCCTACAACCAGAAAAGGCAGTGGACAAGTTCTCCTTTTGTGATTGATTTTTTCTACGAAAAATAATTTTATAAGCGTTTGTTAGCAGCCCTGCACCAAATATGTATTCCGAACAATTACTCAAACGATAATCAATTCATAAATAAAATTACTAAATACGCAACAACGGAATAAGCGAAAACAAGTTTGGTGTGCACATAGTGATAGATACTACTGCTTGCTATAAGTCAATCGGTTCTAATTATAAAATTACGTATTTTTCTGATAGAGAAAACAATTACTTCTAAGGGAATATAGATGAAGTGGAGGGAGTTGTGAAGTAAGTTGGAAAGTTGTGTTCGTGTTATTTACAAAACAAAAAACCTCTTCTACATCTTGTGACAACGCATGAATTTAAAATTATCAACGTAACCTTTTTATAAACTAAGTGGAAAGTAACTGAAATAATTTGAATTAATTACGGGAACTTTCACAAATTCCGTTTAAAGGATGACAGTATAATTGTTTTTAAATATAGCTACATTTATAAATATAATATACTGTACAGAAAACCATAGAAAAGTGTACAACACATAATACACAAAATGCGTCTTTTCAGGAAGGGTTATGCTTCGTAAATTTTAAAGCTTGTGGTAATCTCTATGGTCATATAATATTTACTGACGTGGCCGCAGTGTTTTTGATCTCGACGCTCGCATTATACTGCCGCCAACTAGGTTAATACCAACCAGTAAATGTTAATACATCTAGAGCTCTCGTCTGGAATAAAAAAAGTGAAGGCTCATCTGGTAACCAATCAAATCATCTCTTCACAAGTTATAAGTTAGTCAGCTTTCAAACATATAATTATAGTGAAGAGAGGAGTTGATTGGTTACCAAAGAGCAGAGTGAGCAGAGAGGCAAAAGGGCGGTCGACCATATGTAAGCGACTCTTTTTTCCCCAGACAAGAGTTCTAGATATATTAATCTTGTTGACTGCTGCCTGCAGATGAACATCGGGATGATATATCCCCGTGCTCCTTCTTAAAATCCCATATCACTCTTGCAAATTATGTTCATAATCAGGACCTTTCCTCTGGGATGCGAAAAGATGCAGAAAAATACCCCCGTCGCAGCAAACCTGCATACTCAATCAACAAAACTAATACAACTAAATACTAAAACTAATACTGTGCTAATACAACTTGAAATATATACAGGGTGTCTCAAATAACGACGACCAAACTTCACAGACTTGTTACATGTACTATTTCCAATAAAAAATGTGACATTATGCCCAAATCATATTCTTCGTAGTTTACGAGCTATTGATGTTTTTAGCGAATTTCCCCAATAGTGAAGAAGCTAATTCCCGTAGGTCTCATGGTAAGACCTAAGCCCGAGACCATGATAACTTTTTGTTTTGAGGTCCCCAGATGTCAAAAACACTATTCGTTCAAATTTATATAATGTATATAAATATATATATATGTATATATATGTATATATAAATACACACACACATATATATATGTGTGTGTGTGTGTGTGTGTGTGTGTGTCCGTTAACACGATAACTTGAGTAAAAAACGTCCGATTTCGATGAAATTTGGCTCAAATGTGTAAAGTGACATTCATGACTTTTAAGTTCGAAATTTTTTTGCACTTTTCACCCTAAAAATTTTAAAACACTCAATTTTGGTTTTGAGAATTTTGTAGAGCTTAAAAACAAATAATATAGTATTTTGAATTATTATCCTAGGTTAAGTGGTTGCGGAGAAAATCCAAAAAAACCTGCTCATAAAATCTCCCATGTTAATCTTATGGGAAAAAGGTTTTTGGCTTTTCCTCAGTTAATTTTAATGTAAACTATTGCATTTGCTTTTACAAATCAATTCAGCTCTACAAAACAATCATTTTTTGTTTAAATTTTGAATCTACGTCCAACCGCTGCAGAGATATTCAAAGTGCTAAACACAGTACGTTGTCCAATGTTATCCTTATTTAGAATAAATAAAATGTGATATCTCGATTATTTATGAATGTATATTGATGAAACTTGGTATTTGTCTTCACGTAGTACTGGTATATTGATATTTGCACAAACAATTTATTTTTTATTGATTATCCCAGGAGCAGCAAACCTGCATACTCAGCCCAAATGTTATTCTTATGGAGAATAAGTAAAGTTTTATATCTCCCTTAATTATGAACATAAATTACTAAAACTTAGTACTGTATGTAGCTTCACCTGGTTGAGTTATATTGATAATTGCATAAAAACACATATTTTGTGTTCCTTGTTGCAGCAAACCTGCGTACTCAGCCCTAATTTTATTCTTATGGAGAATAAATAAAATGTTATAAATCACTTATTTATTTATGTACTTTTATGAAACTTGGTAGGTGGCTTTATGTGGTAGTGAGAAACATATGTATGCATTGGAAATTCGCTGAGTACGCAGGTTTGCTGCGACGGGGGTATTAATATTATATTATGTTAATCTGCGTATAGCAATCTCATAAATTATTTTTGGATACGAAAATATGCACTTAGGACCATACAACCTTTACATCGTATAAACATGATCCGTAATTTTACAAAAAAACTCACTTTTTAGGAGTTTTTTAAGTTAAAAAACGGGTATTCTATTTTTCTATTAATTACAACCAAAAGAAGCCGCATAACAATTTGTATTGATATATGTTCATAAATAAGCAAAAAGCACAGTTTTACTTACTCTCCATAAGTATAACATTGGATAACGTACTGTATTTAGCACTTTCAATATCTCAGTAACCAAAATCGTCAATTTAATAATTAAATATTAATAATTAATTATTGAGTTAATAATTATTAGTTTAGGGCTTAGGACTGTAGGTAGGCGAAAATACGGCAGTGATTGCTAGTTCGAATGAGGCAAGGAAAACCCCTAATAGACCCAAGCCACAATTACAAAAACCAGTTGTATCAAGAAATCAACTAGTCCGTGTCAATCAATGTTAGTCGATAAAGTCTCGGATCAGTTCAAAACCGATCGATCGTCATTATTGCTCTATTCATTACCTCTCAAGCAATTTGTACAATTATTACAATAAATGGGCAACTATGAATAATTGCAACCACGACCTTTACCTCAAGAATGCCTTTTGTACTTTATTGTCGGTGTTTCGAATTGCTTAATGTTTAAATGGCTCATTTTCGAATGCAATAGTCTGGTACAGTGGTGTAGTGGTGGAGAGAACCAATACAACACAAAGGAAAGCCAAGTATGGTGTAAGGGTATTTACAGGCTGCGAGGTTGGCACCCTGCGGCCCCACGAACTGTCACGATCAGCTGATCGCCATTGCAAAGGTCTGTTAACAGGCCAGCTGACCCTCGCTTCACAACTAGCCAAGCTTTGTTCCGCTTGCCGCCACCGATCGATCGTCATTATTGCTCTATTCATTAACTCTCAAGCAATTTGTACAATTATTACTTTAATCTAAAAACGTTTTGTGTTAACATAACATTGAATGTCTTATATTCTGTTTCAAGCATTACAATGAGATATAACAGTGCGTGGTATTAACATTATTTAATAATAATAATATTATTATAACCGTAATTATATTTATAAAAATAATTTATTTATATTTGTGCGGAAGTTTTCATTATCTAAAGCTTTTTAGAATATCACTTAACAATTTTCTTTAATATCATTAAGCGTCGGCGTGGCTGGTGTTACATAGAAAATAAGCCGGGGAATTAAAACATTGCATCGTGTTTTCTAATCCTATTTAGAAAGTATTTAAAAAGATTTGACAGTGCTGGTCAGATTAATATTTTAAATGGGTTTTCATTTTTCTTGAGCGAAGCCGCGGGTAACAGCTAGTAAACTATACTTTGGTACTCTATATAACCTCATGAAATAACATCAAATACAATTAACAACACTGAAAACCAGCTGTTGGATAGTGAAGTAAAGAAAGTAGGGAAACCAACTTATGAACATAAGTATCTTACACAGTGACTTCTGGTAATTTGGGCTGAGTTTTAAAATAAACACTAATCTAAGCGAAAATGTATTCGTTTTTACAATAAAGATGTAAAGAAAACTGAATACCAAATTTCAAGTATTTCGTGACAGCCCGAATTTTGTTATCGAATTAATCCTGATATATTTTTCTACATGTTGGAGAAAATTCCAGCACTCCTTATATCCAAACAATTAAACTTCAGATAATGTTGTGTCTTGTCACTTGGCGTCCCATATCGGCCTTCTTCACAAACACACTAAACGATTAATCCATTTTGTCAAAAAATCTCAAATTTCAAAAGCTGTACACTGCGTGCACGCACTCGCTTCAGAAACAAATAAATTTAGTTGCACGATTTTGGTGATGCGAGCATTATACGCTTGCGCAACCGAAGGCAACCGAGTGTGGTCGCATTGTGCGAGTTCCCACTCGTTTCTTGGTTGCCCTATCATATCTGTTTGTTTACTCCTGCACGCGTGCGCGAGCTCGCACAACCAGTTTACTCCGCGAACAATGTGATCGCCACCCTAAAAGAAAGTAAAAGTGAGCCGAAGCGTGAGAAGGGAGAAAGTGGCGGCACTCTCACCGATTTTCAAGGTGGCTTTTACTTTCACTGAGATTTCCATCGTATGCATCACAACCGCGGACTAAGCAGTTTAGCTGCCTGGTGCTGGTCGAACGTAAGGTGTGTAGGCGGCGTTCGCGATGTCAACCTGTATGTAACCTTGGTAAACCGCAAGGGCTTTTGTTGACCAATACTGTAATTACAATTTCAATTATATCTCTGCAGCAGTTTAACGTAGCACCCAAAACACACACGACAGTTTTAAGTACCCACATGTTTTTAGAGCTGAACTCAGCGCTAAATAGTAAATTGAGGGACAGTAATATAACTGTGATAAAGCTAAAAAGTGTTTTCCATAAGATTATCATATTTTAATGCGTATTTTGGATTTTCTCTGCAACCACTTAACTTAGATTAATGTTTCAAGATACCGTATTAAATGATTTGATTTTTAAGCTCTATAAAATGGTCTAAACTAAAATAGTGTATTTTTTATTAACAGGTAAAAATACAAAAAAGTTCCTATGAACAAATTTTCTAAAACGTGTAGTTTTCCCGTCTATCTGTCTGTATATTTTTATGTAATTTAACATAACTTTTAACGACTTTCACAACTTCAAACATACATGTATTGGGGTTGGTACATATTGTTACAATGTTCATAATACTATTTTTAGGACTAAATGACACAATCTCTTTGATTCCTAATGTTTTTTCTTAAATATTTCGGTTTTTAAGATATTAAGCTTTGAAAAATAAAATTTGCCGCCATCTTGAAATGGTCTAAAGTAAAAACTTGATATCCCATACCAAAATGGGTCTCATTAGATGTAATACATATAGGATTATGAATAACTGCGAAATTGTGAATTTTATAAGTTAAAACATTTTTTGGCCTATTACTGGGCTAAAATATCATGTTTTAACTTATAAAAATTACAAACTCTCAGTTAAAATTGTATTACTTAAAATCTTCATATAAATTGTATTTAGGACAAAATGACACAACTTTTTTTGATTTTTACAGTTTTTTCCTAAATATACGGGTTTTAAGATATTTAGCTTTGAAAAATAAAAATGGGCACCATTTTGAAAAAGGGTATAAAGTAGAAACTTGATATTCCATAACAAAATGGAATATATATTAGCCATTAGCTGGAATATAGAAAGCCATTAGATGCTTCATGTACCAAGTTTGAAGTTGATAGGTACCTTAAGTGGTAACAAAATTATGTTAAACTATGTAAACAAAACACATTCAGACATATAGGCGGAAAACTACATGTTCACATAGGAACTTATAGGTTTTATAGGAACTTTTTTGTTTATTTATATGTGTATAACATCCTCAATTATAGGAACATTTTTCCGAACACCCTGTGTTTTTATACAGGGTGTAAAAAAAACTTTCAGGACTTTGGGATATGATTCGTCATACAAAAAGAAAGAAAAAAGTTCATATGAAGATATGTCCTAAAACGATTAGTTTTCCGTTTATCTGTCTGTATATGATTTTTACTTAATACGTTATATCTTAGGAACATCTGAAGATATCAACCTCAAACTTGGTACATGTATTACATCCAATAAGACCCATTTCGGTATGAAATATCAAGTTTCTACTTTTTACCATTTCAAAATGGCGACCATTTTTGTTTTTCAAAGCTAAATACCTTAAAAACCGTAAAATTTATGAAAAAAACTGTAAGAATAAAAAAAGTTGTAGCATTTTGTCTTAAAAGTAATGATATGAAGATATTAACCATAGGATAATAAATAACTGAGTTGTTGTGATTTTTATAAGATAAAACATGATTTGTCAGTCCAGAAATTACAACAAATCATGTTTAACTTACTATGAGACCTACAGTAATAGCTTCTTCCCTATAGGGGAAATTCGCTAAAATCGAAATTTTGCACCACAAATGTTAAACACTCCCACTTTTAACCCAGTTTATATCGTACAATAACTGAAGTTAAATTCCGCTAATAGTTTGACCTACATCTTACAAAAATCATTTTTTCCAGGCCTACATTTTTTAAACCAAACTACAAAGCCGAATTAATTTTGAACATAAAACGTGGATGAAGGAAAACTGTCAATATTACAGAATATTACAGAAAATCGGTATAACTGGAACATTTGTCGGCTTATAATGGTGTTCTGCAGCATCCGCAAACATATCGCTGCGGCAGCACTACCCCTCGGGAGTGGCGACGGCGTGCGATCGAGTGGCGTGTGCAGTAAGGCAGGGGGAACAGCGTCATCTGCCTGATTCTGCCTCCAACTAACAGAACAGAAAGAAGTCTTATCCTTGAGGGGCCAATGACCCCGCTGCGCCGTTTCGAAATGGGTCAGGCTTTAAGGTTCATTGATCCACGGCGGGTTTAGAGTCCAGAGGCGTTTTCTATTCACAACGTTCTCTGGGATTGTGGATTGTGGACGAATGCTACTCGGTACTATTCAGATAAACGTTTTATTTTAGATGGGATACGTGAGTATTTAAGGCCCTTACTCACGATGCGGAAGCGAGAGCAGAACCGGGACCCAGACACATTTCACACGAAAGGCTATGTGGTCGTTTCCCCGTGGTTTTAACTCGGTTTAGTGCAGGTATTGACTGCAGACTGCAGCCCAGATGTTTGTTTGCTTGTCTAAAGTTGTTATGCTATCCGCCATTTACGTTTTTTCGCAGTTTTTACTGTGCACGACAAACAATCTACAATGGGTAAACGTCATGTACTTACTTTTGTAAGCCAACCTGCGTTGGTTGCAAATCAGCGAATTATGGGGACGTTTCATAACGTCCACGTTTATAAAGTAAAGTGGCTAGTTTTCTTCAATTTTCTTATTTAGTGATTTCAAATCGTAAAGTTACAAAACGTCCAGTTCCTAATTTTAATGTTGTAAATATGCAATGTTTCACAAAGTAACGTTTCATAAAGTAACTCCATTTAAATTAATATAGCAGTTCAGAAAGTAAAGAGGCATAAAGTATGTATTAATTTTAATGTAAAAAAAACGGGTGTCATATAATATGACCAGTATTGGTGGTATACCGACCAGTTTCAAAACGTAGTCTATATTTAAAAGCAAATTAATCATGGTTACTCACAAAGTACAGTTTCATGACGTTAAGTTTTCATTTAATGTAAAAGTACCTGGGGGCCGAGCGAGCTTTGTTCAGGGAAGGCCAGTTTGTTTGTTTGGATGACTCGGAGTAATATTTCACCACTTCCCCTTACTAAATATCATACTTGTATAGCTCATTTGCCTCTTTTCCACATTTTTAAGGTCACTCCAGTTGTTATTTATAGCTCAAGGTCCTTTTTTAGCGAATTTCCCCTATAGGGAAGAAGATATTACCGTAGTCGGCATGGTAAGACCTAGGCCCAGGACCATGATAACTTTTCGTTTTGAGGTCCCCAGACCCCAAAAACACCATTCGTTCGAAACGGTATATATATATATATATATATATATATATATATATATATATGTGTGTGTGTGTGTGTCCGTGAGCACGATAACTCTCGTAAAAATTATCCGATTTTGATGAAATTTGGTATGAACGTGTAAAGCAACATTTATGACTTTAAGTTCGAAAACCAGCCAGATCGCACCATCCAAAGGAGTATTTTGGGGGGGTTTTGTACCCCAAAAATGAGTTTTTTGAATTTGTTATATGTATTTAAAAAAAATCAAATTTACCATTGGATTCAGCTTAAAAAAACACACAATTTGGTATTTTGATCATTTCTCTACATCAATTGGTTACCGAGATATTGAAAGTGCTAAACACAGTACGTTGTCTAATGTTATTCTTATGGAGGAAAATAAAAATTTTATATCTCGCTTATTTATGAACGTATACTGACAAAACTTGGTATACGGCTTCATTTGGTTGTGGACCATTGATATTTGCTCAAAAAACCAATTTTTTACCCAAGGCTCCCGTAGCAGCAAACCTGCGTACTCAGCCCAATGTTATTCTTATGGAGAATAAGTAACGTGTTATCTGCCTTCATTATGAAAATAAATTAATGAAATTTGGTATGTGGCTTTACCTACATGAGTTATATTGATATTTGTATAAAACCCCATTTTTTGTGTTCCTTGCTTCAGCAAACCTGCATCCTCAGCCGCCATGTTATTCTTATGGAGAATAATTAAAATGTCATAAATCGTTTATTTATGAATGTATATTGATGAAAATTGGTATGTGGCTTTATGTGGTATTAAGATACATATATATGCATTGGAAATTCACTGAGTACGCAGGTTTGCTGCTACGGGGGTATTTTATTTTGTATATGACCACTATATATGTGCAATATTCACTGAACAATTTTAGTCACTGCTCTCAGGAAACCGCATGTTATCGATAAAAGGTCTTTTGCTTCCTCTTCACTACCTTAAAATAAACAAATGTATCATCAACATACCGATGCCGAAATTTAATTTTCTTGTAGAACGGATTGAAGTTATTTGCAATTTTATTTGATTCCATTTCGTGCATATAAATTATGGCTAGAAGTCCTGTTAGAGGAGATCCCATAGGCAAACCGTCTTCTTGTAAGTAAAAATTAGAATTATAGCTAAAATAGTTTTGTTTCAATGTCATTTGAGTTAACTTCATTGTATCATCTATTTCACTATTTTTAAGAACTTTACCATCGGTTGGATATTTCCTTAAAATGTCTAATGTTTCTTTGATAGGAATGTTTGAATGCATATTAATAACGTGAAACGATAGTAGTAATGAGTTAGGAAGAATATTTATATTTTTTATTTTATCAATTAGTTTGTATGTATTCTTTATATTGTGTCCATTTTCCAAATTTATGCTATTAGCGAATTTCCCCTATACGGAAGAAGCTATTACCGTAGGTCTCATGGTAAGACTTAAGCCCGAGACCGTGATAACTTTTTGTTTTAAGGTCCCCAGATGCCAAAAACACTATTCGTTCAAATTTATATACATATATATATATATATATATATATATATATATATATATATGTATCTATATATATATATATATATATATAGATATCTATATATGTGTCCGTTAACACAAACAATAACTTGAGTAAAAAACGTCCGATTTTGATGAAATTTGGCTCAAATGTGTAAAATGACATTCATGACTTTAAGTTCGAAAACCAGAAAAATCAAACCATGGGAAGGGGGGTTTATGGGGGTTTTAAATTTTCCAAAAATCAGTTTTTTGCATGTTTCATTCTACAATTTTAAAAAAACTTATTTTTGGTTTTGACCATGTTATAGAGCTTAAAAAACAAATAATTTAGTATTTTGAATTATTAACCTAGGTTAAGTGGTTGCGGAGAAAATCCAAAAAAACCTGCTCATAAAATCTCCCATGTTAATCTTATGGGAAAAAGGTTTTTGGCTTTTCCTCAGTTTATTTTAATGTAAACTTCACATTTGCTTTTACCAATCTGTTCAGTTCCACAAAACAATCATTTTGGTGTTTAAATTGTGATTCTACGCCCAACCGTTGCAGAGATATTCAAAGTGCTAAACACAGTACGTTGTCCAATGTTATCCTTATGGAGAATAAATAAAATTTGATATCTCGATTATTTATGAATGTATGTTAATGAAATTTAGTATGTGGCTTCACGTAGTACTGGTATATTGATATTTGCACAAAAATTGAATTTTTGTTGATTATTCCCGTAGCAGCAAATCTGCGTACTCAGCCCCCATGTTATTCTTATGGAGAATAAGTAAAATGTAATGACTCCCTTAATTAAAAATATAAATTAATAAAACTTGGTATGTAGCTTCACTTGGTTGAGTTATATTGATAATTATGTAAAAACCCATTTTTCTGTTCCTTGTTGCAGCAAACCTGCTTTCTCAACCCTCATGTTATTCTTATGGAGAATAACTAGAATGTTATATAGCGCTTATTTATGATTGAATATTGATGAAACTTAGTATGTGGCTTCGCCTAGTTAAATTCTATTTATATTTGCATACAAACCAATTGTTTCTGTTCCTTGTTTCAGTAAACCTACGTACTCATTACCAATGTTATTCTTATGGAGAATAATTAAAATCGCTTATATGTGAATATATTTTTATGAA
This sequence comes from Allygus modestus, assembly GCA_963675035.1. Lineage (NCBI taxonomy): Eukaryota > Metazoa > Arthropoda > Insecta > Hemiptera > Cicadellidae > Allygus > Allygus modestus. The sequence continues at coordinate 376,226,242 of OY776111.1, read as the reverse complement.
ACTTGATTTGCGGCTTTATGTGGTATTAAGACATATATTATGCATTGGAAATTCGCTGAGTACGCAGGTTTGCTGCGACGGGGGTATTTTTTATCTTGTTATTTAAGTATTTGGATAAATTATATGTTGGAGCATTTATAAAGTTAACAACTGGTCGTATTGGGCAGTCTTTTTTATGAGTTTTTGGCTGACTTTTTAAAATTGGAGCTTTTGCATTTTTGTCTTTTATTTGGTATTTTACTTTTGTTGGTATAGTTTTACTTTTTGTTATAGTTGCATGTACGGTTTTATTAAATTCCTCAGTAGGATCTTTTATTAGGACTTTATATTTGTTATTTGACAAAAATGTCTTAATTCATCATTTTGTTCTATGATTACCACTGATGTACTTTTGTCTGCTTTTGTAACAATTGAATTATTTGCCTTCAGTTTGTTAGAAATTGAATTGATAATTTTAATGTCTTAATATGTTTTGAAAGGAATTTACCAGGTTTGATTTTGGGAAGGTTTGTGTAGTCTAATTCGTGCACTAAATTACACCTGATCGGGTCTTCAATATTAACTTAATTTTTCTTTATAGCAATTTTCATGTTGATTAGGTCATTTTCGATTGATTTTTTATGATCTAGATTAATGTTACATTTTAATGACTTAGGTAAAAGAGAAATTTCTTCAGTTGTAAATTCTATGTTGGAGAGATTTTGAACAGCAGGATTGAATTGTTCTTTTATTTGTGTACTGACATTGTTTAATATTTTCTTCTTTTGAGAATTACGGAGGTTTTTTCTTTTCTTTTTGTGGGTCTCTATTTTTTCATTGATTATTGGTTCGACCCATTCTGTAATGTAACAGTTTATTTCATCTATATTTTCATTATGGAATAGGTTTCAAATACATCATCATACTAATATTATAAATGTGAAAGTATGGATGTTTGTGTGTAACTCTGAAGATCCATCACGTGAAAACTACTGGACCAATTGAGTTGAAATTTTGCAGGAATAGAGCCAATATACCAGGGATGGACATGGGCCTATTTTTATTTTGAAACTCTTTAGGCATATGCCCCACGGGTGTTCAAAGTTCCCATGTATTCCTTATGGACATTCATTTTTGTTTGAGCTGATGAAAATACGAACAGCTGATCTTGATTCGTAGTAGTTCCACAGGCTAACCACAGAATGCAGCACACAAAACCATCATAGTTTTTACAAATAATTCGCGGGGCGAAGCCTGCGGGTAACAACTAGTAGGCTATATATGCATCCGTAAATGTGATAATTTGAGAAAAAAAATCTGATTTCGATGAAATTTTGCTCAAATGTGTAAAGTGACAATGTTGACTTAAGTTTGGATACCATAAAAATCGGACCATGGGAGTTTTTAAATTTTGCAAAAACCAGTTTTATTGCATTTTTCCCTTAAAAATTTTAAAAACACTAAATTTCGGTTTTGGCCATTTTATATACCTACCTTAAAAACAAATAATTTTGTACCGGTATTTTGAATCATTAACCTAGGTAAAGTTACTGTGGAGAAAATCAAAAAAAGTATTCATAAAATTTTTCATGATAATCTTATGGGGAAAAAGGTTCTAAGATTTTCCTCAGTTAATTTTATTTTGACAACTTCACATTTGTTTTTCCCAATAAGTTCAGATCTAAAAAACAATCATTTTGGTACAATCAATTTTGGTTCTACTACCAACCATTGCGGACATATTCATAGTGCTAAACACAGTACGTTGTCCAATGTTACTCTTATGGAGAATAAATAAAATCTTATATCTCAATTATTTATGAATTTCTTATATCTCGATTATTTATGAATTTATTTTAACAAAACTTGGTATGTGACTTCACCTAGTTGTGATCTATTAATATTTGCACAAAATATATTGTTTTTAGCGAATTTCCCCTATAGGGAAGAAGCTATTACAGTATTCGGCATGGTAAGACCTAGGCCCGGGACCATGATAACTTTTCGTTTTTAGGTCCCCAGATGTCAAAAACACCATTCGTTCAAACTGTATATATATGTGTCCGTGAGCATGATAACTCTCGTAAAAATAATCCGATTTTGACGAAATTTGGTATAAACGTGTAAAGCAGCATTTATGACTTAAAGTTTGAAAACGAGACAGATCGACCTATCCGAAGGGATATTTTGGGGGGGTTTTGTACCCAAATAATGGGTTTTTTGAGCTTTTTAAATATAATTTTTAAAGCCAGATTTTAGTTTTTTCCATTGGAATCAGCTTAAAAATACGCACAGTTTGGTGTTTTGATCATTACTCTACGTCAAATGGTTACAGAGATATTGAAAGTGCTAAACACAGTACGTTGTTCAATGTTATTCTTATGGAGGATACAAAAAATTGTATATCTCGCTTATTTATCAACTTATCCTCATAAAACTTGGTATATTGCTTCATATCGTTGTGGTCTATTGATATTTGCACTAAAAAACATTTTTTGGATGATAGTTCCCGTAGCAGCAAACCTCTGTACTCAGCCCCCATGTTATTCTTCAGAGAATAAGTAACGTGTTATCTCCCTTAATTGTGAACATAAATTAATAAAATTTGGTATGTGGTTTTACCTAGTTTATATTGATATTTGTATAAACCCCCACTTTTTGGATTCCTTGATTCAGCAAGCCTGCATACTCAGCCGCCATGTTATTCTTATGGAGAATAATTAAAATGTCATAAATTGTTTATTTATAAATGTATATTGATGAAACTTGGTGTATGGCTTTATGTGGTATTAAGATACATATATGTGCATTGGAAATTCACTGAGTACGCAGGTTTGCTGCTACGGGGGTATTATTTATTTTCCCCAAAGCAGCAAACTGTGTACCCAGCCCTAGTTATTATTATGGAGAATAGTTAATGTTTGATATCTCCCTTAGTTTTGAACCTAAATTAATAAAACTTGGTTTAAAGTTTCACCGTGTAGTTATTTAGATAATTGCATTAAAACAAGATTCTTATCTTCCTTGATGCATAAAACCTGCGTGCGCTCGCTAATGTCATTCTTATGGAGAATAAAAATAATATCCCCGTCGCAGCAAACCTGCGCACTCAGTGAATTTCCAATGCATATAAATGTCTTAATACCGCATAATGCCACCTACAAAGTTCACAAATAAGCGATATAATATAATATTTTAATTATTCTCCATAACAATAACATGGGAGCTGAGTATGCACGTTTGTTGCAAGAAGGGGCACAAAATGTGGTGAACACATAAATAATACTTTTAGCAGGGCAACTTCGATTTCTGTGAACATAATGAGAGTTTTATATGTTGCTCTTGTCAGGCCGGTCCTTGAGTTCTCCTGCATAGTTTGGTCTCCCTACCAGGCTGGGCACATCTCGTCTCTAGAAGCGGTGCAAAGGCGGTTTCTCAGAACTATTGGAGTGACCCTTGGCTACCAGTATTTGGAAGTTGACTTGCAAGTTATATCTAATTTTCCCCAAATTCCGCCTCTATCAGCTCGATGCACCGTAATGGACCTGGTATTCATGTTTAAGATTTGTAACAGATTAATCGACTGTCCTGTTATTCTTCACATGATAGACCTACACATACTTCGCCGTTCTTCCCGCAGCACTCAACTATTTGCAGCACTCAACTAATCTACCAACTACATGTACACAGTGTAATTCCGAGGTTGATGAGAACTGGCAACAAAGTTTTCTCTAACATTGACTTCTTCGGTCCATCTATTCTCACCTTTTAAAGGAATGTCCTAGCAGTTGTCCTGAGGAAATTGACACCATGAATCCATGTTGTCTTAGTGAAGGTGATAGTGTTGTTTGCTCAGGCGGTGTCCTTAACGAGCCGCATCAAATAGTGCAATATAAGTATGTATGTGTTTCACTGTGATATTGGTGGTGCCTTTAAAGAGCCGCACTGAGTACCACTTATTACTACGGTTTATGGTCATTCTGGAACATCACATCGCATGCCGTTAATGGTTCTTAAATTCTTAACGGTTTAGTGTTAGTATTTATTGTAGTTGTTATTTATTGCACTACTATTTAAAATTGTCGCTAAGTCATTCATATAGATTATTGCACTCAATGTTCAGGCATTCCAGCTTAAAGTAAGCCTGAGATGTAACAAATAAAAATAAAATAAAGTATAATTCAATAGGTTAAAAGTTAAGGTAAAAGGTTTTAGTTTAATAATATATGTTACATTTTTAGAAAATTTTGATATTTAAGGAGTTTTTGGTCTTTATTTGTGAGTATCAACAGCCATCCTCAAGGCATGGGTTTTTCTGTAAACTTGGCAGCACTGCATTACATAACAAACAGATGATGTAGTTATTGAAGTTGCTACAGAAGATTCCTGGAAGACTACTCTAACCAGTAATGTCATAATTTAAGGTAACGTATTATTTTTTCTTTTGTAAATTGCCTTTAAACATACCGGTAGCTATACGGGATGTAACACGCGTTACACTTTTTTAACAAGTTAGTATTACAAAATGAACAAACCCTTTTAAAAAATAGTTTTACTGTAAAAGTGAGATTATGTGTTTCCCTAATGTATTATTGTTTTATTTTTAGTTTCATAATTTAAGGAGTAACTTGCGTAACGGGTTTTACATATAATTTAATGTAACGGGTGTTACAATCCAACACAACCCACAACCATTCAGTTTTTAGTATATTTATATTCCTTTTAACTAGATTTTGAATACATAGCCCTATTGAGAGTTTTTTAATTTAGTTAATAACACCTAAAAAGTTAACAATGATATGTTATCACTACTATTATAGTACCGTTCTGAGAAGCAAGAGTAGTAAATAGATAAATAGTAACAAAACAAAGACAGTCTGTAATTAGATATAATCTTTATAACAGCTGTTTATTTAATTGAATTTAAGTTAATTTAGAAAAAACGCATGTGACACAAACCAAATAAAACTCTCCTCCATTTGCATAACATGGGGACTTAGAAGTCCCATGGGGCAGAGCCCTAAGGCTTAAACCAAAAATCTAAAGCCAGATTTTACCCTCCTAACAAGAATCCATTTGATTGGCAGGGGACAAGATTTCCACATCTGCACACTTAGATGCATGCATGTTTTAGTATATAATATGTGGGGGTATATCTTAAAACAAAAAAGCCTTATTGTTTACAATGTTTGTATGTAATATATTAATAATATATATGTACCCAGGAGTGTCATAGGCCTATTGTCGTTTATAAAAGTCCTCAGGGCTCTGTCCCACGGGACTTCCAAGTCCCCATGTTATTTATATGGAGGAGAGTTTTATTTGGTTTATGTCACATGTGTTTTTTATTAATTCAATTCATTTAAATAAACAGCTGTTATAAGGATTATATATAACTACAGTCTGTCATTATTTGTTTAATTTCTACACTCTATTTGATAACATGTATTCCAGAATCAGACTTTTAACATATTTATTAGGAATTGAATGTTAGGTCTTATCAAATTATTTTTTTATCATTAAAGGTTTAATTACCGTATATTACTATAGCACATCATAAATTCTTTTTTTTCAGCAATGACTCCAACAAAGAAAAATTATCGAACGGGACGCTTTCGCGATAAAATTGATGTTGTAAAATGGCAGTAGCATTTTTTTCAGCAATGACTCCAACAAAGAAAAATTATCGAACGGGATGCTTTCGCGATAAAATTGATGTTGTAAAATGGCAGTAGCATTTGCAAAAAGAAAGAGAGAGATAGATAAAATAAGAAGAGAAGATCTCAACAACGGGAAAGGATCCTAAGCAGAATAAAAGTAGGGAGAAAAAGAATAAAGCACAATTTATCATCAGTGTCTGAGATATTGGAAGTTATAAATGTATACAATCTTCCAGAAAAGCAGTTAATATGTAGATTAAAAAAGATTGTTCCGGACAGTCCCTCTAAGAAAACTGCAGTTGATGTCTGTAGGCTTAACTTTGTATGAAACAAAGCCACAAAAAATGGGTCCAAGCGTACTTCTAGAGAATGAAATACAGGATATCACGAGGCATTTTATGATAATGATCCAAACTTAAACTTAATGTAAATTTCCTTACTGAAAGTAACCAAGGTTGATTTTATGTTCCCCAAGAATCATTTGATTTATAGCGATTATTATGTTTTAGCGAATTTCCCATATAGGGAAGAAGCTATTACCGTAGTCGGCATGGTAAGACCTAGGCCCGGAACCATGATAACTTTTCGTTTTGAGGTCCCCAGACCCCAAAAACACCATTCGTTCGATACTGTATATATATTAGCGAATTTCCCCTATAGGGAAGAAGCTATTACCGTAGTCGGCATGGTAAGATCTAGGCCCGGGACCATGATAACTTTTCGTTTTGAGGTCCCCAGACCCCAAAAACACCATTCGTTCGAAACTGTATATATATATATATATATATATATATATATATGTGTCCATGAGCACGATAACTCTCGTAAAAATTATCCGATTTTGATGAAATTTGGTATAAACGTGTAAAGCAACATTTATGACTTTAAGTTCGAAAACCAGCCAGATCGCTTTATCCGAAGGGGTATTTTGGGGGGGTTTTGTACCCCAAAAATGGGTTTTTTGAATTTTTCACATATAATTTTGGAAATAGTCCAATTTTAGTTTTGACCATTGGATTCAGCTTAAAAAAACACAGAATTTGGTATTTTGATCATTTCTCTATGTCAATTGGTTACCGAGATATTGAAAGTGCTAAACACAGTACGTTGTCTAATGTTATTCTTATGGAGGAAAAGAAAAATTTTATATCTCGCTTATTTATGAACGTATACTGACAAAACTTGGTATACGGGTTCATCTGGTTGTGGACCATTGATATTTGCTCAAAAAAACAATTTTTTTCCAAAGGCTCCCGTAGCAGCAAACCTGCGTACTCAGCCCCATGTTATTCTTATGGAGAATAAGTAACGTGTTATCTCCCTTAATTATGAAAATAAATTAATGAAATTTGGTATGTGGCTTTACCTAAATGAGTTATATTGATATTTGTATAAAACCCCATTTTAGCGAATTTCCCCTATAGGGAAGAAGCTATTACCGTAGTCGGCATGGTAAGACCTAGGCCCGGGACCATGATAACTTTTCGTTTTGAGGTCCCCAGACCCCAAAAACACCATTCGTTCGAAACTGTATATATATATATATATATATATATATATATATATATATATATGTGTCCGTGAGCACGATAACTCTCGTAAAAATTATCCGATTTTGATGAAATTTGGTATAAACCTGTAAAGCAACATTTATGACTTTAAGTTCGAAAACCAGCCAGATCGCTTTATCCGAAGGGGTATTTTGGGGGGGTTTTGTACCCCAAAAATGGGTTTTTTGAATTTTTTACATATAATTTTGGAAATAGTCAAATTTTAGTTTTTCCCATTGGATTCAGCTTAAAAAAACACACAATTTGGTATTTTGATCATTTCTCTACGTCAATTGGTTACCGAGATATTGAAAGTGCTAAACACAGTACGTTGTCTAATGTTATTCTTATGGAGGAAAAGACAAATTTTATATCTCGCTTATTTATGAACGTATACTGACAAAACTTGGTATACGGCTTCATCTGGTTGTGGACCATTGATATTTGCTCAAAAAACAATTTTTTGCCAAAGGCTCCCGTAGCAGCAAACCTGCGTACTCAGCCCCATGTTATTCTTATGGAGAATGAGTAACGTGTTATCTCCCTTAATTATGAAAATAAATTAATGAAATTTGGTATGTGGCTTTACCTAAATGAGTTATATTGATATTTGTAAAAAACCCCATTTTTTGTTTTCCTTCCTTCAGCAAACCTGCATACTCAGCCGCCATGTTATTCTTATGGAGAATAATTAAAATGTCACAAATCGTTTATTTATGAACGTATATGGATGAAACTTAGTATGTGGCTTTATGTGGTATTAAGATACATATATATGCATTGGAAATTCGCTGAGTACGCAGGTTTGCTGCTACGGGGGTATTTTGTTTTCCTTCCTCCAGCAAACCTGCATACTCAGCCGCCATGTTATTCTTATGGAGAATAATTAAAATGTCACAAATCGTTTATTTATGAATGTATATTGATGAAACTTGGTATGTGGCTTTATGTGGTATTAATATACATATATATGCATTGGAAATTCGCTGAGTACGCAGGTTTGCTGCTACGGGGGTATATATATATGTGTCCGTGAGCACGATAACTCTCGTAAAAATTATCCGATTTTGACGAAATTTGGTATAAACATGTAAAGCAGCATTTATGACTTTAAGTTCGAAAACCAGACAGATCGACCTATCCAAAGGGGTATTTTGGGGGGGTTTTGTACCCCAAAAATGGGTTTTTTGAATTTTTTACACATAATTTTTGAAAAAGTCAAATTTTAGTTTTGACCATTCGATTCAGCTTAAAAAAACACACAATTTGGTATTTCGATCATTCCTCTACGTCAATTGGTTACCGAGATATTGAAAGTGCTAAACACAGTACGTTGTCTAATGTTATTCTTATGGAGAAAAAGAAAATTTTTTTATCTCGCTTATTTATGAACGTATACTGACGAAACTTGGTATACAGCTTCATCTCGTTGAGGTCTATTGATATTTGCTCCAAAAAACTGTTTTTGCATAATTCTTCCGTAGCAGCAAACCTGCGTACTCAGGCCCCATGTTATTCTTATAGATAATAATTAAATGCTCTGTCTCCCTTAATTATGACCATAAATTAATAAAAACTGGTATATGACTTCACCTAGTTGAGTTATATTGATATTAGCATAAAAACCAAGTTTTTGTGTTCCTTGTTGCAGCAAACCTGCGTACTCAGCCCCAACGTTATTCTTATGGAGAATAATTAAAATTGTATATATCACTTATTTGTGAATATTTTTATGAAACTTGGTAACTGGCTTTATGTAGTATTAAGACATTTATATCTCCATTGGAAATTCGCTGAGTATGCACGTTTGCTGCGACGGGGGTATTTTATTTTAAGTTGTAGGCATTCTCTTTTAATTATTGATATGGATGGGTATAAGAATGATCTTTAACAGGCCTAAGTCTAATTAATTCATAATAGGCCCTAAGATATTGTATAAAAAGTATTGACCTATAACCATGTCATGTATTAGGTATATATTAGTTAAATATAAGTGATTTTTATAAAATATAAGTTTTTACTTGTTAGTATGATTAAAGAAACCTCAATTATACTTCTTGTTGTTATTTTACACCTTATTATTGTATAATATATGCTAAAAATCTTAATTTTAGCAACTGCGTAACACCCGTTACATTTCAATGTAACACCCTTTACGTATGATTTTATTTTATGTTAAAAAAATTTAATACCCATGACAATTTTAATTACAGTTCCATTTCACACATTTACTGGGGAATAACTCCTATTTTTGTCATAATTTTATAGTTTTAAAATTCACAGAGTTTTAAGAACATTTACATGAGGTTCAACTTCACTGTCCATTTTCAGTAACACCCGTTACGCTTCTTTATTCTATATATTCGGCTAACTAACAAGGAACAAAAAACCTTTAGTATCAAATATAATGTATATTGATTGGTTCTTATTAGAGTCAGTTTAATAATTCAGATTCAATCATTCTTTTTGTAATTTACAATTAAAGTGTCCAAATTGTAACACCCGTTACAATGGAATTCCTGTGTTATAGTGCTTAGCCTATTGTTCATTGTTGTTTGTTGGTTGTCTATTGTTGATGATATTGTTATTCATTGTATTGTTCGTTATTTTATTATCTTCTGATAATGTTTGGACCTTATTGCTTACAATATTTCATTGCAGCCATCCCCTGAAAAAATATGTGAAACCAATTGTATAATGGTGTAGCCTATTGCTGTTTATTAAATAAATAAATAATAATAAAAAAAAATAAATAATAATAAATAAATAGGCCCTAATTGTTAGTTTTTATAAAAAAGAATGAATCTACATTTGTAGAGAAAAACTTTAGACATAAATATGGTACAAGACATAACAATTAATTTCAATTCCCTTTGTACCACCTGACTTTGTTAGAATGTGGCTCTTATTACAGTGGTATAAAAATGTTCAATCTCCTGCCAACTGAAATTAGTACCTCTACTGTATAAAGAATGTTCAGGGATTTAGACCCAAATTAAAAAAGATTTTAACAGATATGAGCCTTTATAATGTTGAGGAGTATATCTTGAGTTTTCACCAGGGAAAATAAGGACATGACCATGTTAGAGTTCTCATGATTTACTTATGATTTTAAATCAATTGTGTTATTTTCTTGTATGACATGATAAGGTTGACGTGATATATTTTTACTAGTGCTAAGCATTGGTTGTGTAAATGATCTAACTAACAAATAAATAAATAAATATCTGATTTATATATTTCACTGTTTTAATCACCGTCTGTACACGTAGAGCTTTAGTCATTGTTTAATATAAGTTTTATTGTTACAGAACATGTCTCTTTCATTTATTGAGCTACAGTATCTTCTTGTGATGGAAAGTGGTTTTATACTGTTAGGCCAGCAGATAACTTAAGCTTGCTTGTCCGTCACACTATTTTGACACGAAAAAACTGTGGTATTTTGGTATTATACGGATGCCACCCTTATACAGCGCGCTGCGGCAGTTATGTTAGGATGGGTTATCATAAAAATGATTGTAGGACTTTCCTTGTTTCATTACGAATCAAACGATACCTGATGAGTCATACTTCCAGCCGCCAAACCCCCTCCAAATAGGCCAAGGTCAGGTCGTTGACCGGAGCGCGCGCAACACCTGTCACCACCTGTATCTGGGTCAGTGTCATGAAGGATTTATTGCCGTGCATTACGTTACATTTGTTTTCATAATGAGTGACGTTCTATTGGTGTGGGATTTACCTTGAAATGAAGAGGAAACCGTACGTATTTTTATGATAACCCATCCTAACATAACTGCCGCAGCGCGCTGTATATTTTGGGAAGTACATGTGGCGATCGGGTGTGGCTGCTAGCGGCGGCGACGCATTCAACACGATCCTAGCGGACATCGCTGCCTTTTGGGAGGCACAACACAAAGACCGCTCATCAGAATAATGTAAAATTTTTACAGTAAGTCAATAAAAGTACGTTTTTTCGAATTATGTAGTTATCCTTTGTATCCGGTAAAAATGAACCTCCAAAAATAGTGGCATCCGTATAATACCAAAGTACCAAAACTGCCTCATTCTGGTTCGGGTAATAATATAATAACGTGGTTTTGTGATGGACTTGGCAACATGACACGACCGTGCCACTAGATTGCCATCTTATAACTGTGTTCCAATTTGTTTTGTATTGTTAGGATATTAATTGTTGTCTGTCATTGGCCATATAATAACATAGGTTTCTAATGACACTTAAATTGGTGTAATTTATGCCGCTGAGTACAAATATAATAAAGTTATCACAAGATCTGAAGAATATAAGTTATCACTAGATCTACAAAATAGGTTATAGAATATGACTCCTTTATGTTACTGCCAGGTTAAATTCACAAATATAACAACCTAGCATATTCCACACTTTATGTCCCAACCTTTTATTCTATAGTGAATCAATTGTCAATGTGCTGTTATAATAAGGTAAGTCCAGGCTCTCATCAATAGATGAAAATTTGACCATAGACATTAGGCCCCTACATAAATCATTAGCCTAATGTCAAAGTTTATCTTTACGCTGTATGGAAGTTTGAACCACTCTTGAGTTTGGATACGGTAGCCTACGTTAACCTAAGTATACTTCACTTTTGTTATAAAATCAAGATGGCAAAATAGAAATGCATGTAGCAACAACATTATTGACAATAGGACTTATAATATTAAAAATACTAGGGCCTGGCCTACAAGAGTGTAAGTCAGTCTTTGACCAACTAAACAATTTGCCAAAATTTCAACTGGCCATTGTTTTTTATCAGCCCAGGTCTCAAGCATTATTAGGCTAGGCATAGCTTAGATAAGGTAGGGAATTGAAGTTTACATACCATCTGATGTTTTCTTTGAAGGTCCAAAAACAGTGGTTGAGCTTAGAGATGGCTTCTTCCATCCTCTCCAATTGTTACACACAGATTCTGGTTCACTGCTCCAACTACAAAGAGAGTCCTCTTCAAACCTGTCAGAATCTTCAAATGAAAGATTATCATTGATGTCATTTTCTTCACCCCCCCAAATATCCAACATTCCAGGGTCTTCAGCGACCTCTGGATTTGCAGGCAAGTTGCCCGCCAGCTCTATGAATAAAAATTAACGCTAATAAAAATTTCCCAGGGTCTACCTTGACCCACAGAGATAGGGTTACACAAACAACACACAAGTAGGATCTAGGGGTTTATGACCTCCCGACTCCCCTAGCTCACATAAGAACAAAGCCAAGTTCTGAAATCGTCTGATATTTGGGACAAATTGAACATTTTATTTGAGAACAACATCATCACAACAAGAACAAATAGTTAGTCTCAGACAAAAAACACCATAAAACTAGTTCCACTCAGTGTTTTCTTATCATTTAGCACCCGACACCACAAAGCACAAACACCACACAAAAACAAACATGGCGGCCCCAGATTGCAGTTCTGTTTCAGTTCTATTGTTGCGAGATGTCCCCGTCCAGCCAGTTACCAAAGATAACCAAAGTTAATAATGAACGACTTTGCGCATTCTATTGACTTTGATATAAACATAAGTACGGTTTATTATGTAAATCTAATCAATTATACTTTGTTTCCAATTTCCATTGAACATATATTAGCATACTTCAGTGTTTAAACTACAAATTTAAACCATAACGAGACATCCATGTCTCGTATATCATAAAATATGTACATTTATGTAACGAATCTTAATTTTGTTCATGGTTTTCAACCAACTGCCGATATTGTTTTATTTTTGTATGTGTGTTTGAAGCCTACAAAGTTCAAACGTTTAGTACATCAAACAAAATCAAAATGACATCCAAGAAATCCATTTGCTAGCCTTACAATCAAAGAATCTAATCAAATTAGTTTTTAATATAAAAGGAAAAAGCTATCGCCCTAAACTTTTTTTTAAATGTTCGTAATTTATTGTTCTTTAACACAGTGTTACAAGATTTGTTGCAGTTTTACATGTTTTAACCGAGCGCCTTGATTTATTGTAACTAGTACATTGATTGGGCGTCAAGCGCTGTTAGAGCAGGGAAACAGCTTGGCAACCGCGCGTGATGCGTATTTGGTTTATTCAAGGTCGCGTCGACTGCAGGCTCCGCCTCCAACGGACTTCTCTGCTGCCGGGCACTGTATATAATCATCAAAAAGTAAATTTTATTGTTTTATCAATAATACGATTTGTTTTGTTATTTTTAAGTACTCTGAATATGAGTCAGAGCTCGATCTCACGCACAGGCAGCCTATGGGAGAATTTTGTTTTTCCACAATATTGTTTGTGTACATGATTTTGTATTTTTTATATGGAAATAAATTTTATTTTATTTTATTTGGTTTTCGGTAATGAAAATTTCTGATTTATGATATCTTAACACGCCAGAGCTAGTATTTACCGAAATAAAGCTATTTTATAAGCCGATATTGTCAACACAATGTACAAAGCTGTAGTAAGACAATTGCTTGAATACGCCTGTGTTGTGTGGGCACCTCGTCAACAATTCCATATAATATCTAGACTTGAAGCCATCTAGGCTAGATTTCAGAGAATTCTGCGCTTAAGAGTGGGATATGATCTGCGGATATTGAATTCGGGTCTGACATAGGTCTCCAGCAGCTTGACCTTATAAGAACTATTGCTGACCTGATTTTTCTCTACAAGCTACTATACGAGCTTTTACTGACAGCTCTGACCTGTTGGCCAGCATTGACATTAGATTTCCTGCCAGAACTTTAGGTCTTTTAGGAGCTGTTTGCACGTCGGTGGTACAGGACAAATTATGTGACACATACTCCAATGTATATGATTCAAATGCTTGGGAATTTAGTAACAGAGGAAGTAGACTTTTTCCATGACTCGTTGCCCGTTGTTTCTGATTTGATTTTATTCATAAGCCAAGATTGTTAACGCATGTTGCTGTGGTCTCTGTAACCCTAGCAGGGCCGTATTTAAACATAGACTACATAGGCACGCGCCTAGCAAGGTCCATATACATACTTTGTAAAGGTTTGCTGAGTCAATCTATTTAAGGTGTTCTACTTAACCGGAAGAGACCTCATAAAACAGCTGTATGGTCCCTTGATCACCTATCCAATCTGCAGTGTTACTGGAAACACGATATTTATCGTACGCATACCATATTTTCTACATCATTGTTATTAAAATTAACATTGTTTAACTGCTTACATTCTATGATCAGCTGTTATTTCATGATACTAATATAATGTTTTGATTTATTTGTATTAATGGATTAAGGATTTAAATTTTCTTTCTGCATGTCTAGTGACAATTTAAAAATAGCTGTACCATTATTAAACCCTTAAGGTTGGCAACACTTTATAGTATGTTGTTGATTTATGCATCAGCTGGACGCCTTCGGTCTTCATAAGCCATCTTTGCAGCGAATATTACACTTACCACAGACTAACTGTTGTTAGCCTGCAAGGTTCGTAGAGCTTTCAGACCAGGTGTGCTGAGTCGATCTATTTAAGGTTTTCTACTTTACCGGAAGAGACCTCGTAAAAACAGCTGGAAGGTCACGTGATCAACAATCCAATCTGCAGTGTTGCTGGAAACACGTTATTTATCGTATGAGTACCATTTTCCTCATCAGTGTAATTAGAATTAACATTGTTTAACTGCTTATATTCTAGCTATGATAAGCTGTTATTTTATGAAACTAATATATTGTTTTGATTTATTTGTATTATTAGATTAATCGATTAAGCGTTTAAATGTTGTTTCTACATGTTCAGTGACAATTTAAAAATAGCCGTACCATTATTATACCCTTAAGGTTGGCAACACTTTATGGTATGTTGTTGATTTATGAATCAGCTGGACGCCCTCGTAAGACATATTTGCTGCGAATATTACTCTTATGTAAATAAGCACACCTGGTCTGAAAGCTCTACGAGCCTTGGTTAGTCTATGCTCTTACTCCTATGGAAATAATCATACCTGGGCTGAAAGCTCCACGATCCTGACGCGCCTAGGGGCTCGCACCACACGAATCCCAAATTCAAAAACCTCAAACAAGTAAAAAATACCCCCGTCGCAGCAAACCTGCATACTCAGCGAATTTCCAATGAAAATATAACATAACACATTAAAATACTTAACAGGATTCATAAGAAATATATTTACAAACAGGCGATATTTAAAATATTAATTATTCTCCATAAGAATAACATTGGGTATGAGTACGCAGCTTTGCTGCAACATGGAACACAAAATAATGGGTTTTTATGCAAATATCAATAGAACTCATCTTAGTGAAGTCACATTCCAAGTTTCATCCATATACATTCATAAATAAGCGATATATAACATGTTAAGTATTTTCAATAAGAATAACATGGGGACCAAGTACCTAGGTTTGCTGCTACAGGAGCCATAGGCGAAAATTGTTTTTGTGAAAAAACAATAAACCACAACCAGATCAAGCCAAAATAGCTTTTTATGAAAGATATAACTCATTCAGTTGGTAAAGGTAATATTTGCCTCTTTGCAGATGATACATCATTTTGTGTATCAAACAAAAGCAGAAATCAACTTGAAATTGAGATGTTTATTCAGGGTAGTTCCTTATTGCAGTGGTTGGACTCAAATAATCTTCTTGTTAACGGTGATAAAACTAAGTACATTGATTTTTGTATAAGATCTAAATCTTCTAGTCAGTTAGTCTTAATAGGTGATATTAAACTTAATTCTTGCTGCGAAACTAATTTTCTAGGTTTAATAATTGACTCAAATCTGAAATTTTCATCCCATATTGATAAAGGGTCTAAGAAACTGAGCTGTGGTATTTTTATACTGCGTAGGTTATCTACTTTCTCTAATCTAGATATTTTAATGGCAGCGGCAGCATATTATGGTTGTTTTTATCCACACCTTGCATATGCTGTTCCTATCTGGGGATATGAAAGAACGGCTACTGCAAGCATATTCAAACTGCAAAAGAAGGCACTGAAAGTCATATTCGGGCTGAGATCGTCTAGGTCATGTCAAGGAATTTTTAGAGAGAATAAAATTCTGACTTTCCCTTGTCTATATATTTTGAAATCAACCTGTTTAATTATGAAAAATCTAGAATATTTTCAAAAAAGTTCCTCCTCATACAATTTTCGACCTATCAACCGCCTGGCAATCCTACCACATTCCACCATATTTTTTCAGAAGCAAGTTTTGTATTCAGCAATAAAGATGTACAATAGCCTTCCAAATAAGTTTAGATTGTTAAATGATTTTAAAATATTCAGGAATAGTGTGAAAGAATTTTTAGTTGTTAAAGAATATTACAGTGTACATTTATTTTTAAACGATGACTCAATTGTTTGGTTATAAGTTTGACTTGTATTTGTACATATCCTCAAACATTTTGATCATTCCATGTACATATTACTCACTTTTGTCATCGCATTTTATTTTGCTTACGACAATAAAGAATTTTGACTTTGACTTTGAAATACCAAATTTCGCCAGTTTATGTTCATAAATAAGCGAGATATACAATTTGTCTTTCTCTCCATAAGGATAACACTAGTCAACGTACTGTGTTTAGCACTTTCAATATCTCGGTAACCAATTGCCGTAGAGCAATGATCAAAACACCAAATTGTTGTTTTAAGTTAAATTCAATGGTATAAATTAAAATTTGATTTAAATCAAAATTACATGTGAAAACCCCAAAAAACCCATTTTTGGGGTACAAAACCCCCCAAAAAAACCCCTTTTGATAGTGCGATTTGTCTGGTTTTCGAACTCGTTCAAATAAATGGTACTTTACATATTTGTACCAAATTTCATGAAGATCGGACTTTTTTTACGAGAGTTATCGTGGTTACGGACACACACATATATATATATATATATATAAATTTGAACGAATGGTATTTTTGGCATCTGGGGACCTCAAAATGAAAAGTTATCATGGTCTCGGGCTTAAGTCTTACCATGAGACCTACGGTATAGCTTCTTCCCTATAGGGGAAATTCGCTAAAAGGTCACCAGCTTAGTGACCTGGGTGCCCTAGGGCCCCGCAGCCTCTAAATTAGAGATGTGCGATCCAGTGACTTTGCTGGATCAGTGACTTCAGTGACAGCGCCAAAGAAATATCAGTTACTTTTACCGGTGACTTGGCACCAGTTACTCCCGCAGTTCATCGTAACAACTCCAGCGATAAATTACCCCTTTTTGACACTGTGTTATTTATCAAAGTTAATCATGACCTTAAAAGGAATCAACAGCTCACTTATTGGCATTAGAATTAAATATATTTCATAAAATAGGAACAACAAGTAATAATTAAAATTCTTAGTACAACTACAAATTCTCATTTAACTACGAAAACATTTAGGAGTATCACTAAAAAAATATTAATTACCTAGAAGTAAATAATAAAGTTGTTACTAAATCATAAATAAAGAAAGCTTGTAAAAAGACTACTTAATTGGATGAAGCGAGCGAAGCGAGTGAATCCTCATACTCAGGTTAAAACACACTCTTGTTACGCTAACTCCTTTTTAACGGTTTAATGAATTGCCTTGAAATTTTTAGGGTAGTTCTTAAGTGTAAAAAGGGTGGTAATAAACTATAATTGGATTATTATTTTGGTATATTTCTATTTTTTAATTTTCCGGAAATATTCAGATGTGTCTTGGGCTGAGTAGTTAGTAGGTGGTAAGCAAGCAAACAGTCACTCAACTGATTTTGTAGTCAAACAGACTACGGCCGGTCCGCCGGATATTGACAGTAGGTAGGAACTAAACAAAACAAGTGATTATGTCGTCTGTGTCTGTGGTCTCCTGGCTGGTCAGTTCAGTTAATGGCGTTTGCGAATATATGGGTTTTGAATCAAGAATTTGTAATAGAATCATTCCACATCTATTAGTTTTTTAACAATCACAATTATGGATTCAGCATTATTGTGAAAGTACCTATAAGATGTTACGGAAGTTGTAGGTCATATTGAAAGGTTACACAGTCTGTTGGTGTAGTTATAAAAACGATGGTTCCTCTCAGAGGTATGTTTATATGTTGTAAGTTGCTATTTCTCAGGGTGGGTGGATACATTTTTATTATTCACCTTGTATACCAGACTCTACAATGAACTGGAATGTGGTACAACAGTTGGAAGTATTAATATGGGTCTAGGTGAGGTTATGTAAGTTACTTTTAGTAAATAAATCTGCGACACTTAACAATTCAGAGAATTTTTTTTGTCTCAACCAACTTTTACATTCAGCCTAGGTCTTATTGGATACTGTACTAGCTTTTCTCCTATAGAGGAAACCTACTAATATACCAAATTAACATTATACATTGATACACCAGGGACCAACATTGTTTACATGAAAAATTAACCAAACTAGCCTGTTAGTACAAGTAAAAAGTCATTATGAATATACAACACAGTAGAGGCTGTTAGTACAAGTAAAAAGTCATTATGAAAACACACCACAGTAGAGACTGTAATGTGGCACTGACCCAGTTCGGCCCTCCGGTAATCTGGCCCTGTGTAACCTTCAACTTAAGGGAACTAACCTAGCCAATTTACAATAAATTTCCAGCAAAAAAAATCTCTGGGATTCTTTTTTAAATTTAACACCATTAATTCTCAATTTAACGCACAATTGTCACTCGGTAATCTAATTTTGTGATAATTTTAAAGTCTTATAGTGCAAATAAGACTTAACTTATGTGCATATCTATGTCTTCTTCCAGTAATCGGACATTTACACTAATTCAGCACTACCCTGGTCTGATATCTGTTGGATTACTGAGAGTCTACTGTAAGTACTTATGTACATTTGCTCTTTTTCTTTAGCACACTAGACAATGGTACCTACTTTGTGGTGTTGGGTTAATTTACGTAACGTTAGTTTTGGTTATATTGATTTACGAAGACTTCTCTCTGTAATCCGGTACGGCGCCAGTTTGATCCTCCCAATATTTTGGCGCTGTTTAACCTTCAATTTAAGGTAACTAACCTAGCCTATTTACAATAAATGTCAATAATAACTTTCCCCTTTGAAATTTTTGATACAATTTCACACGGATATTTTCCCTATTTAATTCACAATTGTCATATGGTAATATAATTTGGTGGTCGTTTTATTGTCTTTATAGTGCAAATAAGATTTACCTTTTGTGCATTTCTATGTCTTCTTTCAGTTATCTGACTTTTTCACTAACTCGGCACTACCCTACACCACACTCGAACACTCAATATTTTGAACCACATTTTTACAGTAGCTTATATATAGAAAATTATTTACTCTATATTTCTATTAATGTTACAATCTAAAATCAACAAATTGTTTATCGTCAATAATAATATGCAATGCCAGTTACAAACATATTTTAAAAGAACATTTAACAAATAACAAACAAACAAAAACTACAATTTAACAAGTAAATAAATAATAAAGAAACGTTTAACTCTGCTAAAACTTAAGTTAACTTATCTTTGCAAGGGTAGACTTTTTGGGCTGCTTTCATGGGTTGAATAAACTAAGTTAATATAAGTTAGGCCTAAGCAAATACACCTACGTTTTTTCTTGGTTATGCGGTTCTTGATTAGGCCCTATTTGTTGCATTTTAAAATCATAGTTTTCGTTTGTTTTTTGTTTTTTAAATGTTTCATTCATGTAACTTGCATCATCGCTCTTAATCACAGTTTTCAGAGACCGTTTCAACATACGAAGTGACTACGTAAACGTACGATGTAAGTCGCTACCGCTTATGTTAGGTTAGATTAGGTTAGGTTAGGAGGTTTTCGTTATGTGTCACTGGCTCTCAATCAGTTTTAAAAATCACAGGGAAAGTACCGTACGGTGCATCATTTGGAACGGACGTGACCAATAGCGGCCCACGTCGGACGTGGACGTAGCCTCTGCCTTCAACAAACGCCATGACAACTCAAATTTTTGGGTGTTTGTGTTATTTTGGTTAAAGATCAATTTAAAATGTGATTCGATATATCATTTGTTTAAGATCGATATATAGCATGTAATTAGTTGGTGGCCGCTTATAAAACTGTACCCTGTATCATCGGTGAATATTAAAAGTGGAACCCTACGAATGATCGTTTATGACGGCTGGACTGTGTTTAATCGTGGAAAATATACTAAACGGACCGCGCATTATTTGTAAAAATTACAAACGGAGCGTGATTATCACCCGAACATGACGACTGGACACCGAGGTTTGTCCTTTGTCCTTTTATAGACACTTTTATATGCTAACCATGACCATTACAGACAAGGTTTAATATAGGAAAACACAGTATATATAACGGAAATCCATCTTTTATTTTTTGGGTTGCAGGAATTGGAATCAATATTCCTATAATTATTATTAATAACATAGGTCTTGACAAGGTTTGGCCTATTATGGACTGATTTATCCGCCTTAAAAAAATTTATGTTTTGGGAAGAATGTGCTGAGAAAAGGTTACTTGTTTGTTAAAAAAAATTAAGTTACCTATTAGGGAATTAGGTCACCATGTGTCATGTCAAGGCACTCTCAGAGATT
Source organism: Allygus modestus (assembly GCA_963675035.1). Taxonomy (NCBI): domain Eukaryota; kingdom Metazoa; phylum Arthropoda; class Insecta; order Hemiptera; family Cicadellidae; genus Allygus; species Allygus modestus. The sequence continues at coordinate 376,205,502 of OY776111.1, read as the reverse complement.
CGGGAACTATGGCACTACCAAATATTTACATTCACAAAGAATTACGTTATGGTTTCAAAATCTTTTTTTTAAGGTCAATACATTGAGACAAAAATGTGTAGTTGTTTACAATTAATAGAATTAAATATTCTAATCATTATTGTTATTGGTAATCTTTTATGTACAGAATTCAGTACATTATCGCGGCGCTTCTTTCTAAATGACATCCTGATTCTATTCTAAAAATTGGTTGATTTTGCATTATGTGTAATGGCATGCAGTTCCTATTACTTTTGAACTGGGATTTGCGAGGAAACTGCCTGGAAAACCTAGAATTATCCTTGAATTTTTTTCTGGTTTCATAGACACCCTGAATTATGTTTTTACAATGCTCCGTTTAGGCTTAAAATAAGGATTTAGGTTACTTTATCTTTGGCTAATAGGTTAAACAGAATTATACAGTATGTATAATATTTTATCAATATATTTTACTAAAATTAGACTAATTTTTGGAACTTTGATTGGATTGAACTTTCCTTCATATATGGTAGTTAGATCAGTGATATAAATTTTGTTATCATGGTCTGTTAAAACAGCCTTTACATGTTTCGGACGGTTAAGTTGTACATATTCACTGTCACAATGTTATAAAATTTTGTATTTGTATAAAGCAGCGATGCACATTGTCGTCACATGGTTTCTTCCCATACACATATGACCATTATTTCCATCAGTTATTCATATTTAAATACACTGACTACGGTACGCATATTTATATCAATAGGTATCGTTGCAAAAATATATTTATAAATTACTGGTATATTTTTAGGGACTGGTCTCTTTGTTGTGATCTATAAGAATGTCTGTCGCACATTTGCAGCGGCAAATCACACACACACTTTTGTCAGCTGCTTTTACGATATCAGTTGTCACGTTTTTTCTGTGTTCAATCCACGGTCGGTATCGGGCGAAGGCCTAAAAAATATGCTTGGTTTATGGGTAACCCTAAAATATTTTATCTGTCTCTGAGCCAACCAAGGTGATGGAGACAGGAGACACTTGGAGTGGACTTGTAATGAGGGAATATGCCTATTTAAAGGGCAACAAGGATTAATTGATATATAAATTCTGGGGACTTTCAACTACATGATGGTATAAATTATGGTTTAGTAGTAGGCCTGTCTGTGTAGTCGTTTGGTTGTTTTTACTTCTTGTTGACTATGACAATATGCCGCTACAATGGCATGCTATCATTTTTTACTTGCAGTTGGTGTGCAGGTATATCGGCACTCTGTAATTTAAAAAAAACCATTGGATACACAGATATATATTGTATCTTGTGGCTCAAGGGGTTAAAATAATACAAATTATTAAGTATAATTTTTTGTTAACTATAAATTGGCTTACGCTTATTGACAAGATATTAAATCATAAAAAATTTTTGAATGTTATAAGGTTATAAGGCTTGCATCAAATTGTGACAAATTTACTTAATAAATTTACAACTTTAAAAAATACAAAATAAAAACTCATACTGTTTCCTATTGTGATACATTGGGTTAATGTTTTACACAATATTACAGTACTTACAGTATAGGGCTACATTAGGGTTTGGCTGTTACAATATAAATACCCAATGGTATTGAATTGCATTCAGCATAATTCCCGAGCGGCGTTAGTGTTTTTAATTTTAATAGTCTTTTATTGGTTTCAGTTTATCAATAAAACTAATATTGTTTTATTACAATTCATTAATAGTTTATTTACACTTTTCGGTTTTAAGGTTAGCAACTTTTTCTCTTACTTTGCTTTGGTCCATATAGAATATTTATCTGTGCATGGAACCTATTAAGCAAAGTAAGGGGCAAGTTGCTACAGTGCAAGGTGGAGTGTGTACTGATACAAGTTATTGGCAGGGTAGGGATTTGAACCTACGACAGGACTGCTGCCATGGAGCCGAAGTCCGTCACGTTGCCCACTGAACCAGCAACTCAACATTATGGTAACCTGATTACATCTATCTATTTGAAAGGCACCAAAACTTATTTGTCAAACTTATGTTTGGAAATGTAGTATTAATGTCTCACTTTCCTTAACTTCATATACCATACAATGAGTGACCTCAAAATTGTTTTCAGTGTGTTCTTTTTCTCCTTATTTATGCATGAATATTTCAATCATTGTTGAATTTCAACACCAAGTTTACGTATCACAGTTTATACTATGTTTTAAAAAAAATATATTCTTACTTTAATACTAAACACCGCGGGTACCTCATTGAACCCAAAATGGTTTGCATATGTACAACATATGATTTTAGACATTTTCTGCTACAAATAAGCCTACTTTAAAAAAGTTTAAACTACAAACTATAGATAGGCTCTACAAGTAGATATTTTTACTTATACAAATGTTTATGTTTTTCAACGGCAGCGTATCCAGAGAGGAGAGATGTTGGGTTATATATCTTCCAAAATTATTTTAAAAAAATATTACTTGATGGAAAAGAGATAAAATTATTTTCCCCCCCTCCAAACCCCCTCCCCAATCTATCGCAATAATTCCTGCATATGCTACTGTAAGATACCCCTGTCGCAGCAAACCTGCGTACTCCGGTAATTTAAAATGCATAATACATGTCTTAAAACCACATAACGCCGCATACCAAGTTTCATTACAGTATATTCAAAAATAAGTACTATATACAATTTTACTTATTCTTTATAAGAATAACATTGGGGTTTAGTATGTAGGTTTGATGACACAAGGAACACAAACAATTGGTTTTTATGCATTTACAAATCAAATTTAACTAGGGCGGAGCCACATACCAAGTTTCATCAATATTAAATCTTAAATAAGCGGTATATAACATTTCAATTATTCTCTATAAGAATAACATGGCGCTGAGTAAACAGGTTTGCTGCTACAAGGAGCAAAAAATGGGTTTTATGCATATATATCAATAAAACTCAACAAGGTGAAACCGCATACCAAGTTTTATTAATTTATTTTGATAATTAACAGAGTTATTACATTTTACTTATTTCCCATAAGAATAACATGGGGGCCGACAATGCAGGTTTGCTGCTACGGGGATAATTATCAAAAATCTTTTTGGTGCAAATATCAATATACCAGAACTACGTGAAGCCACATACCAAGTTTCATAACATAATTCATAAATAATCGAGATACCAAATTTGATTGATTCTCCATAAGGATAAAATTGAACAACGTACTGTGTTCAGCACTTTGAATATCTCTGTAACAGTTGGACGTAGAATCACAATTTAAACACCAAAAGTATTGTTTTTTGGAGCTGAACTGAAAAGACTATGTGAAGTTTTCATTGGAATAAACTGAGGAAAAACCAAAAACCTTTTTCCCATAAGATTAACATGGGACATTTTATTAGTAGGTTTTTGGGATTTTATCCGAAACCAGCCAACCTAGGTTAATAATTATAGAAACTATTTTATTTTTTCACAATATATATATAACATGGTCAAAACCAAAATTAACTTTAAAAAAATTTAGGTTGGAAAATTCAAAAAAATATTTTTGGAAATTTTAAAACCTGCCATAAACCCCCCTTCCCATGGTCCGATTTTTCTGGTTTTCAAATTTAAAGTCAGGAATATCACTTTACACATTTGTGCAAAATCTCATCAAAATCAGACTTTTTTACTCAAGTTATCGCATTCACAAACACATCTACAGATAATATATACATATATAGATATAGATATATAGATAACTCATATTTATATAAATATTTCTATATTTTAACGAATAGTGTTTTTCACATCTGGGGACCTCAAAACAAAAAGTTATATTGGTCTCAGGCTTAAGTCTTACCATAAGACCTACGGTAATAGCTTCTTCCCTACAGGGAACATTACCTAAAAAGCCATTTGTGGTCACTAACTTAGGCCTAGGCTGGGTGCCTGTAGGTTTTATACATAGGCCTACATTCATTTGTCTAAATTGTGTACATGAGTTTGTTATGCAGTTGTTTTTTTTCTTTCCAGGCAGCCTATCTCCTCACCTACATCATTAATGAGATGAGCCTATCTACATCATTAATGAGATTTGCGGTTGCTACCATCATACACAACCTTGTTGGTCTCCTTGCGGTACACAAATCTGTCATGACTTCTTCTCTCCTGGATTGCATCTCCTGCCTAGAATTTAAGAGGGGCTATTAATTATCTGTAGAACTACCTACATAAGTCGAGGCATTTACCCTCATCCTTGCTTTTCTTCGTGATCAAGTAATGGACTAGACTAGCCTACATTTTACAACCATCGATATAAAGTTAGAGGAAGGAATGTTTTGAGTGATGTGTACAAATATAATAGCTTTTCCCTATTCAATTACATCAGGGTGATAGTAAGATAACCTAGCCTATTTACTTATAAACTGGCCATGGCTTGAGAGGCAAGTTAGGTCGTGAAGTTTTAATTTGTTATTACTTCTTAAATTTCGCTGCTCATGCTGCAGGATAGACAATTGAGAGGGTTATGTTAAACAGTTAACTAACTTACTGCGTCTATAATAAAATTATCATTACCTTCTGTAGGTATTAACAGATGCCATATTGTTTAGGCTTCCTTTTATTTTCCCCTGGAAGTTAAAATTAATATTTGACCTTATATTTACAAAGGACTGACCATTATAAAATTTGCTTACAGACTAGGCCTATTGTATACTTTCAAAGATAGAATGATATTTATAATTGGCTTAATTTTGCCTATTTGGTTCGGTTTATCGTTTGATTCAATAACATGTTAATCTATAACTTACAGTACTTTTGGGCTGTCTAGAATCAGCATATAATAATGATTTTTGCCATTTCATTGGTTTAAAATATGTTTGGTTCATTTCTGATATTATTAACGAACAAAACGTGAAACGATTTAACAATAACAATAACAAATCACTTAGCCTTTTACTATAAAAATAAAATTTTGGACTACATTACTCATGACTATATACGCTATATTTCATTCCATTGCTTACTGTCTATACGAAATCCAAATGTCACTTTTGTTCAATGACTTTTTGGGAGTTTACTTTATTGGGAGTTTTCTGTCTGAACACTCAACTTATTCATATTGCAAAAGGTAAAAAAGTTTCTTCATTTTTCACTGCGTTACTTGAGTAACATATAAAATACACATTAAACAAACACGTTAAGAATGAAACATTAAAGAGCATATGCACAGCTTAAGCGGAATGGTTTGCAGCTTACAATGGTCTGAGGCGTAATTCGAGTACGTGCTCTGAAATGTTTCTTTCATTTTGTGTTTGTTATATGTAATTTACACAGATGCATGGAATATGTAACAAGGTTTTAAAGTCTAACAATAAATGTTAGTTTAATGTACTACAAAGAGTACCGGTGCTCGTGGATTAAGTACATTTAACTCGGTGATTGTACCAGTACAGGTTTTCTTGATAAGCAGAAAAAATATATAATCATACATCTGCATACTGTCCGCTGCACTTAAAGATGATTTGTCATGACTTTATTGGCATTAGTCTCACCTGTAACCAAGACAAAATCATTCAAAATTATTAATAATTATTCAACCAGTCTTTTTTACCTATTGCAGAATTCTAAAAGTTGACTGATATCATGTTAAGTCTCAATTTTATTATTCATCAATTTTCAATATTTATTTGTTTTGTGTCAATATTATTGTACATTATTTACAAAATTGGAACCTAAATTTTATAAATATATTTTTTGCTTTTAGAGCCTTGTTTAGAAAACAAGTAGCCTTGTGTTGTTCTTTATTCTCAAATTGTACTTGACACCCTAAATTATATCTTTATAAGAAAATTTTCATTGACACTTGAGTTTGTACTCGTCTACCACACAGAATTTGAGTCACTCCTCTCTAATCTTACTTCTTCAAATAGGCCTATGTATCTTCACACGTAAAAAAAGTTTAACTAACTTACCGAAATATATTAAAAATTTCTAGGCCTGAATAAACAGTAATTATTTTTTTCAACTATATAGGTTCTTGGTTACCATATATATTTTTAACTCATGTTTTCTTTTTGTTTACAAACCTAGAGTATTTAAGATTAACTAATAAAATATTTCAAATTTTTACTACTTCATTTTGTGTTTTATTCCCATACCTGAATGAAAGTTTATTGATATTAATAAATTTGTTTAAGATCTGTTTCCCTAGACATCATATGTATTCCCCTAGACATCTGTTTATTAATATGTATTTACCATTGCTTTGTAATTTATTTGGATCATTTTTGGCAAGGCTACTTAGGTTAAAAACTTGTATTCTACCTAATAGTGTATACCACCTTCGTTATTTTATCAAAGTTTAAAGTTTTTCTGTGGGTGTCTCTAACACAGGTAAAAACAATCTGCAAGTCTTGAATTTGGATTGTGGTTACTTCCATAGGTAGCAGGTAGTAAAGGTGTGTAAAATAGTACTGTATCTTAACAAATTTCCTTTGGATGAATAACATTAGAAATCACATCATTCACTGCTGGTCACTTAGTGCAGTTTTAACGCCCTGCCAGCCACCCCTAAACTTTAATAAATTATAATTATACTTTAGCTATAGTATAAAAGCTGGATTTTATATATGTTACATCGTGACGTATAAAAAATGTTACCTCCATTACCATTACCATTGTTTAAATGATTTTTACATCTCGTCAGGCACGTTGGAAGTCTGCTGTAGGTCTGTATAAATATATATATATATATATATATATATATATATATATATAAAATAAGAGATTTGTCAGTACAGTACATTGCTCAGATTAACGTGATTTGTTTGTTTTTTTACGTTTCATAAAATAGAAAAGCCGAAATCACACATCTCAATTTCTGTCTGTTTGTTCGCCTGTCTATCCGTAACCCTCAAGGTATGGATTACTCCTTTACGTTAAAAAAGACCCCATTTACGTACCCCTTTTTTTCCTTTTACATGCAGAAACGGTTACACTGAGAGTTCTGGAAGTTGACACTGTTGTTCAATAGAGCGGTGAGATTGTTCTCTGCAAAGAGTATGAGACGTTAGGGCTTTGCCCCATAGCCTTCTATGTTAGGCTTTATTACCCTAGATACGTTTAAAATTATCCTGTAAAGATAATTGTTATCTCAGCTTTCAATCCACAAGTATTTAATCACCTGATCAGGTTTTAACAGATTACCGGACAGTACAACAACAAGCGGAAATGCTTGTAAAAGTAACTATTTCAGCTTTCTCTTTAAATTTATTTTTAAATGTAATAATACTTTTTGTACTTTATAATAATAAAACTATATTTTTTACTTTATATGACATGGCTATTAGCATAATTAAACTATTTCTTTCATAGGATTTAAACAGTCGCAATAGGCTAAACGGCCCGTTTCACTCGCACCCGCTTGAACAGTTGTCGTCTCTCGCTCGCACCTACAGTAGACTTTCTACATGTCTGGCAAGATTTAGAAACCATTAAAACTGTCTGGCTATGGAGGTAACAATTTTGTATATAGGTCACCAAGAAACATTTATAAAATTCAGCTTTTATACTATAACTAAAGTATCATTTATTAAAGTTTAGGGGTGTCTGGTGGGGGTTGCAACTGTACTAAGTTACTGGAACAGTACAGATTTCTAATGTTATTCTGAAGGAAATATTTAAAAAATAAGCTTTATACTTTGACGTATTTAATATACTATTTTACACACCTTTACTATCTTCTTCCTGCAGAAGTAACCACAACCCAAATGCCATACTTGCTGATCTTCCTACCTGTGTTAAGAGACACCCACAGAAAAACTAAGTTTTTATAAAATAATTAAGGTCTGGTTGTCGTAAGCCCTTTTGGGCTTACAAGGAATGTGTTTTTTTCTTTCACTTATGATATATTTTAATTGGAAATGTATCCTTGGCTCTTTGTGTTTATCTCTGTTAACACATCAAATTTTTACATACATGTCAAAACTTCAAATATGTTTTTTTTTTATATGGTAAACCTACAACTATTGCTGGGAGAGTAAACATTTGTTGTATTAATATGTACAACAATGTTTAGAAAAACAGTTTATATTGTTACATTTGTTATGGTTGAAAAACTGAACCAAATTACAAATTTTCAAAATTTTAATCAGAAATAACTGCGAAAAATACATATTTTACACGTAATATTAAGGAAAACACACACTTAAAGTAGTACCGTAACATATATAAATTATAATAATTTTATTATTCCAAGATTTAAGAATGTAATTGTTACATTTCACCTACAAATTATGTGCAAAAAAATGGGGGTATTTACTTATTTAACACAGTATTTTAAAAGTTTAGAAGAAATCTTGGTTAAAACATAATTTTTACCCGTTTGTATTTGTTAATTGCCATTTCTTCTTACAAAAAACACACACAAGAATGTTTCAGTTTGTAAAGAAAACCATTTCAGGCATGTTAAAGCTCTGTGATGAAAAAGTTTACAAAAAATTTAAAAAAAATCGCTACCATAACCAAATGTTACATTCGCATAATTTTTGGAACTTTATTCACTTACAAAATTATTACGCTTGTTTGGAAAACGTGTGGAAAAAAGATGACTACGTTATTTTACATTTACATCATCAATGTCAATAAGAAATGTGATTCCCACGTAATTTTTTTATGCTATCTGGGGTATCTAGATATCTACCACCTTTCCATTGTTCTTTATTTATATAAACACAAGATGCTTAACGGTGGAGCTCACTCCCGGTAACAAGATCAATGGTAGTGTTCAGAGTTCTATTAACAGGTAAGTTTGGGTGCAGAAACATTTCCATGGTGTACAAGTAACGTTAGCACCTTAAATTTAATGGTTTGAATCCTGATGCCCAACAACAGTTTTTTAATGTATTTGTTTTTTGTTCTCTGCTATTTTTTATGGTTAATTTTTTAACTGTGTTTCGTTTATTGAACGCAATTCACTAGTTTACATATTTGGATGCCGTATGGCTGCATAAATGTCCAGGTTTGGATATCCAGAATTTGGATATGTTTGTGCTAATATGGTATGTATATCCATTGGGAATCTACTAAATATCCATGGATCTAATTCACATGTTTGCATATTCTGTGGAATTTTGTTACATCAAACACATATTTGAGGGTATTGTGTGCTGTCAGAGGAAACTACTGGATACACTGTCTTTTATCAATACCGCACCATATATAGATGTTATTACCTCGGTGAATTGTATATGAAAGTACAATGGGAGCGCCGTTTTAACTTTTCCCTTTTAACTAATTTTCGGTACAACAGGTTTTTCAATTATCAGAGTTCAAACAAACGTGTACAATAAAAACAAAAGGAATGTATATGTCAAATTTGAAGAAAACTGTGCATCAAATTAATTGTGGGCGATAGAGGACTTACATATGGGCCCTCCTTCACCAAGATATTAATATAGACAATGCCCATAAGCCAGCGGTTCCCAAACAATGGATCCTGACCCATTAGTGGGTCACGGGAGCAATTTGGGTAAGTCGCAAGAGTGTTTTCTTCGCTGGAATTTAAAAATAGTGTTACATATCTCATGACATGTTTTATTTTTAATTCTAACAAATGAATTACAAGGTGTTACTCATGTTGATGTGTAACGCATTCACACATTGGTAATAATAACAATAGGTACCGGCAGTAATAATTAATATTATTTAATATACGGGTCATGACAAAAAAAACACAATGATGGTGGGTCCCCAGACAAAAAAGTTTATGAAGCTGCCATAGGCCATAAGTCTATCTAGACTCATACACACTGAAGTGTTAAACAGCTTCCCAAAACGAGTTTAATTGGGTAGTGTCAACACCAGCTAGAAGGAAAAAAAAGAGAATGCCAGAGTGCCTAACAAAAATGTTGCCTTATTATTCGGTTAACATAAACATTAATATCTCTTGCTTTATTAGTGAATTTCCTTTGAAAAGTGAACTACTAGCATGACCCGCACGGTGAAACTTAAGCCCGGGACCACCACAGAAGTTCCTAACTTGACCCCCTGGACACGTTTTGGGGGGTCGTTCAAAACTTTATATGTATATATATATATATATGTTAGTGATTTTGTACATATATGTATATATGTACATATATATGTGTGTGTGTTTGCACTCTAGCGGTCACATTTGTTGTCCGATTTACTTCAAATTTAATAGGGACGTTCCTTTCTGTAATCAGTTGGACAAGTTCGTTGGGCAAAACAATCGGAAAACTCTAAAATTTTTATTGATTAATCTTTCAAATTTCGGGTTTTTGTGCTCAAAAAGGGTCAGAAAAGCCCCGTATGTACAATTAATGTATGTAAAGAGATGGAAATTTGTGAAGCGGAAGATTTAAGCCATCTCTCGTCATTCTAGCATACTTATTTACCGAGTTATTAAAGAAAACATGTTTAGACTAAACACAGAACGTTGTCTTATGGGGGTTTTACACTAGAAAAACCTGTTATTTCTTTTTTATAGTACTTTTGTCATCCTCAGCTACCTCACGCCTACTTTCAAGCCTGTCTGGACCTTCTCCTAACATTATAATGCACAAAATTGTATTTCCAGCTTTGCAGGTAAATGAAACCTGGAGCATCAGAACAGCCAAAAATTCAATGTTTTCAGATTTCAATACAAATTGGAATACATGTATTTTTTACACATATTTTGAGTTTTAAAAGTTTTTTTGTGGAAATTCACTTCCCTCACGTCAGCTTTCTGCGTGCGAACTCGTCTTTTTTTACATTAAACCAAGATGACGTTGCTATGGGTATGATCTCAGAGCATTCCGGTCTTCTCATTACATTCCGTGGTACTGGTCATGTCCATGTCATATGAATCTCTATCATAGTCCCTGCTATGGTTTTGCGTGTGGGCAATTTGATTAGCATTTCCCCCACAAAATTCACCAACAGATCTGGCATATAATAGGATATGTTGAAAACATTTATATTTCTAATGCGCTACAGCTCAGTCACATAACTACTCACCCCTGATAAACAGGGCCGGATTTAGGAGTATGCCACCTATAGGCTACGTCTATTTGCCCCTCCTTCCCCCTTTTAGAGACTCGCAGTTAATAGACTCATTCATTATTATACATTCGTTTTATACAAGAAGTAATAGATTCTGTTAAAAACAAAATTTGTACTGGAGAGTACAACTAAAACCAAACAAAAAAATAGTTCATTACTGGTTTACTTGTTGACATTAAGCCCTAAATAGATAGATGTTATACAGGCTACCATTATAGAAACATGAATAATTGTACAAACACAATATATAAAGAGTCAACATATAATTAAGTGTATATAAACAAGAGAAGTTATGAAGATTTGTTGTGACAGCGTAGTGGCACTGACTGGGCTTAACGGCTTAAGGCCGTCCCACACTTCTCGCGAACACGCCTGAACTACAAATGTTCGGAGTATTCACGAGAAGTGTGGGACCGCCTTTACAGATCACGTAAAGGCGCCTCACCTTTACAGACCTGTTGCCAGATCGAATCATTGTGCTTGCGGCTTGCAGTGTTGTCAAACAAAATTACACTAGGCGCTTCATGAAAAATGTGCTACAACATTATGTGGAGTACATTCGTAATATGCAATGAAAAGATTAAACATTTTCCAATTTCCATAAATGAATACGCTACATATCAAAGGTACGTCTAAAGAAGTTTTTATTATTAAAATACTCAAAATGTATATTTTAAATTTTTAGGAAGGTTAATTGCAAAAGAACCGCCCTTTAAATTTTGCCACTCTAGGCTGCACCTTTTCAGCCTATATAAAAATCTGGCCCTACTGAAAACACCCTAAAAGGACTTGGGTTTTTTACCCTTCTTCTGTGCCCTTTTAAGGGTTGTTAGATTTAATAAACGTCTTACAGTTGTTGGGTGAACCAAATAAAAGTCAAATGAGCCGAGCGTGCCACATACATTTTGTATTTGCTTTACATTGGGCGCATCACTCTGATTTATCCTCTACGTTCGAAACTGTGTATATATATATATATATCGTGTGTCCGTGAGCACGATAACTCTCGTAAAAATTATCCGATTTTGATGAAATTTGGTATAAACGTGTAAAGCAACATTTATGACTTTAAATTCGAAAACCAGCCAGATCGCTCTATCCGAAGGGGTATTATGGGGGGGGGGTTTTGTACCCCAAAAATGGGATTTTCGAATTTTTTACATATAATTTGGGAAATAGTCAAATTTTAGTTTTTCCCATTGGATTCAGCTTAAAAAAACACACAATTTGGTGTTTTTATCATTTCTCTACGTCAATTGGTTACCGAGATATTGAAAGTGCTAAACACAGTACGTTGTCTAATGTTATTCTTATGGGGGAAAAGAAAAATGTTATATCTCACTTATTTATGAACGTATAATGACAAAACTTGGTATACGGCTTCATCTGGTTGTGGTATATTGATATTTACTCAACAAAGTTTTTCCCAAAGGCTCCTGGAGCAGCGAACCTGCGTACTCAGCCCCCATGTTATTCTTATGGAGAATAATTATAATTGTATATATCGCTTATTTATGAATATATTTTTATGAAACTTGGCAAGTGGTATTACGTAGTATTAAGAAATTTATATCTCCAGTGAAAATTCGTTGAGTATGCAAGTTTGCTGCGATGGGGGTATTGTTTTTTAATACCTCCCCTGGATACTTATGATGTAAATATACACTGGATTTAATCATTGTGTATCAAATTACAACGGGACTTGGAAGACCACTGCATAAAGCCCTTAAAAATTTTGGGCGAATGGAAATAAACCTATGGTGGGCCCATGTAGGCTTCACCAATTTTTTGCAAAATTTAAGCTAAATTGCTTTTGAAGTTGGTAGTGATAAAAAGATAGAAAAATGCATAGACACTGTATCATTTTAATAATATTAGTGATTACATTTCCAAAAATTATATATACTTCCTAAAAAAGTCGTAATATAAGAAGTATTTTAAACCGGAACTTATCCGTTCACGCTCTTGGTAACTATAAAAGTTTCATAGTTTTCTTACAACTAAAAAGTATAACAAATGGAACTAAAATTTTTGTTCAATTCATTTCAACATTCAAACTGTTAGTAAATGTAAAAATATGTAAAATTCAAAATAAATATACAATTTAAGAACACCTAATTTCTTAAAAATGTGGTACTGTTTTATATGTATATATGTGTGTCAATAATAAATATGACTTTACTGTTAATGTACTTACTAATTTTTATCAGAGTTATGGAGAGCTCAGCTTGCAGATAATATTAGAGCCCACACAGAGATCTGTGATGGCTCAGAAATCTATGACTCAAATTCAAATAATATTGAAAAATTTCTACTCAGACTTGAGACTGGAAACGAATGGGGTGGAACGGAAACCTTGGCAGCAGTGGCTGAGTTGAAAAAAGTCAATATTTTAACTTATTTCCAATACAATGATGGATTCAGAGCCCACCTCACTGTCCCAGAAAACACAAATACTAATAACACCATCAATATTGTTTTCCGAGACAGAAACCACTATGACAGTGTTCTTAGATTACTGTAAAGAACCATCAGGGATCAAGAGCCATATAAAAATATGTTGTTTTCTTATTTTTTTTCTCTTTTATTGGTTTGAGATACTTTCATGGCTACTTTTTAGTTTTCAAAAGGTTAATAGTTAAGTTAATGAATTTAAGCTCTTTGAATGCCCTCATAACTTTTTATTAATATAATCTTCAAAACATAACTTTGACGTGGGCATCAAAACAAATTTTTGGGAGACGAAATCGGAGTATCTATGTCCCCGTCATGTCTCCTGGCAACATGAAGCATTAATGAAAAAAATTACATTGCCCAATTATAGTTGAATGAATTACTTGATACACTTTTATCTATTAATACTTTCTTTCTCAATATAAACTTTATACAATTAATTACATACCAGTTGTAATTTCCATAAAAAAATATTATCAAATTAAATTGTAAATGTAAAAATTAATGCTTCATGGCTGAAGATACACGTGTGCACGATTAATGATGTACCTTTTATTAGTTCAAGTTCCTCTAACTGTATTTAAATAGTTAGTATTTTGTACTATATACCACAGTTTAATCTTAACCTTAATTCCCACAGCATTCTAACTTCAACTGATCAGAGGAGGGTTGATATTGAGGTAATCTATAACGTTGCCTACAAGTCATTTACAATAATTTATTGCCTATAGGTACTGCCTATGGTGGTATTACAAATCCTCGCTTCATCCTATTACGGGACATAGGAGCGTATACCTAGTTATACAAATAACAGTCATCGGAAAATTGTATTAACAGCGCTTTAGTTAGTAAACGCACAACAGCGACTTGCATGAACAATGCGGGCTCGTGTTGTCACTGAAGTCACTGGCGCTGGTTCGTAGTTCGTCCATCTCGTCTATGCCCAGCGCCAAGCTCCAAACAGCGCCAAGCTCCAAACAGCGCCAGCGCCACAAACCTAGAGGCGATACCTCGAAACCACCAAACAGCGACAAGTGACAGTGACCAGTGCCAGCTCCAGCTCCCAGCTCCAGCGACAGCGCCACGACCTCGAAACAACCAAACGGCGACCGGTGACAGTGACCAGTGCCAGCGCCAGCGCCCAGCTCCAGCTCCAGCGACAGCGCCACGAACCTAGCGGGGATACATTGAAACAACCAAACAGTGACAGCGACTTTTGAGTGAGTGAATTCGTACTGTCACCGAAGTCACTGGAGCTGGTCAGAACAATTTCCTGGCACCAGCTCCTTTAGTGCCGAACAAATATTAGCGCCAAAGTCACCGGTACAGAAATATTTAACAACCCTACTCTAAATACGGCGCTGAATCAGTGATAAGACGGGGATTCTCCACCCGCAGTAATACTATGAGGATATAACGGGACTTCTCAATCTAAGACGAGGAGTTATTTGTTGCGGACATAATTTTCGTGCGAACTGAGAACACTGCTTGAGACGTACTCACACGGGACAGACGCAGACGACACATTTTACAGAATTACCTTTCATTAAATTGTAAACAACGCTTTTTTAAATAAGCTTCATTGTTACCACATATTATATCAGTTAAGTAGGCATATCTTTGTGGTTGAATATTAAAAATGTCTGTGCAAGGAGATACAGAGTTAAGTGATTTAGTAGCACAAACTCTTGAAAACTCGGGGATATTAGCCAAAATCAGAGTAAGTAGGCCTTCACAGGTTTTATTTCGCTGTGATAACTGATTATTCAGAATAGGTCTGGTTTAAATAATCGTAATTCAAACTAAAAACAAAAGAAGAACTAAGTTATCTAAGCCCTACATTGTCTGGAAACAATATAGCCCAAGGTGTCTAATTATAGGATCATTTGTACCTATATAGGTCCTAGGTTAGGCCTACTTTTTTCCAATTTCGAGAACTTACATGGTAACAAGACCAAGGTTTGGACTGTTTCCTTTCATAACGTACTTTCTGCTAAGTCATCTCATAGACCTTCTGCAGGAATGAGATCCGTCATGTTCACTTGAACCTAGGGTCAGGATAAGGTAAATAAATTTAGAAGTAAGGATCTAGGCTCAGAAAAGCAGAGGATCAGCAACCAAGGATTGTGCCAGATCAGGAAGTTCATAAACACACACTTCAATAAGATGGTCCTTCAGGTTTTGTTTAAATCTTCTAGTAACACTAATGTATTTAATTCAGGCTGGTAGCATGGACAAATATTTTAGTCCAGCATATGCACGTTTTGTTTTTAAAATTTGATAGTACCGTAGTCTAACTTATGTTGAGTTGAAGGGTTGATGTTACGATTTCTTGTTTTGTAGTTATGTAGATGAGGCTGGACCAGGTTATTTTCTTCGACTAATAAAACTGTTTCATAAATAAAAAGAGACAGAACAGTACAATTTTTAAATTTGTAAAATGTTGCTTGCATGACACTGATGGCTTAAAATTAATCTTAAGCTTAAAATACATCGTATTGCTTTCTTTTGAAGAATGAAAATTCTTTGAAAGTTCTACTTACAATATAAGCCCCAAAGGACAATTGAGTAGGTATCGAATATGGCTCTCAATAAGACTGAAATAGACCATCTTAGACAAACTTAAACTAGGTATATGCTCCTATGTCCCGTAATAGGATGAAGCGAGGATTTTTAATACCACCATAATAGGCAGTATAGGTGCCGGATTAATTAATTAAAAGTAACTTACCTAACCTCACCTAGGCCCACATTAATACTTCGACTAGCCTGCCACAAAAAATGTATTCACCCTGAAAAAGAACTACTTACCACATAAACATTCCTCTCAGAATAGTCACTGTGTAAACAATTTGTTTTTGAATTCTGTATTGTTAATTTGAAGTGGATATAAGTTAAATATACTATATCAGACAATAATTATGGGTCAAATTAT
Source organism: Allygus modestus (assembly GCA_963675035.1). Taxonomy (NCBI): domain Eukaryota; kingdom Metazoa; phylum Arthropoda; class Insecta; order Hemiptera; family Cicadellidae; genus Allygus; species Allygus modestus. The sequence continues at coordinate 376,189,065 of OY776111.1, read as the reverse complement.
TGCCAGGGAAAAAGCTAGTACAGTATCCGGTAAGACCTAGGCCAAATGTGAAAGTATTCTCATTGGTTGAAATCCAAACAAACATTATCATAAGTTATTTGTAACGTGTCGCAGATTAATTGACTACAAGTAACTTACCAAACCTCACCTAGGCCCACATTAATGCAACTGGTCTACCAAATTCCAGTTCATTGTAGAGTCTAGTATATTAGGTGAATAACCAAAATGTATACACCCTGAAAAGAACTAGGGCCTACTTACAACATATAACCATATCTCTCAGAATAACCATTGTTTAAAATTTGTTTTTGAATAGAGTTAAGTTTAAGAGAATATAATAGGGGTAACCCCAGGGCTCTGAGGGGTGGGATATTTCCGGCTCAGAGCCTTGGGGTTACCATAGTAGGCTATGGGCAAAAATTTGAGTGAGTCTTTAAAGCCCAGTTATTTCGATCTTACTAAGGCATAACTGTAGTCAATATTACTTTCAAGAATCTGCCATTGCCTTCTTTATTATCAAACATGAATGTAATCTCAAAACCGCAAATTAATATAGCTATGAAACTATGTTAGGATTACTATCCTATGACTGTTTTTATGACTTTATACGATATATGAGTTGAAAAACAAAAGTTGAGTTTTTCCAAAAGTCAAAATTTTATTTGAACACGACAGCTGACTTTAAAAAAAAATAATTGTTACAAAAAACCAGAACAACTAATGGCGTTTTTCCAATGGCACCAAACACTTCCGAAATAACCAAAATTACTGACATTACGATTTTTTAAGACAAGATATCAACACTTACAAGTCTCACGCACAAAATTGTGTTCAAATTATTATAACCACAATTAGGCTACCTATATTGATCCGTTACTGCTACGAGGTAATTTTTTAAATCAAAATGAAAGTTAAGAATCCCCTCTTTTAATTTAAACTTATTGTCATTATCGCAAATGAAGAAAAGTTAAATATGAAACTATGTTTACAATAACTAACCTAACTTATGCAGAACCTACCTAGGCGCTTAAAAAAATTGAAATGTAGTATATTAGAAATCTATATCTCTTACTGAAATAGGCCCTATATGGTTTTAAGTAACAATTTTAACCCACAGCGTAGGCATAGAACAACGATAAATTAGCCTCCAGGCTGTTTGGTGACTTTGGTATTGTTGTTGGCTAGGATTGATTTTTTTTACATTTCACAGTTTCTTTTAGTGTCAAAGTCATGACTTAAGTTATTCAAATAATAAGAAAGTCATAATGATTAGATATGAATAACATTAGACTAAGCCTAGGCCTAACCAAATTGTTCATAAACAGTTACCTGAAAACGAATAAATGTGGAATGATTCTATTAAAAATTCTTGATTCAAAACTCATTTATTCGCAAACGCCATTAACTAAACTGCTGAACTGAGTGAACTGACCGGCCACTGCCGGCCAGGAGACCACGGACTACAGACGACAAATCAGTTGTTTTGGTTAGCTGCTGCTGTTATTGTCAACATCTGGCCGTAGTCTGTTTGACTGAAAAATCAGTTGAGCGACTATTTGCTTACCACCTACTACCCAACTCAAGACACATCTGAATATTTCCGGAAAATTAAAAAATATAAATATACCAAAATAATAATCCAATTATAGTTAATTACCACCCTTTTTACAATTAAGAGCTACCCTGAAAATTTTAAAGCAATTCATTAAACCGTTAAAAAGGAGTTAGCGTAACAAGAGAGTGACTAAACATGAGTATGAAGAATTCAACTCGCTTTGTTCGCTTCATACAATTATTTAGCCTGGAAATATTTCTAAGGACAAATGAATTTGAAGTTAAAATGGCACAACTAATCCATCAATGTTTTGATCCCTCTTAAGCAACTTCGTCCAATCTCACTTTAAGGTACAGTTCGGGGCACAGTGCTTGGCGCCTGGTTAGCGTATGCTCTGGAATGACTTTTCGCCTCTATATGGCTTAGTACCGTTAGTGTTACAGAATAATTTTGTCAACAGAAACCAAAATTAAATAATTTAATGTTAAAATATTGGTTTTTATTATTTTCGTTATTGTCTGCTCTTAATTATGCGAAGTTTGAGTTGGTTCTCGCCTTTCCCAGGCGTCAAGCACCGTGGCGCGAACTGTATTCTATATAATTTCGCTCATCAATAAAATCATCATTTAACATTACAGAAGGAGAAGAAATGCCTGCTCTCATTAATCTAAACTTAGGTAACTTACCTACTCTTTTTCTGATGAGTTGCAAAAAAATATATATTTATTTGGATCTTATATAGGCCTATGAATTTGCTTAGGAATTTAGTTTTCGGTCCACTACGTCATTATTTCTCAACCGATTTGGACAATCGATGTATCATTCTAAAGCTTTTACACTGCAGATGTACAGAAAAATGTAAAACTCAAGAATACCGCTTTAGTTTTTAAAATATTGACATTTATAAACATTCTCCATGTTATTTAAATGGGAGAATATTTTGAAGGAACTCGACGTTAGTTTGAGGAAATCAGGTAACGTGTAGTCATGAAATTTGTGCCAATTTGAAGATGAACGTTCCGATAATCACCAAAATTGCCAGATTTACAATTTTCTCCTTTTAAGTTTGTTAAATGATATAAAGTATAAAGTCCTTGAATTTTCCCATGTTATTCAAGTCTTTGGATCTTTTCGGTTATGTGTCAACAATCTGTCAAATCTTTTTATTTAGTCAAAAACAAATAAAAACTCCTTATCTTTATTCTGGCGGCCAGTAGGCAAGTATATCTCGCCTCAAAAAAATATATGAGTCAAGCATCAAGCGGTGCGTGGCGCACTGATCTTTATTGCGTTATTGAGCCAACCTAATGACTCTCTACAGTTTGTGAATGCGCACCAGAGTCAGGATCAACAGCAGTATATTTCATTACTAGGACCAAATTGATCTTATTGCTAATCTAAACAAACACCTGTTACACAAGTTTTCATTGTTGACAAGTTGATTAATTTGTTAAATTAATATTAACCGCTGATGACTTCGGCCGAAAAGTGTCATCCAATGATATTTTCGCGAATTTCCCCTATAGGGAAGAAGCTATTACCGTAGTCGGCATGGTAAGACCTAGGCCCGGGACCATGATAACTTTTCGTTTTGAGGTCCCCAGACCCCAAAAACACCATTTGTTCGAAACAGTATATATATATATATATGTATATATGTATAAATATATATATATATATATATGTGTCCGTGGGTGCAATAACTCTCGTAAAAAAGATCCCACGAGATGAAATTTGGTGTAAACTTTTAAAGCAACATTTATGACTTCAAGTTCGAAAACCAGCCATATCTAAATACCTAAAGGGGTATTTTGGGGGGTTTTTGTACCCCAAAAATGTTTTTTTCATATAATTTTTGAAATAGTCAAATTTTAGTTTTTATCATTGGATTCAGCTTAAAAACACACACACAATTTGGTATTTTGATCATTCCTCTATGTCAATCGGTTACCGAGATATTGAAAGTTCTAAACACAGTACGTTGTATAATTTTATTCTTATGGAGGGTAAGAAAAAAATTATATCTTTATTTCTTTATTGGTAAACATCTTAATTGCCATAATTAAATTATGGTTAAGACTAATTTAAATTGACAGAGTATGTAATGCTAATAATAACGGATAGAATTTTGATTATTTAAATTCTTGAATCTTACGAAATAATCTTCATCCAATCTTGAAACCACAAAATTTTTATTTTAAATTTATATTATATTTTCATTGTTGTTTTCATTTAAAAAATCTTGAATTTTGTATGGACATTTAACAACAAGGTATTGCTTTAATTTATTTTTGAATTGTCTTATGTTATTTAAAGATTTTATTTCTGAAGGAATTTTGTTATAAATTTTGATTGATATGTAGACTGGGCATCTTTGTCGGAATGTTGAATTTGGATGTGGCAAGTCTATATGGTTGAGATTTCTCGTGTTATAATTATGAATTTGTCCTCTGAAAGAAAATTTATCAAGGTTCAAATGTACAAAACTTGCTGCTTGTAATATAAAAATTGACCATAATGTTAGAATGTTTAATTGTTTGAATAGTTGTTTGCACGATGTTCTTCTAGAGACTTGACAAAGTGTTCTTATAGCTTTTTTCTGCATTTTAAATATAATTTTGGCATTTGGGCTTGAACCCCATATAATTAGTCCATATGATATATGTGAATGGATATAAGCATTATATACAATTTTATTTACGTCTAAAGTGCAGCATTTAGAAAAACATTTTATCAAAAAGATTCCTGAACTGATTTTTTTGCAAATTTTATCAATTTGAGATAACCATGAAAGATTTGGTTGTAATGTTAAACCAATAAATTTATACTCAGTTGCCAGTGGTATTGTAGAGTTGGCAAGTTGAACAAGTTGAATTGTTTCATTATTACATTTTGTTACTATATTGTAAAGCTAAGGATTTAAAATCATTTACTATCTCGCTTCTTTATGAATGTTTTCTGACAAAAAATTGGTATTTGGCTTTATCTGGTTGTGGTCTATTGATATTTACTCATCAAACATTTTTTGCTAAAGGTTCCCATAGCAGCTAACCTGCGTACTCAGCCCCCATGGAGAAAAATTAAAATGCTATGTTTCCCTTAATTATGAACATAAATTAATAAAACTTTGTATTTGACTTCACCTAGTTGAGTTAGGCCTATATTGATATTTGCTTAAACACCCATTTTTTCGTTCCTTGTTGCAGCAAACCTGCGTACTCATTTCCCATGTTATTCTTATGGAGATGAATTAAAATGGGACATATCGCTTATTTATGAGTGTATATTGATGAAACTAGGTATGTGGCTTAACCTAGTTGAGTTATATTGATATTTGTATAGAAACCAATTGTTTATGTTCCTTGTTTCAGCAAACCTATGTACTCATCCCCAATGTTATTCTTATAGAGAATAATTCAAATTTTATATATAGATTATTTGTGAATATATTTTTATGAAAATTGGTATGCCGCTTTATGAGGTATTAAGACATATTTTATGCATTGGAAATTCGCTGAGTATGCAGGTTTGCTACGACGGGGGTTTATAGTCCTAGGACGAAAAACATCATCAAAATGATACTTTTTGGTCGAGGTCATCAGCTTTTTAATCCTACGAGTAAAAAGAACAGCTTTAGTTCACCATCGCATGTGTTGGAAAGCTGTTTTTGAATCAGTATAATGAAAAATTATACTTTTTGGTCGAGGTCATCAGCTGTTAATTCTACGAGTAAAAAGAACAGCTTTAGCATGCCGGCGCATGTGTTAAAAACAGCTGTTTTTTAATCAATATCATAGTAAAATTGTATTTGTGGGTAGCTGTTTGGTAGTTATAATCGTGTTTACACTACTGATTGTACGATTTCCACTCGCCAGATATTGTTGTACCAGGAATTACATAATATGTATTTATAATATTTATTTATAAAATATTATTCTGGTAACCGCTCCGTGCACTGACAGGAATCAGACTGCAGGCTCGGCAGGCAATTGTCCAGCCGTCGCCATCGAGCAGTTCTACCTCGCTGCCGTCGAGTCGTGTTATCTTATCTCGCCTTATCATGTCTATCTAACTTTTTCCCCTTTTTTGGACACCAATTGCTCATACTTATAGTTTATTTTCATTATACAGCACCTTCTACTGCACGGTACATGTTTGGAAGATTTTTTGCATTTTTGACACATAACTGAAAAGATCCAAGTCTTTTATGACCCAATGATATTGTAAAGCATGTATCGGTATTAGTTACTAGGAAGGAATCTGTTTCATATTTTGAGAGCGTATGTTCAACCATAAGCAAATAAGCAATCAACCATAAGCTTTCATTATTCAAAGCATGGTCTTCACCTCTCTCACAAATGAAAAGACTCACTTGGCCTAATAATTGCTAACACAGTATTAAAGATGTCTGTTTCAGTACATTGTAGCATTGTCATTCCACAAACTGTAAATACAATTATGTCTTTAACAGAATGGCCACCACTTTCTCATAGTAATATCTATAAATACCCCCGTCGCAGCAAACCTGCATACTCAGCGAATTTCCAATGAATATATAACATAACACTTAACAGGATTCATAAGAAATAGATTCATCAACTAGCGATATTTAAAATATTAATTATTCTCCATAAGAATAACATTGGGGATGAGTACGCAGGTTTGCTGCAACATGGAACACAAAATAATGGGTTTTTATGCAAATATCAATAGAACTCATCTTAGTGAAGTCACATACCAAGTTTCATCCATATACATTCATAAATAATCAATGTAAAACATTTTAGTTATTTTCCATAAGAATAACATCGGGACCAAGTACCTAGGTCTGCAGCTATGGGAACCATAGGCGAAAAATTGTTTTTGTGCAAACAACAATGAACCACAACCAGATGAAGCCATATACCAAATTTCGTCAGTTTATGTTCATAAATAAGCGAGATATACAATTTTTCTTTTTCTCCATAAGAATAACATTAGACAATGTACTGTGTTTAGCACTTTCAATATCTCAGGAACCAATTGACGTAGAGCAATGATAAAAATACCAAATTGTTTGGCGTTTTATGCTGAATTAAATGGTTAACACGTTTGCTACCGATGGCTCATATATGAGCCACTGTGGTTCCACCAGTACAGACCAGCTGTTTAACCATTGGTTCTTATGAGCAGACCAGTGTGTATTGGTTTTTTCGATGCCAGAGACCGAAATCCTATCAGCCAACTTGCCAACTTTAGGCTACTTGCAAAACAGCGTATAATTTCCCTACCCCCAGACCATGTGACTTATACAATCCCCATAACTTACTCTTCTATAGACCAACATGTTAAATTCAACTCGAAAATATAGACCGATAACAAATTATAACTGGTTCAGTTTGAAGAGATCGGTGGCTCTTAAATGAGCCGTCGGTCTATAGTTAGGACACAGTAAGGCTCATAAATGAGCCATCGGTCTGTGGATGGAAAACACCTTGGCTCATAAAAGAGCCATTGGTCTATTTTGAGAGTTCAGTCCATTGACGATCGGTAGCGAACGTGTTAAAATTAAAATTTGATTTAAATAAAAATGACATGTGGAAACCCCGAAAAAACCATTTTTGGGGAACAAAACCCCCCAAAAACCCCCCTTTGGATGGTGCGATTCGTCTGGTTTTCGAACTCGTTAAAATAAATGGTGCTTTACACATTTGTACCAAATTTCATTAAGATCGGACCTTTTTTATGAGAGTTATCGTGCTTACGGACACACATATATATATAAATATACAACAATATAAAAGAGCCAAAACAATAACAAAATACCCCCGTCGCAGCAAACCTGCATACTCAGCGAATTTCCAATGAATTATAACATAACACATTAAGCCACTTAACAGGATTCATAAGAAATATATTCACAAACAAGCGATATTTAAAATATTAATTATTCTCCATAAGAATAACATTGGGGATGAGTACACAGGTTTGCTGCAACAAGGAACTCAAAATAATGGGGTTTTATGCAAAATATCAAAGGAACTCAGCTAAGTGAAGTCACATACCAAGTTTCGTCCATATACACTCATAAATAAGCGATATATAACACTTAATTATTTTCCATAAGAGTAACATGGGGACCGAGTACCTAGGTTTGCTGCTACGGGAATCATAGGTGAAAATTTTTTTTGTGCAAATAACAATAAACCACTACCAGATGAAGCTATATACCAAATTTCGTCAGTTTATGTTCATAAATAAGCGAGATATACAATTTTTCTTTTTCTCCATAAGAATAACATTAGACAACGTACTGTGTTTAGCAATTTAAATATCTTAGTAACCAATTGACGTAGAGCAATGATCAAGATACCAAATTGTTTGTTTTTTTATGCTGAATTCAATGGTGAAAATTAAAATTTGATTTTAATAAAAATTACATGTGGAAACCCCGAAAAACCCATTTTTGGGGTACAAAACCCCCCTTCGGATGGTGCGATTCGTCTGGTTTTCGAACTCGTTCAAATAAATTGTACTTTACACGTTTGTACCAAATTTCATTAAGATCGAACCTTTTTTACGAGAGTTATCGTGCTTACGGACACATATATATATATATATATATATATAAAAAATATATATATATATATATATATATACATATATAAAAATTTGAACGAATGGTGTTTTTGGCATCTGGGGACCTTAAAATGAAAAGTTACCATGGTCTCGGGCTTAAGTCTTACCATGAGACCTACGGTAATAGCTTCTTCCCTATAGGGGAAATTCGCTAAAAACAATAAACAACAAACAATAAACATTAAACAATATAAAAGAGATTTTATATTTGGTTGGTTTATATTTGTGGAGGAAATATATAAATATATATACATATATAAATACCCCCGTAGCAGCAAACCTGCGTACTCAGCGAATTTCCAATAGATATATAAATGTCTTAATACTACATAAAGCCACTTACCAAGTTTCATAAAAATATATTCACAAATAAGCGATATATACAATTTTAATTATTCTCCATAAGAATAACATTGGGGCTGAGTACGCAGGTTTGCTGCAACAAGGAACACAAAAAATGGATTTTTATGCTAATATCAATATAACTCAACTAGGTGAAGTCATATACCAGATTTGATTAATTTATGTTCATAATTAAGGGAGACATGGCATTTAATTATTATCCATAAGAATAACATGGGGGCTGAGTACACAGGTTTGCTGCTACTGGTGCCTTTGGCAAAAAATAATTTTTTTGAGCAAATATCAATATACCACAACCAGGATGAAGCCATATACCAAGTTTCATCAGTATACGTTCATAAATAAGCGAGATATAAAATTTTTCTTTTCCTCCATAAGAATAACATTAGACAACGTACTGTGTTTAGCACTTTCAATATCTCGGTAACCAATTGACGTAGAGAAATGATGAAAATACCAAATTGTGTGTTTTTTTAAGCTGAATCCAATGATAAAAACTAAAATTTAATTTTTTCAAATATCACATGTAAAAAATTCAAAAAACCCATTTTTGGGGTACAAAACCCCCCCAAAATACCCCTTTGGATAGAGCGATCTGGCTCGTTTTTGAACTTAAAGTCATAAACGTTGCTTTACACGTTTATACCAAATTTCATCAAAATCTGATCATTTTTACGAGAGTTATCGTGCTTACGGACACACACACACATATATATATATATATATAAAGAAATTCCTTAAGGGTACTCAGTTGAAAAATGTTTCATTTGATTATTATTATATTAGTAGCCCTAACAAATGAATGCAATATATATATATATATATATATATATATATATATATATATATATATACAGTTTCGAACAAATGGTGTTTTTGGGGTCTGGGGACCTCAAAATGAAAAGTTATCATGGTCCCGGGCCTAGGTCTTACCATGCCGACTACGGTAATAGCTTCTTCCCTATAGGGGAAATTCGCTAAAATTTGAATGAATGGTGTTTTTGGCATCTGGGCACCTCAAAATGAAAAGTTATCATGGTCTCAGGCTTAAGTCTTACCATGAGACCCACGGTAATAGCTTCTTTCCTATAGGGGTAATTCGCTAAAACATCTGTGTACCACCATTGGCTAAAGGGAAAGAATATTTGTTTAATGGCCCCATTCCTGTTCATGTTACATCTCGTCCTTTTTTAGACGATGGCTAGTTTTATGGGAAACCAATATAGTATAAGTAAAAACTCTTAAAGATTCTCACTTTCAGATTAAAAAGGTAATGTTTTAAAATATTGCATATTAATATTGAATACCTCAGTGAGCAAATAGACTGGCTTAAGTTTCTTTTAATAGATGAAGACCCGGATATGGCGGTTATAACGGAACACGGCTTGAAATAAGACGTTCTCATGAATGTTAATATTACAAATTATTTAACTAGGACTGTAGAACTAACATAAAAATTGGTGGTGTTCTGATTTTATTTAAGACCAATGTTATGTTTACTGTTATTTAGAGCGCTGCATGGTGGTTGTTCGTTATGCAACATAATTACAAATAAATGGATTCGTACAAAAAATAAAGGCAAATTAAACAGAAATTTCAGACCTCAAAAAGTAAACATCAAAAGTAGGATTCGAACCTGATACAGCATGATCGTGAATCTGACAACATATCCACTGGGCTACTAGGCTAAATTATTTCATTAGAACAAACAATCGATTCATGACATTTTCCGATATTGTAAAAAAACGATATATGCGATATTGAACCTCCCGTGTAGGCGATAATGTGCTCACCATGTTTTGTAACAGCTGATTTATATAAACCTCATGTAAGAAAATTATTGCTTACACGGGAGGGTTATTTAAATCAGCTGATACAAACATGTGGTATTAGCCAAAGATAGTGTGCTTTCATAAAACAGCTTTCCAAAACTTTGTACACATTTAAATTGGCCAAAACACTCAAAATTACTCCTTCTCTGAGAAATAGCGGCTAAACGGATGATCGCATCTTAAATCTGATGTAAAATCGTTAGAACTAACCATTTGGTAGTTAAATTTTTCTACAACTTTTGTATTTAACTTTTTATTCATCTCTTACCGTTTCCGTACAAAACACGCTCAAAGTGGAAAAATTGAAAAAGTGGAATTTTCCCCGCTCAAAATTCAAAAATGTTAACTTTAGGCATTATATCTGAGAGTGTCTCGTCGACAGCTTTAATTTAAGTATGGGGTTGAGGGGGGTTCGATTACGGGTAGTGCCTCATAGTATATGTCAGTGAATCAGTGAGTTAGTGGGTGAGTGAATCCGTCTAGCTTTATATAAGTAGATATATATATAAATTTGAACTAATAGTGTTTTTAGCATCTGGGGACCTCAAAACAAATAGTTATCATGGTCTCGGGCTTAACTTTTACCATACCACTTATGGTAATAGCTTCATCCCTTTAGGGGAAATTCGCTAAAAAATATAGGTTTGTAATAGGAAATGCCAAAAAATGGACATAGAGAGGAAGCTTAAAAGTTCAAGTAATGTTTCCAAAAATTTCAGGAAGATAATTAAAGAAAAAGGAACACAAATAATACCCCCGTAGCAGCAAACCTGCATACTCAGCGAATTTCCAGTGCATATTAATTTATCTTAATACCACATAAAGCCACATACCAAGTTTCATCAATATACATTCATAAATAAACGATTTATGACATTTTAATTATTCTCCATAAGAATAACATGGCGGCTGAGTATGCAGGTTTGCTGAAATAAGGAACACTAAAAATGGGCTTTTATACAAATATCATTATAACTCAACTAGGTAAAGCCACATACCAAGTTCTATTAATTTATATTCATAATTAAAGGAGATAACACGTTAATTATTCTCCATAAGAATAACATGGGGCTGAGTATGCAGGTTTGCTGCTACGGGAACTATCGGGCAAAAAATGGATTTTTGTGCAAATATCAATAGACCACAACCAAATAAAGCCATATACCAAATTTTGCCAGTTTACATTCATAAATAAGCGAGATATACAATTTTTCTTTTTCTCCATAAGAATAACATTAGACAACGTACTGTGTTTAGCACTTTCAATATCTCGGTAACCAATTGACTTAGAACAATGATCAAAATACCAAATTGTTTGTTTTTTTAAGTTGAATTTAATGGTATAAATTAAAATTTGATTTAAATTAAAATTACATGTGAAAACCCCAAAAAACACATTTTTGGGGTACAAAACCCCCCAAAAACCCCCCTTCGGATGGTGCGATTCATCTGGTTTTCGAACTCGTTCAAATAAATGGTACTTTACATATTTGTACCAAATTTCATTAAGATCGGACCTTTTTTACGAGAGTTATCGTGCTTACGGACACATATATATATATATATATATATATATATAAATATATATATATAAATATATATATATATATATATATAGATCTGTTTCATAAGATCAAGTTGATCAAGAGTGTAGATATTAACATGGTGAGTTGATCCGTTAACTCATGTGGCTCTGACACACCCCAAGTTGATCAAGATCAACTTTCTAATTGATAATATCTGCGACGTGAACTATAAATTTAAATGTCCATATATAAACCTTCACTCTATATCTTTAGAAAATAGTCTTAAGTTGTACAGGCCACTTTTGGACAATAAGTTACACATGTCTTTGTAATTTCTCAGAGAAGCTATATATTAATTATACGTTCGAGAAAGAGGAAATCTCCCAATCTATAGCAATTAATTTATTACAAATGAAATTGCAATGTGTTATTTTCTCCCCCTTAAGTAAACAGAGTAAGTTAAAGTATATGGAGGAAGTATTGTTTTCCTAAGCATTTTAAATTTCAGTTATTGGTAGAAATATTTGTTATAATTTCAATTTAAATTTATTTATTTCAATGATAGAAAACAGATAATGCTCCCGAAGAAGTGGATTTTGTGGTTATGTCTGTCTATATAAATGTATATATTCACTGAAAACTTACACATGTATGTGGCTCTCTGACTGATATAAACGTATTACTTGTGGTACACTATAAGTTTGGAACAACTACGCATGCATGTGGCTCCTATTCTATATAAACGTATCTTATGTTGGTTTATATATTAACAGAATACTTTTTATTAATGATAATACCGCAAGTCCTGCTCTTACGCTACCGAAACAAATATTCCATCGATAATATCATTCCACTTGTGGGAAACCGTATTTTTTCGTCCTGAAAATTAAAGGTAGTACTGATATAATTTATTACCAGTATTTTTACACATATAATTCGGGATTAATGTCTTTAGTTAAATAACTTCTAAATCGAATAATTATGTAAGTAAATTAATTTGGCACTGCGATATGCCGGTGACAGTCGATGTTTTGACCCAATACAGTACAGTATGAAGTGTGAAGCCAAGAGGGCTTGTCGAGTAGTGATGTGTCGAGTCGAGTACTTTTATGACTAGAGTGACTCGACTCGTTTACTACCACCAACTCGAGTTTTGAGTTGAGTCAGACTCGACTCGTCGACTCGTCCTGCAACTACCACGTGGAGTAGGTGGGAGAGTCGGAGAGTTGAGTGAGTGGTGATCCGCCGACTCCCTGCATACAGTAATAAATTACTTGTTCGACGTTACTTGGCATTTCAAGGATGTATATATGTCTTTACTCATATTGTTATATGTAAAAAAATCGTAAACTAACGAGTAAACTACTTTGCTTGATTAGGTGGGAAATATATAAATGGAGTAGAACAAAATTACAACAAATATTAGCTTTAGTAAATAAAAGTCTTTTAGTTTACATTAAATTACAAGTACAAATAACTTTTACAAAGTAAGCCGTTTACTTCTTGCGCTGGGTACCGAACCATCCATTTAGGAATAAAATGTCATCTAGTTTATTTGGATTCAATCTATTTCTCCGATCATTCGTCATAAGTCCTGATTTTTGTAGATTATGCGTTCGGAAGGCTCGGATGTTGCGGGAATACAAAGGTATTTGTGAGCCATTTTGGTCAAACTTGGATATATAATCTTCCTTTCGTCCCAAATAGCTAGAGGGTTCTTTTTCCTCTCCAAGTATGGCATGTTTAGATACTGGTTGTCAGCTACCAGTGCTGAGAAAGTTGACGCTTGAGCATTGGCTACCTATAAAAATACACATTAAAATTACAACCAAGTTAAAATTAAGATTTATTACTTCTAGGGCCGGTTTTAAGCATAGGATACATAGGTGCGTTCCTAGGGGCCCGCACCACACGGAACCAAATACAAAATCTTCATTCAAGCAAAAAGTCTGCAATCTATAGTAAGACTGTAATAAGGGCCTGCACCACTGATTTAGCCTAGAGGTCTAAAGACCCTAAATACGGCATGATTACTTCGATAAAGCTTGTAATTAATATAGGAAATCATACTAATATTATAAACTTGAAAGTTTGGATGTTTGTGCGTAACTATGAAGTTCCATCACGCAAGTAGTCAAGAGACTACTAGACCGATTGAGCTTAAATTTTGCATAGAGGTACTTGATAGTCCTGAGTAACATATAGGCATATAGAAGTTGTGAAGATCCTATAGGGCTATGCTCCACGGGGGTTCAAATTTCCCATGTATTCCTTATGGATATTCATTTTTGTTTGAGCTGATGAAAATACAAACAACTGATCTTGATTCGTAGTAGTTCCACAGGCTAACCACAAAATGAAGCAAATAACTATCATAGTTTTTATAAATAATTCGGGGCGAAGCCTGCGAGTAAAAGCTAGTATATCAATAAAAGAAGGGATATGAAATATTAACTAGCTTATCTCTGCTCCTTTTGTATCCAAGCACACTCACAGGTCATATCCATCATTTGGTATTTATTCAGCCCTATTTATTATTGGTCTTTGGACTGCTGTTTCATAATGGCTGAAAACTCGTCAACCACCTACAATAAAAATAATCATACTTACTTATTTGATTTTACATAATTGTAAGTGTGATCCTCTTTTAAATGTATGCGATCAGAAGAGCGTTTATAAACCGTTAGAAGAAAATTTAGATTTTGATATAAAATTTGTATTTTAGAAGGAGATTGGACAAATCAGTTGATGTTCTTATATTGGCACATTTTAAACATATCTTATAATCATATTAAACTTTACTTTTAAAAAGTCTAAAATTAATGTTACCAGGGCCGGATTTAAGCATAGGCTAGGCATGCCCGCACGCTTAGGCGCCCGTGGCACACAAAACCCACATATCAAACAGAGTAAAACAAACTCACTTCACTTATATTCGCCTTAAAATACGCCCTAGTTGCGTCGGCGTCTTGGACTATAATTTAATGATTTAATGACATAGGCCTATTTAAAATGGTCAGCAGCCTGAGTGGAAAACTGTTAGGGGCACCACTGGTTGAACCTAGGCCTTAATCCGGCCCTGACTTTAATAGTTGTAAAATATCTCTATAGTTGTAAAAGCGTACTACTTACCCACTGTTGGGCAATTTCTGCGTTTGAATCTAAACCAAACCCATCCTTTTTGAACCGGGGATCAAGAAATGTTTCCTTTGCAGCGGTTCTATTTTTGTCTTATAGGCTACACATTGACGGGCCTGAAAACGACGGAGGTGAGCAACTTTTTCAAGTGTAGCCCCGCTTCTGTTTTCAGAATTTTAATTCGTAAAACATTTTAAAGCCCTCTAACCAAAGGAATCAGGCTGAAAATGTTGGATAGAGCTCCTCACTTAAAACCACCATAATTTTTTCATACGGTCCTACAAGAGATGCACAGTCATCTAAGAGATCCTATTGAGAGGATTCTAGGTTCGAAACGTTCTTATGTATTTGATTCAATTAACTAGCAAAACTTCTTGGTTTATTACTTCAGCATTCTTTACATTTACTTCTGGTTGAGTTACCAACTTGAATAATTCTTTAGAGTCTCTGACGATTGAAGTTTTTTTCATGTTTTCTCTTTGACCAAACTTGCCCCAGAATGAATTTAACATTTATTTGGTTACTGATCTAAGTCCCCCGTTTTTATCAATTTTATCTTTATCCTCCTCTGTCTTACACCAGCTAGGATAGATAGCCTGAAGCTTCCTGCTTTACTTTCAAAAATGTATTTATAAAATCTGTAAACAAATCTCCGTTTTCATATGTGGCGACTTCGTACTCCCACAACTCGTACATGTCCAAAATCACAGCCCTTTTCTACAGCTTTTCTAATCTCATCCATTTTCCAGGTCCCAACTAACGCTCTTTCCTCACTCTCATGAAAACATTCCCCTTGGTTTAAAGTCTCCCCACAAGTTCTACACAATACAAACATCTATTTCTTATTCATTTTAGCGGGAAGTACGGGATGATAAAAGTTGTAAGGAGGTAGAATCTTATATTTCAACAATCCCTCTACTTCAAGACCTCTCTCTCGACACTCGTTTCCAACGTAAATGATAGGGTGTCCAACGGGGTACTTACAATATTTATTTACAAACGGATAAAGGGAGCAAACATCAACATACTGTATCGTTTCTCTCTCTTCACATTTATGATATGTTTTAGTATTACCTGTCCTACCTCCAAAAAAGGAATCTCTAGGATTGAGTGGAAGTGTGTTTAGAATGGATAGTTGGTTCAAGTGATTTAGTTTATTATTTTTCTTAAATTTATTAAATTCACATTTCCACATCTCTACAACCTCATAACTATTCAGTTTGTAAATTTTGGACTTGGTTCTTTCGTTCCGGGGATGGCAACTGTCTGAAGGATCGTGCTGCAGAGGTTCTTCTCTGCTGTATGGATAACATTTTGGACACCCGTTTCAATTACACCCGTGAAACTCAAATTCTCTCACTGTCAAACCTATCAACTTTCATTTCAATAAATTTTACTTCTTTACCTCGGCCCGCGTGCTCAATCCTCAATCCACGTATCTCCTCTTCCCATGTCAACCACTGTAAAGCAACTGATCATTGATTGTTTGTCAGTCTGTACCCGTTTTAGGAGTCAAACCTATTGTGTTTGGTTTTAGAAATTTACGGCGAAAAGCTAAGTTACATGCACTGGCGATTGTCATAGCTTCGAGGAACGGGTCTACGTTATATTGTTCAAGAAGCAAGGCTCTAAATTTTATACACGCTTGAGCTAAAATCTCCACGTCTGAAATACAATACTCCAAGATTTATTTTTTAAAATCAAACACATATTCTTCAACGTCTCGTTCATCGTAGCTTTGGTTCAATGTCTCAAAGTCTTTGAAGCATTTTTCAAACATTGACTCTGGGGAATAATACTTTTTGTCAGGCATCAGGCCTACATAATTTTGATTTGCCAGAGTGTTAAAAAGATGCAGGAAATAACCTTTCTTTTTCTCAAGAGGAAGGTCAAAGGCTTTAGGGAGTGCAGCGAGGGCCATTGAGAAGTAGCTAAGTGAGTCAACAAATCTTACGTTGGCTACTTTAATCAAAATAGCTTTGGTTCCCCGAGGAGTTATTTTTGGTGTGAATTTAGTTTCTTCCATGGTGTACTGTAGAATAAGTTGGAAATCAAAACCTTACCCGTAGTGGGCAATCACACATACATCTTTAAATTTCTTTCGAACTTCCATTACCGTGCATAGTCCATGAATTGCTTTACTGGTTCTTTTTCAAAGACTCTTTGCCTCTCAGAACAATTTTGACACTCACCCGTTGATACATTTAAAACAGTACTGTTGTGAGACGCACAAGTTAACTTTATGAACTTTTTTATCAGGATCTGGGGGAAGAGACTCATCCTATCTTGTTTCAAAGTAAAAAATATGAAAAGAAAATCTTGGTATTTCGGAGTTCTCCTATCTACCCTCATGAAACACTGATGTGCGGGCTCTTTGAACGCATCAGAGAGTTTACAATAAACGTCTCCACATACATGAGCTGTCTTACGTTTTAATGAAAAAAATATTTTCTTACAATCGCGGCAGAGTTTTATAGATTTACATACTTGCCCATGATGGGCTATTAAACACCGCTCATTTTTGAAGAAGCGGTTGCAAAGACGGCATGTGATGCCTTTTACCCTCGTAACGTCAATTCCAAACGTGTCGCTAGATGTAATATAATCAGAGTTACTTTGAATGATGCCCCCAAAAATATCCCAAAGAACATCACCACTAACTTCAGAGACAGTTCTCAAAGCTACGTTCCCGGGTTCAGCACTTTTTAAACTTATAGACTGTAATTTAAATCCAAAATAGTTGGTAGGTACAGTGTCGGCTTTAGATTTTCAACAATTTGATTAAAATCTTTACGAATACAATCAAACTCAGAGATACCTCTTGGCGGTTTAGTGAATTTGAAAACAGTTTCCAGTCTGTACAACCTGAAGTGTTTAACATAGGTTTCAGAGGTACCAATTACATTTACTGGGTTTTGAGAAATCTTTTTAATGTTAGAAACTTCCATCCTTTAACAGAGAATTAAATACTGAAAACTGAGAAAACAATCTAAACTGTAATATACAAATTTCTTACGCTTAAAAAGATCAAATACATCAACCAGAGCCAAGCTCACAGATATAATTAAATTAAAATTGAGAGCGCAGAATCAACAAGACAATAATAATTTGTACAAGATAACACTTAACGATTACGCAGAAGCAGCATAAAACACGCCTGATCAGTGTTACGACTGGAGCAGATTGAGGTAATAGAGCCTATGTTTAGAGGTAAATAGTATGTAGGAGAGCACTGTACGTATGTATAACTATACAAGTCAAAAAATACTAACACAAAAACTACACAAGTCAAAGCAGAGCTACAGGTTCAGTTATGATGAAAGTTAAGGTAATAGAGGTAGCAAACAATACTCTAGCTGAGAACTGCTCTAACCATGTGAGTCTACTGTATTTAAGAACAAGAATAGAAAGTGAGATTTTCGGTGTAAGGATATGTTAGTCAGGTATAGCCAGGTCACTAAGCACGCAAAATTACTACAATACAGGAGAATTAAAATTACTACAATACAAGAACTCTAAAAATAATTATAATCAAATGTAAGTTTATATTTGCACAAGTGCAAAATCAACAACCGGAGTAGCGCAGGGACTTCTGACTAGTGCGAACGCAAGGGGTAGAGTGAAGTTAACGCTTGCGAATAAAGAGCGCTAAAAGTAACTACCAATCAGAACACAGAACGCGAATTACAACCAATGGAATGCATTTTTATCCCGACCAATTACAGATTTGTATTTTAAATGGTCACGATTCGTCAAATACACTAGACTGCGAGACAAGAAGCTGGAGTTAGATTTGCAGAAGGGATTGAAGGATTTAGAAGGATGCGAGGTTTAGCTGATTAACAACAGAAGGACGTGAGGGTTAGATATGTAGAAGGAAACGTAGGTCAAATAATTACCACAGAAGGCTAGATGGTTAACAACAACAGGACACGAGGGTTAAATAGTTAACCACAGAGGGTAGATGATTGAACATAAAAGGATGTAAGAGATAGATATTTTCCACAGAGGGTAGCAGAACAACCGCAGAGGGTAGTAATTACACCCCAATTCTATTCTCCATAAGAGTCTATGTTATTCTATTCCCCCCATAAGAGCCTATGTTATTCTATTCTCCATAAGAGTCCATGCTATTTTATCCTCCATAAGAGCCCGTGTTGGGGCCAAGGTGGCCGCCCTTACTACTATGAATCTTAGAAATTTATCCAGAAAACCAGGTGAAGCCATTTAGTTAGAGATTATAGAGCTTATAAAAACTTATAAATCACAAAATTGTAATCAAAATCAGTATAGCCGTTTTTGAGAAATTGTTTTTGTACAATTTTTTTGTGGTTTCAAAACATTTTAAAACCCCTTTTAGTATAAAACAATGACAACGCCTGGAGATGTTGTGGATTAGTTTCTACATTGCAAATCGTATTTAATTCAGGGCTTTGTTGTGGTCCCTGGGTTTGTTTGGTCAGACTGACATAACTTCAAAACCAATTTTTCGGGTTTAGAGAACACCAAAACAAATAATTCTACAACTAACTGAAATTTGAAAATATTAATGAGAGCAATACTTTTCTGCATATACTATGTACATGGTGAGGAAGCCAATATAGATAGAGAGTTCAGGAAAATTCCATTCAAAGACCTTCGAGCATGGCTCAGTTATTTATCGTAGGCCGCGGCTAATTCCCATTTCAATTTATTTCTCAGCTTTCCAAACATCATGTGTAGGAAATTTGGCGATAAGAATATATCAAACATCAAAGGAACAAGCGATGGCTTTTATTTAGCTACAGAGCAACAAGTCCATGCAATTTTTTAAAGAATGTATATACCAACTGATGATCGGTTTATCAGTCAGAGAGCCACATACAAGTGTAAGTTTTCAGTGAATATATAAACCAACAAAAGATAAGTTGATATAGATTAGAGAGCCACAGGCATATCCGATTGTTCCAAAACTATAGTGTACCACAAGTAATAAGTTTATATCAGTCTGAGAGCCACATACATGTGTAAGTTTTCAGTGAATATATAAACCAATAAAAGGTAAGTTTTTTTAGATTAGAGAGCCACATGCATGTGTAATTGTTCCAAACTTATAATGTACCACAAGTAATACGTTTATATACAACAGAGACCAACAAGTAGATTGTAATTTTCGGGGATCAACTCAATCTTAATTAATATATATATATATATATATATATATATATATAAATATATATATATATATAAATATATATATATATATACATATATAAAAATTTGAACGAATGGTGTTTTTGGCATCTGGGGACCTCAAAATGAAAAGTTGTCATGGTCTCGGGCTTAAGTCTTACCATGAGACCTACGGTAATAGCTTCTTCCCTATAGGGGAAATTCGCTAAAAAAGATGTTTGTTGAGAGAAGGAAATTCTCTCATTGTCAACGGTTCTGACGTATGTGTTCAATGTTTAACAATAATTTTTTAAGAGTGGCTGGTAATTTTAGTCCTGGCACTCTGTCAGACGAGGTGGCTTCAAATCATGTCTCATGCAGCGTTAGGTCAGCCTATCTTTCACCCACTACTCCTAAGGAAAGTGAGAATACTATTTTCACTCTTAAAAGTTCTTATTCTGCAGGGTATGATCTTGTGTCCAGCATATCAATCCCTTTAGCTGGCGCAGTGGACGCTTCCTTTGAGGAGGATGTATTTCCTTGCCGACTGAAATATATATAAAGGAGGAGATTGTTCGCCCAATCCATGAAGGAGGAAATCATGATGATAAGAACAACTATAGACCGATAGCCCTAACGTCTATTTTCAGCAAATTATGTGAGAAGCTATTTCTCAACAGAATAGAACCACTAAGTGCTAACTTAATATCACCAAGACAATATGGCTTTATGAAGGGCAGTATCTACCTTGATGCTGCTGTGTATTTTTTGAGTCAACTTGCAGGTGCAATCGACTGCAAAGAACAAGCAGTTGGCCTTTTGATTGACTTACAATAAGGCATTTGATTGTGTTCACCATGATCTACTTTTATCTAGAGCTGAGAGGAAAGTCCCACGACTGGCTTAAGTCTTTATTGAAAACCAGACAACAAAAAGTTGTCTTAAATAGACATTCATCAGAGTATCAGGCTATAAATGCTGGCGTTCCTCAAGGGTCGATATTAGGTCCGTTTTTATTCAACATCTACATAAACAATGTATTTAACTGCATTCATAATAGAACAATTGCATTGTATGCAGATGGTATCTCCCTTGGATATAAAGGGGCAAGTATTGAAAGTATAGAAGTTGACTCAAGTGCCTCGCTCTATAATTTGGTTAGACAATAATTCTTTATTTATGTTTTGGTTTGTACATTAGTACAGTGAATAGTGTAATTTCTCTAATATATAAATCTAATATACAAAATTTCATTCAATACATTATCTAACAGTCATTTAACAGAGTCAAACATGAAGTTCCTCGAGTGAATACGGTATTATATTAATCAAATATTCTTTCAATTTAGTTTTAAACTTCATATAATCTTCTTCACTTTTTATATTTTTTAGGAGTTTTTCAAACAGTTTTTTCCCTGCATATGTTGTTTTTTTCTTGAACAGCTCCAAACGGTGACGCTCAGAAGCAAAATTGTTTTTATTTATCGTATTATATTTATGATGAACAAGGCAAAACTGAGACTCATTTGACTTATCATACTTAGTAAACATAATTGTTTCTAATGCGTAGAGACCATACACAGTTAGGAAATATAACTCCTTAAAATATTTTTTACAGACTCGTCAAAATTAACCTTTAAAATAGCTCTGATGGCCTTTTTCTGCACAATTAAAATATCTTTTAAATTTTCTTTTTTTGTAGCACCATACAAACAGATTCCATATGCAATATGGGATTGTATGTGAGAATAGTATATAAGTTTTAAATTGTCAAGACTACATAAAGAAGACATTTTTCTAATTGCAAATAAACCGGAATTTATTCTACCTAAAACAGAAATTACATGGTTGTCCCATGACAGGTTGCTGTCAACTATCAGACCTAAAAACTTCATTTGGTCTATTGTTTCAATATTTTTGTTGTAAATTTCAGTAATTGGATTTACAATTTGCTTGCATTGTTTTGTCCTAAAATTTATAAATTTAGTTTTCTCAGAGTTTAATTTCAAGTTGTGATTGTTCAAGAATTTATCTAAATTAGCTAGTTCAATTGAACTTAAAATTTCTATGTCTTCTGACGTGTTGCCTGATATCTTTAAATTTGAATCGTCAGCATAGAGACACAGAGCTGAAGCCGGAAAAAATTTAGACTTTTTCCCATGTTATTTAGGTAGCAAAGAGAAATAAGAGGCCCAAGAATTGATCCTTGAGGCACTCCAAATTTAATTGGTTTTAAATCTGAGTTGTATTTAACTACATAATTTTCGGCTGAAATATTACTTACCTGTACAAATTGTTGTCTGTTCGTCAAATAAGATTTAAACCAGTTTAGTGAGTTCTTTTTTATACCAATTGATAAAGGCAATTGATTAATAAAGCCATGTTGAACGTCATATAAAATTTTGTTACTTTCTAGAAAATATTCTAACCTATTGTATACAATTTTTTCAAAAACTTTTGATATTGAAGGTAACAGTGAAACTGGGCGATAATTTTAATATTAGTGGGAGATTTTTTCTTAGAAGTTTGAATAATTTTAGCAATTTTTAATTTGCTGGGAAATTCCCCACAAATGAAAGAAGAATTTATTAAATGAACTAGGATTTTACTAATGTAATGTTTAAATTCTTTAATTATGGTTATTGGTATGTCATCATACCCGCATGAAGATTTATTTTTTTAAAGAGCTGATGATTTTTATCACCTCTTTTTCATTAGTCTCTGTTAAGTAAAACAATTTCCGTACACTATAACTACCATAACTACCTGAGTTGGTCACATCAATACTATGCAAGGCATTTATTTCATCCAAATTAGTGCTATGAACCCTATCTTTGATTTGTGCTATGTTTACAAAGTATTCATTAAATATATTACTTATCTCAATAGGGTCTATTTATCAACTATTTTATCATCGTTTCCTCTTATTTCAATGTTATTTAATTTTTTATCCTTATTTCCCACTTCAGATTTGATTATACTCCACATGGTTTTATTTATATTTTGAGACCTTTTAATCCTGTTATTAAAGTATGTTTTTTTAGCTGTTATTACATTTCCTTTGAATAATTTGATTTTTCTCCTAACAATTTGATTAATTATAAATCATTTGTTGATCTCGCCTTCTTAAGTAATTTAATAATTTGTTTTTTTTTATCCTTTAATGTTTGGATTAAGCCAGTTGTTTGCTCTTTTTAGCGAATTTCCCCTATAGGGAAGAAGCTATTACCGTAGGTCTCATGGTAAGATTTAAGCCCGAGACCATGACAAATTTTTTTTTTTAGGTCCCCAGATGACTAAAACACTATTCGTTCAAATTTATATATATGTATATATATATCTATATATATATATATCTATATATGTGTCTGTGAATGCGATAACTTGAGTAAAAAACGTCCGATTTCGATGAAATTTGGCTCAAATGTGTAAAGTGACATTTATGACTTTAAGTTCGAAAACCAGAAAAATCGGGCCATGGGAAGGGGGGTTTATGGGGGTTTTAAATTTTCCAAAAATCAGTTTTTTGCATTTTTTACCCTAAAATTTTTAAAACACTTAATTTTGGTTTAGACCATGTTATAGAGCTTAAAAAAACAAATAATATGGTATTTTGAATTATTAAGCTAGGTTAAGTGGTTGCGGAGAAAATCCAAAAAAACCTGCTCATAAAATCTCCTATGTTAATCTTATGGGAAAAAGGTTTTTGGCTTTTCCTAAGTTAATTTTGATGTAAACTTCACATTTGCTTTTACCAATCAATTCAGCTCCACAAAACAATCATTTTGGTGTTTAAATTGTGATTCTACGTCCAACCGTTGCAGAGATATTCAAAGTGCTAAACACAGTACGTTGTCTAATGTTATCCTTATGGAGAATAAATAAAATTTGATATCTCCATTCTTAATGAATGTATATTGATGAAACTTGGCACGTGGGGTCACGTAGTACTGGTATATTGATATTTGCACAAAAAATTGATTTTTTGTTGATTATCCCCGTAGCAGCGAACCTGCGTACTCAGCCCCCATGTTATTCTTATGGAGAATAAGTAAAATGTAATGACTCCCTTAATTATGAACATAAATTAATACAACTTGGTATGTGGCTTCACCTTGTTGAGTTATATTGATATTTGCATAAAAACCCATTTTTTTAGTTCCTTGTTGCAGCAAACCTGCTTACTCATCTCCCATGTTATTCTTATGGAGAATAATTAAAATGTTATATAGTGCTTACTTATGATTGAATATTGATTAAACTTGGTATGTGGCTTCACCTAGTTAAATTATATTTATATTTACATAAAAACCAATTGTTTGTGTTCCTTGTTTCAGCAAACCTATGTACTCATCACCAATGCTATTCTTATGGAGAATAATTAAAATTGTATACATCGCTTATATATGAATATATTTTTATGAAACTTGGTATGCGGCTTTATATGGCATTAAGACATATATTATGCATTGGAAATTCGCTGAGTACGCAGGTTTGCTGCGACGGGGGTATTTTAATTTTGAAATATTTTTTGGGAAAGGCAGAGTTATAGTAATTTATAATAAACGGTATCAGGAAACTGACACATACTTTCTCCCTTTTAGCCCAACTTTAATGAAAAAAAACCTTTTTATTTACTAAATATAGAATATAAAGTACTTTTGAATGCATAGAAAATCTTTTAAACAAGTGGTTTTCAAAAATATCCATCCAAACCCCTTTTATGGAGGCACTACAGTATCCTTTCCTACACACAGTGGTTAAAAGATGGGAAATGCCCCCTCGTTCCCCCCCACAGGGTTAAGTGGCAACATATTTCGAACATCCTCTGTTTGCCAATGCTAACTTGACCTGCTAAATTAACCTTTAAGTTTTAATGATACTGATCAGTAAATAAGAGAGATATAGTAATTTTTGTATTCCCCATAAGAATAACATTGGAGAACGTACTGGTGTTTACCAAAAATTTAAATTTAAATTTTCTCCTCAACCAGCAATCATAGAATAGTAATTCACAATACTGATTTATTTATTTTTCTGAGCTCTTTTTAATGGTGAATAGTAATCTTTTTTAACATTTAGGTTTTTATGAAAAATAAAAAACTGAATTTTTTACGTTTTAAGTCCTGTAATTTCTGAACCCGAATTTTTACAGGAATGCGGGTGGTGTCATTTTGTTGGAAACGTAAAGCTCTACAAACCACCAAAGTTTAATCAAAATCATAGAGCCAATTTTGAGAAATTCGGATTTTTTATGTTTTTTGGCGGTTTTGGGGGATAATTACCCTTAAAAATAAAAAAATCCAAAAAATAAAAAACCGCCTGGAGATATTGTGGTTTAGTACCTACATACCAGATTTCATCAAAATCGGACCACTGGTGTCATCTCTAGCTCCATCTCTAGCTCTGTACACATCTATACAGACAGACACACAGACATCTGGTAAAAATCACTTTTTTTGGATTCAGGGAGCACCAAAACGAATATTTCCACTAACAACTCAAATTCAAAAATTTTGACGAAAGCAATACTTTCTCCATATACTATGTATAAGGGGAGAAAGTAAAAATGCTGATAAATATATCAAATTTGTTATTGACTAAAGGTTCATACACAGAGTGCCATGATTCTTTCTCCAGCATTTTTTAAAATAATTCCTTATTTTCATTACACCAATCTATCCTTAATTCAATTAATTGTTTTTTCTTCTGATTTACTTAAATTCAGTAGTTCTAAGACCTGACCATCGTGGTCTGATAGTAAAGTTATTAAGCCACTCACTAATATTTGATCTTTTCTAATGTTGGTTAAAATATTATCTATAACAGATATTGAACCTCCAAATATTCTTGTGGGAAAATCAACCACATAATGCATATTACAGTATTATGTTATGTTATGTATTATGTTATGTATTCAGTAGTTCTAAGACCTGACCATCGTTGTCTGATAGTAAAGTTATTAAGCCACTCACTAATATTTGATCTTTTCTAATGTTGGTTAAAATATTATCTATAACAGATATTGAACCTCCAAATATTCTTGTGGGAAAATCAACCACATAATGCATATTACAGTATTATGTTATGTTATGTATTATGTTATGTATTCAGTAGTTCTAAGACCTGACCATCGTGGTCTGATAGTAAAGTTATTAAGCCACTCACTAATATTTGATCTTTTCTAAAGTTGGTTAAAATGTTATCTATAACAGATATTGAACCTCCAAATATTCTTGTGGGAAAATCAACCACATAATGCATATTAAAGCTTTTCAACAGATTTTGTAATTTTCTACGTTGATTATCTTTTTACAAAACATTAATATTTATGTCTCCAGCTCATACAATATTTGGTGATTTTTCATTATTTCATTAATGAGTATGCCTAACCTATCTAAAAATATATTTACATCAGAACTAGGTGATCTATACTGCAGGCCCACCAGAATAAATTTGACACGTCCAATAATAAACATTGTTGCACAGAATTCAAATTGCTTTTCTTCACAAATGCAATTTGCATTAGGAGTAGCCACCTGCGCCCACTTTACATGCTCTTTACTCAAAATCATAACACCTCCCTTACTTGAATAATTACGACAAAAATAAGAGTTAACTTTATATGTTGAGCCTCTCAATTTCATGATCCTTCATATCATTTTCAGATAAAACAATTATTTCAGGATTAATTTCTTCAAGCACAATTTGTAAAGGTTCTATTCTAGACTCTAGCTTCTGAATGTTCTGATGAAAAATCTTTACATTTTTTGTTTTTTTTTAGCGAATTTCCCCTATAGGGAAGAAGCTATTACCATAGGTCTCATGGTAAGACTTAAGAGTCTTCATCACCGGAAGTTGCCGGACGCCATCTTAATGTTTTGTTCCATAAGGCCAATGTTAACTTTGTGCCTCCGTTACTCCTCGCCTGATCGTCACAAACAATTAATTTTGGTGTCAAATTAAAGGGTTCGTCGTCCTCTAGGGAAATGCAATAGTCAAATTTGGATTTTGTTACAAATTGATGAGAACATGTACAGTGTTTCAGTTCAAAATTAAACTATTTATTATGAAACTATGGTACCCAAATTAAGGAATTCGACATTGTATTTCCCTAGAGGACGACGAACCCTTTAATTTGACACCAAAATTAATTGTTTGAGACGATCAGGTGAGGAGTAATGGAGGAACAAAGTTAACATTGGCCTTATGGAACAAAACTCCCAGATGGCGTCTAGCAACTTCCGGTGATGAAGACTCTTAAGCCCGAGACCATGATCACTTTTCATTTTGAGGACCCCAGATGCCAAAAACACCATTCGTTCAAATTTGTATATATGTGTATATATATATATATATATATATATATATAAATGTGTCCGTCCGTAAGCACGATAACTCTCGTAAAAAAGGTCCGATCTTTAATGAAATTTGGTACAAATGTGTAACGTACCATTTATCTGAATGAGTTCGAAAACCAGACAAATCGCACCACCTGAAAGGGGGTTTTGTACCCCAAAAATGGGTTTTTTGGGGTTTCCACATGTAATTTTGATTTTAATCAAATTTTAAGTTCCACCGATGAATTCAGCATAAAAAATCAAACAATTTGGTATTTTGATCATTGCTCTACGTCAATTGGTTACTGAGATATTAAAAGTGCTAAACACAGTACGTTGTCTAATGTTATTCTTATGGAGAAAAAGACAAATTATATATCTAACTTATTTATGAACATAAACTGACGAAATTTGGTATATGGCTTCATCTGGTTCTGGTTTATTGTTGTTTGCACACAAAAAAACAATTTTTCGTCTATGGTTCCCATAGCAGCAAACCTAGGTACTTGGTCCCCATGTTATTCTAATGGAAAATAATTAAAATGTTATATATCGCTTATTTATTAATGTATATGGATGAAACTTGGTATGCGACTTCACTAAGATGATTTCTATTGATATTTGCATAAAAACCCATTATTTTGTGATCCTTGTTGCAGCAAACCTGTGTACTCATCCCCAATGTTATTCTTATAGAGAATAATTAATATTTTAAATATCGTTTTAAATATCGCTTGTTTGTAAATATATTTCTTATGAATCCTGATAAGTGTTTTAATGTGTTATGTTATATATCCATTGGAAATCCGCTGAGTATGCAGGTTTGCTGCGACGGGGTATTTGTATTTAGATTGTTTTTTTAAGTTGCGTTTGTTGTTTGGATTGAAGAGCAGTTTAAAGTAGGGGCAAGGGACTCCCCTACATCAACACTGAACATTTAGTTTCCTTTCTTACTTTGGACTTTCAGTCAGCTCGAAAAAGGCCAAACTGATAACGTTTTGTACGTCCAGAGGTGGTCCAAGGGAGGCTCCCCAATTGTGCCTTACCGACGAATCCCCTGTTGAAGAGTCTGATATATTCAAGTATCTTGGCCTGACAATAGATGCCAATTTTAATTGGGAGAGCCACATAGACTCATTATACTAAAAAATAGCTTCGGGCTTATTTGTGCTGAGATAATTTACCTCATACAGAAGTGACCATCTGCATATTATGATTTACTTCACCTTGATTGAGTCACACCTGAAATAATGTATTGTTTTATGGGGCTCTGCAATCAGCACTTCCCTTGGTCGGCTGGTAAAGTTGCAGAAACGAGCAATTTGCATCATGGCAGGCTTAAAGAGACATGATTCTTGCCTAAATGCTTTTAGACATCTGGGACTGTCGACTTTGACAGGACTGTACCTCTTGGAGGTAATTGTTTAAGGTCGCCTCTGAAGCGCAACACCTGATGGCAGCCAGTTCCATCAATATCACACTCAGTCAGCAGTCCAACTCACTACAGGTCAGGCTAAACATCACAAAAGCGCTCCCTCAATATGCGGGAGCACTTTTTTACCAAATTTAAATTATCAGCTACAATTACCAGCATTACAACTGAGAGAGATTTCAGACTCGCCCTCAAGGCTCACCTTATACAAAAGTTTTTCTATTCTGTGGGGGAGTTTCAATGATGGCTGCAGCTGCGGCATGATGTCAATATCAAACTCAAAATGTTTTATCTTAGGATGTGTGCTTAGTTGTTGTTTAGAAAATAATTTTATTTTTAGAAAATATTTTTGTTTGTATGACGATTGTGATATATTCCTTTGTAACATCTTTGACAGTAAAACAATAAAACATTAGATATAGGCTAAATTGTTTTTTTCAAACTTACTACTGTTTGTTGCTTTCTAACTGATAAATAAGATGTGCTATCCAGCTTAGTTCACTCTGCCCAACTCCTAAAGCAGCTGCAGTGGAACGTCGATAACTCTAACCTCCGGGGGAATGGAACAAATTTTAGCTATCAAATATTTTTAAATATCGAGGTTTGACTTATCAAGGTGATCTTACGAAGACCTCCTCTTATTGAGGGTCATAGTAACGCAAACGATCAGTCATGGAAGAGTAGAATCCTTACATTATTTTGTATTTTGTATGCACTGTATTATAACTAATCCTACCATAATAATTATAACTAAACATATTTTTAAAAATTGCAAATGTCTACGATAATTCTGGAACCTTTTTGAACAGCTTTTTTGGTGAACATACTAGAGGATAAAACACATCCTTCAGTGAACAGTGAACATGTACAGTAGCAAAGCAAACAAACAATGACTCATAGTTTGGAAATTTGGTAATGTTTTGCCGGTTTGACCACTTCCATCTATTATTAAACGGGGCTTTGCTCCTTTCTTATCACTTGCCCCAAACCACCTATGGAACTACGTCAGTTCTAAAGAAACAACATTTCACACATTTCATACACGCACTTGAACCTTCAAATTCCAACTAACTAATGACACGAGACAGAAGTAGATGTAGGAGGGAGGGAGGGTGGAAATAACAAGTTGCAACATGAACGATTGATGCTTAATTCAGTAACTAGGGTTTTGTAATCCGAACCAATAGTGATAATTTTCGACATATAGATGTTCTTCAGTCAAAACTTTGACTTAAAGAGGTACGAAGACTTCACAGTTTAGAGTTATAGAGGCTTTTCAGCAAAAACTTTGAGTTATAGAGGTGCAGTGGTAGGCTTAAATATCGCAAAACTTTGAATTATCGGTGTTCCCCACCAGTCCTTTGACTATAGAGATGAAATAATATCCTATATATTAATACGCGAGGGGTTTTTTCTTCACAGTCATTACTCGATAACGGCTGGACGGATTTTAACGTTTGAGGTGTCAAATTAAAGGTATTTTCGTAAATTTGCCAATATGTCTCAGAATTTTAAGAAAGGGCATCACTTAAATACAGTAAAGGGCTGAATTTTTGGAATAGTGGCGCTACCCGATGGCGGAAGTCTAAACTACGTGTTGATTGAAAGTACGTTGTTATCAACCGTTTTAGTATCAGATGTTTTGATATGTTTGTTTACAACTGAAGTATCCTTTTGTTGGGTACAAACTTGCTCAGATTCGAGCAACAGGGCAGCTAGTCGTATTAAATCAGGCAAGTTCAAGGGGAATGACAAAACTTTAGACTTTTCAAGGAATTTGATTTATCGAGGATCGAGTTATTGAGGTTCGACTGTAATTTATTCACGCAGTTGAAGGCTTCTGAAATATCGATAAAGCATCCGACCACTGTTTCCCCCCTCCATGCCATCAATACATTTACTAACAAAATAAATGTAAAATGTTAAAAATTCTAATGGTGTAAAAACAAATTACAAACATTATAGGCCTATATTGTATGCTAGTGACGTTAATTACATTATTTAACTGACATTAAAAACCTTGCTAGAAATGCATTCTTATAAGTCTGTTTTAAAATATATTTTTATAGCTTTTCCTAAATTAAAAACTTATCAACTTTCAAGGAGGTAGCATTAATTAACTTATTTTAAAAAGTTGGTATGGCAGTAGTATACAGTAACCTAAATATCTAATGCAGTATAACTGGCCTGAAACAACTAAACCTGTAAAGCGACAAATAAAAGCTATGTAGTGTCTTTAAATCAATCTGACATAGTAACTTAAACCAACAAAATTGTAGCTAAACTATTAACATTTTTACTAGTAAGAAGCCTAGTAGATTAATTTAATCCTGGCTAAATCATTAATTTTTTTTTAGGCGGAACTCAGAGCTAGTGTCTTTTTGGTTTTAGAAGAGCATGAAGCTTTCAAGGTAAGTGATTTAAGTTCATTCTTTTTTTACATTTATTAGGAAATTTTATTCATATTTTAATATTAGCTATAATGTCACAGTCTCAGTTTGTTTATTTTATAACTACTAATACCAAGGTGGTAATTACTAGGATATTGGGATACTGGAATTTCCAGTTCACTAAAAAGATTCAGGTTGTATTTTGTAGGCTAGGCAGTTACACCATGAGAGAGAGGCAATCACCACCACACTGAAAAGTTTTCACTCCCGGCGTGTTTGGTAGTTTTTCCACTTCAGGGTTAGGGCTCGGGTATGGCTACCGAAAGCCTCTTCTACCTAAGTTGATATTTTGTAGCACTCTTTTAAGTTTTAGACTGCCAGCTTTAGACTCTTACAATAACATATCAGCTGATGGATGCCTGTCTCTCTAATTTCCTCTGGCCTAAGTACAACCTTACCTAGATTTTTCAGTCTTTTCTTGGCCGATGCTGGACAAAATAGTGTGTTCAGTAGATTCTTTCTCCCGCTTGTAAAATCAGCACTTGTCATAATGTCTTAGCCTATGTCTACTCTTCTGAGGTGTCTTCTGAGGTGTTCTTCATGACCAGTCAACATTCCTATAAGTAGGCTTACGTCCCCTTTCCTTAGGTTTAGGATAATCGTCCATCCTCTCCTATAAGGGTCAAAGTTTGTTGTTTTTAAACACTATTCGGGAAGTATGCCTTCAAGATTTTTGACCTAGGGATCTCTCCATCAATCGCAACCTTTTTATACAGGCACTCTCCCACAAACTCAGTGACTCTTGCTTGGATTTGAATGTCCTCACTTTTTGCACACCAATACTAAGGAGCCCTGCCTCCTGCAGATGTTGTAAAAGCCAGGGTTGTTCTCTTATGCTCCTCTTGTTAGATGGAGTCCTGAAGAGATTCCATTTGACAGTCAGTTTTCCTTTGGGAAAGTTGGGCTACCTGTTACAAATTTTATCTAACTTTTTTAAATTATAACTTCTGGGCGAAAGTTTGGTCATGCTTTTAGCTCCAATTAAATTATTTTTTTTCTTTTGGTCTCTCATATATGGTGTCCAACTTAGGTCTTTTTGACCGTTTGCTGTCCCCACTCTCCTTTTGAGACACCAGTTTGAGAGCCATTAGCTGCTTTTTCTGGCTCATATGTCTATGCCCTCTAGGCACTTGTACTTTTTTCTCTGAGTCCCCTTGAATCTGGTGCGCTTAGCTAGGTTCAGCTCTTCGACCTTCTTCTGAAGTTAATTTTTTTTGTCTTCAAGGAGTAACTCCTCCTCTGAGTTAGTGAGTAAGTCACCATGATCATTTGAGTCTCCTGAGGTGGTTCCTTGATTCTGTTGAACTGGCTTGATCATTTGAACGCATTTATACCTTTGGATGACGGTTTGGTTTTGTTGGCGCCAACGATTACTCCGTACGAGAATCCACCAAGAAGCTAGGGAGAGAGTGGTCACCCCGGGCAGAGCCCCGCCTGCCCGAGAAAGGCTATGTAAACTGAGGTCGCCTGGTATGTGGTCCACGTGTGTTCTCGCTTGACCATGTGGCCCTCGGTGTATGCTGCTCCACCATGGCTTGGGTTTTGTATGAAAGTAAATTAAACAAAGGCCAGTAAGGACAGAATGAGTAGAGTTTTGGGTCAGGACCCAATAGCAAGAGTAGTAAGAAAACAGTGTACAATCATCACTTGTTTAAAGAGCCTGCCAGTTTGGCAACCTTCTCCCAAGCATGAACTCTGCTTTTTATATAAGGGTTGGACCAGGGAATACCCAGATGGACACACTCAATTTTACCTTTATAGTGAAAAAGTAGGAAGCGGTGCTTCAAGGCCGTACTGGCTGGAGTTATGTGGTTGTGCCTGATAACATTTAACAACAAAACATATATTTAGCGCAGTAGGTTATTTTAAATGGTCCACTTCAAAGTCAACAAATAAAAAAAATAAAAAAACAGAAATAACATAGTACTACATTTTATCAATATGACCAAAAGTGATGCTTTTCGATACAAGCTCAAGTTAATGGAGACAAGCTAGAACCGAGGCTGGAGAATGAGCGAGGATTGAAAAGACATTTTTGGTTCTAGTGATGAATTATATTTTTGTCATACTGCAAATAATATTAAGATAACAATTTCACAAAAATAAATTATGTTTAGGCCTACTTGTTTGCCTTTAAACGTTTTCCACCATCTTTATCTTGCTTCTCTAAACAAACAGCAGTTACACAAGTTTCCATTGTTTACAAGTTTAATAATTTGTTTAATTCATATGTAACAGCTGACCTCAACTGAAAAATGTCATCAAATGATTTGTTGTTTTCCTAGGCCAAAAAAAGGCTGTTTTTGAAGCAGTATGACGAAAATGGTATTTTGTAGTTGATGATACCTGACTCATGCATCTAGCTACCTGATTATGACTGGAGCGGCTATGGCACATGAATATTTTTGATAAGTTCAAAATTGCTCATAAAAAGTCATTGTTGTTAGATTAAAGCCAGGTGAGCTATTTATTCCACACTGCATATATCCCATTACTTTTCCATTCAAATTCTTTGTATTTACTTTTAAAATAAATTAAAATTTTGTCTGAAATATTTGGCAAAACACCCAGCAAAACAAATTAACTATGTTTAAAACAGTTTCTGAGTGTGTTTTAACAGTTGTATAAAATTCTTTCAAGTTACTATTGGTTTAACAAAAATAAACCCATTAAATAAACCTATGATAAGGTTTATGCTACCATATGATATAAAAAATTGAGCAATTAATCAACATTGAATCAAATGTTGAAGAGGATAAAAACTAACTTTAAACTGCATTGACCAGAAATGTAATTGAAGTACGTGTGTTGTTGAGAGTTTGCTATTACTCTTCTACATTAATATTAATTTGTTTCCATTTTTACTGCACAAATATGATAACATTTTATGTAATAATGTTGAGCTTAAATGCAGCTTGAGACTGTGCTCAAGTAACAATAAGGAAAAGTTCATTAGACTATCTATTAGGGGTGGGCGATTACTCGAGTTTTGAGTATTTGTTCGAGTACTAAAGACTACTCGAAGGC
The DNA here is from genome assembly GCA_963675035.1 of Allygus modestus. Classification (NCBI taxonomy): domain Eukaryota; kingdom Metazoa; phylum Arthropoda; class Insecta; order Hemiptera; family Cicadellidae; genus Allygus; species Allygus modestus. The sequence goes on along the minus strand of OY776111.1, from coordinate 376,154,634 downwards.
CGAGTCTAGTAGTAAAAATACTCTAAACTATTGAGTCGATTATTGACTACTCCCGCCGTTTACCCCAGATAGTTGAACATAGCGTAGTTACCCCCACCGTTTACCCACGTTTACGGCGCTAACCAATGTTTAATAAAATAAGTGACTGAAATCAAGAAAAATAAGCTTAAAATCTATTTTTAGCTCATATGAAAGGAGACATTGGCAGGTGGGTTATCTATGGATACCTGTGAGTTAAGATAAGTAAGAGAGGGGCACAGGGAGTGTTTGGGTCGGGGTCAAAAAATCACTTTCTTGTTAAAATGTTCTGGTTTTGATAAACCAACCCAAAATCTTTGTATGGATATATATTTGTAATACAGTAAAACCTCGATCAACCGTCACTCTTTAAACCGTCACTCTCTGTTATCCGTCGTCCGTCTATGAGAATATTACTATTTATTAGACTCAGGATTTGTGCCTTATGGCTTAGTCTGAGCGTCTGTATGAGCTATTATATTATTTAAAACAACATAAATATTTATGTAGTGGGAAGTATTATCCTTTTGTACACTGGTTATTTTCATTTCTCTGCCAAACATTTTAAAATTTAGTTACTGAACACGTTTATAATATGATGTTTCTATTATCCGTCTATTCAGTTGTCTGTCACAGTCCCGGTCCCAAAGGTGACGGTTAATAGAGGTTCCACTGTACTTGTCTTTTGTTTGTTATGGTTGTTGAAAACAGTATAGCCTATATATATTTTTTATTTAAATCATTATGGACTAACACTAGTGAAGAAATGGTTTGATCAAAATTTATTGAGTTTAAATGTCCCAAAAACCAAATTTTTTCCTATTTCTCTACGCAATAATACAGATACTGAATTAGTTAGTTTGAAACTTCATTGTTGTGGTAATCCTAGAGACTTATACTGTAACTGCAACAGTATTGAAAGAGTTAACAATTATAAGTACCTAGGAGTAATATTTGACTGTCATTTAAAATGGTCAGAACATGTTGATTATTTAAATCATAAAATTATAATATATATATATTCAAACGACTGAATGAAATTTAAAATATAAATGAACTAAAGCTAACATATTACACTTATTGCCAATCATTACTTATGGGTGGTCTAATTGCATGGGGCGGTGCGTATCGTTCAATCCTTGAACCATTAAATATTACACATAGAGATATGATTAAAGCTGCCCTGTGTAAAAATAGACAGTACCCTACTGAAGAATTATGTAATGAATTTGGTGATTTAAACATAAGACGGCTTTACGTTAAAACCTTACTAATATATATTTTTACTTTCTCCCCTTATACACAGTATATGGAGAGTATTGTTTTCGTCAAAATTTTTGAATTTGATTTGTTAGTGGAAATATTAGTTTTGGTGCTCTCTGAATCCAAAAAAGTGATTTTTATGTGATGTCTGTGTGTCTGTCTGTCTGTATGGATGTATACAGAGCTAGAGCCCTAACCAATGGGTCGATTTTTATGAAATTTGGTATGTAGGTACTAATCCACGATATCTCCAGGTATTTTTTCATTTTTTTGAATTTGTTATTTTTAAGGGAACATATTAAATTACAGTGACATACATTATTATTGAACAAGGACAAACACTATGATAATCAATAGGTAAAGGATGAGTTATTTAGCATGACTAGGGTATGGTGGTATTTATATGTGGAGAAATGTACAAAATTATGGGAACTAATTATTAATGATGAGTGGAATGTAATGTAATACTACACGCTTATTTACCCTTCTGAAGAAATTTTTCAAAATTGCAACCATAATTATTTTACTATAAATGCTCAAACTTTTGGTATACAAACAATTAGATTAAATAAACATTTTTCAGTAACAAATTCACATTATATTTCACATATATTATACGAAAAGCTCCCTGATTATTTGAGAAATTCGCAAATATATTCTATTTTTACACAACAAATTGTTAAACATTGGCTTTTTGAAATTAGAAGAGATATGACAGAACATATTATAACATCAGGATATAGATAAATCGATAGACGACTAACTATTGTAATTAACTATTTCTTACTTCACTAACACAGGACATACATCAAATAGTTAATATCCCCTTGGTCTTATGATTATTCCGCATCTTCACTGTGTCAATGTTTTAAATAAATGCCTTCATAGCAATTAAAAATTGTTCAAATAATATCTATAAAATGTAGAAAAAAAGTATAAATAAAGTGATTTTGCTGACTCATGGCCACACACAGGCTTAAGCCCATGTGGGAATATTCCTTAAGGTAAAATAAGATAGTAGGTCTAACAAAATTATAAAATAATTATTATAAATTAAGAATACCTTCAAATATATTTTTACTTATTATAAGAAAAATATGTAATCCCACAAATGTATGTATTTTGTCTAACAAAATTATAAAATAATTATTATAAATTAAGAATACCTTCAAATATATTTTTACTTATTATAAGAAAAATATGTAATCCCACAAATGTATGTATTTTTTTAAAAATAAAATTATGAGTATATATGTATGTATGTATTATTCATTCATGGTAAAATAAAAGTTAATATATTATAAATAATAACATTAATAATTCAATAAAACGTTATGTTTATAATTACAGTTTAATATGTAAATACCCCCGTCGCAGCAAACCTGCATACTCAGCGAATTTCCATTGGAGATATAAATGTCTTAATACTACATAAAGCCTTTACCAAGTTTCATAAAAATATATTAACAAATAAGCGATAAATACAATTTTAATTATTCTCCATAAGAATAACATTGGGGCTGAGTACGAAGGTTTGCTGCAACAAGGAACACAAAAAATGGGTTTTTATGCTAATATCAATATAACTCAGTTAGGTGAAGTCGTATACCAGTTTTTATTCATTTATGTTCATAATTAAGGAAGACAGAGCATTTAATTATTCTCTATAAGAATAACATGGGGGCTGAGTGCTCAGGTTTCCTGCTACGGGAGAATTTGGCAAACAATATTTTTTTTGAGCAAATATCAATAGACCACAACGATATGAAGCTGTATACCAAGTTTTGTCCAGTATACATTCATAAATAAGCGAGATATAAAATTTTTCTTATTCTCCATAAGAATAGCATTGGACAACGTACTGTGTTTAGCACTTTCAATATCTCAGTAACCAATTGACGTAGCGTAGAGGAATGATCAAAATACCAAATTGTGTGCTTTTATAAGCTGAATCCAATGGTGAAAACTAAAATTTGACTATTTCAACAATTATATGTACAAAATTCAAAAAACTCATTTTTGGGGTACAAAACCCCCCCTAAATACCCCTTCGGATAGAGCGATCTGGCTGGTTTTCGAACTTAGTCATAAATGTTGCTTTACACGTTTATACCAAGTTTCATCAAATTCGGATCATTTCTACGAGAGTTATGGTGCCTACGGAGACATATATATATATATATATATATATATATATATATATATATATATATATATGTTATTAAACAATTCACAGTATAGGGCTGCTATTATTATAAATATTAAAAAATAAAAATTCAACTGAGCACCCTTTTTAAATCATAAAATTATAATATATATATATATATATATATATATATATATATATATATATACATTTAAAAAAGGGTGCTCAGTTGAATTTTTATTTTTTAATATTTATATATATATATATATGTACAGTTTCGAACGAATGGTCTTTTTGGGGTCTGGGACCTCAAAACGAAAAGTTATCATGGTCCCGGGCCTAGGTCTTACCATGCCGACTACGGTAATAGCTTCTTCACTATAGGGGAAATTCACTAAAAAACATTGTTTTCAATACAAAAAATAAAATTAGTTTTTTTACGTTTTAAAGAACTACTCGACTCGACTTGATTTAAAAACACACTACTCGCCCACCCCTACTATCTATGCATTTTTCAATCAAAGTTGACTATCTTTAGAGTAACTACCCCAAATATTGTCAGTTTAATAATTGTTATTAATAGATTACAGCTTCACAATACACAACATTACACAACGAGTACACATTTTTTAACAGAATGAAGATGAAATTAATAAATGTTATTTTTGTAAATAGAGACTCTAAAAGAAAAGTTACCCATGTCCTTAATGGCCTTAGTTTCACTATTTATTTCTGATAGAGTTGTGACATCCCGATGGTTGGTTTGTACACAGAAAACTACATAACACTTCAGAAGCTGACTCCTCCCACTGCCTCCCCTCACCAGCTGCCATCCCTATCCGCGACCCGACTTATTCCCCACCTCCCACTGCCTCCCCTCACCCACTGCCATCCCGATCCACGACCCGACTTATTCCCCACCTCCCACTGCCTCCACTCAACAGCTGCCATCCCTATCCGCAACCCGACTTATTCCCCACCTCCCACTGCCTCCCCTCACCACCTGCCATCCCTATCCGCGACCCGATTTATTCCCCACCTCCCACTGCCTCCCCTCACCACCTGCCATCCCTATCCGCGACCCGACTTATTCCCCACCTCCCACTGCCTCCCCTCACCACCTGCCATCCCTATCCGCGACCCGACTTATTCCCCACCTCCCACCACCCGCTGCCATCCTTATCCGTGACCCGACTTATTCCCCACCTCCCACTGCCTCCCCTCACCCGCTGCCATCCCTATCCGCGACCCGACTTATTCCCCACCTCCCACTGCCTCCCCTCATCACCTGCCATCCCTATCCGCGACCCGACTTATTCCCCACCTCCCACTGCCTCCCCTCTCACTGCCACAGGAGCGCAACCATTCACTTCAGCCTTTCAGTCAGCCTTTTCTAGTGTTCTATAGTTATAGTGTTACCTATAGTTATATATAGTTATAGTTGTAGTCTATAGTTATAGTGTGTTATAGTTAGAGTGTTCTATAGTAATCATGAGTTTTGTTCTCTTTATTATAGTACTCCTCTCACATTTTCAGGGAAGAAATTTATCCGTTACAAATAGGCCATTGAAAGATTTTATTGCAACCCAAGAAGGAAAAATAATTGTTAGCCTTATACGAGAGTTCCTAGAATACTATGGTCTTGAGTTTACTGCAAGTGTTTTTGAACCAGAAATACAAGCTGATAAAAGTTATGAATATAACGGACGTGATAAACTAGCCCAGGATCTCAAGTTAAGTCCAGGTCAGTAAAATTGTGTCTTAATATTACTGTTCAGTGTATAATATAAGTGATTACCTGATAAGTGAGTCTGCTGTAAATTAAAATCTATGTAATCTTTTATATTTACTTTGTTAATTATCAGTGGTTGCGGAACACTTAAGTAATTTTCAATCTAAGGGCAAAACATTTTGAGGGACACTTTTAGTCTCAATTCAAACATGGCAAGGAAATATGTTGAGTTAGGATACTTGTCCATTGAGTCTTAATATTAATAATAACCATAACTGTTAGTTTGTGGTTCAAGCAAGTAAAAGCATCTCGTTATGTTCAAGCATCACTTTGGCCATTTGGCAGAGTATCTGTTTCCAATAGTAATTCAAAAAAATTTAGTTAATTTCCAATTTGTATTCAAAAATATCAAAAGCCTAATTTGTAGGGGTCATCAGATCTCCTAAACCTCTGCTCATATGATCGGATCTTCCTCACCTGTTTTCCCTTGGTTTTCTCTACGGTGGTATATTTCTTGAATTTATATTAAAATAATTTTTTTTATTGGTACTTATCTATCCTACGACTGCTACTAGCAATAACAAGCTGTGGCGCTTGGGTACACTTTTCAAATTTGTTATATATATTCTTTCCTTGCCAAGATCAATCTTTCAACATGTGTACAAATCAATCTAAACCTTCTCAGCACATTCATTCAAATATAAAATGCTTTATTTCAAAAATTGAGTTTGGTTTACATTATTTTACAACTCCCCAAGATAAAAATGCTTGTATGGGGTATAGCTATTAAAATTAATGATTCATTATCTTCTTGATTAGTAGTTTTTTGTCCGAGCGCAAGTTTAATTGTCGATGCTAGAAAATGAGTGAGGATTGAAAAGCCACTTTCGGTCCTAGTGAAGAACTATATTTTTTACCATACTGCAAACAATATTAATGTAACAATTTATCAAAAACTAAATTTTGTTTATTTGTTTACCACTAAATGTTTGTTTCCATATTGATATCATTGATACGCTAAACAAACAGCTGTTACACAAGTTTTCATTGTTGACAAGTTGAATAATTCATTCAACTCGTATTAACAAATGACCGAAAAATGCCATTTAATGATACTTTTAGGCCAGGTGCACACTGCCGACTATCAGTCGCGGTGGTGAACCACAGCTCTTGGAATATTCGAGCCAATAAACTGAAGCAGTGAACTGAGGCACAAACTGCTGCGACTGATCGCTTTGGCAGTGTGCAACAGTAGGCGCGACTTCCATTGTTGCAAATGGAACTTGGCAGGAACTGCGATAGTGGCTCAACCTTTCCGAGAACTGAGCTTCTTGCACGCGACTGCAATAGTTGACAGTGTGCACCCAGCCTTAATCCTAGGAGTAAAAAGAACAACTTTGGCACCTCAACGCATGTGTTGAAAACAACTGTTTTTGAAGCAGTATGACGAAAATATCTTTTTCATTCTACAACAATAACAAATAGATTTTTCACGACTCATGATAATACCAAATTAAATCTTTATAACAAAATAAATAAATCATCTTTATCTTAAATAAATGCTTGAATTTAATAACCTGCAATAATAGATTTATAAAACAATAGTTTACAATAAAATAAATGTTCTAAGATAATAAAATATCTTATCTTTGTATTACAGAAAAATAAGTTGATGGCTAAATATTTCTCTATTCACATTCATTAATAAGATGTTATCCTTTGTTTACATGAGGAAAAAGAGAAATAATTTTGCTTAATTCCTGTCAATATACCTGAATATTTATCGAAGAGTGGCGGTGCAGCAAAACAAAACTGATTCTTACTTGTTTGTTTATGATAGTTTGGAGTTTCCAATTTATTACAGTTACACTACATTTTATGTAATCAAATTATTTATTGGTTTTGCTTGAATTTCAAACGATAGGACGATCATCGATCTCCTGACCATCAATATGTACTGTTTATCTGTTATTTGTAAATTAATTATACTGTACTATTTGTTTTTGTTCCAGGCAAGAAATCACCTCTGATTGCACAGGTTTTACAAGAATCCAAAGTTTGTTTATCTACAACTACTTCACCAAAGGATGTAAGTTTAATGTTATGTATTATATGCTGCAGCTTTATTTCTGAATCTCGGTTAGTGTCAGATCTCCCTAATCATATTACACCGAGCTTGTTACACTATTGTAATTTTGTTTGAATGATTGAAACAATTGAATGGCAATTTCAACCCATGAAACTGTCAGGAAATTGATTTAATGTTTCTGCACCTCGTGTATAGGGTTATTGGTCCTCATTAAAGGCTGCAACTCTGTTTAAAAAAAAACTGAAACTGCTCGCGTGTATATAAGCATTCTGCGAGGCGTTCAGCTGAGTGCCTACTGTGTTACTGCCGCCACTGCATATTTTTAGTGTTCATAATATTTTATGCAATAAATTACTATTTACAGGAGGTTAATGAGTAGGCAAACGGTGACAGACATATTAATGAGTGGTCTGTGAGCACAGTGGTTTGTCTAAGAATCCTTCCTATATATTAATACCCAAGCAGGATTTGTGTAAGAGCGATATCTATAAAACTACTGAACCAATCCTTTATTTAAAATTCATTATTGAACCAATTTTTACACTTGATGTTTCAATAATAACAGGTCGAGTCATAGAGTCTACGATTTTCCTTATAATGTACATTTTATCTTAACCCTTTGCACTCGGGCTAAAAATATTTTGTCATCTCGAAAAACTCTGGCCACTCTGCAGAAAGTACTAGCAAAAACTCCGGACCCTTTTGATCAATTTTGCAAAAGCTTAGAAAACAAGATAAATAACATTTTTGTTTTACTAGATAAAGCAATACTTTTTGTTTTGTTTTATTCTTTATAAATTTATACATAGTAAAATAAATATTTTAGCTAAAAAAATTATTATTTTTATTTATACCCAAATAAATTATAAAAACATTTAATTTTTTGTTTTGAAGAATTGCAAGCTTTGATAATGTTGTGCTTGCAACGAAACATGTCAGCTTGATTTGTTTGACACATTTGGACTATTGATGGAGGTAGGCTAACCTATTTAAGTCTTGAATATATCCAGGGACCTTCAACATGAATTTTGAATACAAGCATATAAATATAACGTAAAACTTGAGGTAATCACAAAACGTGTCAGTGTAAACAACAAAATTAAATCATCTGACACCAAAACATATGTTGTGCATAACCTCACCAAAACAACTCACACAAAAAAAACGGCATGGAGTAAATCAATACTGACTACACAGTGATACTCCACAACTATCTGGCTTCCGTATATCGTAAAGGGAGCGCACTTGGATAGTTTATAAAGCCAGTATGCTTGATTTTGGTGACATACAATATATGGTCCCATGGAGTTTTTTTTAAAAAACAGTGACAGCCGATATGTTGGATGTCGAAAGGGTTAAGGGATCTGTCCCACAGACCTTGAAAGCTTGAATGTGAATCTTTTGGAAGAATGGAAATCAATTGAATTGTATATTTAACAGCTGTTGACACATTAACCATTTGAGTGCCATGCAACGACATTGACGTATTGTTGCACATCTTTATTAGTTTTATTATTATTATATTTCATTGTAGTCGGTTCAACTGTAAGGTTCATTGCAATGATATATTGTTGTGCGTCAAATTTTTGCTTTTGTTACCTTAATTGGATATGTCGTTCGATTCAGTTTATCTAATCTTATTATTTCAACTGTTAATTTTTGACATATTGATACATTTTTAATAATATTATTGATCTCTAACACAACCCATTGCTGATCAGACTCGTTTTCATTCGTTTTGTTTTTAAATCTTCAGTTAGGTGAAAGCAGGCAGTGCCATAGCCTAGGAGTGTAGGTTTTCTATAATATTCCGGTTATGTAACTAAACTGTAAATACTTGCTCCTTCATATGTCTTCTGGGAAGCAAGATAATTATTTAGGCAATTTGTAATTTGAGGTCTTCCAAATGCACATGTGATTAAATATGCAGATATGATTGGTGATTCGATGTTTGAGACGGTGATTTCTCAATTAGTCATTCGCCAGCGGAGGGTTTTTGTTAGTGGGAAGTGCTTACTGGTGTTTTACTTCTTTGTTGTTTTTTGTTTGATTGCTTCAGTTATGCATGATTGTGATTCTTTATAGCCTATGTATTGTACAAATTTAATAAATAAAGTGAATTTGAATTGAATTGAAAATCAACCTCTTGTTCTTCTTCAGGGATCCTGCATAAGAGGGGTTTCCTCTCGCACAATCGGGTGGGTGGTGTGTTTGAACCTTCCACTAGGATGGTCTACCATGTAAATGTCAAATTTAATGGTTGTAGAAGTTTTTTTGGGCACAGAGTTGCAATGGCCCACATTATTAGTTCAATATTTGTTCAACCGATTACCCACAGAATGCAGCACAATATACTATTCTAAGATTATAGACAGGTGAATGAGTGTACCCTAGCCAATTTGTTTGTCTTAAGTCAAACAAACAAATCAAATTTACTTTTGTTCCATAAAATTGTAGCTATAGTAATTCTGTATAGTCTTATTTATCCTGTTTATAATACAGGCATAGGTTCCACGAGGAATGCTATTACTGTACGTAATCAAATTCAGGGATTTTTTATTAACTGATAATTTATGATTCAGAACATGTTGGCTAACAAGAAAGACAAGTCAAAAGATGAAAAGAACGTCCACGAAAACAGCAATCACATATCAAGACCCGAAGGCTCAGTGAATGGCCTGATGAAGACCTCTGAGAGCCCTCCCCTGAGCGCCGAGGGGAAACCTCTGTTGCTATCGAATACACCACCCTCATTCCAAAACCACATCAAGAAACCGGACAGGCTTGACTTGAACCAGATGAAGTAAGTAACTATCCTCTTGGGAGAATATTTTTATCAGATCTGTTTTGTGGCTTCACCTGGTTGAGTTATATTGATATTACCATTACCAATCCTCGATCATTGACCAGCTTGCTGGATAGATCTTGTCATTAATTGTCGATAATTGTATAATACCCCCGTCGCAGCAAACCTGCATACTCAGCGAATTTCCAATGAATTATAACATAACACATTAAGCCACTTAACAGGGATTCATAAGAAATATATTCACAAACAAGCGATATTTAAAATATCAATTATTCTCCATAAGAATAACATTGGGGATGAGTACGCAGGTTTGCTGCAACAAGGAACACAAAATCATGGGATTTATGCAAATATCAATAGAACTCAGCTAATTGAAGTCACATACCAAGTTTCATCCATATACATTCATAAATAAGCGATATATAACATTTTAATTATTTTCCATAAGAATAACATGGGGACCGAGTACCTAGGTTTGCTGCTACGGGACCCATAGGCGAAAAATTGTTTTTTTGTGCAAACAACAATAAACCACAACCAGATGAAGCCATATACCAAATTTCGTCAGTTTATGTTCATAAATAAGCGAGATATACAATTTTTCTTTTCCTCCATAAGAATAACATTAGACAACGTACTGTGTTTAGCACTTTCAATATCTCAGTAACCAATTGACGTAGAGCAATGGTCAAGATACCAAATTGTTTGTTTTTTTATGCTGAATTCAATGGTGAAAATTAAAATTTGAACTCGTTTAAATAAATGGTACTTTACACATTTGTACCAAATTTCATTAAGATCGGACCTTTTTTACGAGAGTTATCGTGCTTACGGACACATATATATATAAATATATATATATAAATATATATATATATATATATATACACATATACAAAAATTTGAACGAATGGTGTTTTTGGCATCTGGGGACCTCAAAATGAAAAGTTATCATGGTCTCGGGCTTAAGTCTTACCATGAGACCTACGGTAATAGCTTCTTCCCTATAGGGGAAATTCGCTAAAATTTGAACGAATGGTGTTTTTGGCATCTGGGGACCTCAAAATGAAAAGTTATCATGGTCTTGGGCTTAAGTCTTACCATGAGACCTACGGTAATAGCTTCTTCCCTATAGGGGAAATTCGCTAAAATTTGAACGAATGGTGTTTTTGGTATCTGGGGACCTCAAAATGAAAAGTTATCATGGTCTTGGGCTTAAGTCTTACCATGAGACCTACGGTAATAGCTTCTTCCCTATAGGGGAAATTCGCTAAAAAGACATTTCTTATCTTTCTTGTTGCAGCAAACCTGCGTACTCAGCCCTAATGTTATTCTTATAGAGAATAAATAAAATTCTACATATCGCTCACTTATTTATAAAATATATTTTTATGAAACTGGTAAGTAGCTTTACGTGGTAATGAGAAACATATACATTTATTAGAAATTCGCTGATTATGCAGGTTTGCTGCGACGGAGGTATTTGTTATTTAATTGTGTTAGATGTTATTATTTATAGTACTTATACTTTAATTTGATTTTATGCACCTGAAGAAGTGAAATGTGAAAGATAGTGTAATGTATTGATTTTTCAGTTCCTTATTGAATTCTAGTTGGGATGAGTCGATTCCAATTGTCTATTCTCGATTCCACCGATTCTCAGGCTTAGAATCGCCCAAAGTCTTTTTTGTTGCTGTCTATCCAATTTTCGCAGAGGAGTAAAAAGATTTAAACCAAATTTTAATGTTAGAACCCCTAAACACGAAACCTCTGCATACAATACATTGACTATGTTTTCAAGTGATCATGATTAAGAAAGTTCATTATATCGATTTTATCTATTTATTTCAGTCTAAAACCAACTGGAAGTTCGTTGTCTTCCCTTGGAGGTCTACCGCCTCTAGGGCTTTCCCAAAACAACCAGAGTAATAAATTCAGCAGCAACAAAAGCACCAAACAAGTTTCCCCTGATATAAAAGCTCTTTTAGATTTGGGATCTGGTAAGTTTTTAGTGGTATGGAATGTGATAATATCAGTGAGAGTTATTTATCAAAACTGTTAACTCACTGGCCATTTTGAGAAAATCGGGAATTTGAAAAATACACTTTCTTTACTTTTACTATTAAAAACAGCTGCTATTGATTCTAATGCGCAAATATTGAAAAAGGGCTTTCTTACACAAATTAAGTCAATCTTTCATTTTCATGCAATGTTTTGCTGACCAGTTGTCATTTTCAGCCGATATTGAGCGATGCAATCATCATGGCCGCTATCACTTGGTCCAGTCATGATTCACAGCCAATATTACAATATACATTTACAGCCGATATTATTTTCGAGCTATCATTGACAGACGATATCATTCAATCTAGTCGTCATTTTGACCAATTTTATGTGGTACATTCATCTTTTACATCTGAAACTACTCTTGATCTGTCCTGTCCGGTCTTATTTTTACTGTCATAACTATCCATTGACACTTTTTTTTGTACTGATGTACATGATTTATAAATAAAGAATTTTTGATTGATTGATTTGAGTTGACTCTGTGTCGAGTTGAGTATTAAAAAACTTTAATTACCAAGCACTCGAACAGCCCTAATTATTATTTTATTTATCATAGTAATTTCTATACTTTTTAATAACTTTGAGTTTTAAAAATATATTTTAGAATCATAAATTGTAAATGTAAAATTTGTGAAATCTTTATAAAATATTAATGGTAATAGGAGTTGAGGTTTTTTAAATTTGATTTTCTGTGTGCTGAAACAAGTTAAGGACCTCCAAGTAAATATGGACCCATTAACCGGATATATGATGTATGGTACCTGTTTTAGATTCTCCAGAAAATAACTATGAAGAAGACTTCCACCCATCAGGCAGTGAGAAGGCAAGCAAAGGCACTAATAGGTCTTTATCTGGAAGTGGAAGTGAAATAGAAGAGGAAATGTCCGTAGGTGTGAGTGTTGCATGTTAAAGTCCTAAATAATACGTAAAGTCCGGTGGCGTATCTAGAGAGAGGGGTTACAAATTTTTGGTTTATTTTTATTAAGTGTCGAATGTTGAGAGGAGGCCCTGTGCGCTGAAACTTAAGCTCTATATCAAGAATGTTGGAGTGACTGAACAGGTTTGAAATGTTATGAAACTGGAAAAAATATAGATAGGCATATTAGAAAAGGAATGGGAGAGAAATGTTGCTAAGATTGCTAGGATCCATAATTTGTATCAATTATTTTATGTTTGGAGATAACTCGATGGCCATTGAGGGGGTATGGGGTGCGGGGAAAGTTACCCCTCCACTGCTCATTGACCAAGAAACGGTGGTCATTGTCCACGGTTTACCAATCGAACGTAATGGTGTGCAACAATAAGCTGTGACAGAATCTTGAAATGAAAAATAAAACCAATAGTAATTTGAACTAAGTGAAGTTCAGTGACAAAAGTAAGAAAGGATTGAATGGTGTAACTGTCCTTTTCTCCCTGAACTGATTAACCCTTTGAGTGCCACGCAACGATATATCGTTGTGCACAGAACATCCGAAAAATACTTCACAACGATATATCGTCGTCGGTGGTCTTTCCGAAAAATACATTGCAACGATATATCATTGTTATAGAACATTTTTCTTACGTCATTACTTTTTATTATTTCTTTCAGGTCATTTCCAGGATATTTTATAGCTCTATAAATCTAGTAGTTATTTGGTGAAAATCTTATATTTGAACAATGTTTATTTATCTGAAAAAATTATAAAAAAATTTCCCGCTTGTATAATATGTACTTGTAGGGGGCGGGGTTCAAAGGAGAGTAGTTGAAAAAATAATGAGAAACTACAGATAATTCCCAAATTTATTTTACATGAAAAGAGGTAAAATTTCAAGAACCATATCAGAGAACTACTAATAATCACAGAAAACACTTGTTACTTGACATTAGAGAGCGTTGTGACGGTAGTGACGGCTTGGTCGACTGAAGCGTAGGCGGATGAGAAGATCACGAGGAGGGGGGCAGTCTTTGAGGTGTGAATCTTCTCCCAGGGCGTCTACGTCTGTATTCTACGGCTACGCAGAATACCCTCTAGGGTATTCTGCGTAGCCGTAGAATACAGACGTAGAGCGGGGTTTCTTAAAATAGCTTTTAAGAAGTCTTCTTCACATAGCACTTTGGTTTTGAGTGAGTTCACACTTAGTTTATTAGTAATCTCTGACAGGGGAAAATTTAAATTTAATGTGTAGGGGAGAAAAGATTATATTTAATTTCACTGAAGCTACATTATAATAAACTCAATTTAAGCAAAAGGATATTAAAATAATAAACTATTTAATAATAAATGAGGGGCAGAAACAGAACTGCATGTTTACTGGAGGACAGTCACTGCAAGAATGAACAGTGCTGGCTGGTAAAACCAGATATGAAAAAGAGAAAGTTCTGTTAGGGGACACCCTGCACCCACTCTATGCTACAAAATTTTATTCTGGACTAAACATACCGCCCACCTAAATGTATATTTAAAAAACTGCATAAAATGTAAGAAAAACGCACACGAATTTGACTTTAAAACCTAGTTTTAAGGAGGACTGGAGTTAGGACTAGGTGTCAGAAGGTGGTAGGGGTACCAGCTTTTGGACAGGGTGTACATAACTTCCTTGGGATGTCCTCACTTTAGCAGCTCTGACAGCACCATCTGATCCTGGGTATGTCTCTGTTATTCTCCCGATTGGCCACTCCAAGGGACTGGTGTTCTTGCTGTGGATATAGAAGACATCTCCCACTTGAACGTTGGGTTGTGTAGTACACCACTTGTTTCGAGGTATCAATGTTTGCAGGTAGTCTTGAGTCCATTGTTTCCAAAATGATTGAGCGGCTTGTTGAAGGAGTTGGTATCTTTCTAAACGATTCATTTTACTATTTGTGTAGTCCTTTTCTGGGTGTGATAGCAGGGGTGCGTCTACTAAGAAGTGTCCAGGGCTTAAATACTCTCCGTCGTTAGGATCAGTTGTCATGGCTCCAATAGGGCGACTATTTAGAATCGCTTCAATCCTTGTTAGCAAGGTATACATTTCTTCATAGGTTAGGATAAGGGGTCCGAGAACACGGAGAAGGTGACGTTTCGTTGACTTAACTGCGGCCTCCCATAGGCCTCCGAAGTGAGGTGCAGCAGGGGGGATGAAATTCCATTTAATTTCCTTAGAAGCAAGGTGATGAGCAATTTCTTCATTTTTATCTTTTAGGAACTTTTGGATTTGAGCAAAGTAATTCGCTGCTCCTTGGAAATTAGAAAGAAAGAAAGAAAGTATTTATTTCTATTCAAGTACATAACATAACATTGAATTAGTTCTACAATCGCTGGTAATTGATTGGCAAAGTCCTCGTCTCGCAACAAAACGATCTAAAGCAGCCAGGAATGAAGGTGTTGACAAACTAGTTGCAAATTCAAGGTGTACCGCTTTTGTCGAAAAACAAACAAAAATGACTATGTAACCCTTTTGGTGAGGTGATTTCCTTCTGTTACTTTCTTTAAATTCGAAGGGGCCAGCATAGTCCAAGCCGACATTTTGAAATGTGCGTATGCTTTCAAATCTGATAGAGGGCAGATCTGCCATTTTAGGCCCAAAAGGTTTAGCTTGAAACATATAGCACCTTTGACATTTGAATATTCGTTCCCTTAGTAATTGGCGTATTCCTACAATCCAAAACCTACTTTGAATAAGTGACTGTGTTAATCGGGGTCCTGAGTGCAATGCTAAAGCATGGTAATAATCACAAATCAGTGTTGCAAGTCTTGATGAGCGGGGTATCAGTAGGGGATGTTTTCTGGAATCAGTTAATTTAGCGTTAATTTCAAACGACCGCCCACCCTGACCGAATCATTTCCATCCATAAATAAAGCTAAAGAGCGGTATTTCTTGGAGCATTGTTTGTACCATTTTTCATATCTGTGATATCTTTTGAGAGATAGCATTGTTGTGTTGCTTGTACACAAAGAGATAAGGCTTGGTTTAATTCTTGTGGCGATATTGATCCTTGTTTCTTTGTTAAACCTTTCAGATTACTTTTTACATTGTGAATGAACCGTAACACCAAAGAAAGTACAAATTGCACTTTTGTAAGGCTTGCATATTTTTCCAGCATTTCTAACACGATGGAGTTTCTGTTATCTATTGTTAAAGCTAGAGATTCTTTTCTCATTTCTGGCAGTTCGTTAGTGATATCAATATTGTAACTATGTAGAGGCCATGAGTTATAAGAAGTGTGTAGAAAATTAGGCCCTTTCCACCACAGTTCAAAACTAGCTAATTCTTCAGGCGTTAAGCCTCGACTTGCGCAATCACATGGATTTTTCTTGGACGTTACATGATGCCATTGATGTGGGTTTGTGGACTCTAGAATATGGACCACTCTATTTGCGACGAATGTTTTTAACTTGTAAGGAGGCGTTTTTAGCCAGGATAGAACAACAGATGAATCAGAAAATAAAATTATGTTTTGCAGTTCGATGGTTTTAGTTATATGCTTGGTAGACATTAAAACGTCAGTAAGCAGTTGAGCAGCTAAAAGCTCTAATCTGGGGACACTCATTGTCTTAAGTGGAGAAACTTTACTTTTTGCTTTAATAAGATGAACTCCTATGTTATTCAAACCTTCCGTTCGTATATAGATATTTGCAGCATACCCCTTTTCAGATGCATCACAAAATCCTACTAACTGTGTTATATTTCCCGACGTCATGGGTATAAATCGAGGAATCTTAAGCGATGAGAGGCTTGGAAGAGTTAAGATAAACGATGTCCATTTGTCACATATTTTATCTGGCAGGGGGTCGTCCCATCCTAATCCACATAACCACGTATTTTGCATGAGGTGTTTAGCATAAAATCTAGTTGGCGTTATCCACCCTAAAATGTCGTAGATTTTTTCAATCTCTGAAAGCATTGAGCGCTTTGTATACCCAAGTGGGTTTAGTTTTATTACATAGAAAAAAACATCTTCAACTGGATCAAATTTCAAACCAAGGACTTTCACAGCATGGTCATCCTCAGAACGCAGGGCGAGGGGATTTTCTCTGCAATCAAGTGGGACATTATTTAATAACTGTTGGCAGTTACTTGCCCATTTTCTTAGTGTGAAACCTAATCCCAAGAGTGTAATTAATTCCTGCTGTAACTGTACAGCTTCCTGGGGAGAATCAACACTAGTACATATATCGTCCACAAATGTTTGATGAGTTATAGCCTCTGAGGCGAGGGGGTACTTTTTTACATCATCTTCAACTAATTGAAGTAATGCTCTTTGTGCTAAGAAGGCACTAGATGTCACACCATATGTCAAAACATTCAACTCGTACTCGTCAATATTTCCATTTGGAATTGTGCGGTAAAGTATGTGCTGAAATTTCCGGTCTTCAGGGGTTACAACAATTTGTCTGTACATTTGCTTTATATCGGCACACACAACAATTTCATGAAGGCGAAAGTTTGTTATTATTTCTCCTATATATCGTTGCAGCTTTGGTCCACAGTACAAAATTTCATTGAGAGAAGAAGTTGTTGAATTAGGCTTAAATGACGCATTAAATACTGTTCTCAACTTTGTTGTGCTGCTACTTTCATTTTTTACACAATGGTGTGGAATTACGTAAGAGGAGGGTGTACTAGACATACTCATGTGTCCTTCAGCTATATAATCATCCATAAACTTTCTGTACTCTGCATGAGTTTCAGGGTGACGTTTGAGTCTATTCTCTAAACTTATAAGACGATTGTTCGCCTGTTCCCTTGTATAAGGTAGATCTGGAGCATTGGGTTTTATCGGTAGCGATATGACGTAGCGGTCTGTTTTATCTCTTGTATGAGTTTCTAAAAAATGTGACTCGACTGCGACATCATCCGGACTAGGATGCTTTACATTCTGAACTGATTCCACCTCCCAAAACTTCTTGAGTGTAGTATCAATTGATTCACAACAGTTTAAAAAATAAGAAAATTCACTTTGAGGAACTAAGTTGGGTACTTTACCACCAATTATCCAACCAAAAACTGTATTCATTGCAGAGGGTTCACCTTTAATTATGTTATGTGATTCTTGTATTATTTCAAAGTACAGATCTGCGCCTAGCAAGAATTCAATAGGGGATCTTTCATAAAACTTTGGATTAGCAAGATGAAGGCTGTCAAAGCGAGTGGCAATTGTTGGATCAATGTAAATGTTAGGCTGTTCAGAGGATATTTTAGGGACTACAATTGCATCTGTGTTC
Organism: Allygus modestus; assembly: GCA_963675035.1. Classification (NCBI taxonomy): domain Eukaryota; kingdom Metazoa; phylum Arthropoda; class Insecta; order Hemiptera; family Cicadellidae; genus Allygus; species Allygus modestus. The sequence goes on along the minus strand of OY776111.1, from coordinate 376,136,322 downwards.
AATACAATGTGAGGATTCTTTAGAGGACTTATATTGCATGTCACTGAGCCTTTATTTACTTTGACAGGCGTGTCAGCTACAGCTTTAATGGTTATGTTATTAGCGTGTTTGGTTAAACCTAACTTGTGTACACATTCTTGCGTTATTAAGCTGGTCTGAGAACCGCCATCAATTATTGCTCTTATAGGTCTAAGTTCACCATTTTTATCCCTAATACCAATAATTGCTGTGCTTAACATCATGTTGGAGGTCGAGTTTGCATCGGCGAAATTGCATGTCTTTGATAATGAAACATTGTCAGTTACTTTTGCGTCAGAGGGTTTTGTTTCCATATTTTTTCGATTTACATGATAGGGATCTTGTGCAGGGCGATGCAACAGGCTGTGATGCTTACCCTTACATTTAGAACATTTGGAAGTTGATTTGCATTCGGACATTCTGTGAAAACCGAGACAGCAAAAGCACAAGAATTTTTTTTTAACAACATCATTACGGTCAGGCAAACTTAAGTTCTTGAACTTAGTTCTAAATATAAGCTAAATTACACTTTTAAAGGAACAAGAGTTTTGAACACACTTTTTTTGCACCCAACTAGTGAAAAAGAAATTTTGAAAATAGTTAGCGGCCTGGGATGGACTTGACAGTAAAACACTAAAATCAATTATCAAATCATTTGCTATACCATTGTCAAACCTTATTAATAACTCTTTTGAGACTGGTCACTACCCAAACCATTTAAAAATTGCCAAAATAATCCCAGTTTATAAGAAAAAAGGTGATAAAAAAAGATGGAAAATTACAGGCCCATAGCATTATTACCAACAATAAACAAAGTATTCGAAAAGGTTATTAGTAATCAAATTTTGGTATTCCTGGAAAATAATAGTATTTTATTTACTGACCAATTTGGGTTTAGGAAAAAGAGTTCAACTACAACTGCGATACAAAAATTTATTAAAGAAGTCCTGGTAGGAATTGAGAACGGTGATTATGTCTCGGGAATTTTTCTTGACCTGCAGAAGGCTTTTGATTGTGTACATGTTGATATTTTACTGGATAAATTAGAAAACTATGGAATTCGTGGACATGCATTTAACTTGATGAAATCTTATCTAAGCAACCGCAAACAATTCACTTGTGTTAAACATGATGGATGTAAGTACTTTTCTGACAGGGTCGAGATAACTTGGGGAGTGCCACAAGGTTCCGTTCTTGGGCCTTTACTCTTTTTGTTATACATAAATGACGTTGGTGAAATTGGCATTCCAAACCAAACCATTCTTTTTGCCGATGACACTTCTCTAGTTTGCAAACAATCAAATATAGTCAACTTTGAAATTATTACAAACATACAAGTTAATAATATAGTTCAGTTTTATAATGCAAATTGTCTTACCGTAAATGCAAATAAATCAGTTGTTTTAGATTTTACTTCTTTAAAAAAGTCACTCTTTGAATGTTCAATAAGCATTGATGATCAGTTGATGCCAAAAACTGATTCTGTAAAATTTTTGGGTCTTATTGTTGACAAATATTTATGTTGGAATGACCATGTGGGTGATCTGTGTTTAAAATTATCACAGTCTGTTTTTATTCTCAGGAAATTAAGTAAAATGTGCAACATTGACACTTTAAGGATGGCTTATTTTGTTTTTTTTTTATTCAAAAGTGACGTATGGGATAGAAATTTGGTGTAACACATCAAAAAAAAATATTGACAAATTATTTAAAATTCAAAAAAGAGCTATTCGTTGTATAGCTGGTTTAGGATATCTTGACTCCTGTAAGGGAAAATTTATAGAACTTAGAATAATGACTTTGCCCAGTATTATTGTTTATAAAGTATTACTACAAATGGCACTAGGCCTATCTGGACTAAAAAAACACCAGGACTTTCATTCCTATAACACTCGAGGCGCTAATAACTTAGTTATAGAAAAACATAGCTCTAAAGTGTACGCATTGGCAACTCAAAAATTCGGACCTAAATTATGGAACGCCCTTCCCCAGAATTTAAAAATATTGGCCTATCCAAAATTCAAAAAATCAATTGAACTCTTTCTCTTAAACAATCCCTTGTATAAAACTGAAGACTTTTTTGCCTTAATTAGCTAAGGCATTCCTCTTGTATCTTTTAATCTAGTTTTAGAAATTATTTTATTTGAGTTTAATTCTTTTTTTTGATAATGATATGTTTCAATTGTATTACTTAATGTTATATGACGAGCTGGAAGATATAATCCACACATTGTATTACTTACTGGCAATAAATTGAGTATTGAGTATTGAGTATTGAGAACTTGGAACATACATATATTTTGTGGTTGGGATCCTGACAACATGGACACAAATGTCGATTTACAGTTTCATTACACCTTTGGTCATCAACTGTGGAAAGCATGAAACTTTTGGAACTGTTTGGTCTTGGAGAAAAACCAGTTTTGGTTTGCTTAAACTTTCCTTTGGATGAAGTTATATCTAAGATTCTGAGTTGTTGTTGTACAAAATTAATTAAATTCTCAAACTTAGGGAGCTCTGTGTCTGAATACTCATTTTCAAACTCTTTGCGGGCTGATGGTGTTAGTGTACGCAAACCAACATGTAACATTGTAAAATCAAACAGATCTGGTAATCCTATGGCCTTTAGGGCAGACAGATTAGTGTTAAAAACTTCCAAAAAGCTTGATAAAGTGATTGTAGAATCTTCAGTAAGCTGGCGGAGTGAAAAAACCTTATCAAGATAGTTTGATGCTAATAAGCGTTTATTCTGATAACGATCAGTGAGGGTCTTCATTGCGATATCGTAGTTATCATCGCATATCACTAAAGTCTCAATGAGAGTGAGAGCATGAGATTTCAATAAACTGCGCAAGTAGGTTAGTTTATCACTCTTAGATAATGATTGATTTTTATGAATCAATGAGGTAAATGAAATGAAATGAAATAAACAAAGCATAAAAATTAGACCAAGCAGATATTGATCCATCAAAAGGTTCAATCTCCAATTTAGGAAGGCGAGCTATTTGTGGAGCATGTGGGGGATAGAGGGTGGTTGCTTATCTCCAGATAACTCAGTCTTCATTTGTTGCAATTGCTTATCTACATTCATTTTACGGCCTAGAGTTTTAACATTAAAATACAACTCATCATATGCCATTGATGGGCTATGTACATTAACCTTATCTGAATCATCAACTTGAGCATTTAACGTGTTAAGACTGTCACTTGTTCGCTCAAACACCTCAATGTCTTCCTCTAATCTTTGATAACGAGATACAAAAGAATCAAACTCTGCACTATAAGCTTGCTTTTGTTGAAGAAGCTGCACACATTTTTTTCCAACTTCATAGAGAGCTTGCAACCTTGCGAAATATTTTTCTCGCTTTTTTATTAAAGAATCTAGTTCTGCTTTCTGTTGAGCTGACATTTTGGCTGGTAGGAAAGGCAGGAAAAACTTTAGGTATGGTAAAGAAAATTTGTTTTACAGGAATAATTTACAATTCAAATTATTGTGATGAGTAAACTACTTTTTTATCCTTTAAGTCAGCTAGCAAAGAAATACAAGTCTATCTACTTAAAATAACTCTCCTTTGAAATAACTTTATTTTTCCAAAATTTAACTACTAACAGACTGTATCCGGCTCGAAGGACCATTATGTAGGGGGCGGGGTTCAAAGGAGAGTAGTTGAAAAGATAATGAGAAACTACAGATAATTCCCAAATTTATTTTACATGAAAAGAGGTAAAATTTCAAGAACCATATCAGAGAACTACTAATAATCACAGAAAACACTTGTTACTTGACATTAGAGAGCGTTGTGACGGTAGTGACGGCTTGGTCGACTGAAGCGTAGGCGGATGAGAAGATCACGAGGAGGGGGGCAGTCTTTGAGGTGTGAATCTTCTCCCAGGGCGTCTACGTCTGTATTCTACGTAGAGGGTATTCTGCGTAGCCGTAGAATACAGACGTAGAGCGGGGTTTCTTAAAATAGCTTTTAAGAAGTCTTCTTCACATAGCACTTTGGTTTTGAGTGAGTTCACACTTAGTTTATTAGTAATCTCTGACAGGGGAAAATTTAAATTTAATGTGTAGGGGAGAAAAGATTATATTTAATTTCACTGAAGCTACATTATAATAAACTCAATTTAAGCAAAAGGATATTAAAATAATAAACTATTTAATAATAAATGAGGGACAGAAACAGAACTGCATGTTTACTGGAGGACAGTCACTGCAAGAATGAACAGTGCTGGCTGGTAAAACCAGATATGAAAAAGAGAAAATTCTGTTAGGGGACACCCTGCACCCACTCTATGCTACAAAATTTTATTCTGGACTAAACAGTACTTATTCAAATTTTTTATTTTTTAGATATTATATATGTGCATAATATTATAGCTAAACTTTAAACTTACAAAACAAAAAAGTTTCATAATAATATCTTACCAAATAAAAAAGTTATTGATTTTATGTTCAAAACCCTTGCAAAATGTTGATTTGTGTATCGTTGTTATAGAAAATTTTTCTTACGTCATTACCTTTTATTATTTCTTCCAGGACATTTCCAGGATATGTTCAGGTAAACATATACTCCATAAATATACGAGGCCTAGTTAGTCTGCTTTATGAAATAATATTGTAATAAAACTTAAACCCTTGAATAAAGTTAGGTTACTGTCTTGTGTACTAATTTACCGTTTTTATATTTTTTTACATTTATGGAAATAACTCGTCCGCCTACAGCCCAAATTTGATGAAACTTTCAGGAAATATTTTGGGAAACATGTCCTCTATAAATCTAGTAGTTATTTGGTGAAAATCTTATATTTGAACAATGTTTATTTACCTGAAACAAATAAAAAAAATTAAAAGAAATTTCCCACATGCATACATGTATTCAAATTTTTTATTTTTTAAATATTATATCTGTGCATAATATTATAGCTAAACTTTAAACTTACAAAACAAAAAAAGTTTCATAATAATATCTTACCAAATAAAAAAGTTATTAATTTTTTTGCAAATCCTTGCAAAATGTTGATTTTGTGCCTGGCACTTTTTGGATATACTCTGTTAAAAACTCTGGCACTCAAAGGGTTAATTCATCTTTGTACAGTACGTACTGTATGCACCTCTTGCCTATGACTCACATAAAAGTAACCCCAAGTATGAGTAGTTCATTGAATAATGGATAGTAAGTGCTAGCAGCCACAATATGGTCAATTTAATGCTACAACTTTTGTTTCAATCTTACAGCCAAAATACTTTTTTTCTATAATAAAGTAACCAATCCTAATCAGGTATAAGGTGAAATTTAAATAAACTCAGATGATTAATTGGTTTGACATGTGTAATTTATTATGTTGAGTAGCACTGTGTTAAGTAAGGTTTAAAATACTCAATACGTGTTATTTATTTTTACTATTTTCGATTAATTAAAAAATGTTCCACATGACACATGACCCTCTTCAGTCCCTCTCACAGCATAAGGTTAAAGGTGCAGCACTGAGCTGGCTGAGCTCTTCTTTGGTTGGGCACCGGCAGTATGTCCCTCCAAAATAAAATAGAAGACCAAGAACATAAAAATTCCACTTTGGTTATTTTTTTTCTTTGAGAAAATTTAGATTATAGTAAATATCCTATCCTATACTCTAATATGAGTAAGGTTTGCTTGCTTGCTTGCTTGTTTGCTTGCGACACTGATCTCAAAAACGGCTCCAACGATTTCCTTCAAATGTTCGAAATAACTAATTTCTGGGATAAAAATAAGTTCTAGACAGGCCTCATCCCCAGGAAAAATCAAATAATGTAAAAAAACTAAAATGAAAAGCTAAACAAATTAACATTGGGCTTATGGAGTTTCAAATCAAAACAAAAGAATTGTTAACAGCTGTTCATAATCAACCAGGGAAGGGAACTGTCAAAGTAATACTCATAATACTCAGTTTATGATTATTAACATGTGATTTCCTGAGAGCAGAGATTAAAAGATTTGTGTGAAAATTGCATATATAGAGTAGTAAAATAAATCAAAGGGACATTGAGCTATAAATAAAAACTGGAGGGACCTTACAAATGTAGAAAAGAGGCAAATGAGTTATACAAATCTGATTATCAGTAGGGGGAAGTTGTGAAATATTACTCCGAGTGATCTAAACAAACGGACTGGCCTTCACCCGAGCAAAGCTCGGCCCCCAGGTACTTGTCTTTTATTCATGATATTTTTGCCTCCTGGATTGATTGTATGACTTACAAAATAAGGTTACATACCTTGTCGTCATCAATCCACTAGTTTAAAAGATTACTAGTTTCGGGACTAGTTTTGTCCCATTATCAAATCTTGATGTATCACAGAAGAAAATACTGTCATCTTGAGTTTAAAAACATTTCACACTAACCACAAACTTGTACTGACAAAGAATTGACGAGGTATGTAACCTTAAGTCATAAATATTGTCACAATAAAAATTAGTTATTACTCTAATATAATAACTATTCACATAAAGCATATGGTATTGCCCTTTATGTTTCTACATCAAATTGCAAACTAGATAAAATATTAAAACTTCAGAAATCATCAATTGAATAGAAACTTCTGAAATTTGTTAAACGATAGCTGAATTCATAATTATAGCACAATGAATAAAGATGAGTTTTGCTAGTACAGAAACACAGAACAGAATTTTTTACTCGACCGGGTAGGCAGTATATTCTATTCAGACGTGTTATGCCGACCCAACGTTGCAGTTAACGTTAACATGTTATATATTACCTCAAAAAGCGAGCATAATTACCTGTTCATGCGAGATTTTTTTAATGGGCAGTTTGCAATAACAACATGAATTTGTGATCATTCTTCTGTTGATAACTGATAACTGATAACTAAACTAACTTTATAATTTTTCATTTGTTAAAGGTAACAGGCCAAACAGATATGTTCATTTATCTTGTTTGACAATACAATTATTTTATGTAATTTACAGGGTTTATTTAGGTACTTTTGTAACATTCTTTTAATTATACGTCCTGTTCAGGAGGATGTATAATTCTCCTTTAGAGATACATAAATACTTATCTTACTGTTCCAAAATTGGTGAGTGTGTTTTATTTCCAGATGGAGGACCATACAACAGACCTCAGTAGTGGGGGGAGTGGAAAGTCATCAGGGCCTGATCTATGAGGAAGATCGTTGAACATCTAGTCTCAAGTCAATTATATTCATAGATAAACTCTTTATTACTACAATTTTGCATCTCACTGTGCTCATTGTTTGACAATAAGTGTTTAATCAGTTTGTTACTAGAAACTATTATGTACAAATTTTTTATTATTAGTTTTATCGAGTTTGTAGCGTTATATTTACTTGTAGCACAATTTGTCCAATTTACTGTAAGTGCCTATGTGGTAGACTGAAATGAGTACTGTCTTCATATAGAAGCACCGAATTTAACAAATAAGCATATAGTATTATTTTTTATATTTGTATTAAAGGAAATAACAGAATAAGGCGATATTTGTGAACTAAACCGATGTTTGTGTGTGTGTTCTTTTCTAAAACTGTGCATGATAATTATACATAAAGTAACTGCCCTGTATAAATAGTTACGGTTCAAACTTTTTTTAAATAATAATTTGTTCCATGAGAGCCTACGAGCTCGAGCTGCCGTCAAATTTTATTTATTTGTTTGCAAATCAGCACTGTGAATTATTTTAAGAGAACATGTCAAACATTAACATTACTAGAGCACCCATTGCTTGAAACCGAGCAAAGCTCTTTGTAAGGCTCAGGAAATCTAGTCTGAAACTTATCACTTTTATGGACACTATAACCATAATACATAGTAAGTTTGTTATTTGGTATTGGCCATTAAGGATTTACTACAACATTTATTACGTTCTTATGAATTTCTGTCTTTTCAGTTTTTAGACGGATAAATACGTGATGTGGTAATCAGCTAAATAAGGAAATGCAGTTTTTATAATTTACTGAAAAAAATTCCATAAAGTTAATAAAATCTGCAAATATTGGAATGAACTTTAATTTAGAACAAATACATAATGAAAGACCAATTTACATGCAGAAGTCTCAGTCAAACTGCCCAAAGATAGATAAAAATGTGAAATTTTGACCCCACATTGTTCTGTTCTCGGCAGTTCAGGCACAAAGGTAATGCTATATATAAATCCGATTTAACTCATAACCTGTATTCTGTACATTTACAAATACAGTCAACTCCCGATTATCCGGGAGCGGGTTAATCGGGTTGCGGTTTAACCGGGGTCATGAAAGGTTTATTTTTATTATTTGTATTTATCCTCTTCTAAACATAAATAGAGCAATAATAACAATTTATTTAGCTAAATTATCTCCAGAATCGTATTTAATTTACTTTGTTTATCAGGATAAATACTATACAAACAATTTAGTAACCACGAGAGTCTGTCATTTCGCTAATGAGCCGTGGGCGCGTGATGGGGAGCGATGACCTTCGGACAGTCGGATGCGGACGTCTAAAAATAGAAATATCTCAAAACAATCACCCTTCCCGCCGTTATTTACCCTCATTGGGTTTTTCCCCCAGTGCGGAATTAATTAGCATACTGTTCGGTGTAGTTTAGAGAGTTCGGTGTTTAGAGATGTTTAACCTACTAAATATCATTCGGCGTTTTGGAAAGTATTTACTGCTATCAACCATTGCTAGTATTAACTATTATTATCTTGATTGTTTGTAGATGTTATCACAATTTAAAGATTTTAAAAGGTATTTAATCTACACAAATATATCTTAAATAACATTAAAACACAATATTGTAGTATAAAAATGTTGATAAACCTTTATTATGTTCATAATATTCAATTTATTGAATCCCTTTGTTTTAACCGTGGTTTTGGGTTATCCGTGACCCTCCAACCAGTCATTACCCCGGGTAATCGGGAGTTGACTGTGGTGCCTCTTTTCTCCATTCTGATCATATGCTTTATCATGTTTTTTCTAAAATACAACAAGAACACTTTGGTGATTTAGTCTATCAAGTATACTACAAGCAGTTCACAGTTGTTGTGTGACTGTTTGAGATTCAATGTATTAAGAGGACTGAGAACCTTAAGAGGTGTGTATCACTTAGTGTGGAGTGCAGCACGCACTACAGATGTCATCGCCAGTCTATTGCTCTCTATTGCAGTACACCTCTGAGTTTGCAACCGTAATAATAAGTGTCATTTGTAAAAGCTTGACTTGTTAAAAACAGTTATAATTAAACTTAAGTTGAAGCGTTAACGATCATTTGACAATTTCCCCAAACAATTATATTTGTTTCAAGGTTGTTCCCCAAAGTTAATACCACTTTTGAAAATTGTAATCTGTAAAATATATTAGATTAGGCCTACTTAAAATTGGCTTCCTACTAAACAAGAAAGTTTTAATAAAATTAACTGTAACGTTCCGGAATGTTTATTTGTTTAAGGGTGAATAGATTTATTCTGCTCGCCTTTTGTGCATTTTAGTTTTGTGTACATACACAAATGTTGTACTACTCCTTGCTCAAACAATATACCAGCATTATGTATAACTCCAAGTCAATTATATATTGTAATAGAACCTAGATCACAACATTTTTACTTTATTATTACTGGAGATCTAGCAGACATAAAGTGGGGCCTACGATAACTAACGGGCCTGCATACAATTTTAGTCACGTAACTCTCTGCGGCCGACTTGCAGCTGGTAATCCCATTTAAAAGCATTGTGAAAACCTGACCTTCCCCCAATATATCCCACCTCTTTGACTCAGAAATTTCAAAATATATACGTTATGTAAATCATTCTAAAATGCATTAAACAGCGAATACAGTGATATCAATATCGTACTAATTTTCAAAATATAAAATAGCCTTTCTGGGTTTACAAAAATCTTGTCCTTCATCATCTGCGATACGCTACGGTGGTTTTTGTAAGGAGTAGACCTCGTGCGGATCTTCGTGAAGCCTGAGTAAGGGGTGACAGCAGAAAAGTGGGGGGGGATCAGCATTGGAGGGGAAGTTCACAATACCATGTGTCATAATACAATTCCTGCGGAATACACTTGGCTGCTCTGTATATTAAATATATTTTACTGGGTGAACATTTAGTAATTAAGTTTTTAATATAGTATTTATAAACACGAGGATGGTATTAAAACCATAATTTACAATATCCTCTTTATGTTTTTGAGGATTTTATTTTAAATTTTGTCTTACAAAATTCTAAATGTTTACATTAGGCTTCTTGAGTTTTTTTTCAAATGGAATCATAAACACAAGCCATTGAACTGTTTCACTGTTGTAGGCAGTATAGTTGGAATATTTGTTCTTGTACAATCAGCTGTTTTTTATTCTTAAAAATGTTTATTTGCTAATGCTGATTGTTTATTTGTAATTTTAATGTATTTTCATTTAAAACTAATGTTTCAACATATGGGCGCAGCGAACTCGCTAGGTTGAAGGCAAATGAAAATAATTTGTGTTAATCAATAAAGGCTGTCCCACACTTCTCGCGAATACGCCCGAACATTCAGCTCCGAATGTTCTGAGTATTCGCGAGAAGTGTGGGAGCTGCACAAACTTTTTGGTACCAGTACACTATTGCCGAATGTTCAGAACAAGTCGCGACAACGAATCTTGCACCAAATCAACCGAATATGCACAACGAACTAACCCACACTCGCCCATGTGCTTCCGTTCGTCTCCTTTAATTCGTGCCAAAAAACGGAACACAGGCGAACACAAATCATGGTGAGGTGAACTATCACGAGCACACCAAGTTCACTATCACACTCGCCTTAGTTTGAAAAATAATATTCTCAGATTAAAAGCGGGATAAAAAGGGTCTTTTGAAGGAGATTTAACGGGATAAAAGAGGATTTTTTTGTCTGAAGAATGGGATTTTTATTTTGGTTTATGCCAGCAGCTGATAGAGTGGGCTGATCATTGGACCAGCTGATCCATTTTCCTGGCTTCAAAAGTTAACCAGTCTTGGGATATCAATTCTGTATTCAAAATCAATGGTACAACTAAACCTGTGAGTTCTACTGGGCGTATTTTAAAAGATAACCCTTCATTGGAAATCATTATTTGTGTAGGTTATGAAATGATTACGGAAGTCTGACATATTTCATAATTTGTTAGGGCTCCCGCCACTTTCTAAAACCCCCACCCTCGCCCCTTCAGGGCTTTGGGGTGTTTTGTGAGTTTTAGAGTTGATTCACGTGGTATTGTCGCATACAGCGTCCTGCCTTTTGTATTTATATTTCTCACAGTTTTAACCGTTCATATAGTTACTTTTCACACTCATTAACCATAAACTGATTTTCAATATTGTTCCATAATTTACACTGTTTTTATGTGACTCAATAAACCGGTCATAGTTATTGATAAAATCAGTGCTTTTCATTTATAACTTTCCAATATCCATTCAAATTAATCTAATGACTTTATTCAACTAACCAGCTTTAACAGTGCAAACATTATTTATGGTAAAAAAAGTAAAATATTAAATTATAAGAAGTACACTAGAAATTTGTAACGAAACTTATTGTTATTCCCAGTCAACATTTCTCATTTTATTATCAGATTTGTAGCTAACGTCTTATATTGATTAAAACAAAATTTCATAAACTTCATGAATTTAACATCTGTTGTGGTCTATTTGTCCACTGTTTTTTTACTTTGGATAACAATTTAAACCAACTTCCAAATTCACAATGTATCTTTAGCAATACACAAGAATGTAAGGGGTATCTTTGAACAATTAAATCTGGAGCTACATTGTTCTTGTACAATCAGCTGTTTTTTATTCTTAAAAATGTTTATTTGCTAATGCTGATTGTTTATTTGTAATTTTAATGTATTTTCATTTAAAACTACAAATAATTATGAAAGTCTGACATAACAGTGCAAACATAATTTATGGTAAAAAAAGTAAAATATTAAATTATAAGAAGTACACTAGAAATTTGTAACGAAACTTATTGTTTTTCCCAGTCAACATTTCTCATTTTATTATCAGATTTGTAGCTAATATTGATTAAAACAAAATCTCATAAACTTCATGAATTTAACATCTGTTGCGGTCTATTTGTCCACTGTTTTTTTACTATGGATAACAATTTAAACCAACTTCCAAATTCGCAATGTATCTTTAAGGGTACACAAGAATGTAAGGGGTATCTTTGAACAATTAAATCTGGAGCTACATGTCAAATAATTATGAAAGTCTAACATAAATTTAGTAATTTATGGCGGAAAAAGTGTAAAATATAAATTTTTAGGAAATTCAATCCAAATTTGTACAGGAACCAGGGGCGGATCCAAGGGGGGGGGGCGGTAGGGGCAGCTGCTCCCCCAAACCTAAGAATTATTGTGTTTTATTTCATTATTCAGGCATACAATGAAAGTTTTAATAAATCCGAGTGAAAATGTAAGTAGCAAAAACCTCCCGAAACCCCGTTTTTCGATTCCAAGAGTGAAATTTTGCCACTCCCGTCTACATTGTTACATTAACATTCAAACTAATGCACCTAAACGTTCGATAAATGGAATAAAATAAATACCATTAGACAGGTGAAATTTTAAACTTCCATTTTAGTATATAACACATTAATTAGATCCACGTCTTTCACCTAAAAGCGTCTTACAAAAACATGGATATACCCGAGTATTGCGAAGTTGTTGCAGTTTTGCCAGTTGGCAGACCAAAAATTCAGTGTTTTAAATTTTCAGCTTGATCTTGGAGGTAGATTTTAGCCACACACAGCAAAGGTTGCTATCATTGTATTCGGTGATTATTTTTTTACTAGATTTCACCCGCCCACCGTCGTTTGCTGTCAGCTGTGTTTTGTTTACAGGTTATGTTTAATATTTGTGTAAAACCGCGTAATCCGTTGCTAGACAATAAATATCCAGTGGCTAGGCTAGAAGCAAAAAAGTGCCTCGAATTAAATGTAATGAAATAAGAGGAAACAAAGATTAGATTGTGTGCAAACGGGAGCTCATACGCCAAGTATTTTGTAAAAATGTGGTACGACATTATCATTTTTCGAGTCGTTGACCTTGGCTGTCAGCCTCATTCCTCATTGTATCTTCGCATAGAATAGATCAGTATTGCAGATTTCAAATACGTTTTGTAGATAGTTTTTTGTGTGGGTAACTACTAAAATGAATTGTTTATTTAGGCATCTTACTTGTTTTTAGACGCCTACAGACGACATAGAAAAAAGTGTAATGCCTAAATATTTTTATTTTTATTTACGGTCGGGCACAGTAGAACTAAAGTTAATTTTTGTTTAGCTTGTTTTTAAAGTTATGATTGCTTTTTTACTGAGTACACGTTTATTGATATATTATGTTAACTTACTTTAATTCGTTGTATAATTTCATATAATTAAACAAATAATGGGGGTGCCAGGGACCACCCTGGGGGATGGTGAGGGGTAACTTTCGGTGACCGCGCCCCCCCCCCAAACATGGCATCTGGATCCGCCCCTGACAGGAACTTATTGTTTTTTTCCAGTCAACATATTCGCCTTTGTAGTATCAGTTTTGTAGCTAACGCTTTATATAGATTTAAAGTAAATTCCATAAGCTTCATGAATATTAACAGGTGGATTTGTCCACTGATTTTGAACTATATACAAATTCATACAAACTTCCAAATTTGCAGTCTATCTTTAACAAAACATATGAATGCAAGAGGTATCTTTGTACAACTAAATCTGGAGTTCCAAAAGATGGGTTTAAATATTTAATCCCTCATTACAGACCCTTAATTATTGTGTAAATTATCATATAATTATGAAAGTCTTAACACATTTAGTAATTTATGGGTGTAAAGAGCAAAAAATATTAATTTGTTAGAAATTTGTAAATAAATATTTTTTTACCAGTCAACATTTGTCTTTGTAGTATCAGTTTATAGCTATATATCGATTGAAAGTAAATTTCATTAGCTTCATGAATATACAGTAGACGCTCTTTTATCCGGCAATTGAAGAACCGGCACACTCTACTAACCGGCATAAGCGAGCCACTCACGATTGGCTTTTTCTGGTTATGTTTAGGCGCTCACAGACCTTTACCGACATTAGCCACCAGTGCACTGGACTGAGCACGCCAAATTTTAGTGTTTAAACTTTATACAGTGTTTGGTATTCTGTGTTTTATTTCACCACCTTACCACTTCAAAGTATATGGAGTTTTGTATGGAGTTAATTATTTTTAATAACCCCTTTAAAAACAATGTATGTTCTATTATCCGGCACGGCCGTGGTCCAAAATGTGCCTGTTAAAAGAGCGTCCACAGTAGCATCTGTTGTGGTAGTTTTCCACTGTTTTTTAATTAAAAATAAAAATTCAAACCAACTTTCAAATTCACAATTTAATTTAGCCAATAAACATGGATATAAGAGATACAACTAAATCTGGAGTTCCAACAGACGGATTTAAATATTTAACACCCCATTGCAAACTCTTAATTGTGTAGATCAGGGGTCTCCAACCTACTTAAACCAAGGGCCAGATGATAAATGCTTGGAGATCAAGCGGGCCAAAAACATCTGGGGGCTTTTAGAGTAGGGAAGTCCGGGGTCCTCTCAGGAAATTTTGTAAAATTTAGGTGTTATATGGTGAGTTTTAAGGCTATTGTAGCAGTTTTTTTAACTTTGATTTTTCCTTTATTTTTTTATTTTAATTTTGACAAACTGTAGGCCTACTGGATTAAGTTTTTACTGATTTAATCGTGTTTATCTAGGCTCAGTATGTTACACTTGCCTAGAAAAATCGTTGCTGCTAATTCAGCAATTTTTTTAAATTTGTCAAGCTTATACAGTGGAACCTCGATAACTAAGAAGAACAACAGAATTAAGAAAAGTAAAAGAAATTATAATGAACAATCCTTTATTTTCATTGGATGATTTTTTTAAAGAAGAACCAAAAAATTTAAAAAATAAGATCATGAAAAAATAGAAAATTTAAGGTGCAATTTTTTTTTAGACTTAAGATATTTTGTTGTAAAAGCCTACACAATTTATAATTGTTTTTCGGCAAATAAATATTATTATTATTATTATTATTATTATAACTTGAACCTCAATAAGTCAAATTCCTTGATAACTCGAATTTTTGTTATTCCCCTTGAACTTGCCTACCTAATGCTATATTATTTTACTTCTATAAGTCGAAGGGTAGCAGTAAACTCCTCGATGATTTTTTCAGTATTCTTAGCCTGTCACCGCACCTCTATAAGTCGAAGTTTTAGTTGTAGAACCTCCATAACTCGAATATGTACAATCTACCTCTATATGTCTTATATACCTCTATAAGTCGAAGTTTTTCACTCAACAAACCTCCAGTGACTTTTCAGCCGGAAATTCCAACCCTCCCTCCTCACTACATCTCTTTTCCGGATGCTCCTGGTGACGGTAAAGCAACCGACCAATTTATGTTGATGAGCAAAACGCGCATATCAAAAAACCGCACGGGTTTTTTCACCTATGTGAGGATTTCATTTCATAAATAAGGAACAGTCTCAAATTGTTGTAAATTATGTATTTTTCTTAAATAAAATGGTTTCGATTTTATTAGTTGTATCTGGTGTGTCGTTAGTCAGTGTCAGTTTTAGAAGTTCTGGATGTAATGCGTGAAACAAGAGGGGAATTTCGTAAAACCGTTTCTTAGCAAGCACCTAGGGTCAAAGAGGAACCAATATGTCAAATATCAGCTTTCTAGGCCTTATAGTTATGGAGATTTATTGATAGACCAGTCAGTGGTACTGTATTTGGATTTTATATATTAAGATAAGGAAAAGATCAATGTTTACACACAGGAGGAATCGGAGACGACTGAATCGAGATTTTTACCAGTGGTTGATGGTAAAACTGTGAATGTTGAATAAAATTATATATTTATTTTTATTCAATAAAATTATTGAATATAATATATATTTGGATAAACGCGGACCGGTTAAAAACTGTTGGCAGGCCGGATGTGGCCCGCAGGCCGTAGGTTGGAGACCCCTGGTGTGGATTGTCAAATAATTATGGAAATCTGACAATTTTAATAGTTTATGGTGGAAAAAGCATTAAATATTAATTATTAGGAAATTCATTCAAAATTTGTTAAGAAGTTTATTGTTTTTTCCAGTTAACATTCGTTTTTGTAGTATCAGTAGTGTTACCAACCGTCCGATTCTCGTCCGTACAGTTATCATCTCAAGACGCCAGGAGAGTGACAAATCATTATTTTTTCTTAAAAGAAACGTAGAATCAGTTGCAGTTTTGAGGCAACTCTCCTGCCATGTAATGCAACACACAATGATGCATTATTAAAAATAATATTAACAAATATATTTTGTTATCATATTTAAAAAGAACACAGGAGAAGGGCAGGACAAAAATATACTCACCTGATTTTTAGTGAATTTCCTTTGGAAAAGTGAACTATTAGCATGACCCGCACGGTGAAACTTAAGCCCGGGTCCACCATAGAAGTTCCTAACGTGACCCCCTGAACACGTTTTAGGGGGTCACTAAGAACTTTATATATATATATATATATGTATTCGCACTCTAGTGGTCGCAATTTTTGTCCGATTTACTTCAAATTTGGTAGAGACATTCCTTTTTATAATCAGTTGGGCAAAACAATTGGAAAACTCTAACCCTCTTTTTGGGAGATTTTAAGTTTTCAATTTTTGAGTTTTTGGGCCCAAAAAGAGTCAGAAAAGCCCCGAATGTATACTTATTGCACATTAAATTATTGTACGTAAAAAGCCAAAGATCTTGAGCCCTCCCTCATCATTCTAGCATAAGTACTTAGCGAGTTATTAAAGAAAATGTTAATTGTCAAAATGCAGTACGTTGTCTTATGGGGATTTTACACTGGAAAAGCCTGCTTTTCATATCTTTATGTAGTTTTATCACCCCCTATACCAACTTGTTATCCTGACTATACCTCATCCTAACCTGATAATGTACAACATTGCCATCCTAATAGTCAATTTGATTATAACCAGGAGCATCAGAACAGCCAAAAAATAAAATTTCAATTTTCTAAAAAATTTTGGCCAGTGTTGTTTTAAGCCCTTTATTCGATTTTTTTAAAGGTTTTAATGCGGAAATTCACTTCCCTCACCTCAGCGTGCTGCGTGCGATCTCGTTATTGTTTCGCTCATCTTTAAAAATAAATACATGCACATTTTACCACCTTGAAATATTCTTCTTACAAGGAGCAGGATGTAGAACATGGCTACTAGTGTAAAAACTGGGATTTCCTTCTCATTTGTATACAATTTATCTAATTTATATCACACTAGGAGAATTAAAGTCTTAGGATTAAAATAGTCTGTTTAAATGGACATTGTATCAAGGAAAATAATAAGTTCATATTGAACACTTTGACAAATTTTTATTTGGCTGATGGTTATTTCAGGCAAGAATCTATAGGTGGCTCTTATATTCTTGAACATAACTCATTAAAATGTCATTTTAGATCTGACTTAACTAATTTTAATGAAGAATTATCCTTTGAGGGCTCTTACATCGACGTTCAGTCCTTTAACTTGATTGTAGTATCCATTTACAGAATCCCAAGCCATAAAATATCGAAGATTTTTATAAACAAATTTCAGAGATTTTTAAAAGACATTGCAAAAGAAAATGTCAATAAAAAATTATAATTTTGTCTGATTTTAATATTGATATTCTGGAAACATCGAATCACAAAACTATGTCGGTGAAATTTAAAAGTATTTTAAAACAGATTGGTTTTAGTTTAAATTGTTCAGAACTAAAAGAGTAACAAACGAGTTTGCACGCAGCATGCTGATGTGAGGGAAGTGAATTTCCAAATAAAAACTTTTAAAACTCAAAATCAATAAAACATACATGTATTCCAATTTTTATTGAAATCTGAAAACATAGATTTTGTGGCTGTTCTGATGCTCCTGGTATCATTTACCTTCAAAGCTGGGAATACAATTTTGCGCATTATAATGTTAGGAAAAGGTCCAGTCACGCTTGAAAGTAGGCGTGAGGTTGCTGGGGATGATAAAAGTACCCTAACAAAGGAGTAGCAGGCTTTTCTAATGTAAAAAGCCCATAAGACAACAGACTGTGTTTAGTTGAAACACATTTTCTTTAATAACTTGGTAAATATTTATGCGAGAATGACGAGAGAGGCTTAAAACTTTCGCCTCACTAATTACAATTTTTTACATGCATTAATTTTACATCCGGGGCTTATCTGACACTTTTTGGGTCCAAAAACTCGAAATTTGAAAGATTAATCCCCAAAAAAGGGGTTTGGAGTTTTCCGATTGTTTTGCCCAACGAATTTGTCCAACTGATTATAGAAAAGAATGCCCCTACCAAATTTGAAGTTAATCGGACACAAAATGTGACCGCTAGAGTGCAAAAACACATATATATATATATACATATATACAATTTTGAACGACCCCCCAAAACGTGTTCAGGGGGTCACGTTAGGAACGTCTATGGTGGTCCCGGGCTTAAGTTTCACCGTGCGAGTCATGCTAATAGTTCACTTTCCAAAGGAAATTCACTAAAAACATTGTTAGTTGTATAGATTGTAACAAATTTGTTGTATGGAGCAACTAGTCTTCTCAATGACAAAAACGACCTCTCAGATCACAATGCGCTGAACATAAATTTGCCAATTTGTCACACAGTAAAAAACGGTAATTCTAAATTAAAAAGGTTCTGCCCAAAACATCATTTAGAATCATTTTTGAGTATATTAGATGAACACCTGCATTGCTTCTCTTTGGTGACCTCTGTAAATAAAACTTCAATAACTTCCTGTAAATAATAATAAACTGCATGAATGAAGTTTTTCCATTCAAGTTATCTAAATTAATAAATCACAAAAGCGTATATTAGATCACTCCTGAAATAAAAGAACTTTCCCGAGAGAAAAGAGAGTTGCATCATATGGCAAAACTTAGTGATAACGAACAATTTATTGATTATGTGAAGAATTTTAATAGAACTCTTAATATAGCTAAATCTAGGGCCAACAATCAATTTATCTTTGAACCTGAAAATAGAATTAAAGCCACTTGGTCTACTGTAAAATACCTCCGTAGCAGCAAACCTGCGTACTCAGCGAATTTACAATGCTTATATGTGTATCTTAATACCACATAAAGCCACATACCAAGTTTCATCAATATACATTCATAAATAAACGATTTATGACATTTTAATTATTCTCCATAAGAATAATATGGCGGCTGAGTATGCAGGGTTGCTGAACAAAGGAACACAAAAAATGGGGTTTTATACAAATATCAATATAACTCAAGAAGGTAAAGCCACCTACCAAATTTTATTAATTTATGTTCATAATTAAGGGAGATAACACGTTACTTATTCTCCATAAGATTAACATGGGAGCCGAGTATGCAGGTTTGCTGCTACAGGAACTATCGGCCGAAAAATTTTTTTTAGTACAAATATCAATAGACCACAATGATATGAAGCAATATACCAAGTTTCATCAGGATAAGTTGATAAATAAGCGAGATAAAACGATTTTTCTTATTCTCCATAAGAATAACATTGGACAACGTACTGTGTTTAGCACTTTCAATATCTCTGTAACCATTTGACGTAGAGCAATGATCAAAACATTAAATTGTGCATCTTTTTAAGCTGATTCCAATGGAAAAAACTAAAATTTGACCATTTCCAAAATTATATGTAAAAAATTCGAAAAACCCGTTTTTGGGGTACAAAACCCCCCCAACATACCCCTTCGGAGAGAGCGATCTGGCTGGTTTTCGAACTTAAAGTCATAAATGTTGCTTTACATGTTTATACCAAATTTCATCAAAATCGGATAATTTTTACGAGAGTTATCGTGCTCACGGACACACACACATATATATAGTTTTGAATGGATGGTGTTTTTGGCATCTGGGGACCTCAAATCTAAAAGTTATCATGGTCCCGGGCCTAGGTCTTACCATGCCCTATAGGGGAAATTCGCTAAAAGGAACTTGGTTTAGCTAATAAAAAAATAATTGATGCTAAAACAAAATACCCCCGTAGCAGCAAACCTGCATACTCAGCGAATTTCCAATAGATATGAATGTCTTAATACTACATAAAGCCACTTACCAAGTTTCATAATATAAAAATATATTCACAAATAAGCGATATATACAATTTTAATTATTCTCCATAAGAATAACATTGGGGCTGAGTACGCAGGTTTGCTGCAACAAGGAACACAAAAAATGGATTTTTATGCTAATATCAATATAACTCAACTAGGTGAAGTCATATACCAGATTTGATTAATTTATGTTCATAATTAAGGGAGACATGGCATTTAATTATTATCCATAAGAATAACATGGGGCTGAGTACGCAGGTTTGCTGCTACGGGTGCCTTTGGCAAAAAATAATTTTTTTGAGCAAATATCAATATACCACAACCAGATGAAGCCATATACCAAGTTTCGTCAGTATACGTTCATAAATAAGCGAGATATAAAATTTTTCTTTTCCTCCATAAGAATAACATTAGACAACGTACTGTGTTTAGCACTTTCAATATCTCGGTAACCAATTGACGTAGAGAAATGATGAAAATACCAAATTGTGTGTTTTTTTTAGCTGAATCCAATGATAAAAACTAAAATTTGATTTTTTCAAAAATTACATGTAAAAAATTCAAAAAAAAAAACATTTTTGGGGTACAAAACCCCCCCAAAATACCCCTTCGGATAGAGCAATCTGGCTGGTTTTCGAACTTAAAGTCATAAATGTTGCTGACACGCAACAACGCGTGTCACGCGTGTCACGCGTGTTGCTGACACGCGGTGTTTGGTACACGTTTATACCAAATTTCATCAAAATCGGATAATTTTTACGAGAGTTATCATGCTCACGGACACACACACACATATATATATATATATATATACAGTTTCAAACGAATGGTGTTTTTGGGGTCTGGGGACCTCAAAATGAAAAGTTATCATGGTCCCGGGCCTAGGTCTTACCATGCTGACTACGGTAATAGCTTCTTCCCTATAGGGGAAATTCGCTAAAATGGCATGAGTTGGTCGAGAGCCCTAGTATATTGGCAGATATGTTCAAAGATTATTTTTCTAAAATTCAATGTACCCAAGGTAAAAAGGCCAACGATAGATAGCCAATATGCCCTCTGCTCCAGTGTTTTAAGTGTTTTCTCAAGTTTAACTGGCTGTGAAATTTCTTAATTTAAAGTACACCTGCTCTATTTGATTTGATGAAATTCCTGTTATGTTGCTCAAATCATTTGCAGACATAATTTCCCCAATACTTTGTCAATTAATTAATCAGTCTTTTTTAAATGGAATATTTGCAGATAGATTAAAGTATTCAGAGTAAAAGTATTTATAAAAAGGGATGCAGGACAGATCTAGACAACTATCGCCCTATACATGTGCTTATTAATATTTCAAAGATTTATGAGAGGACGATGCATAATGAATGAAATGAAAATCCTCTTTATTCACACATTGCATTATACAACTGAATGGTGTCAAATAGTATATATAATGTTAAATACATATCACATGCAACAGCAACAATAACAATAACAACAAGCTATTAAAATATTTTGTTTTATTTATAAAAACTAAATGAAAATACTTATTTTTGTATGCAATAAAATCTAATTACAAATAATAAAGAAGAAGCAAGCTCGAATTATCAGAAATAATATTCATTACCATTACCCAATCATCACTGATGTTTGAGAGAAATTACATAACCTAGATGAGCTCATCTGTTATGTCTCAAAAAATTCATCGATGGCTTTGATGGCTTTAAGCCTTTGACATCATAAAAATTTTAAAAAGTTGTTTAACCCTTTTTGGGTTATGTTCTGTTTTTATTTCTATTGGCAGTTTTTTTTAAAAGAATTTACTCCCTATGTATGATGGTTTTTTCTAAAAAATGTTAGTCTATGATTTGGTATTGCAAAATTATGCCTAGTAGGATTAGTTACTATCTGGAGTCAAACAACCTACTGTGCATCCCAGTATGGATTAGGAAGGGAATAAATACAAATACAGCTCTTGTTAACTTTGGAAATCAGGTTGCAGGGGTCTTGGATGGGTCGCAGAATGCTGCTGGAGTTTTCTGTGACTTATCCAAGGCCTTTGACTGTGTTGACCATAAATTGCTCATTCACAAATTAGAATCTTTGGGGCTTGCTGAAAGGGGCTTGGCATTGGTAAAGTCTTACTTAACAGATCGTAAACAGCGTACAGTTTTAGTAAAAATCAACTTTAAATATTATTCCAGCTGGATGAAGATTACTTAAGGCGTTCCCCACAGTTCAATTGTGGGACAGTTGCTTTTGTTGGTTTTTTTGTTTTTATAAATGATTTAAGTAAGCAATTTCCCTCAAATCTGTTTTTGTACGGTGACGACACAACAGCATTAATAAGAAGTAATTCTTCAGTTCGGCTTTTGGAAGAAGCAAAAGTTACTTTGAATCAACTAGAATTCTGGTTCTCAAACAATGGTCTTCTTTTAAATGATTCTAAAACCAAAGTAATTCACTTAAAAGCAAACAAGCATCACAGCAATTTTCTTAGTAACTTGAATCTCAACAGTATCAATTTTGTTTCTTTACATACATTTTTGGGTCTTCACTTTGATCGATATTTGAAATAGGAATGTCATATAAATTTAATTGCCAGTAAGTTAAATAGTTTTAGATATGCTTTAAGTATAATTATGAAATCAACACCTCCAGAAACCTGTAAAATGGTGTACCATGCATATATAGAATCCATACTTAGTACTGGTATGGGATAGTACTGTGGGGATCCCAGGAAAAAATAGAGTTTTTATTGCCCAGAAAAGTATTAGTAGGACGTTGGCTCAGAAAATTAGAAGAACAACTTGTAGACCTTTTTTCCAACAGTTTAAAATTCTCACAGTTGTCAGTATTTATATTTTAGAAATGTAAAAAATTATTTTTGAAAGAACAGATATTTTTGATAAATTAAAATTTAATCATTGCTACAACACACAAAATAATTCATTTCCTCTTCCTCATCACAAATTAAATTATTTGAAAATAGTCCTATGTATATGGACTTTGAGAATTTTTAACAAACTAACTGTCAGAGTATCCCGTCTTGATAAAAAGTAACTTCTTTGTAAGGTTAAACTTATATTAACTGAAAAAGCATATTATAAAATGGAAGATTTCTTTGCAGATAATTGGGAAACCAATCATGTAAACTTAAATATTAATTATTAGACTAAGAACGGTTTAATTTACCTACAGCATAAGGTATATTATTAAAAATGACAATGCACCTGTATTTTGTACTTTGTACATACGTATACGTTATGAGCAATAAAATTACGATTTATGATTTTAGGAGAGTGACAAAAAAACTAGGGACATGGTTAGAAGTTTATTTTATAAGCGTTATTGTATACAGTAGAACTCCGATTATCCAAATTAATTGGGGATCGGGCCGATTCGGATATGCAGAAATTCGGATAATCAGGTATACCTCGGGAATTAAGCAAAAAACATCACTATATATTAAAGAACGGTGAAAGAACAGTAGCGACTGATGATGAGCATGGTGGGAAGGGGGTATGACTCATTGTTCCCTGCGAAAATATCGCGCTGGAAGGTAACAGCGTGGGCTTTTATTTTAGCGCTCACAGAGCCATAGTAACGGAACGGCGCATTATCGCTACACGCGCTCCCGCATATTTCTATTGTTTCACTCAAAATCGATTCGGATAATTGGAGATTCGGATAATTGGGGTTCGGATAATTGGATTTCTACTGTATTAAACAAACTCAAAATTTATAATCATTATTATTCATATGTGTAAGCATTTTAAAATTGGGAACACAATTACGAATGTGTTTGGAGTTTTAATGTTGAAAGGTTCAGTTTGGGACATGCCAGGAGAGTGACATTTCATACATTTATTAGTGAATTTACTTTGGAAAGTGAACTATTAGCATGACCCGCACGGTGAAACTTAAGCCCGGGACCACCATAGAAGTTCCTAACGTGACCCCCTGAACACGTTTTGGGGGGTCGTTCAAAATTTTATATAATATATATATATATATATATAGATAGACATATGTATATATATATATATGTGCAGGCACTCTAGCGGTCACATTTTTTGTCCGATTTACATCAAATTTGGTAGGGACGTTCCTTTCTGTAATCAGTTGGACAAGTTCGTTGGGCAAAACCATCAGAAAACTGTTTTTTGGGGATTAATCTTTCAAATTTTGAGTTTTTGGGCCCAAACAGGGTCAGAAATGCCCCGTATGTAACATTAATGCATGTAAAAAGATGGAAATTAATGAGGCAAAAGTTTTAAGCCCTCTCTCGTCATTCTAGCATACATATTTACTGAGTTATTAAAGAAAATGTGTTTCGACTAAATACAGTACGTTGTCTTATGGGGATTTTACACTAGAAAAGCCTGTTATTCCTTTGTTAGAGTACTTTTATCATCCCCAGCAACCTCACGCCTACTTTAAAGCCTGTCTGGACCTTCTCCTAACATCATAATGCACAAAATTGTATTCCCAGCTTTGCAGTTAAATGAAACCAGGAGCATCAGAACAGCCAAAAAATCACTGTTTTCAGATTTCAATAAAAATTGGAATAAATGTATGTTATTACACTGGTTTGGAGTTTTAAAAGTTTTTATGTGGAAATTCACTTCCCTCACATCAGCGTGCTGCATGCGAACTCGTTACATTTTTTTACTGAGTAATAATTGTTTTGTTCCAAAAAAATACTAGATCTCTATCAGTACATTACTTTTAAAGATCTTAGCATAAAAGGTAGATGTATTTTACTCATAATTTTATATTGGAAGTGAAAGGAAACGAATCTGACACTTTCGGGAGAATTAACCATATATTGTTTTCAAGGAAATTTCATAAGCTTTGAGAATATATCATCTATTGTCGTTGAATTTCCCCGGTTTTTTTTACTGCAGGTAAGACATCAAAACCACTTCCAAATTTGCAATCCATCTTTAGCAATATGTGATGAATGTAAGTGGTATCTTTGTACAACTAGATACGGAGTTCCACTTAGCGGATTATAATATCCAACCCCTCATTGAAACCTTTAGTTGTCCCCATTAATTAGGAAAAATTTTAGACTTTCATAATTAATGGGGTACTAAAGTACAATATTCCCTTTTTAAGAAATTATATGAAAATTGGTAAACAATTAATCATCTGTTTATGCAGCTTTCACTATT
Source organism: Allygus modestus (assembly GCA_963675035.1). Taxonomy (NCBI): domain Eukaryota; kingdom Metazoa; phylum Arthropoda; class Insecta; order Hemiptera; family Cicadellidae; genus Allygus; species Allygus modestus. Next base: position 376,110,989 of record OY776111.1, on the reverse strand, counting down.
GTTTGATTAGTATTTGCAAGAAATAAATATTTTTAGGACCTTTTCTGGGCTTCAAGAATATCAGCTTTCACTATAGTCGAGTTTAGCAATGTTTGATAAAATAATATGTAAATTTGTGATATATTTTTATAGAGACTGTTGTATTTCTTTACAATGGGCTTTGTTGATAGTTGATTAATACAACTTTTTAGCCCTTTGGCTGCCAACGACCAAATACATCAGCTTGTGGTGTCAACAATGATCAAATCTATTTCGGAAACAGTTTTCTATACGATAACTTGTATAGCAGAACCATGAAAAAAATCTATTAGTCAAGCAATTTGTTACAGCAATTACTGAATAGATCGATAATTTGTTTTTAAATATATTCTTTACGTGAAAATGGTTGCAACACTCTGGCACTTCTGACTGACCTCAGTTATATGTCACTATGAGTATAAACTCCTCAATTTTGCCTGGCAGCCAAGGGGTTGACAAAACCCTTTTGTAAGGTTTGCTTGGCTTGGTTGTTTTTAAACTAAAACAATGGTTGCATTACACTGGTATAATGGGTCAGCGAACAAATAAAGAAAGAAACACTTTTACTGTTGTGTCAACATTAGTTTAATAACAATAAATTTAAAGTAACAAAAAATAACTACACTTCAAATAGAGAGAAATTGCTATGGACAATGCTGGATGTTGGTACAGATACAGACTGGTGTAAAAAAATACAACCAGAAGTAAATGCACAGGTTCTTGCGAGACTATCGCGACAATTTATTACATAGTTCCATTAAACTACCGATGAACTCAAGTACACTATCATTGCCTTGCTCTTTCCCTCTCTATTCTATTGCTATAAGCTCTTGATATAACATTCCATGAGTCCATATATCGATCCATACACATGGCAACACATTTCTGAAACAAATACTTTTAATGAGTGTAAATGATTTAAATCAAAGTGAAGTGAACTAAACCAATAAACCACTTCAATTTCTAAACCTCTGATTATTTGTATTAACTGAAAGTGAACTAAACCGTTAAATAATTCAATCAGAAAACCTCAAAAATATTTGTACTAACTTGTAACTTGTTACCCCATGTTTATGGCGCTTGTAACTGATTCCACGTTTACCGTGCAGTTTGGAGCTCCCATAAGCCATGTATTTCAAGTTTAAGGTATTAACCATCCTGAAAGCATTAATTGAGCACCTTTACTCGGATTGCGGGGACAGTTAATGCAACCCGCAAGACAACACACATAATGTACACAGCTCAGGTATAGCATGACTCTCTCCCTTTAGACCTCTACTGCAAGCACGGTGAACATGGTATACTGCAATTGGTGATTACTTCACCATTAACCTTCCTCTTCAAAGTAGGTGAATTTGTTTCCTTTTGGTGTTTAATACAGCTTCTTATATTGCTTCAATAATTCACATTTCTTCTCTTTAGATGGTAACCCCCAATTTGGTACATTAATTATTTTTTTATGATGCTACACACTAGCAGGATATCTATATAAACAATTGCACCACAATGTCTTAATGAACATTGTCTTTCTTCTTCAATAAAAGGAAAAACATATCGGCTTTATATAGGCTATAGATATTTAAAAGATTTGTTACTTATTCATAACATATTATATAAGCTCTACATATGTTCTAAGACCTGTCTATATATCTGTCTGTCTATATATATAGACACACATACAACCTACCAAATACACCCTGTTTTCTTTGGGTGCTGTTGTTTTATTATTAGTGTATTTTTGATTCCAATACATTGTTTGTTCATTGTTATTATATATATATATATATAATAACACAGGTTTGCTGCATCAAGGAAGACAACAAATGGGTTTTTATGCTAATATCAATATAACTCATCTAGGTGAAGTCATATACCAGTTTTTATTCATTTATGTTCATAATTAAGGGAGACAAAGCATTTAATTATCATCCATAAGAATAACATGGGGCAGAGTACGCAGGTTTGCTGCTACGGGATCCTTTCGTAAAAAATTATTTTTTTGAGCAAATATCAATGGACCACAACCAGATGAAGCCGTATACCAAGTTTCGTCAGAATACGTTCATAAATAAGCAAGATATAAAATTTGTCTTTTACTCCATAAGAATAACATTAGACAACATACTGTATTTAGCACTTTCAATATCTCGGTAACCAATTGATGTAGAGGAATGATCAAAATATCAAATTGTGTGTTTTTAAAGCTAAATCTAATGGTAAAAACTAAAATTTGACTATTTCCAAAATTATATGTAAAAAACTCAAAAAAAACAAACATTTTTGGGGTACAAAACCCCCCAAAATAGCCCTTCGGATAGAGCAATCTGGCTGGTTTTTGAATTTAAAGTCATAAATGTTGCTTTACACATTTAGGCCTATACCAAATTTCATCAAAATCGGATAATTTTTATGAGAGTTATCGTGCTCACGGAAACATACATATATATATATATATATATACACAGTTTCAAACGAATGGTTTTTTTGGGGTCTGGGGACCTCTAAACGAAAAGTTATCATGGTCCCGGGTCTAGGTCTTACCATGCCGACTACGGTAATAGCTTCTTCCCTATAGGGAAAATTCGCTAAAAATATTAAATGCACAAAATTTGTACCTGTTCTGAATTACTCAAGGAAGTTCCAGGCTGTAGAACACATTTCTTAAAACATTTTTCTGTCATTTTCTGAAAAAAGTAATAGTACAAATTACTCATATAAGTTATTAGGCCTAAAACTTACTCTAGATAAATTTAAACATCATGGTCATGAGAGTTTGTGTATGTTTGAGTTGCCTCGTTTGATACCGTACCTAGAAGCACGGGTCCACACTTTTAAACCATTGAAAACATTTTCTGAGAAGAACTTGGTCATAATATATTTTGGATTTCAGTGATCATTTGTTTCCATTTATCATTGAACCCACTGGTTGAACTGTGCTGGTGGGTATACCGGCATCTTGCGAACAAAACAGTTACGCAGAACCTCGAAAGCAAGTCTTTCAAGGGGAATGTGCAAATAGTTTTATAAATAGAGGCAATGTTAATTTAACTGAAATTCACCGTGCTATGAGGTCAGTGGATTTTCTGAAAACAAAAAAAATTGGGTACTTTGGTATTATACGGATGCCACCCTTACACAGCGCGCTGCGGCAGTTATGTTAGGATAGGTTATCATAAAAATGATTGTAAGACTTTACTTGTTTCGTTACGACTAAGTACCATGAAAACAAATGTAACGTAGTGGACGGCAATGTGTTGTGCCTTTCACCACGCAGTGTGGCGCTACTAGGCCCGGCGCAGTGTCCGGTACGTTAATCGCTCTTTATGAAGCCAAGTTATGTTAGGATGGGTTATCATAAAAATGAATGTAGGACTTTCCTTGTTTCGTTACGAATAAGTACCATGAAAACAAATGTAACGTAGTGCAGGGCAATAAATCACTCATGACACTGACCCAGATACAGGCGGTGACAGGTGATGCGCGCGCTCCGGTCAACGACCTGACCTTGGCCTATTTGGAAGGGGTTTGGCGGCCGGAAGTATGACTCATCAGGTATCGTTCGATTCGTAACGAAACAAAGAAAGTCCTACAATCATTTTTATGATAACCCATCCTAACATAACTGCCGCAGCGCGCTGTATAAGGGTGGCATTCGTATAATACCAAAGTACCAAGTGTTATTTATGAGGTAGGCCTATTATAAAGTGTTATTATGAGGGAAATTAGTCTCTTTGACATTATGTGTGAACTAATTTTCATCATTGACGAACATTGTAAATAGCGGAGAGAGGGATTGTATAGGCTTATAGTTTTATATTAATTTCTTTTCGGTATGTTATTGAAACAAATAGTAAGTGGTGTCGCTATACAAAATTGTGGTAGTAAACAGACTACTGGATCCAGGGCTGAGTCACGTCAACCAGCACCGCCAGCGAACTACATTATTTAACGTATCGTACCGGAAAATACGTCACTAAAACTGACCAAAATAGATGTCTGATATCTTCTGATGACACTTTGGATACTTTTACGTCATGTACTTGGAGAATAATCAATAATTATAAGTTAGCCAGTAGTGCACTCAATTGTGCACATTTTTAGCAGTAAACGTGTTAAGCAGCAGAACAGGGCGCCACCACACTGGAACCTACATGTGGTAGTTTTAACCCTCCAAGTGTCTTTAATAATCCAAACTGCATTATTGTATAGTTTTCTTGTTCAGAACATCATGGGCTTCAATATTAAGTTATGTATATAAAATCTCATAATAATTATAATAGAAAAATTATGTGATGTTAAAATAAAAATAAATAAAAAATTTGTAAAGTTTGTGCTCCATCAAATTATAAACGGTTCTAGAATATACAATTTTCAAAATAGCCAATTTGTTTTAGGCCTAAATTTTATAAGGATACTAAATATATAAACAAATAATCAGGTAAAGCAACAAATTAAAAAGTTTTAGCCTAGATAATAATCTGTTGTTGCGTGCTATAGCAAATGAGCAAAAAGGCCTTGGCGAAGTTACAGTCGGAAGGATAATTTACCTCGATATCACTGCCGCCTATTTCTCCAGGAACATCAACCAACCATTCACCATCACTAAACTTTTCTTCTAAATGGACAGTATAACAATACTGTCCATTTTTATAAATAAAATCAACGAAAAACATCGCAAAACAACACCATTCCCGAAGTTAGGTTAGCGACGCACGACAAACCTTCACACTTCAGCTGTCTGCTGAAGAACGATTGGCACGAACGTAAAAAGCGTCTGCAGACAGGCATCGGGAGAAAGCTTAGAATCTGGCGTATACGGCGATACCAATTTCGATCCGGTTCATTAAGATTCAATGCGCCCCAGAGCCTATTCCGTAAACGCTGTTTGACAGTCGACGCAGCGCCTAGAGGGTTTAAATAATGGGATTCCTGAAAGATGCACGGCGTAAGGGACATAACAATTCAGCGTTACATCACTGACCTCCAAAGTCACCCGACCTTAATGTATAGACTATGATTTTTTGTGGGGGTTTGTAAGTCTCAGTGTAGGCTATGTGCCTCCACTTCCAGAAAAAATGGTTGAATTGAAGAACATTATAACAGCTGTGAAATCTAACACAAGACATGCTAGCTAGGGTGTGGGACGAATTTAAAAACCGCATCATCTGCATTGAGTACCACATTTGAATACTGCTGTGCGTCTAAAGGGGGACATATTGAGCACCTATAAATGGTAGGCAGGTAATAACTGTATTAAGATAGTTTACCCGTTAATGCAAAGTAAGGTAACTACCACTTTAATGAGGGTAACTAATGTTAGGCCTACCTATCTCTGTTTTACATGTTCATTATTTTTCAAAATATAGAAACGTGAAATCGCATGATTAAATTAGAAACACCATGTTTTACGAAAATTAAAGACAGTATACAAAACTGATGTAACTTGTAATAACAAATTAAAAAAGCAAGTAACTTATAGGTTATGTGTTACACTCACTGTTAATAGTTCTTGAGCATTTGCCACAGCAATTTGTTGTTTAACCTGGTCCATTAATTCATCTTTCTGAGCACTTGATAAGGATCCCAAACTACCTAATGAATCCATATTAAACCACAGGAAATTTTAAAGCCCAAGAGCTTGTATCGTTAGAGCATGTATTCTTCCAAAATTGTTCAACCTTCTCTATTTCTCGTTGCCGGTGATCTCAATCTTTGAATCTTGATAATCTTGATCGTTGATTTCACAGACGACCAGTGTTGCCACCAGGTAGATTAAATTTTACCCTAAACGTGTGATGAAATTACCCTAAATTACCCTAAACTTTTTGTAAATTACCCTAAAATTATCTTAAGAGTTGATTTTCTTCTCTAAAAGCTCAAAATACACCCGAGTCCCGAGATTGGTTTTAAAAATGATTAAGGCATATAAAGTAAGGTAATATAGCATTTAATACTCGTCTTTGGCCCTACATCACACTTAAAACGAAATATGTATCAAACAATTCAAATAAAAAGTCTGTAGTAATATTGTTTACTTAATGTGCTGGTGTCGCCGATAATAGAAACTTGCTGATACATGTTAATTATTAACAGTTATTGGGAGTACTTCAAATTGTTTTATAAACTTATTTCAGTTGTACAAATTTGTTGATGTTATTTTTTCTAACTGTTATTGGGAGCACTTCATATTTTTTTATTAACTTATTTCAGTTGTACAAACTTGATAATGTTATTTTTCCTAAATAATAATGCCCAGAGAATATGTTTGCCATCTTATTACTATTTGATTTTATCAAAAGGTTTCATTGCAAATACACCACATCACACAAATTTACACATGTTATGCCTTGTTGTGATGTTTTTATGTGCACTCACCTGGCTCACTATGGGGATTTCACAGGCATAAAATACAATTTAGTTACCTCATACAACAAATATGTGTCAAAATAGAGGCCATCTTCAGTAAACATATTTTCTACAATAGCGCTGTAAAATCTAACAACTTATTCAACCACATTAACCCGATATATTTTTACTGTTTAGGGGTTTTTATATTGTTATGTTGTGTCCATTTTTGGACACATAACATAATGTGTCTCAATTGTATCTGTTCGAGAATTAAACTTCGTGTTCTTTGTGATTACATGCATCTATAGTCTAATACTGAATAGGATATAGGGTATACATGTTTTTACCTTCAAAAGAACAATGTTAAACTTAAAACCATATATATCTCGCTTACATTTATCAACATACGATTATGAAAGATGTCTCAAATTAAAGGTATTTTTAAGACGCAGGTGGTTTATTCGCTATTTTCTAAATAAAATAATACATTTGCAAAAATATAGTAATTTAAAGTCTATATTTTTACACATATTTTGTAGTTTTTCCTAGTAATTAAAAAGTAAAACTCCCAGCAAACACAAATCAAAACTTTATAAAGATTCAAACAAAATTTATTCCAAATCAATAGGTCAAACAGTAACAAAAAAATATACTTTTCAGTTAAGACATGTTTTGTGCGTTTTAACATTGAAATAGCCCGTAGCGCTAGGCTCAGTGACGATATTTCTTCTGACTCCAACGTCCTCTTAATGCTATCTTACTCTGTAGACGCGAAACTTAGTTTCGGTTGAATTTGCCCATTGCTAATAATTTCCATAGTAGCATTGAATATACATCCTACGGAATAGATAACCTTAGTAATGCTGCTTTTTGAAGCCGACCTTGGCAAGCTCCTCGAGCGCATTCTGTCGGCTGGACGGTAGAAGCGCACGTAGTCGGAGCGTCGTCAGCTACCGTACTGAAGCGCTCAAGTGGCGAATCCATCAACTACCGTCCCCTCTTCGGCCCTCTTCGGCAAAATAAATATGTCAATGCTGTCCGATTATTTATGTTAGTATATACAGGATGAGTCAGACCACCCGTCCACCAGCATGTATAACGAGAGAACGGTTTGGTCTAAAGTCATCAAACAAAATTATTCCCCACTAAAACGTATATGGGCTATCTATTAAAAATATTTTTATCAAAATTTTGGAACATTCCGTACATAGTACGGAATGTTCCAAAACTGAACATGAAGGTCACGGGTTCGAATCCCAAACATTTCTTATGCCTAACCTCGTTATTAAATGAGGGTGAAATCAAGGGCGGATCCAGGGAGTCACGTTGGGGGGGGGGAAATTCCAAGGGTTGGGGGGATTTGGAATACCACTTAAGGGTGGGGGGTCCGGGAGTCCACCCTCGGAAATTTGTTAAAAATTCCATATTAGTAATTTTATCGGCCGTAAAAAATTGTCGAACGCGTGTTATTGATCAAAATGTGCCTATCGGCCTGAAAATACGACTGTATTAGAGTTCATGGACAAAATATCAGCAATTTAACCTGTTATTTCGGATAACAAATGGCAATTTGACCGCATTTCATGGTCACCGTAACATTTAGACCGAAAACGACAAGTGAACGTAGTTTATCGGCCAAAAATACCGCAATAGTTTATACCCAAACCGCAACTCAAAGGTCAACACGCCAGCGGAAGTATCTAAGTATGTTATTGTCGAAAGCGGAGATTTTACCGAGACTATAACATCGAAACAAATTTTATCAGCCAAGATACGGCAAATTTAAAAGACACCCGAGATATATATCTTATCGGCCTAAAATAGCAATATATTCTCATTTTGCCATCTAAAACGTCAATCGGGCCGCTTTTTTAGCCTGAAAATGGCAGAACTGTGTTTATAGACAAATTTACCGACCGCGCGTGTGTTATCAGCCAAAATCTATCATTTTACCGGCAATTTTACATCAATTATCCAAAAACCACGCCAAAAACTACGACCACAAAGTTTTTTTTTTGGCCGAAAATTGAGCACAAGCCTATTTTATGCTGGGAATATACTTAATTGCTCAAAATCGGCTATCGGACCTCATTTTCTCGGCAATAAATAAAGCCGGGTCGTGATTTATATACCAAAAGCGAAGTCTGAAACGCATTTACCGGGCAAAATCAGAGATTTGGCCGTGTTTTATCGGTAAAAACATAAATTTTGCCGCAATTTGATGGTAAAAAACAAACAAAATGACCGAATTTTTTTTATTAATAATAGACTGGACCGCGTTTTATTGGCCTCAAGCGGCAAGCGAGCCGCATATTATCCACGGAAATAGCAATATAACCTCGTTTCAGCGCCCAAAAAAGGCAATTGACCGACAAACCCATTCTGCGATTTATAGGGCAAAAACATCGACCACACTAAAATTAAGTGCCAAATTTTACCGGCCAAAAAAGACTGCCAGACTGCGTTTTACAGAAAAAAATGACTGACTAAAAATTAATTGTTTAAACAAAATAGGCAATTTCACCTCGATCTATTTGCCGAAAATAACCGTTCCTCACATTTTAAAGTCCGAAATCGACGCGACGGCCACAACGTGATTATTAACCGAAATTGAAGGCTGAGGCACAGTATTTGCCAAAAATCACAATCTAACCGTGATTTATCATAAAAATTGGCAATCGTACCACATTTTCCTAGCGAAAAATATAGCTGGATCCCGTTTTATAGGCCCGAATGACAACCGGAACGTATTTTTACGAATACAATCGGCGATTCGACCCAGTTCTATAGCCAAAAAGAACGCCTATATTACGCGTCGGATGGGTCAGAAACCGGAATTTAGTTGCATTTAATGGCCCGAAATGAAGATCGGCAACGTTTCTTATTGGCTGAAAATGACAACCAAAACTTGTTTTATTGGCTGGGAACGACAACCGAGCCGCATAAACGATAACAGTCGAAAAAGGGATTTAAACTAAATTAACGAATTTTCGTCAAAATTCCCGTATAATTATCCATTTTTCCTGGAATTTTCGGTCTATGGACACTCTGTAGTATTATTACAGGTATATAATCAGACTGACGACGCATCAATCAGACGAGATGACGCTGCCGGGCAGACGTAGCTCTGGTGCGGGGGTGCGCGCGCAAATCAAACCTTTTGCCTTGGGGGGGGGGAAGTTTCACCCATTTCCCCCCCGTGTATCCGCGCCTAAGATGAAAACCACCGAAACTATTGCTGTGGCCGCTGTAAAAACCACGGTACTGGGCCCGCTCTGTGTTGAATAGATTGTAAACCTTTGTTGGCAATTTCTTGCTTATAACTTGTTCGATCGGCAAAATAATTGCGCATACGTAATCAGGGTGAAATTCCGCACAATGTGAATACCCCACATGACAGAATTATAAGACAAATAATATTTTTCGATTTTCCGGGGTTTTAACGACTATTCCGCGGAAAACGTGTAATCGGGAAAGTAATTGCACGTACGTATTCAGGGTGAATTTACGCACAATTTTGAATACCCACATGAGAGTATTATAAGAACAATGTTTTTTTCAAAATTTCCGACGTTTTTCTGCGGAGAAAAAAGTGTGATCGGGAAAATAACTGCACAATCGTGTTCAGGGTGAAATTCCGAACATTTTGAATACCAACATGACAGTATTACAATAACAAAGTTTTTTTCCGATTTTCTGAAGTGTTGACGACTTTTACGTGGATAAAAAAGTGTGATTTGGAAAATAATCACATGTACGTGTTCAGGGTGAAATTCCGCACATTTTGAATACCCACTTGACAGTATTTCCAGAAAACAATTAATTTCCGATTTTCCGGGGTTTTAACGACTTTTCCGCGGAAAAACGATCATTTCCATAATCAGCGTCAAATTTCCAACATTTAGGAAAAAATTAAATATTCGTGGTTTTACCAATTTTTCAACGGGATTTAAGCTAGTCAAAATATGGTGTCAGGTTGTATTGAGTCATAATTACTTCAACAACTTGAACGCAACATTTTTAGGCATAGGTTACCAATAATTTTAGACACATAATTGATTTAATTGCACTATTAGAGTGTTACTCATGTATATTGTTGACATACACAACGTATCAAGTGATGAGCGAAACCAACAGATGCAAAGACAGAATGTCAACGGACATCTCTGCTAGTGTTTCTCAAAGGCCGCGGCGACTCAATTCGGCCTAGAGTTCTGTGGGGTGGGAGGGGGGAAAGTCTGCGGGTGCCGTGCTTTCACGAGAAAGCGCCGCACCGGGTGCCGTACATCCTTCCCGCTCGGCAGTCGCTAAGACACTGAATAGTGACTATTGACATTGACTGGCCAATGATAGTATGATAGTAATCCCTAGGCCTACCAATAATTAACTGCTTTCTAAATTAATTGATACTTAGCCTTTAAAAATAATATTAGTTTTAAGTTTGTTTGGCCTAAATTAATTATTAATAATAATATTATTATTAGTTTGATATTTGAGCAGATATCAATATAAACGTGCAAAATTGTTGGCATTTGTATGTTAAACCAAGTGGTGGGTAATTTTTTCAGGGACAGTGGGTAAAACACCCAAACCCGATTGGCAACACTGGTCGTTCTGTCGTTCTGTTATATACAGTTTTGCCAGACTGGGTTTGCTATTTTACCCGCAAACTACCTATAAAATCCCCGATTTTACCCGGTCATCCTGTAGTAATCCCCACAATATCCCCGCACGAGCTTCAAATACCCGAAAACCGGGTAATTTCTTGGAAATTGCCAGATGATCACCCGAAAATTAATTAGTGTACCCGAAATAATGCCAGTTTTAGTAATCTTAGCGCTTAGTCAAGGCCGGATTTAGAAGCCATGGGCCCCAAGGCTCAAACGATGGTGCGGGCCCTTGTGTCCAGGTCCAAGTTGGTGACTTTTTTTCTTGCTTGTATCAGGGTTTTGAAAAGGGTTCTGTGTGGTACGTGCCCCTAGGCTCACGCCTAAGTAGCCTATGCTTAATTCCAACCCTGCGCTTAGTTTTAACCGAGGCCAATTGGATTTCGGGGCCGCGCATATATTACGTCACGCCTACCCGTGGGGGAGGGGCTTCAGCACATAGTGACAAACCGTGACAAGTGAGAGGGGGGGTTAAGGGTTGCGTGACGCATCACGGTTAATGGAGTTAAGTCTGCGAAATTGTCAGTTACAGAGTGATAAAATACCGTACCAACAATCAAATACTTAATAATTAATTAGTGTGACGTGACATGGTGAGGGGAGAGGTATGAGCAGTGTGACTGAGCGTGAAAAAGGGTGGGGGAGGGGTCAAAAAGTGCTAAATGTAGGATGGCGTAATTTATGCACAGTCCCTTACTGGAGACGACTCTCTTCAAACATAATGCGCTAGATTTCCTACAAGTCCAAAGTTGGTACACTGGTCAGAGGATGACAAACCGAACGATGAGTAAACAAATCGTACGATCATACTGTAGTTAGTTTGTGGTATGATTAAACTATGTTGTTCCAGTTAAATCTGGCATTCAATTATTCGTTTATAATCATAGATTGATAATTTGTTATCGGGTTATTTTCACCATATAAGTATGTTTGAAAATACAAACCGGCTGTACCTGAACAAATGTTAACCGGATCAAAATAGTTGTATAGATTGAACGAGTTTAATGCATCTAGAGGTCTTGTATGGGTAAAGGTGAACCCTTCATGTTGACAGTCATTTTCTTCAGGTACACTAGGCCGCCTTCCCGCACTAGCTCGCAGGCAATGCGGTACAGCTACCCGTCGGCCACTGAATTGACCTGTTTAAATTTAATTTAGGCTTAGGAACCCTTCACACTAATGGGTTGCACCTACCCACCTCGGTAGCAACCAAATCGTCTATTTCTAGTCAGCTAATAAATTTGTAACTTGTGATGAGGGGATTTGATTGGTTTACATGGGAGCAGAGTTTACAGAGGGGCAAAATGGCGGTTGACCATGAAGGCTACACTATTTTACACGAAACGAGACTTCTAGATATATTAACCATTAACCTCGTTGGGGTCATCAGATATGTCCTCGTAACCATAGAATAAATTCCCTAACACCTCCCTCGTCCAGCAATGTTCCCATTAGAAGAGCCTTTTAATTATCTATAACAACGATCGTAATATAGAACATATGCAACACATGTTAATTTCCTAAGACAAAATGAAACATGTAAGGGGGCCGCCATTTTCTCGAATATTCACAAACAATACCCTATACCTCAATGCAGGGCCGGATTTAAGCATATGCTACATAGGCGAACGCCTAAGGTCAAGATTTGTAAAAGAATACCACAATCTAACTTAATTGCAATCATAATAAAATTACAATTATTTATTTATCAATGAACAAGTAATGTACTAAAATAATACTAATCTACTACTAAATAATACTAATCTAATACTAAATAATAATAAATAATACTAAATAATACATATAATATATTTGTTGTTGTCAAAAATTGACAACAACGAATGCAACACAACATTTATGTCAAAAGACACTGTTGACTATATTTTTATTATGATCCAGTTTGTGTGAAATTGCTTGACCACTGTCGTTTATATCAACTGTCACACAAAAATCTTATACCCCCGCAAACTCGCGGTAAATCCCCGCAACTCGAGTCCAAAATCCCCGGTCTTACCGGTTTTACCCGGTTTTTTCCTAATCCCCGCACGGCCATCAAATTACCCGAAAACCGGGTAATTACCCGGTTTCTGGCAACACTGAAACACTGATATTGAGATGAGAGCGGGGTGTAATTGAAATTAGTTGTTGTTGTTACAGTTTTGTGATTAAGAAGTGTTGATGTTACTTACTCAATTGCTGTTAATCAACTTTTAAGGTATTTCATAGCCCGGTAAGATTTATTTGTTTAAGATGTAAAGAAGTTAGTGAGTGTTACAGGTAAAAATATGCGTTTAAAAACCTAACCTCAAAGTTTGTTAAATTCATCATGGATCGGTGTATGTACTTATTTTTTTTTATTTCAACGCCAACGGAATTTTTTGTATAGAGTCCACGAACGCTTTTAGGGAAAGCGTTCCAAACCCCTCAATCAAATGTTTCCCTTGTTCAAGAAACAAATCTATCGTAAAGGTTAACCTCAATTTCAGGGAGCTGTAAACTATTTTATTACATATTTTAGTTATTATGAACTATTCAAGAAATTATTGCAGACATTTTCCATCACTGATAATACAAACAAATCAGCTTTTAAGTTACCAATGGGTTGTTTTTACTAATCAGTGATGGAAAATGTCCACAATAATTTCTTTAATAACATAATCTCACCATCACCAACGATGATTTTTAAACAAATAATTATGGTCTAGTTAGAGTAAAAAAGCTGGTAGAAGTAGCCCAGGCCCAGGCCTACATGCTAAACCCTATGCAGGGTGTCTACCAATAGCGGAAGTACTGTAAATATTGGGATAACACTGGAATTTTATTAAAATAAGATTGATTACCGATCTGATAAACAAACAATTAAGGTTTGGCAGCCAATTCTAAGGTGACTTCCGAAGGGCGAATTTCATTGTTGTACTTTTAAATCCAAAATAAACAGCATACATTTGCTACATACTTTTTTTATCTTGTGGTTGGTGAAATATGTTTATTATAACAACAGTTTATAAAATAATTACTTAACTGTCTTCTTTAACCCTTTGAGTGCCAAGATTCTGAAAGGAGTAGTGGAATCTGTTATGTTCTATTGATTTTTTAAATGTCTTGAACACCTGAACAGTTAAAATTAATAAAAACGTTCCACACACAGTAATGGATAAGATAGGTAAAAAGTAGCAAAACACCTGATCAGATGTGCAACTCACAAAGAATCCACCCATCCTGTCAGCTTGGATCCGAGCCGTCCACTGTTGGCTTAAGGTCCGCCCTCCCCTTCAACTCTGCCACAGACAGGTGAACTCTCCATGAGTTGCACATAAAAACCACCGGATGTGACGGGATTCGAACCCTCGATCCAAGTGTTACCCCCAGCCGGGAATGTAACACCTTAGACCGCACAGCCACTGATCAGACTAGCAGCTGTAACGGAACAGGTGGTATTAGAGCCTAGGCGCTGGACGAGGTAGTTCAGTTTGTCTACCAGGTTACACCACATGTCAGACTCAGACAGCAGACTGAGCGCCTAACAGCACAGTCGCTTATGAAACAGTAACATATTCAAAAGATGATATATCGGTCCATAGCACTGAAAGGATTAAGTAAGAAACCATAATAAAATAGGCTATGTGTACACTTTCATAAGCGCAACTATATAAAAACAACAGAATTAAAGTGTTCGATATTTCGATTAGGCTAGGTCTATTGTTTTATAGATTGTAAAATTGGTATCTTCTTTATGTTAGTTGTAATGTAACGTTTGTTTTGTTTTAGTTTGCTGTTCAATAAATATTAAATAAACCTCACTGGTAAGTTATACTGTATAACAAAATAATTTATTTACAAACATAAAACTAAAAACCTAAACAAATCAACTAACTTAAAAGGTTTCCAGGATATAACTTTCTGGAAGGATCTTTACTAGAGATTTGCATCCCTCTCCTAACTTTAATAAGAAGGCTTTTTACATAGATGGTCGCTTTTTACATGGCTATTTTGTTTTCAATATTCTCTCTGTAATATCAGTGTGTCACAGTTGTTCAATATTTTATATTTGATAATTTTGGTGGGCGCTTATCGTACCACACCCAAATAAAGTAGGCTAATAAAAAACCTGACTTCAACACTCTTATTGACATTATATAGGTAACTATTGTTGCGAATTTTCCCCCTACTCCAACTTTCAAAAATTTAAGAGCAAGAAGTTTTAACCACAGCGTATTATGGCGTAATTTATCCCCACTTCATATCAGCCTTTGGCAGTTAAAGAGATATGGTTCTTTTAGTTACAAGCATCACCTAATTTTAGCTGATATTTGTAATAGCCTATATAAGTGTCAGTCGGCTAAATTTACAGTTTAATCTTGATCGTCCGACATTTGTTTGGTAATCCGACAAGGCTGTGCCCATTTTATCTCCTGATCTCCTGTGAGTGCGAGAGAGAGTGTGAATTACAGTTAAGAAAGAGGTTGAGGATTCCCGTAAAAACGTGAAAGTTCGGTGCTTATTGTCAATGTGTTAATTAGTGACTTTTATTTTATTCTTAACTATGTGTTTATAAAGTCAAATAAAGCTTTGTTTGTTGAAATTGACTTTTTATCAACTCATTATCATTACCATACAGTATTTGGTTTTAACATTGTTTAAATGGTGCCCTGGGTAATTCATAATATTTGATAATCCGACAAGGGCCTGGTCAAATCAGTGAGTTTATCAAGGATCTGTCGGATTATCAAGAGTAGACTGTAGTTAACGTTGTGGGCGCTCAATTCTGTTCCAAATAACAGCAAGTGATCAATATATTTTGGTTACCATGCATAAAAAAGTACTCAGCTGATTGGGCTTCATGATGACTATTAAATATAGTAGTTTTTTCAAACAATATCTGTCGGTCTAAATTGTTTTTCCCAGAAGTCTGTTTTACTGTACGTAAGTAATTTAGTCTTACATAATATCAATAGCTCAGGGGCTAAAACCATGGATAATTATATGCAAGATAACCATACAAATGGCATGTGTAGTTAGTTTTAAAATTGCACCCATTCAGTTATTTATGATCCAATCCTAATAATGTTTGTATCATCATTCAAGGGATGAATTAGAGCAGCTTTATTGAGTCTTGAAAAATTATGGTTTTTAAAGTAGTAAGACTTGGGCGTTGAAAACAAAAATCAGTTGCCATTTCGAAGTGGTATGAAGAACAAACTTGATATTCTTTACTGAAATATAAAGTCTTGTTAGTAGTCATACATATACCAAGTTTGACTTTTATATACTTAAAGAGGTTTGTGAGCTGTATAGATTTGTTATCTATACAGCATAAGGGCATATACAGGCATAAGGGAAATAAGGTGTTTTAGGACATGCACCTTCATAGGAACCTTTTTCTTTATCTTTGCATACCGTAACTAATCATATCCCGAATTCTTGTAACGATTTTTGTTTGAACCCTGTACCCTATATCATTTTTAGGGACCGCCTAAAACGTGTTCAGGGAGCCATGTTAGGAACTCTTATGGTGGTCCCAGGATTAAGTTTCACCATGGAAATTCGTTAAGAATATTGTGTATGCTGTGGTCAAAGATGGATGTTTACATCTAATTTTTATACATCTTGTGTTCAGAAGGAAATGACTACAGTCACAGGAGTTGCAAGTCCTGCAGAGGGGCTAACTTGTTTCGTTTGTGATGGGATGGTTGTTGGACGTTACTACACTTTGGCCTCCTGTAAAACCCAAGTCACCAAACAGAAACTTGTTGAAAAACTCGGACAGTTGGTTGGAGAACAGTGAGTTTATTCAGTTCTGATTATGTATTTTCTTCCATTTCCAGTACCGGTCACTTTCTTGTTAGGCTATCAGATTTCAGTAAAAGTAAATCTAACTAAGTTACTTATTCAAGTTAAATACTGCTCTGTATATATAGTCAGATTTGGTTTAGCTAGAGTGCAATCAACTGCTGCTTGGATAAAACTTCATATAATACCCCCGTCGCAGCAAACCTGCGTACTCAGCGAATTTCCAATGCATAATATATGTCTTAATACCACATAAAGCCGCATACCAAGTTTCATAACAATATATTCACATATAAGCGATTTTAATTATTCTCTATAAGAATAACATTGGTAATGAGTACGTAGGTTTGCTGAAACAAGGAACACAAACAATGGGTTTTTATGCAAATATAAATATAATTTAACTAGGAGAAGCCACATACCAAGTTCCATCAATATGTAATCATAAATAAGCGCTTTATAACATTCCAGTTATTCTCCATAAGAATAACATGGGGGCTGAGAAAGCAGGTTTGCTGCAACAAGGAAAAAAATGGGTTTTTATACAATTATCAATATAACTCATCCAAGTGAAGCTACATACCAAGATTTATTAATTTATGTTCATAATTAAGGGAGTCATTACATTTTACTTTTCTCCATAAGAATAACATGGGGGCTGAGTACGCAGGTTTGCTGCTACAGGAATAATCAACAAAAAATCAATTTTTTGTACAAATATCAATATACCAGTACTACGTGAAGCTACATACCAAATTTCATCAACATACATTCATAAATAATCGAGATATCAAATTTTATTTATTCTCCATAAGGATAACATTGGACAACATACTGTGTTTAGCACTTTGAATATATCTGCAACGGTTGGCCGTAGAATCACAATTTAAACACCAAAATGATTGTTTTGTGGAAATGAACAGATTGGTAAAGGCAAATGTGAAGTTTACATTAAAATAAACTGAGGAAAAGCCAAAAACCTTTTTCCCATAAGATTAACATGGGAGATTTTATGAGTAGGTTTTTTGGATTTTCTCCGCAACCACTTAACCTAGGTTAATAATTCAAAATTCTATATTAATTGTTTTTTTAAGCTCTATAACATGGACTAAACCGAAATTAAGTTTTTTAAAGATTTTTGGGTGAAAAATGCTAAAAACTTATTTTTGGAAAATTTAAAACCTCCATCAACCCCCCTTCCCATAGTCCGATTTTTCTGGATTTCGAACTTGAAGTCATGAATGTCATTTTACACGTTTGAGCCAAATTTCATCAAAATCGGATGTCTTTTACTCGAGTTATCGTGTTAACGGACATATATATATATATATATAGATATATACAAGGGTCATCCAGAAAATAAAGAACGTTTGCTTACTGCACCTAGCACAGCTCCCCTATCACCGCCATTGCATGTGTGGCAGTCCACTCACCTCCCCACCAAAGTATGAGCCGAGTCTCGTTGCTATGCGGTCACCTGTCTTATTTCTACAGCTATTCAAAATGGAGGCTGCAATCGAAAATCCCGCCAAATATGAAATACGCAGTATTATTCAGTTTCTGAATTTAAAAATGTTTGGGAATATATAATTTTTTTAGAAAAACACCAAAGAAAGTTTATCGTGAAAGTGCAAACACGTCTTCAAGTCGAATATTCAGGGGAAACAATTATGTAACTGGTTTAATAAAAGAAAATCCATCGTGAACGACGAGGATCGGCGTGGCAGGTCATTGCTCGTTAAAGATGATTTGAAAGAAAGACTTGAGGAAAATTTGAGGAAAAGAGCTGCTAAAATCTTAGCATATTACATCAATTTAAGATATTATTTTTTTGCTCTTTCACCATAAAATTTCTTTGGTGTTTTCAAAAAATGTCTAGGTCTGGGCATTTTTTAACTCAGAAACAGAATAACACAGCGTATCTCATATTTGGCGGGATTTTCATTTACCGCCGCTAATTTAAATCGCTGTAGAAATAAAACGTGTGACCGCACAGCAACGAGACTCGGCTCAGACTTTGGTGGGGAGGTGAGTGGACTGCCACATACGCAATCGTGGTGATGGGAGAGCTGCGCTAGGTGTAGTAAGAAAACGTTCTTTACTTTTTGGATGGCCCTCGTATATATAGATGTATATATATACATATATATAAATTTGAACAAATAGTGTTTTTGGCATCTGGGGACCTCAAAACAAAAAGTTATCATGGTCTCGGGCTTAAGTCTTACCATGAGACCTACGGTAATAGCTTCTTCCCTATAGGGGAAATTCGCTAAAATGTAGCTTATTGACTTGGAATAATACAGATACATACTTATTAACCTTATAAAAGGTTGTTTACAAATTGTAATATTCACAAGTGATAAAATGCCTTGACCAATGATCTAAACTAAATGGTTTTAAAGACATTTAATAATTAGATTATACATTTCATTGCTTCATTAATTTATTGCAATGTTATTCTATTTTGTATAAACTATTATTTCTGTTGAAGCTCTAGACCTAAAGTATAACAAAAGTTATGGACGACCTCTAACATTCATATGAAATGAAGAAGGAACAATCTGTGATCTATTTCCTTCCATGTGTATTTTAGATAAAATATGTTTAAGGGAATATAAGTTCTTATTAGTAAATGATAAAACATAATAAATCAACCAGTGTGAAATTAATGGAGGTACAAAACTCTTAACAAGAATTAAATATATATTAATTGAAACATTACCACTTTATTGACAGTTTTATGAAATCATATTGAAAGTCAAACTGAAATTTGTCTAAATATAAAATGTTATAGTTTATTTAGAGATGTTATAATTGTAAGAGTATTGATGTTAAATTCCTGGCAACTTGAACTCAAGAAAATATTCTCAAAATTCCCTGGAATATATGATCTTGTAAGCAACTCGTTACATAAAGTAACAAATAATTGTTAAATAATAGCAACATTTAATCAGATTAGGTTATAATAAACTTAAAACTGCTATAAGATTAAGGATTAAAATAGAATTAAGGTAGTGAAATAACATAAAAATGTAGATAAATTAAATAGGCTTGCATGTAAAACATTTGTTTAATATATGACCTTATCCTCATCTTATAAGTATGGTATATATTTAGGGTACTTTCTGATTAAACGGAGGCCACCCGAATAATAGTTTCTACGATGATTAAATCAAGTTTATTTACTGCCTACGATGTAGAATAAGCTTATCGTATTCTCGATACGCTTATCGCATTCTCGGAAATCGAGTCTGGCCAGCGGTGTACACCTTCGACTAGGTCAAGGTCACAGGGTAGGTCAGTGCTCCGCGCGGCAACAATAGTTGTCGTTATCGCTATCTGTTGTTGTCGGTGGACGTCTGTCAGTCTGCCACGGTAGTCTTTGCTAATAGTACACTGCCCTCGTCGAGTGTGTAGTTTTTACCTGCTATTTGCTGAGTAAAGTTCGTGCTAGTGAAAATGAGTGAGCGCATCTTAATTTGGGATTTGCCTAAAACAGAAGAAGAAGCTGTGTTTTTTTTTACAGTCGAAAGAGTGTTTGCTGTCAAGTAAATTATGTGTGAATGGACACGAAATGCGGTTATATTTTAGCCAGGAAAATCCATTTTGGTCATACAACGTGAGGCCTTGCCGTAAAAAATCAGGTTTACGTATGGACACTTGGTTTTCCCATTGCAGGCTCCCTTTTTTGACCATTGTGCGGTTTTTTTATTGTTGGTCTAAGGAACTCACCTCCATTTCTTGGTGTGAAGAACAATTGGGTATGTCACCGAATACAACAGTTGACTGGAACAACTACATGCGGGAGGTTTGTGCTTTTTCAGTGGAGAGTAAAAATGAAGGTAAGATAGGAGGTGTAAATAAGATTGTAGAAGTAGATGAAAGTTTGTTCACCAAACGAAAAAACAATGCTGGCCGAAACAGCCGAAACAGTGGGTTTTTGGTGGGTTATTTAGGGAAACAGGGGGTCGTTTCCTTGTACGAGTGCCAAATAGAAGTGCTAAAACTTTGTTTGAACAGATCCAACAGCACATTGAACCTGGTTCGACTATTATGTCCGATTGTTGGAAGGGTTATTGTCTTGACGAACTAGAGAAGGATGGCTTTACCCACCTGACCGTCAACCATACATACAATTTTGTGGACCCTGAAACAGGGACAAATACTCAACAAGTTGAGCGTATGTGGGGGTCGGCCAAATGGCGCAATAAAAGACGGGCACATCTCGTCACCATTTGGACTCGTATCTGGCCGAGTACATGTGGCGCTCGACAGCCGGTGACAACGCGTTCTACGAGCTGCTCGGCGACATCGTCAAGTTTTGGGGCTCCGTCCGACCACAAAGCTAAGTTTTAACCCTTTGCGGTCGAATGGCGAGTATAGGTCGCCGCGCGCCATTTTCCCGAATGCTCGAATGGCGACCTATACTCGCCGTGACGTTTAGCCCGTATGAAGTGCGCTAAAACTAAATATAATGTAATGATTTTATGTCTATTTGCTTCTTATACATTCCTTATTACTTTTAAACGTTTATTTTATCTACTCCATGGATTATTTTGTTCTGAAATAAATGTTATTACTCCATGAACTATACTTCACAATTCGCGGTGTCTTGTGTCATCTGCAAGCGTCTGATAGTTCCAGGTCCGATTGTTGTCTGTGGTGTTTTGGTTATGTTTATTCTTTTGTTTAGTTATAATTATGACTAATAAAATTAGTGATGACGATATTTTTGAATGTTTTTTGTGTGTTCATTTGACTTACGAATAAATATAAATGGGGTTTTACTCTCGTAATCTGTCACATATAGTACATATGTACTAAAAATATATGGAAGAAAAAATAAAACAGGTATACATTTTTAATTTTATTTCATCAATATACAGTATGTAATCAAAGTGCCTTAAAAATAAACCCTCATAAATGCATTTTAAAATTAATTTGTGTAATTAAATGTAACAATAGTAAAATCTATACAAAATATCCAAAATTAATTCTGTCTCAGGGTGTCTGGGTGATTTAATTTAACCCTAGCAGTGGCCAGCCAAAAACTGTAGAATGGCCAACCAATTTTGGCGATTTTGCAGACCTTTTTTTGAAAATTCGTATAAAATTTAAATGAGAACTAAACATAGCCAACCACATATTCTTTTTGTTCAGAAAGAACAGGGGCATCATGTAATAGTCAAATAGAAAAGATCTAAGAGATAATTTTTTCAGCGAAGTAAAAAAAATAAAATAAAATTGAAATTTATTTTTGAAATTTCAAAAGCAGCCTCGGTAAAACTTTTTTGTCCGTTTTTTTATGGAAAATTCATTATAAACATTTTGTAGACAATTCAATTCCCTACATAGAAATGTATAATATGTTGGGGAAAGAATTTTATTTGTAGGTATTATGTAAGTATATACGGAAAACCGCAAAATGTGAAATTTGTACAGTGTTAGTTAGTACTGTAAAAAGGTAATGTAAATATGTATATGCTAATAATAATATGTATATATTTGTAAAGATAATGAAATAGGGAATGTAAAAAAGTCATAAAGTTTATGGTAAAAAATTGTTATCACTTATGATTAGATGAATATTGAAAATTTTAGCGTATTCGGAAAAAAAAGATTCTACGGTATTTAGTATATAACTTTTTTTTGAAATTTATTCCTCCAAATACTATATATACATTTAGTAGGACACTCAATGCCCTACATAGAAATGTATAATATGTTGGGGAAAGAATTTTATTTGTAAGTATTATGTAAGTATATACGGAAAACCGCAAAACGTGAAAATTGTACAGTGTTAGTTAGTACTGTAAATAGGTAATGTAAATATGTATATGCTAATAATAATATGTATATATTTGTAAAGATAATGAAATAAGAAATGTAAAAAAGTCATAAAGTTGAAGGTAAAAAATTGATATCACTTATGATTAGATGAATTTTGGAAATTTTAGGGTATTCGGAAAAAAAATTCTACGGTATTTAGTATATAACTTTTTTTAGAAATTTATTCCTCCAAATACTATATATACATTTAGTATATTATATCTATATATTATTCCTGCAGGTATTTAGAAACAATAAAATATATAAATATACATATACACAGGGTAGTGGCATATTATATAAGAGATAACGTGTGATTGTAGGTCCGGTCTGGGGTCTGGGGGCGGAGCCCCCAGCGAGCGAAGCGAGTTGTTATTTTTTATATTAGGCCTACTCAATAAATGAAATATATCCTACCTTACAATTGTAAAAGTAATAAAAATAAATATAATTACTCACCCCCGTCCCATTATTATGTTATCCTGTTGGTTTATTATCACAATCGAACATTCGAGACATTGTAAGAAAAACAACTTTTTAGAAACACTATTTCACACACTTCAGTAATATTTATGCATAATAAAATGCATAAAGATTACTGTTATATACACACATACACTTCACTAACACTAACACTCCGAAATAATACAGGATTTAGCAATAATTCGCGGATAACAAGCGAGCGCAAACTCACATACCACGGTGAAAAATTCGCGAAATGGCGGACTCTGCACATCAAATGTCAGAAGAGTGACGTAGTTCCATCGTCTTCCAGAGCGCAGCCGGGAAAGGCGATGCGCAATGCTGCCAATGTCAAAAGCTAAATTTCTTCCTCTTCAAAATGAAATATTATATGACTAGTATTTATAACTTGCACTGGATGTAATTCGTATTTTAAAATATGTCGTATAACGACGAATGGCCATTTGTTAGAAATTCAGAAAACAGCTGTGTTCATAAAATCGTAACTGTTGTGCAATCAATATTTCGTTCTAAAAATCAATACCACAGTGAAACTAATCTCTTTGGCTATGCAGTGGTACCAACCGCAACATCCTAGGACAAAAATTACCCGAGCAGGGTAATTCCAAAGTAGTCGTGTTTTTACATTTTCCGAGCGTCGACTGCAGGAATGGCGTAGCGGCAAAATTTCATTGTAATTATAATCGTCGTGACATTGTTATAAAACTTGTAAACGGTTCATTTATGTAATAAAATGAAAGTTCAGAATGTGATCTTTCGAATGGTATAAATATTGTTCACTTCTGAGTTGACTATTAATGTTTTTTTTACCGTTAAACAAATTTCGACCGGATATGTCGTATTACGACATTGGCCATTTTAAGGCAACACAACAATATGTCGTATAACGACACATGGCCACGGCTAGGGTTAATCGACCTCAAAGGGTTAATGATTTGTAATTGTCGTGTGATTGAAATAAAAGTCTATTCTGTTTGTAAACATACTAATTTTTACTTTAAATCATCATTTTCCTAATAAAAATAACTGGCCTCCGTTTAATCGGAAAGTACCATATTTAGTAAGTAGGCATATAGTCATTTTCCTTGCAGTCCATTAGATTTTCTTCATTATACTCTAACTTTCTTCTTCTCCAGAAAGGATACCAATAACCTTGTACTCGTTGATATCTTCTTTATCACTGTCAATGGCCTTCAACATCATCATCTAGGGGTTTTCTCGGTCCTTCCCTTCACCTGTATCATCTGGGTTACTACCAATTTTGGCTTAAACTCCAGAAAATACACTCTTCTTTTTCTTCTTCTGAAGTTGAGCATTTATCAACTTATTCGGATAACCACATCTGCCAAGTCACTGGTTCCTATAAGCCCTCTCCAAAACAAAAAAGGCCTAATTATCTTGTCTTTGTCACCAATTCCCTTCTAAAGAAACTTCCTAGAAGAAACTCCTTTCTTTATTGCTATATTCAGATTCAGATCATTATTTATTCAGTAGTATTAATAAATACTTTGAATAGTGTCACATTTTACTAAAATTAAAATTTGTATCTAATTCTATTCTACATTAAAAAGAAAATAAATAAATACAAAAAATACAAAATATAAATACAAAATACAAATAAAAGTATACAATACACTTTTTTATTATTTAATTTTCCTGTTTGAAAAAATTATTTTTTTGGTCAAAATAAATTATAGTACACTCATCAAAAAGCATCACAAATCATCAAAAGAATATAAAGCTTTACTCAATAAATATTGTTTAGTTTTGTTTTTGAAACCGTTAAGAATAAATTCAGCTTTAATACATTGTGGTATTTTACTGTAAAACTTAATTCCTGAATCCGTAACATTTTATCTTATCGTCATTACTTCAAAACCTGTAATGCACACTCACAAATATATCCTATGGCGTCCAATAGCTATATTTGTAAATGATTATATTAAATTACTTATCTTTAATCCCATCTGAACCAATGTGAATAAGGTATAACCATTGACTATATACCTGTAGTAGACGGTAAACTCAATGCTAAGATCGGTTAACAACGAAAGCAGCACAATCTATTGGGTGTGGTCGGCAACAGGGGCTATTGCATATGCTTCCTCCTAGTAGACATTACGCAAACTACTTGGAATCGCATAGGCAGACGAACAGTCAGAGCACGCTTGATTGACGGTTATGACGTTGGCACCAATTTTATTACAGGTTTTTAACGGTTATTAAAATTTATTAAGATACATTAATAATTGTTTAAATTGTAACAACAAACGGTTCTTTATTGAGCGGAGCTCCTATACTACACTCTGGCTTTTTATTTACACGTACTCCTCCTGAATGGCTGGAGTGATCCTCACGAAATTTTGCTCGGTCATAGTAACCATCTATGGGAAGGTATAAATCTGAAATGGTCCAAATCGGACATAAGGGTTCTGCCCTACGGCCCTTTAAAGTTACCATGTTATTTTAATAGGAGAAATATTTTATTTGGTTTGTTTACTGTGTGTTGATTATACAGCTGTTATATGGATCAAATTTAAATGCAGACTGTTACTATCAGCTGTTTGTAAATACAGTAGTTTTCTGTGAAATTGTTGTTTTGTTTATTTTAGTGGTTTGTTTGTCGATACATTTCTGAAAATTATTGATTAAATAAATACTCGCTCCGCTCAATATTGCAAGCAGACAACTGCATTGTATACCTAGTTTAATAAAATAAGTCAATATAATAAATTATTCTTTAGAATAAGTGGAAAATATATCATAAACAAAACATTGAAACTATAGTAACAGGTGTTTTCTTACATCTGTTTTCATACTAAAATAACTATATCTGTACAATCAGGTAGATAAATTACATCTTTCTCCCCTCAGGAAATAAGTTATAGATTAAGTCGATCTGGTGCTTTCCTGGTTTGTGCTGATCTTCTCAGAGGCCGCGATGGTGTACACGGAGAAGGCTGGATCTCTTGGGAAGGAGATGCCAAAGGAACCTGTCGGTAGTCATTATTAGAAGTGGTTTGACCATAATGTTGGATTGGCGATGATTCTGGAGGAGAGCTAGACGCTTCTCCATGATGTTTGTATGGTTTTTTTTTCTTTTCTTAAAGATGGTTCTAAACCTCTGTTGATGCAGTTGGATTGGGTATGTATTTGGGTATCTTAGTTGAAATGAAACTTCTTTTTGCACATGTGTCTGGAGTAACTTCATTACCAACTTTCCGAGTCTGTTCAACGTGTCTCCTCAACATCTCTCCGTTGACCTGGACTGCATAGTGCAAAATTCCATCATTAGCGACAATCAACTTTAGATTTGGATTTTGATAGCTTCGTACTGCTACTACCTCTCCTGGAGTAAAACTAGGTTCATTAAAAATAACTTTGTTTTTCCTCAGCTTGTCTGTAACCGCTTTGATTGGGTCAGGTCTCATTATGTCTAACCGTAATCATATTTCTCTTCCAAGAAACAACATTGCAGGGCTATAGCCAGTTGTGATGAAAGGAGCTCGTAGATAGGTGTATAGGAAGATATTGAGGCGTTGTTGAATCGTGCCAGGATATGTTTACAAGGATCTTAATGCCTGTTTTAAAATACCAACATACCTTTCTGCTTGGCCATTTGAAGCTGGATGAAAAGGAGTACAAGTTTTGTGAGTAATGTGGTACAGTTGCGTAAATGATTGGAATTCTGATCCAGTGAGCTGCGTTATCAGATACAATTTTTTTGGAATTCCATATCGAGCAAAGAGGGACTCTAATGACACTTGTTGATGAGGTTATAGATACTGTAAATGTTTCGATCCATTTGGAATGTGCATCAACTACAGTGAAAAAAATTGATCCCATGAATGGTCCGGCGTGATCAACATGTATCCTTTCCCAAGGCCATGTTGGATATTCCTAGAAGTGTGTTGGAAGCTTCCCTGTGCTATGGGCTGTGGTGATGCAACTAGTACAGTCTTTACCAGTGCTTCTATTTCCCTATCAATTCCTGGCCAGTACATGAGACCGTGCTAAAGCCTTCATTTTAACAATGCCAATGTGGCCAAGATGCAGTTCATCTAATACTTGCTTCCTGAATATCTTGGAAATCAAAATGTGCGTACCCACAAATATACAATAACTTTTCAGAGACCAATTCTGGTCTTTAAATGCTCCAGCTCCTCCACTATGAAGTGCCATGGGAGTTGAGGTTTTTGGATCCTTTTTGTTTCTTGAGCTAATTGTTCATTTGTTGATAGGTCGTATGTTCATCTGTTCCAAATACATAACACATGACAACTATTATAAATTATTATAATGTATATAAATACATTTGTTTAAATCATAACAACAAACGGTTCTTTATTTAATAAAATAAGTCAATATAATGAAACATCATTCTTTAGAATAAGTGGAAAATATATCATAAACAAAATATTGAAACTATAGTTACAGTTGTTTTCCTACATCTGTTTTCATACTAAAATAACTATAGCTGTACAATCAGGTAGATATATGACAGTTATTAACATTTTATTTTTATTTCACACAACCTTTGTTATTACAGCCTTACAGTCTTTGTTAAAACGTATATTAAAACTTCCGAGTTGCAAGGAAAGCAAGTTTTATTAGCAAAATGAGATTTTAAAAACCCGCCACGACCGAGTTGAGCGCATGAAACAGCATGAGCCAGAGTTACGTCTGCCATTGCTTGCGATGGTGGCGATTTCTATCCAGTGCTGTCAGAACTAAGTGGAGAATCCCGCCTCCTTTGTTAACAGAACTGCCCAAAAGGTTTTCAGTCTACTACAAGTATATAGTCGATGGTATAACTTTATTCCTTATTTCTTATTTCTTTATTTTCATTGTCAATGGCAAAGCCAATATATACAGGTAATACAATTCAGTTGGTATTGGAACAGAACAAAAACAAATACCCCCGTCGCAGCAAACCTGTGTACTCAGCGAATTTCCTATGCAGAATATATGACTTAATACCACACAAAGCCGCATACCAAGTTTCATAAAAATATATTCACAAATAAGCGATATATACAATTTTAATTATTCTCCATAAAAATAACATTGGGGATGAGTACATAGGTTTGCTGAAACAAGGAACATAAACAATTGGTTTCTATGCAAATATCAATATAACTCAACTAGGTGAAGCTAGTTAACCTAGTTTCATCAATATTCATTCATAAATAAGCGATATATTCCATTTCAATTGATCTCCGTAAGAATAACATGGGGGATGAGTACGCAGGTTTGCTACAATAAGGAACGAAAAAATGGGTATTTAGGCAAATATCAATATAACTCAACTAGGTGAATTCATATAAGAGGTTTTATTAATTTATGTTCATAATTAAGTGAGACATGGCATTTTAATTTTTCTCCATAAGAATAACATGGGGGCTGAGTACGTAGGTTTGCTGCTACGGGAACCGTTAGAAAAAAATTGTTTTTTTGAGCAAATAACAATAGACCACAACCAGATGAAGCCATATACCAATTTTCGTCAGTATACGTTCATAAATAAGCAAGATATAACATTTTTCTTTTCCTCCATAAGAATAACATTAGACAACGTACTGTGTTTAGCACTTTCAATATCTCGGTAACCGATTGACTTAGAGGAATGATCAAAATACCAAATTGTGTGTTTTTTTAAGCTGAATCCAATGGTAAAAACTAAAATTTGACTATTTCAAAAATTGTATGTAAAAAGCTCAAAAAACCCATTTTTGGGGTACAAAACCCCCCAAAATACCCCTTAGGATAGAGCGATATGGCTGGTTTTTGAACTTAAAGTCATAAATGTTGCTTTACACGTTTATACCAAATTTCATCAAAATCGGACCTTTTTACGAGAGTTATCGCACCCACGGACACACACACACACATATATATATATATATATATATATATATATATATATATATACAGTAGAGTCTCACAAACTCGACTCCCGATAACTCGACACTCTGGGAAACTCGACACCTCATTTACTATACAGTACATGTATTACAAGACTATATATTTTGGAAACGAGGACAATTAGTTATTAATTCTCAATTTTTAAGTATTTATCTAATTTTTATATTTTTCTTAAGTTTGTAATACAGTATCATTATACATTTACACTATAATGTTTTTAAATAAAATCTAATACAGTATACAATTTACAGCTAAATAATGTGTTTTCCTTCCCTCCCAATGTAATTCTGGTTAACTCGACATTCCACAAACTCGACAGGGTCTTAGTCCACATTGTGTCGAGTTTGTGAGACTCTACTGTATATACAGTTTCGAACGAATGGTGTTTTTGGGGTCTGGGGACCTCAAAACGAAAAGTTATCATGGTCCCGGGCCTAGGTCTTACCATGCCGACTACGGTAATAGCTTCTTCCCTATAGGGGAAATTCGCTAAAAATAATAATAACATGACTATCTATAATATTATAAAGAAGAGGTGGTTTCTCTCTGTCTTGTCTGTCTAATGTTCCGGGTAAACGCAAAAACCAATGAACCGACTGGGCTGAAACTTTACACAAAAGTAGATCCCATGCAACACATACGCCTATTCACTTCCTTAAAATCCCCTTGGGCTACGCCCCGTGAACGTCTTAAGTTTCAGTAATTGTATTTCAGAAGAAAGTAAACTTTCAGAAGCTGTAAAGCGAACAGCTGAGGACACTTCCATTTGACAGCTTAAAGAGCAGAAGCAAGAACAGCTGGTTCAAGCTAACTAAAATGCAAATTGCATTGACTATAGAATGCGTTAAGAAAACCCCTGTGAGAAGAACGGGTACATCAGCTAGTATAATAATAATTCCTTTATAAACAAATCTTACGAGATTATCACAAGTTATTATTTTTGAAAATAAGATAGACTCAAGATAAGCTACATTACTTTTGAAAATAAGGGAAAAGTTACATCATAGGAAAGGGTAATGCTTCAAATCAAATCAAATCAAATAACTCTTTATTCAACTAGTACATTTATTATAAAGAATGGTGTCAAAGGTACAAAACAAATTAATCTTAATTACTCAGTAATTTTAAAATAATAATAACCCCTTCAAAATAACATTTATCTCCCGAGCAAAAAACTACCTGGAGCCTAGATACAACAAAATGCCGGTCTCTCTGTCTGTCTAGGAGTATTATTTGTGATAATTTCCTTGTTTAAAATGTTCCGGTTTGATTTTTATAAACTAATATTTAATCTATAAACTGTATTTACGATTAGATTCTGGGTTTCCAAAGTCTGCAAAACTAAAATATCAGCAAAACAGGTAGACTTAGTTTGTTTTTAAGGTTAGGCCTACAGTAGGCTAAACTTAACCCTTAACATCTTAACAAAGTTTAAGTTAAAGATTATTTAGACTACGTTATTACCCTAGGCTAACTTGTTATTACTTGGCTAAACAAGGTTCTAAGCCTAGGTGATTAATTAATTTTGTAATGGCCCATAATCTATAATATATATATATATATATATATATATATATATATATATATAATATTGTAAAGAAGAGGTGGTTTCTGTCTGTCTGTCTGATGTTCCGGGTGAACGCAAAAACTACTGAACCGACTGGGCTGAAACTTTACACAAAGGTAGATCTTGAACCCATGCAACACATAGGCCTATTCACTTCCTTAAAATCCCCTCGGGCTACAGCCCGTGAACGTCCTAAGTTTCAATGTTTACATTTCAGAATAAAGTAAACATTCAGAAACTGTAAAGCGAACAGCTGTGGTTACTTCCATTTGACAGCTTAAAGAGCAGAAGCAAGAACAGCTGTTTCAAGCTAACTAAAATGCAAATTGCATTGACTAAAGAACGGGAAGGGAAAGCCCCTGTGCCAAGGACGGATACGTCAGCTAGCTATTAATTAATATTAATGAACAAATATTAATGTTGCTTCATCTGGTTGTAGTCTATTCTTATTTGCACAAAAAACAATTTTTACTGATACGTCCTATACGCCCCCCCCCCCGATTTTTTATTTTTGCTCCCCTCCCGCGATTTTTATTTTTTGCCCCACCCCCGATTTTATATTTTGCTCCCCCCCTCTTCGATTTTATATTTTTATTTTATGCCCCCCCATATTTTATATTCCCCCCTCCCCGATTTGATATTTTTTTGCCCCCCCGGATTTTATATTTTTGATCCTCCCCCCCACTTCCATTTTATATTTTATGTCCCCCCCATTTTATACTTTTGCCCCGCCCCGATTTTAAATTTGTTTGCCCCCACCGATTTTAGCGAATTTCCCCTATAGGGAAGAAGCTATTACCGTAGTCGGCATGGTAAGACCTAGGCCCGGGACCATGATAACTTTTCGTTTTGAGGTCCCCAGACCCCAAAAACACCATTCGTTCGATACTGTATATATATATATATATTAGCGAATTTCCCCTATAGGGAAGAAGCTATTACCGTAGTCGGCATGGTAAGACCTAGGCCCGGGACCATGATAACTTTTCGTTTTGAGGTCCCCAGACCCCAAAAACACCATTCGTTCGAAACTGTATATATATATATATATATATATATATATATATATATATATATATGTGTCCGTGAGCACGATAACTCTCGTAAAAATTATCCGATTTTGATGAAATTTGGTATGAACGTGTAAAGCAACATTTATGACTTTAAGTTCGAAAACCAGCCAGATCGCTCTATCCGAAGGGGTATGTTGGGGGGGTTTTGTACCCCAAAAATGGGTTTTTCGAATTTTTTACATATAATTTTGGAAATAGTCAAATTTTATTTTTTCCCATTGGATTCAGCTTAAAAAAACACACAATTTGGTATTTTGATCATTTCTCTACGTCAATTGGTTACCAAGATATTGAAAGTGCTAAACACAGTACGTTGTCTAATGTTATTCTTATGGAGAAAAATAAAATATTTATATCTCGCTTATTTATGAACGTATACTGACGAAACTTGGTATACGGCTTCATCTGGTTGTGGACCATTGATATTTGCTCAAAAAGACAATTTTTTACCCAAGTCTCCTGTAGCAGCAAACCTGCGTACTCAGCCCCATGTTATTCTTATGGGAATAAGTAACGTGTTATCTGCCTTCATTATGAAAATAAATTAACCCTAGGAGTGGCGCCATGTTAACGCGTAGTGTGGCGAGCTAAATTTGGCGATTTTGCAGACCTTTTTTTAAAAATCCATATAAATTCAACCGTTAGAGTAAACAAGTTAACTTTATATTCATTTTATTCAGAAAGAACAGGAGATTCTAGAGATATTAAAATAATAAAGATCTAGACATTTTTTTTTTCCGGTAAAGTGAAAATAATAAGAAAATTTTGATATTTTTTTTTGAAATTTCAAAAGCAGCCAGGGTAAAATTTTTTCCACAGATTTTTTATGGAAAATTCATTATATACATTTTGTAGACAATCTAATTCCCTACATAGAAATATATAACATGTTGGGGAAAGAATTTTTTTTATAAGTTTTTTGGGGCATAATGTAATAATAAACGGAAACCCGAAAAATGCGTAAACTGTAGAGTGTTAGTTTGTGATGTAAATAAGTAATGTAATATATATGTATACTAATAATGATATATATATATTTGTATAGCTAATGAAGTAAGGAATCCAAAAAAGTCATAGGTTTATGGTAAAAAATTATTGTCACTTATAAATACATGTAAATAAAATAATGTTTTGGAATTTTTGCGTATTTGGAAAAAAAAAATTTCACAGTTTTTAGTATATAAATTTTTTACCAAATATTTTACCCCCAAACCAATATAACCATGCTGTAGTACATTCAATTACCTACATAAAAATGTATAACACTTAGGGTAAATTATTGTTTTTATATGTGTTATGTAGCACTAAACAGTCGCGGATTTGGCAAATTTCACTAGGCCTATGTAGGAGTAAACACAACACTTTATAAACACTATTTGTCAAACTTCAGTAATATTTATGCATAATATAATGCATAAAGATTTCTGTTATATACACACAAACACTTCACTAACACTAAAACTCCGAAATACTAAATTATTTAGTAATAACTCACGGATAGAAATATCACAACGCACATAAAACGAAACTCAAAATGGCTGATACAAGCTGTTGACAGAACAAATATAACACAATGGAACGTTTACTCTATAGAGTGCGGCTACATTCAGTGCTGCCATCGCGCAACACCAAATTATTCGCCATTCTTTCTTCTTTCAAATAAGATATTATATGTCATGCAAATATAACATTACACTGGATATATATTCGATTTTGCAATCCGCCGGTTTACGGCGGTTCAGCATTTTACAGAAGAACAAAAATCATCTGTGTTTATAAAATCATATTATCTGTCAAATCAATATATCGATCTAAAACTCCATACCAAAATGAAATATAACTCCTTGGCTGTGCATTGGTACTACCCGCAACATCGTGCGACGAAAATTACCCGAGGTGGGTAATTTCAAAAAAGTCATGTTTTGACATTTCCCAAGTGTCGGCTGCAAGTATCGTTTCGCGCCTAAAATTCATTTGATTTCTAATCGCGGTGACATTGTTATATACCTGCTACAGGGTTTGTTTATGTAATAAAATGAAAGTTCAGAATATTATCTTTCGCATGATATATATATTATTCACTTTTGAGTTGATTAATAGAGGTTTATTTACGTTGCAAAATTTTCGGTCAAAATCCGCCGGAAACCGGCGGTCAGCACAGTAGGCGACACAAAAATCCGCCGGAAACCGGCGGATCAGCACTCCTAGGGTTAATGAAATTTGGTATGTGGCTTTACCTACATGAGTTATATTGATATTTGTATAAAACCCCAATTTTTTGTGTTCCTTGCTTCAGCAAACCTGCATACTCAGCTGCCATGTTATTCTTATGGAGAATAATTAAAATGTCATAAATCGTTTATTTATGAATGTATACTGATGAAACTTGGTATGTGGCTTTATGTGGTATTAATATACATATATATGCATTGGAAATTCGCTTAGTACGCAGGTTTGCTGCTACGGGGGTATATATATATATATATATATCTATATATATATATGTGTCCGTGAGCACGATAACTCTCGTAAAAATGATCCGATTTTGACGAAATTTGGTATAAATATGTAAAGCAGCATTTATGACTTTAAGTTCGAAAACCAGCCATATCACTCTATCCGAAGGGGTATTTTGGGGGGGTTTTGTACCCCAAAAATGGGTTTTTTGAATTTTTTACATATAATTTTTGAAAAAGTCAAATTTTATTTTTGACCATTCGATTCAGCTTAAAAAAACACACAATTTGGTATTTCGATCATTCCTCTACGTCAATTGGTTACCGAGATATTGAAAGTGCTAAACACAGTACGTTGTCTAATGTTATTCTTATGGAGGAAAAGAAAATTTTTTTATCTCGCTTATTTATGAACGTATACTGACAAAACTTGGTATACAGCTTCATCTCGTTGAGGTCTATTGATATTTGCTCCAAAAAATTGTTTTTGCATAATTCTCCCGTAGCAGCAAACCTGCGTACTCAGCTCCCATGTTATTCTTATGGATAATAATTAAATGCTCTGTCTCCCTTAATTATGAACATAAATGAATAAAAACTGGTATACGACTTCACCTAGTTGAGTTATATTGACATTGGCATAAAAACCCATTTTTTGTGTTCCTTGTTGCAGCAAACCTGCGTACTCAGCCCCAATTATTCTCTTATGGAGAATAATTAAAATTTTATATATCGCTTATTTGTGAATATATTTTTATGAAACTTGGTAAGTGGCTTTATGTAGTATTAAGACATTTATATCTCCATTGGAAATTCGCTGAGTATGCAGGTTTGCTGCGACGGGGGTATTATATTTTTGCTTCCCCCATTTTTATTTTTGCCCCACCCCCAATTTTATATTATGCTCCCCCCTCTTCGATTTTACATTTTCATTTTATGTTGTCCCCCCTCCATTTTATATTTTTGCCACCCCGATTTTATATATTTGCTTCCCCCCTTGATTTTTATTTTTGCCCCCCCCTCGGTTTTGTATTTTTTGACCCCCCCTCCAATTTTATATTTTTGCTCCCCCACATTTTAGCGAATTTCCCCTATAGGGAAGAAGCTATTACCGTAGTCGGCATGGTAAGACCTAGGCCCGGGACCATGATAACTTTTCGTTTTGAGGTCCCCAGACCCCAAAAACACCATTCGTTCGAAACTGTATATATATATATATGTATCCGTGAGCACGATAACTCTCGTAAAAATTATCCGATTTTGATGAAATTTGGTATAAACGTGTAAAGCAACATTTATGACTTTAAGTTCGAAAACCAGCCCGATCGCTCTATCCGAAGGGGTATTTTGGGGGGGTTTTGTACCCCAAAAATGGGTTTTTCGAATTTTTTACATATAATTTTGGAAATAGTCAAATTTTATTTTCCCCATTTGATTCAGCTTAAAAAAACAAACAATTTGGTATTTTGATCATTTCTCTACGTCAATTGGTTACCGAGATATTGAAAGTGCTAAACACAGTACGTTGTCTAATGTTATTCTTATGGAGGAAAATAAAAATTTTATATCTCGCTTATTTATGAACGTATACTGACGAAACTTGGTATACGGCTTCATCTAGTTGTGGACCATTGATATTTGCTCAAAAAAACAATTTTTTACCCAAGGCTCCCGTAGCAGCAAACCTGCATACTCAGCCCCATGTTATTCTTATGGAGAATAAGTAACGTGTTATCTGCCTTCATTATGAAAATAAATTAATTAAATTTGGTATGTGGCTTTACCTACATGAGTTATATTGATATTTGTATAAAACCCAATTTGTTGTCTTCCTTGCTTCAGCAAACCTGCATACTCAGCCGCCATGTTATTCTTATGGTGAATAATTAAAATGTCATAAATCGTTTATTTATGAATGTATACTGATGAAACTTGGTACGTGCCTTTATGTGGTATTAAGATACATATATATGCATTGGAAATTCGCTGAGTACGCAGGTTTGCTGCTACGGGGGTATTTATTTTTGCCCCACCCCCAATTTTATATTTTGCTCTTTTGCCTTTTTATAAATTCCCACTCTTTGGGAATATTTCCTGGCCACATATCTAGGAAAGAGGAATCTTTCATTGTATAAGATGTTTTCTTTCACAAGAAAAATTAAAATGAGTAAAAAAGGTCCTTTTTGGGAATCTCTAATGAAAGCATCCGACTTCTTCTAAACAAGTACACTTGGATCCAAGAGAACTCAGAGTTTAAGTCACAAGCAATTATTAAGTCATGAATTATACAATTTAGAGTCAGAAATAATTCCAAGAAGCCCACTAATAATGAAATATTATTTTTTATGTGATTTTGGGTTTGACTTTGTTTGTTATGTCTTTGTATGATGTGTGTTTAATATTCTAAATCAAATCATATTTGATGACTAGGTATATGGTGGTGATCTCAGAAGACGATATCATCTGCCGCAGTTGCACTACGATGCTCAACAACCTTGACCGGCTAGAGAAGGAGATGAGCTCGGTGCGGGCTGTCATCCTGCGGTTCTTGGAGAAGAAGTATGAGCTGGAGGAGGGGGAGCTGCTCAATAGCCAAGTGGTGCTTCCCCCTCCCCCGGCCGTCCCGGACGCCATTACAGGTTCTGCATAACACATATATTTGACACCATTCTGTACTATGTGCTTTATGAATAAAGTGACTTTAATTTTGATTTGATATGACCACTGCTTAACGCCAAAACTCGGCATTCGCCAGGTGCAGTTAGCTAAATTTAAACAAAATGTACTGTGTATTGAAGTTTGAGGACGTAGTTTCCACAGAGCTGCAAAGACAGCAATACTATCGCATCATTAAAACAACCCAGCAAGGGCTGCTCCTTTCGGATGTTTTTAAAACTATGAGAAACGGGTCAAAACTGAAGACGATTCCGGGCGCTCAGCTCCTTCATATGGGTCATAGCCCCCGGAATGGAGCGTGCAGCAGTGAATGTGTTAAGATTACTGTGGATTAGTGATTTACAGTGTATTAAATGCATTCCAACTTCATGGACTGCTAAAAATATGAACATAGAAGGTAATGTTACTTGGATCTGTTTAGTCATTTGGAAATGCATGAAACGAAGCTAAAACTTATGAATCATATTTTTCTTTGGATTGTTAGCTGAGCCTTGTCCTTAAAACTGTTGACGAAAGGAACTGTCAATCTACTTTGAGACATTTTGAGTGGGAAAATTGATAGATTTTGTAGTCTGGCTAAAAACTTTTGAAACAAGTTTTAAAAATTGCAGTTGGGTCCATGCAATGGGAAAATTATCCAAAATTGTAAGTAACCAGAATTTTACCGAAAGTGTTTAACCTTCCAAGTGACCTTCGCCTGTACAGTGACTATTTTTCCTGCCGACTTTGCACGCCTCCAGTTTTGTGTAATATTTCGGCGTATGATTGAGCGATCCCGGGCCTTGAGCATATCAACATGATCAGCGGATTCTAGGCTTTATGATGATTATACATTACCACCATTCATGATATTATTACCATTGTGTGAGACGGAATCCCGAACGTCTGCGATTGTTTGTTGTTGTTATCGTGATGTAGGCTTTGGTGTTTTGTTTTCATGTAGTTTTTCCAGTATGTAGTTCGTGTAGAAACAACTGTGCAAAACTATATTCACTGTGTCCCAAAAAGAAGGATCAATAATATGTTAACGACATAATTTACATTAGCCAAATAGGTATCTATTTGATAGAAAATAACCTCAAGTTTTATTCCCAGTAGCTAACAGTTGTTTACAATGTCTACAATCAAATCAGAAGCATAGTTTAATGTTTAAAAATAAAATTGTAAATTTGCCCACTATTTGAGGTGGACAATGACTTCACTCTCGTGAGTTGGTCTCCACGATCCCCTGATTTGACTCCATGTGATTTTTTTGTATGGTGATATATAAAATACCAAGTCTTAACCCTCCAAGTGTCTTTAATAATGGTCTTAATGTTTGCCTATTTTTGGTGGTTTTGCAGTGTTTTATTCAAATAAATGTAAAAAACTCAAAAACACTCCAAACTGCATTATTATATAGTTTTTCTTGTTCAGAAA
Source organism: Allygus modestus (assembly GCA_963675035.1). NCBI lineage: Eukaryota > Metazoa > Arthropoda > Insecta > Hemiptera > Cicadellidae > Allygus > Allygus modestus. Next base: position 376,072,735 of record OY776111.1, on the reverse strand, counting down.
ATCATGGGCTTCAATATTATGTATATAACATCTCATACAAATTATAGTAGACAAATTATGTGATGTTAAAATAAATAAAAATAAAAAGATTTTAAAGTTTGCGCTCCATCAAATTATAAACGGTTCTAGAATATACAATTTTCAGAATTGCCAATTTCTTTTAAATTTTATAAGGATACTAAATATATAAACATATAATCAGGTAAAGCAGCAAATAAAAAAGTTTTAGATAATAATCTGTTGTTGCGTGCTATAACAAATAAGCAAAATGGCCTTGGCGACAATATAGTCGGAAGGATAATTTACCTCGATATCACTGCCACCTATTTCTCCAGGAACATCAACCAACCATTCATCATCACTGAACTTTTCTTCATACCCAATGTTTTAGTAACTTGGCATCAGTTCAAATTCAGAAGAGGAAATTTTTTTAGTACCCACATGTCTAAAATCACTTTATTCACACTAAATAAGAAAATTAAGATATTCGTTATGTTCAAAATTGAATGAGGAATAATAAAATACTGGGTGTCCCAAAAAGAAGTATAAAACTTTGTTGGTATATTTTAACTAAGTTTTCATCACACTGTAAATAACATTTACATAGTAAGAAAGAATATATCCAAAAGTGTTTTTTCCATACACCATACATGTTCAATGTGTTCACCTCAGTACCCTCGGAAAATTTTAACTTTGTAGTCGAGTTCAGACCTTCAAGGGTGTCTCATTGATACTTTGTACTTCAACCATTATTCCCTTGCCTTAGCTCCAAAAGGTCCGATAGCCCCACGTATGTCAATACTGTCCATTTTTACAAATAAAAACAACGAAAAACATCACAAAACAACACCATTCCCAAAGTTAGGTTAACGACGCACAACAAACCTTCACACTTCAGCTGTCTGCTGAAGTACGTTTGGCACGAACGTAAAAAGCGTCTGCAGACAGACATCGGGGGAAAGCTTAGAATCTACCGTAAACGGCGATACCAATTTCGATCCAGTTCATTAAGATTCAATGCGCCCCAGAGCCTATTCCGTAAACGCTGTTTGACTGTCGACGCAGCGACAGTAAACACCCCAGCGGATGTGTTTTGTGTCGCTATAGCGACACATAACACCTAGAGGGTTAATACCTCCACTGCTATCGGACCTTTTGGAGCTAAGGCAAGGGAATAATGGTTGAAGTACAAAGTATCAATGAGACACCCTTGAAGGTCTGAACTCGACTACAAAGTTAAAATTTGCCGAGGGTACTGAGGTGAACACATTGAACATGTATGGTGTATGGAAAAAACACTTTTGGATATATCCTTTCTTACTATGTAAATGTTATTTACAGTGTGATGAAAACTTAGTTAAAATATACCAACAAAGTTATATACTTCTTTTTGGGACACCCAGTATTTTATTATTCCTCATTCAATTTTGAACATAACGAATATCTTAATTTTCTTTTTAGTGTGAATAAAGTGATTTTAGACATGTGGGTACTAAAAAAATTCCCTTTTCTGAATTTGAACTGATGCCAAGTTACTAAAACAGTGGGTATGAATATTAAAAGTTACATTTTTAGATAGCCCATGTAATGTACTTTATGAAAATGTACAACTTTAGGCTATGCTTTTTTGTTATCATTTATATTTTTTATTAATTTTTTAGTAAAAGTCTACAAAATGGTCAGAAATTGCTGGATATTAAGGATTTTTTTAATGGACACTCGGAGGGTTAAAGGAGATTTATGAATAGGCTAAAAAGACTATTTGGATTGATTTTGAACAACTTTCCAAGTAAAATAGAATTTGGTATGTATAGGCCTATTTTAAAATTATTAAGGACTTAAAATTATTGATTTATAGCTATTTGAGTTAAAATTGAAGAAATAATACTTAAACACAAATGGTGCTACCTAATTTTAATGATTGAGTAGGCTATAAAAAACAAAGATTAAAATGCACAATTTTTGACTACCTTTTACGGGATGTAATAAAAGACGTCTTACAACACTTAAGAATATAGTTACACTTATACTGATTCACATACAGACGGTAAACATATATAAAAGATGGTACAAGGCTATCGATTTCGACCAGTCACACCGGTCATCATCAGGCCAATCAACCAGGATTGGCCTGATGATGACCGGTGTGACTGGTCGAAATCGATAGCCTTGTACCATCTTTTATATATGTTTACCGTCTGTATGTGAATCAGTATAAGTGTAAATATATTCTTAAGTGTTGTAAGACGTCTTTTATTACATCCCGTAAGTAGTAACAACACGTAATATGCTAATCAAAAAGTTGACTACCTTTTGGAAAAATTCAGAACAACTTAAGGTGGTAAAGATAAAATTAAAATTCTTATGATTTGTTTCCTATTCGATTAATGCATTAGTATTGTAAGTTCAAGCAGTTATTTAAAATCTTTAATTATTACTTCAGTAGAACTCCTCATATCCGTCGTCTACTGAGCCAAGCCATGGTAGAAATATGAACAATGTCAGATAAGAAATATGAACTAGGTCAGATAAGAAATATGAACAAGGTCAGATAATCAGAGGAGAAAAATTAGGGTTAGAAGAGCCATCATTGGTACTTTAGAGCTGAGTATTCATAACATCTATATTGTCAAAACGCACTCATAACACCATATTGTTTGTAACCATGATCAGAAGCTCAGTAGTTAATTTGATCGAAAACAAAGGTATTGACTTTTAAGTTGAGATAGGCTTGGCTTGGCCACAGCACAGTGGCGGACAGGCAGACACATAGTCGGCAGTTATCTCGAGGTTGGATATGAGGGATTCTACTGAGTCATCTTAATAAATTTAAATTTAAAAAATCAAGCTAGTTGATTTATTTGTTATAATTGATAAATTTCAAACTTCCAGCTTTCAAGAAACCAGAGCCATCCATACCTACATTCCATGTAAGTTCAGTACTCTTCTATTGTCAATAAAAAACCAAGTTGTATTCTTTAAGTCACACAATACAGCTCTGTTCAAATATTCTATTAAGATATTTTCTTTATAATTCTTTGCTTACATTTAAACTGGTAGGCCTACTTTTATGTACTAGTTCTTACAGTTTGTGTTTTTACTTTTAAAGAAGATATTGCTTTGTCAGTTGCAATTGTTGGCCTGCATGTGTGGCAGGATCGCAAGAAGCAGTCTGCAGCTGCGGAGGTGGAGGGGAAGGCTAACGTGTGGATGCAGTGTGACCGTTGCAAGTATACTACACCGTACAGCTCCTTCATGATAAACCACATACATAAACACGGAGAAAATAAGAAACCGGCTGAACAACAAGATCATAACACACCTCAGGTGACTATACAAACTGGACGGAGGTTGCAAAGCCACAACATTCGTTCCTACAATTTTAAGAGGGGTTAACTCTTAGCAGTACTAGATGGTGGGTAAAGTAGTCTTTACTCTGGGACCCTGGTACCAAGATGTCCTGTAGAAAGTCTACCTCATATCTGCAGGTGTAGACTACTCATGTGTTTCGGTCCAAAAATTGTTGTCTTTGTAAAATCTTAAAAAACCTATTGCCTAGCATTTTAAAGAATCCTAAAGAGAGTTTCTCGTTTTCCTCTTCATTATCTTTCTTTCTATTTTGTTCTGGAAGAATCTTGTTGTAGTTACAACAACCAGTTTTATGCGTTTATATCATTTAAAAAAGGTAAAGTTAAACCAGTTTGAGTTTGCACATAGCATTCTGATGTCAGGAAAGTCAATTTCCATAAAAAATATATAAAAAAACTGTTAAAATATTGACTTTTTCCAATTGTTATGGAAATCTGAAAACATTTCACTCCTGGTTCTATTTACCTCCTATGTTGTTAAACAATGTTGCGCATTACTGTATAAGGTTATGAAAAGGTCCAGTCAGGATTGTAGGTATATGTGGGTATACTGGAGATGATAAAACTACACCACATATGAATAACAGCCTTTTATAATGTAAAATCCTCTTATGGCAACGCACTGTGTTTAGTCAATATACATTTTCCTTAATAACTCACTAAATATTTGTGCTAGAATTATGAGAGAGGGCTTAAAACGTCAATAATCTCCATTCTTTTACCTGCAGTTTTACAGCTGGGATTTTTCTAACCCTTTTTGGGCCCAAAAACTCAAAATTTGAAAAATTAAAATACCCAAAATAGGGTTAGAGTTTCCCGATTGTTTTGCCCAAAGAACTTGTCCAATTGGTTATAGAAAGGAATATTCCTACCAAATTTGAATTTTTTTTAGGCCTAAATCGGAAAACAAATTTGACTGCTTGAGTGCAAACACACATATAAATATATATAATTTTTAACGACCCCCCAAAACGTGCTCAGGGGGTCACGTTAAGAACTTCTATGGTTGTCCCTGGCTTAAGTTTCACCGTGCGGGTCATGCTAATAGTTCACTTTTACATAGGAAATTCACTAATAATTTGGGTACTTTGGTATTATACGGATGCCACCCTTATACAGCGCGCTGCGGCAGTTATGTTAGGATGGGTTATCATAAAAATGATTGTAGGACTTTCCTTGTTTCGTTACAAATCGAATAATACCTTATGAGTCATACTTCCGGCCGCCAAACCCCCTCCAAATAGGCCAAGGTCAGGTCGTTGACCGGAGCGCGCGCATCACCTGTCACCGCCTGTATCTGGGTCAGTGTCATGAGTGATTTATTGCCGTGCACTACGTTACATTTGTTTTCATAATGAGTGACGTTCTTTTGGTGTGGGATACCTCGAAATGAAGAGGAAACCGTACGTATTTTTATGATAACCCATCCTAACATAACTGCCGCAGCGCACTGTATATTTGGCGGAATACATGTGGCGATCGGGTGTGGCTGCTAGCGGCGGCGACGCATTCATCACGATCCTAGCGGACATCGCTGCCTTTTGGGAGGCACAACACAAAGACCGCTCATCAGAATGATGTAAAATTTTTACAGTAAGTCAATAAAAGTACGTTTTTTCGAATTATGTAGTTATCCTTTGTATCTGGTAAAAATTAACCTCCAAAAATAGTGGCATCCGTATAATACCAAAGTACCATAATTTGATATATACTATTGAATTTGCTGCTCCTTGAAGTAAACTGACCTGGAATGTATTTTTGAAAATACTTGGACTCTAAAAAGGGTTCTGTGGACTTGACTTTAGCTTTTTACACAATGTAGAATAAACATTCATCAAATTGGCTGAGCTTGTGTTAGTTGCAGGAAGTGGCTCAGGAGAGCCAGGAGACAGCCACAGAGGAGGCGGAGGTGGAAGTGTCACCAGTGGAGGCAGAGGTGACCGATGCAGAGGTGATGGTCAATGGGGAAGGGGGTGAGGAGGAGGTGGCTGTGGTGGGGGAAGGGGAGGGAGAGGGAGAGACCTATCCTGCTGCCGAGGGGGGAGAGGGGGCCATCGTAGAAATGGACATGGGCGAAGACAACATCTGCATGGTCGATGAGAACGGCATCTTGCAAAAGGTACCTTTGAAAATTTAGTTGAATAATAATAAATTAGTTTGAACCCTTTTAGTGATGTAAAAGTACAGATATATATTTTTTAAATGTGAAAGAGTCCTTGACTTTATCTAACAAACTGTAAATGTTCAGGATAAACATCACCATTAAGTATTTATCAATGTTTTTATATTAAAATTCAGTTTAACCTTTTGAGCCCTAAAAAAACATTTAAAATTATGAAATACCCTTATAGTATTAAATCGGCATACTCAGCGAAAATTTAAAATAGACATATATAGAATAACACAATTATTCCTCACTACCACAAAAAGCCACTTATCAAGTTTCATCAAAATATAGTCATAAATAATCAAGATATAAAATTATTCTTATTCTCCGTATGAGTAACATTAGAGCTGAGTACAAAGGTTTGCTGCCACGAATACCACATAAAAATTGTGTTTTATGCAAATATTAATAGACCACAACCAGATACCAAGTTTCACCAATAATGTTCATTAACAAGTGAGGTATACAATTTTACTTGATCTTCATATAAGATTAACAGTAGCCAACGTACTGTTGAATTGAATTGAAAAACTCTTTATTCACATTTTGTATATGTACAAAGAATAGAATCACATTCAAAATGTGTCACGTTCACTGAGTTTAGCACTTTCAGCACCTCAATTAGGACATGTAAATTCATAACGACAGCACTACGTATAATTTGATTATATTTTGTTTTACTGACTCCCAAATAAGTGATAAAATGTCCTTGCCTAAGGCGTTGTTCTCCTTCAAAAGATGCTCGGTGGTGATTACCAACATAACCTCAAATTGTAGTGTAAAGTTGTGTTTACATCAGGCAAAGTCACCTCCAGAGGTAGCCATGCAGCTGATGTTGGGCAGTAAGAAAAAGTCAGCAATATCTAAAACAACTTGGATTATAAATTTTGCCTCCGAGTTGCATTATTTTATACAGTATTTTATAATAGTTTAGCCTATTGCTAAGAAAACTAGAGTACTATACAATAGATTAAATGGAAAAACCCTCCCAGTTGCTTCATTTATATATTGCCAATAGGTTTCAGTGCACTGGCATCTCTAATCATCAGTCAAAATACCAGCAGGTTTTAGCAGGTTACATCCTAGGGCCTTTGTTGTTCCTTTTATATGTCAATGATTTGGCTTGCAATGTGAGAAATTGTAGTGTGATTCTATATGCTGATGATACTACAGCTTTCTTGAGGAGTAGCAATGGAGTTGATCTCAAGCAAATGTTGGACGAGGCTATGGAAGACATGAACCCGTGGTTTTCTTGTAATGGATTAATGCTGAATAAGGAAAATAACCGCTATGGTAAATTTCCATCCAAATTATAGCAATAGTAGCAGAGCTCGGGCAGAATATTTTAAATCATAATCAATCTATCCACTTCGATTAATTTTCTCGGTGTCATGCTTGATAAGTCCCTCACTTGGTCCGAACACATAACCAAGCTTCAGTCAAAACTCAACAAGGCTTTTTATGTTTTGCTAACACTGTCACATTCGATAAACACTTACTACAAATACCAGCACACAAGTCATCATCTTTTGAAAAATCAGTTTTATACACAGGTAGCAAATTTTATAATAAACTCCCTCAGAGTATCAAAAACATTTCCAATAAAACAAAATTCAAAGCAGAAGTGACAAATTATTTAAAAACAAAGTACTTTTATAGTGTCAATGCATACCTTAACAGCCTGTCATTATAGTTATACATTTTATTTCGGTTTTTAGCCTTATTTTGTGACGGGTGACTTTTGTTTTAATTGTACTGTTTATTTACATTTTGATTGATCATCGAATGTATAGTAGGTATATATTGTTAGGCCTATGTATTTTAGTATAAGGACACGTTGACAATTTACCTGTCTAAGGGAAATTTCCTATAATAGATGCTATGTGATGTAATAAATAAATAAATGAATATTGAATAGAAAAAAAATATTGAATTGCATCAATTTTAAAATTTATGCAGCAAGAAGTGACATTGCCGCTTGCTAATGCAACATTGGGGTGTCAGTTTGCTTTCCTGGTTATTTCACTTGTATTTTATATAGATTTACTCTAGCTTAACCCATTGGCGTAGACATACGAGCAGGTCTCGTTCCTTACTTGTAATTTTATTAACGTGTGAATTGGAGTATAAAATTGGTGTTTTTAAATGGATTAATGGCATATTTTAATTAAAATATTGTTTTCTTTCAGTTTAGAGAGTCGCATTGGCACACACACAGTAGACATAAGTAAAAATTAGCAAAATCAGTGTTGACCATGTGCAAGTCTCAAAGAATTAACCGATCCCGTCAACTTCCAAGCAAGCCTGCCACCGTTAATTTTACTTGAGCCCTCCCACCAACGTTGCCACAGACCGGTTAACTCATTGAGAGTTGCACAACTGGTCAGTTTTGGTCGTGTGCGGGAATCGAACCCACCAACATCGTATCGCCACCTGGCCAAGGTGTTTCCACGACGTAGCCAACTCAGCTAACACGACCAAGGGCCTGGCGGCGATATTAAGGATTTTCAGTCAGTCCGCGCCCCTAGCGGATAGAACCGTAGACGCCCGCGGTCATTAGTTACATATTTTGCTACTAGAGTGCAGCACCAATCAATTCCCGTTATAGGCTACTACAAATAGAATAAAATTACTACCTCAATGGGTTAAGTTGTATATGAAGTTGCTCTGTGCTATTGCCCAGTAATATATAAATGCTTATAAATACACATAAAGCTGTAGTAGAGTGAGAGTTTGGTATTTCAATCATTTAAATTATGTTTCTTTATAGTAGAAAAGAGCTTCATAAAGAGCTTGTGTAGTTATTTTTATTATTGTTTTTATAATATTTCAACCCATACCAATAATTTCACTGCCTTTTCGACCTTTTGGCAAGTGCTGCAATGAGGAAAAGTATAAATTATTTCAATACTGCGTCACGTCTTTGACCCTGCACCCTTTTTTACAGTCATTGTGTGGTCGGTAAACGTTATTTCTATAGCTATTTAGACCATGAAATTTAAGATTTGTAGACTGAAAACTGGATTTTGATCATTCAGTTTGAGTGGGAACCCTGTTAGACCAATTGTAGAAATTGAACAACATTTTTTAAGAAATCCCGATAAACTAAAAATTTGAAATAGTGTAGTATTGTGTGTGCTTTAATCGTCAAATTTGCTGTGAGTTAGATAAAGATGGGAAACACCAATGTGTGTGACATCTGCTTTTCTACCTAAATGTCTTTACTGTTAATTTTGTTTAAGCAATAACATTAGCATGACTAAAAATTTAAACCACAGTTAGTTGTACTTGTGTGTTGTTGCCCTACTCTGTGATGTTTGGCTACAGGTACAGCAGTCAGAAGACGGGCAGTTTTACGTAGTGGAGGGAGACATAGACGGAGCCAAGCAGATGCTGTCGGTGGCGGAGGACGGCTCGGTGCAGATGGTCCAAGTCATGTGGGACGACATTGTGGCAGCCGATGACAACATGCAGTTCTAGTGTCGGACACTACACCGTGTACATAGTGTGTGTGTGAAATGTAAATATTGAGAATTTCTGTATATATAGAATCCAATCACTTTGTAAATTTGTATCCTAAGACTTCTTAAATAAATTATATTTTGTAAAACTGAGTTTGTCAATTTTTAAAATTGTCATATATTTGATGATACGTATATTAATTTAAACTGGCTGTGATTATGGTGACCTTATTTATTTAGTTTGTATAAATCACCACAAACTGATGCCTAGTATTCATGATACAATTTTAATTATTTGTCAAAAATAGTAACAACATGCCCTTTTTAACTAACCCATTTGGTAGTTTCCAAATAGGTTATTAGCAGACCATCTGTAGACATGCAATCAATGGTTTATATTGAGATTGAGCTATAAATTCAATATTATTTTTAGCCTTAAACATTAAAAATACCCCCGTCGCAGCAAACCTGCGTACTCAGCGAATTTCCAATGCAAAATATATGTCTTAATACCACATAAAGCCGCATACCAAATTTCATAAAAATATATTCACAAATAAGCAATATATCGAATTTGAATTATTCTCCATAAGATTAACATTGGGGATGAGTACGCAGGTTTGCTGCAACAAGGAACAACAAATATTGGGTTTCATGTAAATTTCAATATTACTCAATTAGGAGAAACCACATACCAAATTACATCAATATAAATTCATAAATAAGCGATATATACCATTTTAATTATGCTCTATAAGAATAACATGGGGAATGAGTATGCAGGTTTGCTGTAACAAGGAACACAAAAAATTGGTTTTTATGCAACAATAGAACTCAACTAGGTGAACGAAAATACCAAGTTTTAATAATTTATGTTCATAATTAACCCATTGAGGTAGTAATTTTATTCTTTTTGCAGTAGCCTATAATGGGAATTGATTGGTGCTGCACTCTAGTAGCAAAATATGTAACTAATGACCGCGGGCGTCTACGGTTCTATCCGCTAGGGGCGCGGACTCACTGAAAACCCTTAATATAGCCGCCAGGCCTTTGGTTGTGTTAGCTGAGCTGGCTACGTCGTGGAAACACCTTGGCCAGGTGGTGATACGATGTTCGTGGGTTCGATTCCCGCACACGACCAAAACTGACCAGTTGTGCCAACTCTCAATGAGTTAACCGATCTGTGGCAACGTTGGTGGGATGGCCCAAGTAAAACAAACGGTGGCAGGCTTGCTTGGAAGTTGACGGGATCGGTTAATTCTTTGAGACTTGCACATGGGCAACACTGATTTTGCTAATTTTTACTTATGTCTACTGTGTGTGTGCCAGTGCGGCTCTCTAAACTGAAAGAAATCAATATTTTAATTAAAATACACCATTAATCCATTTAAAAACACCAATTTTATACTCCAATTCACAGGTTAATAAAATTACAAGTAAGGAACGAGACCAGCTCGTATGTCTACGACAATGGGTTAAGGGATACATTACATTTGACTTATTCTCCATAAGAATAACATGGGGGCTGAGGACGCAGGTTTGCTGCTACGGGAATAATCGGTAAAAATTGCGTTTTTTGTGCAAATAACAATAGACCCCAACCTGATGAAGCCGTATACCAAGTTTCATTAGTATACATTCATAAATAAGCGAGCTATAATTTTTTTCTTATTCTCCATAAGGATAGCATTGTACAACATAATGTGTTTAGACTTTCAATATCTCTGTAACCAATTAACGTAGACAAATGATCAAAAACCAAATTGTGTGTTTTTTAAGCTGAATCCAAAGGTGAAAACTAAAATTTGACTTTTTAAAATATTACATGTAAAAACTTCAAAAATCCCATTTTTGGGGTACAAAACCCCCCAAAATACCACTTCGGATGGGTCGATCTGTCTGGTTTTTGAACTTAAAGTCATAAATAATGCTTTACAGGATTGTACCAGATCTTATCAAAATCGGACCATTTTTACGAGAGTTATCGCACCCACGGACACACATATATATATATATATACAGTTTCGAATGAATGGTGTTTTTGGGGTCTGGGGACCTCAAAACGAAAAGTAATCATGGTCCCGGGCCTAGGTCTTACCATGCCGACTACAGTAATAGCTTCTTCCCTATAGGGGAAATTCCCTTAAACATATGTTTTTTCATTCCCCTGAGATCGATGACATGTAATTTTTACAGTTTTCTTGGTTTGCCACATATAACACATTACAATAGATGTTTATTCTAGGAAAACATTTCGGGCTGGAATATGAAGGTGTTTGGATGAATTAAATTTAGAAAAATCTTTCTTTTAAAGAGTAATAGCCCTGTGTCTCGTAACGCACCTTGTGACCCAACCCTACGTCCATTATTGTTTAGTTTTAGCGAATTTCCCCTGTAGGGAAGAAGCTATTACCGTAGGTGGCATGGTAAGACTTAAGCCCGAGACCATGATAACTTTTTGTTTTGAGGTCCCCAGATGCCAAAAACACTATTTATTCAAATTTATATATATGTTTATATATATATCTATATATATATGTGTCCGTTATCGCGATAACTTTTGAAAGAAGCGCCCGATTTTTATGAAATTTGGCACAAATGTGGAGAGTAACATTTATGACTTTAAGTTCGAAAACCAGATAGATCGGTCTATGGGAAGGGGGGTTTTATGGGGGTTTAAATTTGTCCAAAAATCAGTTGTTTGAACTTTTTACCCTAAAATTTTGAAAACACTAGATTTTGGTTATAGCCATTTTTTAGAGCTTAAAAAACAAACAATTTAGTATTTTGAATCATTAAGGTAGGTTTAGTGGTTGTGGAGAAAAGTCAAAAAATGTGCCCATAAAATTTCCTATGTTAATCTTATGGGAATACGATTTTTAGATTTTCCTCAGATAATTTCACTAAAAACTCCACATTTCTTTCTACCAATCAGGTTAGCTCTACAAAACAATCATTTTGGCGTTTTAATTGTTGTTTTACGTCCAACCGTTGCAGTGATATTCAAAGTGTTAAACACAGTACGTTGTCCAATGTTATCCTTATAGAGAATAAATAAAATGTTATATTTTGATTATTTATGTATGTATAATGATGAAGATTGGTAAGTGGCTTCAACTAGTTGTGGTATATTGATAATAGTACAAAAAAAGTTCTTTGTTGATTTTTCCCGGTAGCAGCAAACCTGTATACTCGGCCCCCATGTTATTCATATGGAGAATAAGTAAAGTTTTAATCTCCCTTAGTTATGAACCTAAATTAATAAAACTTGGTATGTAGCTTCACCTGGTTGAGTTATATTGATAATTGCAAAAAAACACTCTAACTTATCTTCCTTGTTGCAGCAAACCTGCGTACTCATTTATAATGTTATTCTTATAGAGAATAAATCAAATGCTATATATAACTTATTAATGAATGTATTTTTGTGAAACTTGGTAAGTGGCTCTAGGTAGTAGTGATACCCATGTATTTGCATTGGAAATTCGCTGAGTATGCAGGTTTGCTGCGACAGGGGTATTAGTAATCAGTCAGAATTTGGATGCTGACCAGTAGATTTATTTAATAAAGCTTTGGTGAATTTTTTTTAATTTCTGAACCGAATTCAAACATCCCTTAAACACATGCAGTTGTGCATACATGTTTTCAGTTTTTTTTAGGGAGCTAGTACATATACATAAATAGTGATAGGTTTCTGTGAGTTCAAGTCTTTGTATATGAGAATAAGTATTTAGTTTATTGATAACTAAGTTAAATAATACAACATTATTTCTACTGTGTAAAATGGTTTCGGGTAACAATCAGTTGCTGAGATAGTACATCTTCAATACTTCTGGAAGTACGTTTGAGCTTGTGTCCTCTCATAATTCAATGGCCATGACCTTAGTGAGGCTCGTAAAAGGTGTGATCATGGGGCACTAAAAAAAATAAATAACTAAAATAATCAAGTTACTAGGGCCAGTGGATATGATCATGTAACTCTTGTTGTACAATTAGAAAAAGTCAACCATATCCTAAGCTACTTTGGTTGTAGAGTTCGCCTCTGAGTTCCACTAGAGCTTCCAAACTAGTTTATTTTATACAAGGTATTGAATAGAAAACAAAGAGTTGTAGCAGTTTTAAATTTCATAAAGTGGCATTTCTGCTGGCACATGTAAATTTGGGGTTTTGGTTCGCCTTACAGTTGCTTGTATGGTTATCTATGTCTAATTCCGTAAGCGAATCGGTCCCCACGAAATATCTCGAGCTAGGAAGAAGGTAAGTTAGGTTATGACGATTCATTTTAAAGCTTGAGGGCTAAGGACGGTGGGAAAAATATCAGCAATGTCTAAAATTACATGGGCTACGCCTCACTGGACTTCAAAGATCCAATGATTTTCTTATGGAAATATCACAACAGTTTTTTATTAATAAGCAAAATGAACTAATGATCAGCTGTGATTATCCAATCACCAAAAACCATATGTTAGGGGCTATAGCCCCTGTAAACCACTAGTTTCATTAGATTTTTATTAACATCATTGAACATTGGTTGCATGAGAAGTCTTACTGTGAAATTGCCTAGTGTAAATGCACCTTAAGAAGTAACTTACTACTTAGCTTGTCCATTATACTGTTTCATTAATAACCGTCTTAGAAAATACAAGGAAACTTTTTATGTCACAACCTTAACTACTGAATTCAAATGTACAAACATTAAAAATTCTTTTCTCATGTACGTGGTGAGTATACATGCACAAGAGAAAATCGTGAGTCATACCTATGAGATAATCGGTGAAAAAAACAAATTTGACAATGTTTAGGAGATATGGAATTTTTGGAACATTATTTTGAACTATTTGACCGTTTTTCGAATGTTTACAGATTTTTTTTAACCAAAGGATTGCTTTAAAATTTACTATAGGTAAGTTTTAATATCCATTCTGTGCATTCTAAAAATCAATGAGTTACTTATATGAAAGCTTATTTAAAAGCAAATAATTATGACCTAGCTCTTGGGCATAAACTGTAAGCACTATTCGTAAAATTAAAAATACAATTACGAGGTTTTTAAAGTAAGTACCGTTTTTGAATTCCGCCGGTTAGCATTCTTGCATGCTGTGCTGTGTACCTGGGGCGCAACTACAGCAAAAATCGCCTGGTTTTTCATTTGTTTGTGAGCATTCAAAATGGCGCCACCGATTGGGGTCCTGGCCGAGTGTGAAGTCGCACTGTGATTAAATTTCATAGTGTTAACGGTATGAAAGCGGCTGAAATTCATCAGCAGATTAGTGAAGTGTATGGAAAAACAAAATAAGCAATATAATGGCACACAAATGGGTTAGAATATTTCAAGATGGCCACATGAATGTTCATGATGAGATACCAAGTGGGTGACTCTCTTGTCATTTCTGACGTTTGGTGCATAAAGTTGATGAAAATGTGAGAGAGCACAGAGGGTTTACGATTTCATCACTATCTTATGAGTTTGCTAACGTTAAGAAGTGTTTTATGTAATTGTTACCTAATGACTGAATTATTTAAAGTTGTGCTCACGCTTCAAAAGTGTTGGCTGAGGTTGGGAACTAAGCTTTTGGGAAGTGCGTTGACTTCTCTCGAGCGGAACGAGGAGGAAGGTGATGATTTTTTAAGTCAATTTGTCACATGTGTCGAATCACTTCATGAGGCTAGAGGTGTCTAACACTTTGCTATACAATTTGTTAATCTCCTAATCACATTTCACCCAAATTCACACCGTTAACAATTAGAAATTGAATCGTATTGTGACTTCATAGTTGGCCGGGGCCTCAATTGGTGACACCATTTTGAATGCTCACAAACAAATTTAAATCCGGTAGATTTTTTCCGTAGTTGTGTCCTTGGCTTGCCAATAGATGGAAGAACATAGCGCAGCATGCTGGAATGCCAACCACAGCACTACAATGGCGGGATTCTAAAACGGTACTTACTTTAAAAACACGCCTCGTACTACTTTATTCACTATAATTCTGGGTAATACCCAGTTCATCAAATTTATGCATGACCAAATGTCAAATCCTCAATTAATTCAGATACTTTTATATTCAGTGAAGAGCTAATTAATTTTAAGTTGTAAGAAGAGATGTGCAAGTACAGGTTTTTTAAGTCGAGTAATTGGCAAAAGATTTGAATCTCGAGTTCGAGTCGAGTATACAAATAAAATAAAACACAGGTCGAGTTGAATTGGATCAAAACAATGTATAGAGTTCCATTTATAAATTTTGTTATTAAAATATACTTTTCTAGTCACTATGATCTGAAAATTACAATAGTAAGTAAAATTAATGGATTCCTGCATCATTAGAAAAAAGGAAGTACATTTATCTGAAAATAAATCATACCAAAGTTATTGCATAACATTTAGCCATGAAGATAAAATGCTTTCAATCTTTTGGTATTAAGGTCGCCTATATGGTATTAATTAACAGTTTATTAAAAAATAATCTCAGTTATTTTATTTATTTCCTCTTTTTTTATTTATCCTATGTTTTTTATATTATGTTTAGGCCTAAGCTACATATTTCTACAAATGGAGAAAATAAAATTACATCTAGGCCTACAAGTTAAAATAAACTTTATTTTAATACTTAAAAGGCCTATTACATGGTAAAACATTAGCCTACTTACTTACCACATAAACTGTATTTACTAACATATCTTAGCATTAATTTTAACTCCAATAGTCCTAATAAGAACAATCAGTAACATCATGAAGATATGTTTAAAAGTGCCTGGCAAATCAATTGATGAAATTTAAGCCATATCTTAAATAGAGTTTTAGAATATTACAAATTGTTTAAAAAATCATTAATGAAACTTAAACAAGGCCAACACAAATCACTTGTCTTTAAAAACAGCTCAATGCCAAAGGGCAATAGTTGAGCCTAAAATTAATGGAGTAACTCAATTTCAATTATTATTGAACAAAAAACAAGCACAAATGCTTACCTAATAGATTTCATTACAGATATGTTTTTGATATTTTACTTTCAAAAATATTTTACTTTAAAGGTTAGGTTCACCTAAAAGTTGACTACAGATACAGTGTTCATACAACTCCATCTGAAGGTCCTGGTAAATCCTCCATTTTGGTTTAAAGAGTAATACAAATAATGTATAAGCCACAACTTACTTATTAATTAATAAAACACTAAAATCTAAATCACAACTCTTAACACCTCAAATGCATTCACACTCAATTTGATCTACATCACAACTCTTAACACCTCAAATGCGTTCAAACTCAATTTGAATTTACATACGACGACGCGCAGCCGCGGACGACCCTTGGTAGTGCGGGTAAACAGCGGGAGTAAACTCGCTCGAAACTTTTGAGTTTCAGTCAAACCTCGAGTTTCAGTGCCGAACTCGGCTCGAACTCGAAATTTTGAGTACTCGCACATCTCTAGTTATTAGGGTAATTTAAGTGCTCAGTATACAAGTTACACTCACAGTACATCTTCATGATCAAGATAAAAATGAATCCAGTGATGACAAACATAGTATTGCGAATGCCGCTGACATGATCTTCTGAGGACGTGTGCCGTTGGAGCACCTCAAAACATGTAACGTAGATCAGCGAGCCGCTGGCTAGTCCTTGCATCAACACTGTCATCTGAACCGTATAAATAAAATGTGAGCATGCTAGATAACCAAAACTGTTGATTAATAAGAGCAAGGCCAAATTTCATATTCAATCTAAAAAGCAACCAAAATTGAAGATGTAAAAAATTACAAACATGAATACGACACAAAGCACAACAACTGTTGTCAATTTCCTCGATACTGTTTAATTTTACTAGAGCACGGGTTTTGATGTGGAATAAAAATATTTGCCAAATGAATCAACTTTGTTGCTAAATTAAACTATTTTAGAGGCAAATTGAAAAATGTTGTTTTGGAAACCTCCCTCTACTATCTGGATGATTGTTATCTGAGATTTTAAGGTAACATTCAAGACCTTCAACCTTAAAAACCTTCAAGAATAAATTATATAGTAATGTTAAGGTCTAGTTCTAGCCGTAAGTAAATGGTTAGAGCGCCTATTGCTCAAAATCAAGCAAGCTTCAGCTAAGGCTGATGAAATCTAGTTTAAAGCTTATCACTTTCAAGTACATTAAAACGATATTACATGTTCATTATTAGATATTGGCAATTGCGGATTAATGCCATTAGGAAAATTCTAATTATTGTTTTTCAACTACTTAATGAAAAGGAATTCAAAATACAAATAAAACCTGAAAATATAGGAATATTTATCTTTCATTTAGGAGAAACCGCATGCAAATCAATCGAGTGGGTGACTCAAACAAACTATCTAAATAATGGCAAAAACCCAGAAATCTTTCCTCATGTTAAATGCCATAAGAGAATAATAATTCTTGTTTTTCAACTATTTAATAAATAAAAATAAAAATAGAAATAAAACCTGCGAATATAGTACAACATTTCTTTCACTTAGTACAACCCGCATGCAAATTGGTCCAGTGGGGGTCTCAAACAAACTGTCCAAAAAATTAAATTTTGAGTTTTTAATATAAGTATTTTTGCCATGTTATTAGAATGCAATTGTAAATGTGCGTAACAAATAAATTAATAAGTTATCTCAATACAGTAACCAACAACAATAACCTAGCAGATATGGGGATATCTTAGACATTTCTTAAAATGTTATATAAAAACTACCTTATTTTATGTAGATTCTCCTCACTTGTCAAATAGTTATCTTAACTTTTAAAAACCACTTGTCATTTTGCTCAACTTACTGGTGATTCTATTTTATCCTTCCGACCGATTATATCAGAAGCCATACCAAGGCATATTCCCAAAGGGTTCACTATGGAAAAGCAAAGCGTGTAAAGAATAATCATATTATCTTTAACTCCAGACAGTAGCAGGTCCAGACTGACAGAGAACGCTATAGCATACTTGTGGGTTGCTATTGACAAGAAAAGGAACAGCACATCGTTAACATGCTCCTGAAAACAAAAACTGCTCAGTTAACAAGGTTACGGTATTATGATCAAATACTAAATTTTATAAACAATATACCTACTAATTACAATCCTGATGTCTTAAAAAACATTCATGGACTAGAACAGGAATTACTGTAGTGTACATACAACAGTCTCGTTAAGTATACTTAGTAATTTTTTATTTTATATACAACTTAGCTTTGTTAATTTCTTTCCTGAACCTATTGAATAAATAGGCTCTTATCGTTCAATTTATTAAAATAGAGGCTGAATTAATACTATTGGATGTTGTAGGATAAAAGGTACTGTATATGATAATCAAAAATATATATTCATATGATAAAATAATCGCAGGAGTCAAGGCATTATTGATCAACAGAAACCTAAATTACTGAGCTTATAATATTAATGGGGTTATTAGTAAATACATCCAAGAACCCCCACTTTGCACAACTAATAGCCAAGCATATGTAATGTTGTTTGGTTCATTGACGTCACACACATATGAATAAAACATAGGTGAATAAAGAGTGTTAAAACATATCTAATAAGCATACTTACACACAGGTTTTTATGTGATGGGGGACTTCTTTGTGACTTTTGTGATAATGTAATACAGTATACCAAATAGCTCCTGCTTAAACAGTACTAAAAAAATCTGGTGGTCCAAAAAACCTTACGGTTTTATAAAAGCTATTTCTCAGCTGTTATTTTATTTTGATTTTTGATTATTGCAAGAATTAAGAGTAAAACTGATGCGATTTTAGTAAACATCGAGCAGTAGACATTTCAATTCCGTGTTATTGTACAGTTGATGTCAGACGTAAAGGCACAGTTCCCCAGGTAGAGCATCCCATCCTAATCTTTTGTTGACAAACCAGCGCTTTTGTAGGGAGTGGCTAACCTGGTGCGGCCGGCATCCCCTTCTCTTCTAAGAAATTCTATGTCCTACTAGAATTTGTAATAAATTGATCCATTAGGCCTACAGAAAAAATGATGTCTCATTTTTTCCATCTATAGTAGATGAATAAGACAAAATTTGAATCACAGTTCTACGATGTCCCGTTATTGACATAACAAGTTACCGAGTTATATTGCGGGGCATATCAGGGAAATCTGAATCCTGTTATGTCGATAACAGGACATCGTAGAACTGTGATTAAAATGTTGTCTTATTCGTCTACTATAGACGGACAAAATGAGCCATATTTTTTTTTGCTGTAGGCCTAATTGATCAATTTATTACAAATTCTAGTGGGACATGGAATTTCTTGGAAGAGAAGGGCGCGCCAGGTTGGCCGCTCCCTACAAAAGCGCTGTTTTGCCAACAAAAGATGAGGACGGGATGCTCTACCTGGGGAACTGTGCCTTTACGTCTGACATCAACTGTAATGCATACATCATATGGGTGTTAGAGGAGGAAGCTCTTTAATACAGAGACGGTTCACCTCACATACAAGACCAACTCATTTTTGTTTTCTAGATAGGTGGATCTAAAGCTTTAGGATTCCAGAGTAATGGACAGCAGCATTTTCATGTTCTAATAAATAGCCAATAGCCATTGGTGATTGGCGGGAAACAAATCTGGGATTTTGGGACCAAAGTCACACGCTCTAACCATTTGCTTCTCTCACAACACATTATATCGCACGGCCTGCCCGGTCTCTATATGTAACTGCTTGTTATTTTAGAATGTAGGGCCCCTTTAGATGAAGTTTTTGCCAAAAAATCTGATCAAATTGCCGATTTAAAGAACTGCATAATAGATTTGCTGTAATTTCAATACCTATGATCTGTCGAGTAATAAAAAATGTCATATAAGATATGTGTGGGGATTGTTGGGGAACTCTTACTGTGCGGAGATAAATTTATGGCCAGCAAGTAAACAGAGGGGTGCGGTAAATGTTACCACCTCCACTGTTCATTTACTGTTTATTTTCATGGCTAACCAATGTAATGTAATAAAAACAAATCAAATCACTTTGTCCAATGGTAAAGGTCAGCAAGGTTTGTGGCGGTGAGTAACTTCCCCTACACCCCTCTGTTTACTTGCTGTTCAACATGTCATCTCCTTACAGCACGTGACGGATTGTTGTATATTATAAATGGAAATGGTATAACTATGTACATATGTTGGGCTATTGTAATTAAGTACTTATGTTATTAGTGAAATTCCTAAGGAAAAGTTAACTATTAGCATGACCCGCATGGTGAAACTTAAGCTTGGGACCACCATAGAAGTTCCTAATTTGATCCACTGAACACGTTTTGGGGGGTCGTTACAAATGATGTATA
This sequence comes from Allygus modestus, assembly GCA_963675035.1. Classification (NCBI taxonomy): domain Eukaryota; kingdom Metazoa; phylum Arthropoda; class Insecta; order Hemiptera; family Cicadellidae; genus Allygus; species Allygus modestus. Next base: position 376,052,451 of record OY776111.1, on the reverse strand, counting down.
TTATATGTGTGTGTGTGTGTGTGTGTGTGTGTGTGTGTGTGTGTGTGTGTGTGTGTGTGTTTGCACTCTAGCAGTCACATTTTTTGTCCGATTTACTTCAAATTTGGTAGGGATATTTCTTTCTATAATCCCTTGGGCAACTTCATTGGACAAAACAATCAGAAAACTCTAACCCCCTTTTTTGGATTTTAATTTGTCGAATTTTGAGTTTTTGGGCCCAAAAGGGCCAGAAAAACCTTAAATGTTAAAATAATACATATGAAATTGTAGGACATCAAACACTCGAAAATTTGAAGCCCTCTCTCATCATTCTAGCACAAATATTTACCGAGTTATTAAAGAAAATGTATATTGACTAAACACAGTACAGTGGAAGATCTCTTAACCAACCTCGGATCAACCGCCCATTGGATTAACCGACCGTCTTCCAAGAATAGACAAACAACCGCCACGGCACCCAATGTCACAATATTTGTCCGCAACAGGTCGATTACATTTGTCCGTAGAAAGTCAAATTCAAACAGTTGCTCTCAATATATTTACCATACTTCACAAGTTTGATTGTTTTTAATACTTATTATGACTGTTTCCAGTATTATTCGGTTTAACCGAACTTTTTTGTTATCCGAACATGGCCCGGTTCCGTAGGGGTCGGTTAAGTGAGCTTCAACTGTATGTTTTCTTTTGAGGATTTTACATATTCATATTGCCTCTAGGATTGAAGTTTGACTCAAAATAAAGCAGGTTTACATACCTTACATAGCCTTCCGCGTGTTCGTGTCCCGCTGCCTGGACTTGTCCTTGGCCGGCCAAACCAAATAAATGTTTGTTTAATCGTACCATCCGTTTTGGTTGTGTTAGTGTAAATATTGTGACTATGTGTTCAGATTTTAATTTGTGTGTTCAGATTTTATAATGGGACAGCAGTCCCGAAACCAGTCATCTGCTAGTAAACCAAAGGATTGACGACGGTAGGGTATGTAAACCTGCTTTATTTTGATTTTACATTACAAAAGCCTGTTATTCATATGTTAGAGTAGTTTTATCATACCCATTATCCCCACACCTACTTTCTATCCTGATTGGACCTTCTTCTAACCTTACAATGCGCAACATTGTTTTCCCAGCATTGCAGCTAAATAGAACCACGAGCATCAGAACAGCTAACAAATGAAATGTTTTCATATTTCCATAAAAATTAGAATAAATGCATATTTTAACACCGATTTTGATTTCTAAAATTGTATTATGTCGAAATTCACTTCCCTCAAGTCAGAGTCCTGCGTGCGAACTCGTTTCCTATATAGTTATCTTATTTTGAAAACCATCAGATTTTCTGTACCACCCAGGATATTGACCACGTACCTGAATCCCTAGGGCCAGTCCCTCAAAGATGTCGTGGAAAGAGAGAGCCACGATGGTGAGAATGCTGGGGATGTGAATGCGAGGGTGAGAATGTGGTGGTGGCAAGACAATATCGTTCAAATCCGTGGAAGTTGCCTCATCCTGATGAGAAATAAAGATTATGGATAAAGCAGATAAAAATAAAACAAATATGATGGGCTTTGGATATTTTTAAATTGCAAATAATGGTTTGATTCATGGTGAAAACAAACAAAAAACAGCGTAAATACCCCCGTTGCAGCAAACCTGCATACCAGCAAATTTATATTCTCAAAGTGTCTTGGTAACACATTGTCACTTACCAGGACTCATAAGAAATATATTCATAAATAAGCGATATTTAAAATATTAATTATTCTCCATAAGAATAACATTGGGGATAAGTACGCAGGTTTGCTGCAACAAGGAACATAAAAAGATTTTTTTGCAAATATCAATAGAACTCATCTAAGTGAAGTCACATAGGTACCAAGTTTCATCCATATACATTCATAAATAAGTGATTTATAAGGCTTTATATTCTCCATAAGAATAACATGGGGAACGATTACCTAGGTACTGTGTTTAGCACTTTCAATATCTCAGTAACCAATTGACATAGAGCAATGATCAAAATACCAAATTGTTTGTTTTTTATGCTGAATTTAATGGTGAAAAATACAATTTTATTTAAATCAAAATTACATGTGGAAACCCCAAAAACCCATTTTTGGGGTACAAAACCTCCCAAAAATCCCCCTTCTTATGGTGCGATTCATCTGGTTTTCTAACTCGTTCAAATAAATGGTACTTTACACATTTGTACCAAATTTCATTAAGATCGGACCTTCTTTTACGAGAGTTATGGTGCTTACGGACACACATATATATATACATATATAAAAAATTTGAACGAATGGTGATTTTGGCATCTGGGTACCTCAAAGTGAAAAGTTATCATGGTCTCGGGCTTGAGTCTTACCATGATACCTACGTTAATTGCTTCTTCCCTATAGGGGAAATTCGCTACAAATGTTTGATTTATATAGACAAATGAATATAACAGAGAACATGTAACAATGTCAGGTTACCAAAGTGATACATTGGCTGCAGTTCCAGCACTTTTTTCATTGTTAGTGTTCATACATTTATCTAAAATTGATGAGACTGAAGTGCAGTACCAAAATTATACAGAGGGGATCAACAAAGTATGCAATGGAATTACTTTATAGTTTCATTCAGATCATAATTTAAATATGTTTTCTTTATCTGATGGCAGTAATATCTATAACTTCTAATGTGTTTATGTGTTGATTTAGGCAAGTTTTTGAAACTTTACCTCATTTTAAAATTGTTACTATTCCCCAGATTTATTTTTCACAATATAAAAACTGATTTAATACTTTCCGTGCGATTTAAATGTTATAAGGTTGACCCGGGAGCCGACAATTTTTTTATTCACTAATAACATTGCTTATACATGTAGAAATAATGTTTGAATGTTAGAAGATTTTTTTTATAGTTCTTACATGTTTTTTTATTATTGTCGATACATTTTTGGAATTCATGAACTCTGCCCGCAGTTTTGGATCGCCGCAATGGTAGTAGGCACCTACCGCGACGCAAGAAGCACCACAATCCCACAACCGAAATACACTATTCACCGGAATGCACTACAGTAGAGCCTCGATAGTTCGACACTTTATGGACTAAAGGGGTGTCGAACTATCGAAATGTCGAACTATAGGCAGTATATGGAATATTTTAACACAGGGAGTATTATGATCAGAAAAACAATAGTGTATCACGAAAGTATCAAAAACGTGTTTAACTCCCGCAGCATCTCGAGCGAACTGACTTGACCTACTTACTGGAAAGGGCGGGGAAGGGGGTGGATAGCATGGGGCAGGGGGTAGGAAGGAAGTTATTTATAGATAAGGTGGTAACGCATGTTCGCGAAAACAATAGGCGGGCTCCCATCACTGACCCGAGAACCCATCAAGGACACTATCGGTTGCCGCTACTGTCATGTAATGTCGTCACGGCCCGCGTCGAAGTATACAGACTGTCGAACTATCGAGTGTCGAACTATTGAGGTTCTACCGTATGATTTCCTTCTAAAAACGTAAACAAACAAGAAACGAGCGCTGATAAGAATCGGAGTGTTAGTAAACATATTGGAAGCGAGCGCAGGGGAAGCCCTCCCCCCCTGCACCTTCGAGGGAGAGAACCGGAAACTGACCATATTGCAGACATTGCATGGGCATAGACAAACTCGTGACGGAAGTTTCATTCATCCAGCTGCATTAGCTGAGGCACAGTATTCCTTTGAAAACAACATTAGACTATGGAGCTCATGAACTCCACAAGATACACTGGCAAGTAGTGATGTGAAAAACGACTGATTTTAACCATCCGATGAATCTTCCGATGGTTTTCAGATGGATGATTCATCGGATGGTTTCTCATTGGAGTGGGGGTACTGCCGAGCTTCCCGCGCTGAGGTTCGGAGGATTCACCTGTTCAGTGGACGGATAGCTGAAACATCCAAATGCGGGGTTCAGATGTTTCGCCTGATTCATTAGATGGTTTCTCATTGGTAGTGTGAGAGCTGCCAGCGCTGCTGTGCGAAGGATTCATCTGTTTAACGGATGGATAGGTGAAAGATCCATACACGGGTGTTTAAGATGTTTCGTATGAATGAATAGTTGTTTGTTTGATTGTTTGCTTCAGCTTATTATGTAATCTACTCTGATTAAACTGTTTAAATTCCTCTAACATTTAATTCATTTTGGAAGCAATTTTAATTAATTCATATTAAATCTTGCAATATCTTTTATAACTTTATAACAAATAAAACAATGACATTTTGTTTAATTTTTATGTGTTTTAAATATGTTGGTAAATGGAGTACACATATAACTATTTCAATTCATTCTCCGTAACATTATAAATGCACATAGATGCACAAATTAATTTGGGAAAATCTTTCATCCACAAATGAAAGGTTGGAACGGATGGTTTTAAAAGTAAATATATAAATAAATAGATCTGAACAGATGGTTCACCTGCAGATGAACATGATTCATCCAGATGAACACTAAAGTCACCATCGGATGAATCGGTTGGCACTCAAAAACCGGATGAATCATTTTTTTCATCCGATGGTTCCCATCACTATTGGCAAGGCCAGCTTGGAGTTCATGTACTCTCATCAAATCAAATCAAATAATTCTTTATTCGTCAACTGTGTAATTGTTACAGATGAATAGTGTCACAATTGTTTATTTTAAAAATAAACCATACTTATAAACTATATATTCAATTTACATGTCATTATTTATCGTAGCTAATTCTTCAAAGGAGTATAGGGGATGCTCAATCAAAAACTGTTGTAGTTTCTTGATAAATTCTGAAAGACTTTGGACTGTTTTTATGTCCTCTGGAATGTGCTTAAAAATTGTATGCCTCTATGATTAAATTTTTTTTAAACAACTCGTCTATGGGAATCAAAAGTTAAATAACTTCTTGTGTTGTATTGTCGATTTCTAGCTTCCATCTTAGGGATGTTGTGTTCTTTTACATATTTCACAGTGTTAAACACATGTTGAGAAAAAACTAAGAATCTCTAGTTCCTTAAATTTTGTCTTAACCAAGTCTTAATTTCTAAGTCCAAGGAGAATTTGAATAGTTTTTATTTTTTCATTTTTAAAATGGATTTTGAGTTATTTTTTTCCATAAATGCTAACCCCATAAGATATGTATGAGTCTATGAGAGCAAAGTATAAAACCTTTAAGGTTTTCAAATTACAAATTTTGGACATTCTTCGAAGTGCATATATTCCAGATGATATTTTATTTAGAATTTTCTCGGTATGTCTGTCCCAACTTAAATTTTCATCTATGATCATGCCTAAAAATGTTGTACTGCTTTCTCGTAGTATCTCATCTTCATCTATTTTAATAATTGGATTAATTTTTGTTTTTGATTGTCTAGTAAAGAATGATAAAAAATTTGTTTTTCTTGAATTTATTAGGATATTTTTAGATTCAAAGAACTGTTTAACTAATGTTAGGTTGATGTATGATGCAATTTCAACTGATTCTTTGCTTTCCCCTGAAATTATTAAATTTGTATCATCGGCATACAAACAGACTGAGCTGTTAGTCCCCCATACTACTCCAGGAAGACCTTTGAGGTAGCAAAGGAACAGTAAGGGCCCCATAATGTGTGTTATTTCTACACATTGTTTCCTTTCATGGAGGTAAGACTCAAACCAAGTGAGTTCTTTCCCTTTTATATGGTGGGATTTTAATGATTCAATCAACATTTTATGAGATACACTGTCAAATGACAGGTCTCATCCAAATGACAGGTGGCCTTCCAAATGACGGTCTAAAAACCTGGTAGTACACCTGGCAATTTGTGAAGTTGAAACTATGTGCTGACCAACTGAGCCAACAGAGCATACATTAAATAAGGGTGTATGTAAAACAAATTATATAAATATTGGTCCAGTTTTAAGGAAAAGAATTGGTCAGTTGTAAAAGTTTCCTATAAAAAATGAAAGTTCAGCTATGAAAGTTTTTTCGAAAGGATTCAGATAAGGAATTTGTTATCTCACTACCTTATGTGAATGAACCAGAACTTAAATGTTTAGCAAAGTTTCACTGCATTTTAGATATCTTTTCTTAGTTCAAAATAGTACATATTACTCAGTATTCTTATGGTTCTTTCTTGCCACTATATTACCTTAGTCTGCTTTCTTTCTTTTGCCTTTGGAATGTCTCCTCCTTGCACAAAGTTGAAGGCTCCATGATCAGCTTCACGTAATCCGTGTGGCTTTAAACAAAAAAATAGTACAGAATAAGAATACTGTATTTTTCAAGAATGGGAAAATTAACTGCAGAAATAATATATAAATTATATATGTATTTGTTTGGTATTTCTCTCTGGCTAAGCATTTTAAGTCATCCATAGTAAAATTAGTTACGAATACAAGCAATCTGCTATGGAGCTTCTTTAAGAAATAAACGTACTGCCCTTCTAATAAACAAATACCCCCGTCACAGCAAACTGCGTACTCAGCGAATTTCCAATGAATATACATGTCTTAATAACACATTAAACCGCTTACCAGGATTTATAAGAAATATGTTTACAACTAAGCGATATTTAAAATATGAATTATTCTCTATAAGATTAACATTGAGGATGAGTATGCAGGTTTGTGGCCACAAGGAACAAAAAGTAATGGGGTTTTATGAAAATATCAATAGAACTTATCTAAATGAAGTCACATACCAAGTTTAATTCATTTACATTCATAAATAAGGGATATATAAAATTTTAATTACTCTCCACAAGAATAACATTGGGACCGAGTACCCAGGTTTGCTGCTTCGGGAACCATAGGCGAACAATTGGTTTTGTGTGCAAACAACAATAAACCACAAGACCAGATGAAGCCATATACCAAGTTTTGTCAGTTTATGTTTATAAATAAGCGAGATATACATTTTTCTTTTTCTCCATAAGAATAACATTAGACAACGTACTGTGTTTAGCACTTTCAATATCTCAGTAACCAATTGACGTCGAGCAATGGTCAAAATACTAAATTGTTTGTTTTCAAGCTGAATTCAATGGTGAAAATTCAAATTTGATTTAAATAAAAATTACATGTGAAAACCCCAAAAACCCCAAGAATAAGATCCTTATATGGGGTACAAAACCCCCAAAAACAACCCCCCTTCGGATGGTGCGATTCGTCTGGTTTTCGAATTTGTTCAATTAAATGGTACGGTACTTTACACATTTGTGCCAAATTTCATTAAGATCAGACTTTTTACGAGAGTTATCGTGCTTACGGACAAATACATATATAACAATTTGAACGTATGGTGTTTTTGGCATCTGGGGACCTCAAAATGAAAAGTTATCATGGTCTTGGGCTTAAGTCATACCATGCCACCTACGGGTAATAGCTTCTTCCCTATAGGGGAAATTCGCTGAACTATCATTGGTTCACCCATAACTCTTCAATACAAATCTTTTGGCAATGCTAGTCATCTGGTCCTTATATGCGTTTAGTTATATCATAAATAAAAAAATCCTAACGATAAAAAAACTAAAACTTGGAAATATTTATGTTGATCTATAATTCATCCTGTTCAGAAAAATCAATGCTTAAGATGGTTTAAATAATTTAACAAACTTGTAATTAAAAACAGAACTCAGAGAGTAACATGTTAATGACAAAATAGGTTTATAATAAAAATATATGTTCAGTAAATTCAAAACCTTAAGATCTGTAGCGGCATCATTCTTTTGTCAATTGTGGTCTTCCTTTGATTCTATTCTACTGTCCATAAAAAGGGGTGTTCCTATAGGTTTCAATAAATCATTTTAGAGATGAAAGATTAATAAATTAGTTTATCATCATCTGTTATTTGCTTTCAAAGTTTTTCTTTTTCTTTTAGCAAATTTCCCCTGTAGGGAAGAAGCTATTACCGTAGGTGGCATGGTAAGACTTAAGCCCGAAACCATGATAACTTTTCGTCTGAGGCCCCCATATGCCAAAAACACCATTAATTCAAATTTTGTATATATGTATATAAATATATATATATATATATGTGTCCGTAAGCACGATAACTCTCATAAAAAGGACCGATCTTGATGAAATTTGGTACAGACATGTATAGTAGCATTTATTTGAACAACTTCGTAATCCAGACAGCTCGGACCATCCGAAGGGATATTTAGGGGGGTTTGTACTCCAAAAATGGGGTTTTTACATGTATTTTTATTTAAATCAAATTTTATTTTGCACCATTGGATTCACCTCAAAACAACAAACAATTTGGTGTTTTTATCATTGCTCTATGTCAATTGGTTACCGAAATATTGAAAGTGCTAAACACAGTACGTTGTCTAATGTTATTCTTATGGAGAAAAAGAAAAATTTTATATCTCGCTTATTTATGAACATTCACTGTCAAAACTTGGTATATGGCTTCATCTGATTGTGATTTATTGTTGTTTCCACCTACAACTAATTTTATGCTCATGAATCTTGTAGCAGCAAACCTGGGTACTCAGCCCCCATGTTATTCTTATGGAGAATAATTAAAGCCTTATAAATTGCTTATTTATGAATTTATATGGATGAAATTTGGTAGGTGACTTCATTTAGTTGAGTTCTATTGATATTTGCACAAAATCTGATTATTTTGCGTTCCTTGTTGCAGCAAACCTGCGTACTCATCCCTAATGTTATTCTTATAGAGAATAATTAATATTTTAAATATCTCTTATTTGTGAATTTAATTCTTATGAATCCTGGTAAGTGGCTTAATGTGATATAAGGACTATATATATTCATTGGAAATTCGCTGAGTAAGCAGGTTTGCTGCAACGGGGGTATTTACAAACCCCATGACCATCTTACAGGTCTTATTCACTCATGATGGGTACCTCTAGTAGTACTTCAGATTTGATAAACACATTTTCTCTAACTGCAAATGTCTTTCGGGTGCAACACATCTGTACTATGTGCCATGCACCGATATTGGGATCAATCCGACTGGAAAAACAATCTCTTATACTGCCTAACTTGGTGCACCATAACATTATACTCTTCCCGTATCAACTAACTAAGTTTAATATACTGTGCTAAGTTTGAAAAGAATGAATACATTTCTACATCTTAACTGAAGCTGATGAATTAACGTACACACCTGATGGTAGTGGTCTGCTCCAGCATACTGTAACAGTAAATGAATCAACTCATCGAACACGTAAATGAAGAAGAACCCACCACAAATCAGAGTGTCAGCCAGTGAGACATGAGCTGGGAAACTTTTAAAGTGTCCTATATGAATAACAAAGAAAATGGTAGTGCATGGTAACAAATTGTTAGCTGTTATTATGAGGGACCTAATCACTAAGTAATCAACATTTTAAATGCCTATAAATAATAGTTTTTTATAAATTGTTATTTGCGGGGCAAAGCCTGCAAGAACAGCTATTCATACGATCATAATTGATTCCAGTTCATGAATGGATGAATGGATTGCATGGATGATTGCAAATTAAGAATTCCTCGGAAACAGGATTAGCACAGGATTAAGTAATTTAGATGAGCAAAATAAATTATCCTGCTCTGTTCTTAAAATGGCTTGTGATAAGATATATTTTATAAAAAGTAATATCTGTTCCCTCAAAGCAGAGCGCTCCCCAGGTCAGGCCTTGAGTAGTCCCTTTCATACTCCTATCCAGGTGTTATATGCTGCTTATAGGTTTAGATTTTCCCATAAAAAAGCCTGAAGTACTGTTGCCTACACAATGTTTGATGAAGCAGAAAATAAGAAGAATTTAAATACCATATATTAGCATGAAGGTTTAAACATTTACCGAATCTACAATAAGTTGATTAATAAGAATACATAGTTACTAGGTGATGTCCTGTTCTACGCTCGGGAATCTAACAGACATAGAGCCATATGTTTTGAAAAGTGATCAGCTGACTTCCTAAATAAAATATAACTCCATAAGTTTAACCTGTGAGGCAAAGCCCGCCTGAACCTCGATGTTTTTCAAACCTTCAAAAGGCACAGCTAGAGTATAAAAGAGCTTTCGACTGGTACCATGTAGTTAAAGCAATCGTTTTAAGAAAATATACAAATTTTGAAAAATATTGGTGAATGTTATAATTTTTAGTTAATTATTTTATTTATAAAATTGTAAATTAATTATTTTATTTAAAACATGTTTGTTCTATTAAATTAATATAACTATGACTCTATAGTATTCATTCATTTGTATCCTCATAACTTTATTGTACTGATATTGTATTACTATTTTAAAACATATATGGCTGAAGTTTAGTTTATGTCTCACATTCATGTGATTGAAAAAATCGATATATCAAGTAGAGACATCGACTTCTTGTGGGAAGAAGCCAACAAGTTTGTATTCTAAAATGTTTAAGTGAACCTAAATGTGTTAATATAGGCGTTTCTCAAGGATCGGTGACCTCAGTAATTTTATTTTAAATCTTTATTAACAATATTTTATGTGTGTAGGCTACCTTTTACAGGAATAGCGTCAGGCTTGGCCGACGATATTTCTCTTCGATATTCCAGTTACAGTTGGGTGAACATATGGAGAGACTTTCATAAAGATTTAAAAATGTTGAGAGTTTGGTGTAGTAATAATAATATAGTAGTGAATTCCGATAAAACTAAATTTATTAACTTTAACCTCAGGAAATTTTACTTTAATGATGTATTAAAGTTTTATTTAATAAATTGTGACTTTTCAATAAACTGCAATTGACCCCCCCCCCCATATTGAACAAGTGGAACATATCAAATACCTCGGTGTAACTATTGATGCAACAATCTCCTGGCAAAATCACGTTAATCACCTTCAAAATCAATTGAGGAAAAGCATATGCAAGTTTTATTTCTTAAGAAAACTTGTAAATGATGATTTGCTACGAACATTGTATTTTGCATTGATTCAATCACGTCTTTTATACGGTATTGAGTTATGGGCAGCAGCATATGACTCGGTGCTAAAACCTTTAAAAACTACTCTTAAAACATTTTATCAGAATTTTAATGTCTAAAAACAAGCGTGAACCTTCAATGACACTATGTAGGGTTCTTAGAATATTGCCATTAAAATATTTATTTATTTTTAAAGTTTTAAGAGTCTTTTTCATTCGAAGTGGGAACAATGTCACTGATAGATTGTCTTATTTTACTAGATATTCTGTCCGCTGGTTATTTATCACAAAGTTGGTCAACAAAGTTTTATTTAGGAACTCATTTATATTTTTAGGCCCAACAATTTTTAATTGTTGCCAGAATATATAAAACAATCCCAAAACTCAAAACAATTTCAAAACAAGGTGAAAAATTGGCTTGTAAATAAAAACCAAGTTGATAATCTATTGGAAATATTACAATAGTATTTATTTAGTTTGTACCTTAATAAAGTAATTATCGTTTTATGTTTATTTTAAAATTTCTATGACCAATGTCGAAAGGTATGGAGTTTTATATTTGATTTCTATTAGTAGTATTACTCTATTTTTTATAAACATGTAAATGTTTTGCCGAATTAATAAACAAATTATGGTTTATTTTAGCTAAGCTAAACCTAAATAAACGGTATCAGGAAACTGACACATACTTTCTCCCTTTTAGCCCAACTTTAATGCATAAATTACTTTTTATTTACTAAATATATAGAATACAAAGCACGGTCGAATGTACAGAAAATCTTGTAAACAAGTTGTTTACAAAAAAATCCACCCAAATCCCTGTTTTGGAGGTACTAAAAATCCATTGCTACACGTGGTTTTGAGAGGGAAAATGCCCCCTATTCCCCCCCAAGGGTTATTATATAAGGGGCAACATATTTCGAATTTCCTCTATTGGTCAATGCTAACTTGATAAGTATATCAAGTTTGAACGAAATTGATTAGTAAATAAGAGAGAAATAGTAATTTTAGTATTCCCCATAAGAATAACATTGGACAACGTACTGCTTTTACCGCAAAATGAAAATTTAAATTTTCTCCGCAACCAGCAATCATAAAATAGCAATTCAAAATTCCAAATTATTTAGTTTGTTGAGCTATTTTTAATGGTGAATAGTAATTTTTTTATATTTAAGGTTTTTTATGCAAAATAAAAAAAAACTGAATTTTTTATGTTTTCCCGTAATTTCTGAAACCGTATTTTTACAGAAATACAGGTGGTGTCATTTTGTTGGAAAAAGAAAGTTCTACAAACGACTAAAGTTTAATTAAAATCGTTAGAGATGTTTTTGGGAAATTTAATTTTTCATATTTTTTTGCGGTTTTTGGGGATATTCAAACCCTTAAAAGTCAAAAATTAAAAAAAAATTAAAAACGAGACGATAGAATTGGAACAGTCCAGACCTCCCGCAGCGCCCTCCTCGCGCAGTAAAAATGTTTTGCGGGGAACTGGCGCTGTCCCCCCACCCTGCCACCACGAGTACTACACCAGGGAGCCACGCCCTCGTTCCCACTCCATACATGACAACAGCAGTTCTGCCAACTTCCAGTGAATAATGTAAAATAATGGGGCCCTCAGAAACAATCGTGTTATGTACAGAAATTATAGTAACGTAACCTAACCTAACTGCCGCAGCGCGCTGTTTAAGTTTTTAGCCTAAACATTTCCTCCCCCACATGAAATCTGGCTTATAAATAGACAGACAGATAAACAAGTGTTAACGCAAACGTCTGGCTCTGTACCTGCTAAATCCCCGTGCCGAAAACGGAACATCTGCTAGTTTAAATTATTGTGACTTTTTATGAATACATTTTATTGTTTGTTTTTTATTATATTAATTCAAATACCTTAGGTATCTTAATCGGTCAAATTGGTTCAGAAATAACGAAGGAGTTCTCCTAACAAAAATCGCCTTAGCGTAATAATAGATACGATTCTGGAAATGACAGGATTTGTGGTTTGAAATTGTCGTTTTTTGGGAGTATACGACAATTCTGATGTTCATGTCAGTTGGCAGAACTGCTGTGTTTATGTATGGAGTGGGAACAAGGGCGTGACTCCCTGGTGTAGTACTCGCGGCTGCGGGGTGGGGGGACAGCGCCAGTTCCCCGCCAAACATTTTTACTGCGCGAGGACGGCGCTGCGGGAGGTCCTGACTGTTCCAATTCTGCGCTCCCAAAAAAACACCTGGAGATATCGTGGATTAGCACCTACATACCAAATTTCATAAAAATCGGACCATTGGTTACGGCTCTAGTTCTGTACACATCCATACAGACAGACAGACAGACACACAGACATCATGTAAAAATCACTTTTTTGGATTCAGGGAGCACCAAAATGAATATTTCCACTATCAACTCAAATTCAACAATTTTGACGAAAACAATATTTTCTCCATATACTATTTATAAGGGGAGAAAGTAAAAAACATAACTAATTGTAATGAGTAGGTATAACCTTTTTGGGAATTAATAATACAATATTAACATGAGGAGACTAGTCCTATAAATATCGTAACTTGTGTTTTTGTGACCCAGCTGATACTAAGTTCTTAATATCGATATATCAATATTTTCAATCAACATTTAGAATTATTCAATTATTTCATCAACTTGACATGTCATATATTCACTGCTGAATTTCAGCCACTGTAAGAATTTTTGTGATGAAAATAAATTTAATTAAATTAAATTGAAAATACCTAACTTTTAGATATTCATCAATTAGCCTAGTGATAATATATATAAATATATATATTTCTTCCTCAAAAATTAAATTTTGGATCAAAATAAAATTTTTGTTGTTAGCTATATTTAATTGTACGGTAACAAAAATGTGTATAACCATCTGCTTGTGAGTCTTCTACAACAGTTTACATTAGGTATTCTTAATTCAAACACTTAATTATTGCTCTTACAATATTTCAGTAGGCCAATAAGTTTTCACTCACCCAAATTTGTCATTTAATTTTACCAATTACTACATTTCTTATTGTCCTGAAATATGTGAAACCAAGTTCGTTAGGCTTACACGTTTGCAAGTTCAAGTTTTAAAAGGTTTGTTGTTCAAATCAATAAACTATAACATCAAAGACACATCATACATTCATTCATTCATTGTTGCTGGATTAGGAAACCCGAGCATAGCTGCTAGGCACGTCTTCCACACGCGGGAATATTGCACAGGTTACCGGAAGGATAAGATACAGCAGGAAAGGGAAAGGGTGGGATGGGACGGCAGTAAAATTGACCTTTCAGAGGACCAACTCCCATTTTCCTGTGACAGCTGGGATGAGGCTCAAACAGGGGACCTGCATTCTGCCCTCCAACTGGCCAACTCAACTGACAGGGTATCCATGTACAACAGCCAGGGTCCAGAGACCATTCATTCTCAGGTTGGGGACCAAACCCGGAGACTCATCTGTCCCCAGCCGCTGCAGATGGAGGGACCAAAGGTAAAAGGGAAGTTTGTCATTATGGACAGCCAAAAGACTTTCCATATGTAATGACAACTTCATTTGATGTACCCAAAGTCACCCAAATAGCATGAATATTGTTGAAACTTATATTAATATAGTTTTGAAACAATATTAATATAAGTTTGATGTTAAAATAGTTTTGATACGAGTTTGAAACAATTTAAAAATTGTTTTGATATTGATAGTAAAATCTCATATTAAAATTGCATCAATACAAGTTTGAAACAATTTTGATATAAGTAAAATGACTTGTATCAATATTGTTTTAATACGAGTTTGGAACAATTTTAAAATTGTTTTGGTATTGTTAGCAAAATTTAATATTAAAATTTTATCAGTACAAGTTTCAAACAATTTAAATTTTAAAACAAAGTTGAAAGTTTTAAAATGTAACTGTTTCAAAATTATTTTAATACAAGTATGAAACAATTTGTATACAAGTTTCAAACAATTTAAAAATAAGTAATACCCCGTCGCAGCAAACCTGCATACTCAGCGAATTTCCAATGGAGATATAAATGTCTTAATACTACGTAAAGCCACTTACCAAGATTCATAAAAATATATTCACAAACAAGCGATGTATACAATTTTAATTATTCTCCATAAGAATAACATTGGGGCTGAGTACGCAGGTTTTCTGCATTAACAAATACCAAAAATGGGTTTTTGTGTTAATATCAATAGAACTCAACTAGGTGAAGTCATATACCAGTTTTTATTTACTGATGTTCATAATCAAGGTAGATATAGCATTTAATTATTATCCATAAGAATAACATGGGGCTGAGTACGCAGGTTTGCTGCTACGGGAACCTTTGGAAATATTTTTTTTTTTAGCAAATATCAATAGACCACAACCAGATGAAGCCATGTACCAAGTTTTGTCAGTATGCGTTCATAAATAAGCGAGATATAAAGTTTTTCTTTTCCTCCATAAGAATAACATTAGACAACGTACTGTGTTTAGCACTTTCAATATCTCGATAACCGATTGACGTAGAGGAATGATAAAAGTACCAAACTGTGTGTTTTTTTAAGCTACATTCAATGGTGAAAATTCAAATTTTACTTTTTCAAAAAATTATATGTAAAAATTCAAAAAACCCATTTTTGGGGTACAAAACCCCCCCAAAATACTCCTTCGGATCAAGCGATCTGGCTGGTTTTCGAACTTAAAGTCATAAATGTTGCTTTACAAGTTTACACCAAATTCCATGAAAATCGGATCATTTTTACGAGAGTTATCGTGCTCACGGACACACACACACACATATATATATATATATACAGTGGAGTCTCACAAACTCGACACAATGTGGACTAAGACCCTGTCGAGTTTGTGGAATGTCGAGTTATCCAGAATTGGGAGGGGAGGAAAACACATTATTTAGCTGTAAATTGTTTACTGTATTAGATTTTACTTAAACACATTATATTATAAATGTATAATGTTACTGTATTACAAACTTAAGGACAATATAAAAATTAGATAAATACTTAAAAATTGAGAATTAATAACTAACTGTCCTCATTTCCAAAATATATAGTCTTGTAATGCATGTACTGTATAGTAAATGAGGTGTCGAGTTTCCCAGAGTGTCGAGTTATCGGGAGTCGAGTTTGTGAGACTCTACTGTATATATATAAATATTAAAAAATAAAAATTCAACTGAGCACCCTTTTTAAAATCTTTTAATGAAGCTACATGTTTCGGCACTTTTAAGGCCATTTTCAAGCTAGACTTCCAAATAAGTCTAGCTTGAAAATGGCCTTAAAAGTGCCGAAACATGTAGCTTCATTAAAAGATTTTAAAAAGGGTGCTCAGTTGAATTTTTATTTTTTAATATTTATAATAATAGCAGCCCTATACTGTGAATTGTTTAGTAATAAATAAATATATATATATATACAGGGTGTTTATAAAAAACTGTACAACTTCAAACAAACATAAAACATTTATTTTTCACTTAAAGTTATAAAACTACAACCAAAGTATAGGCAATTTTCTCAAGTTTTGTTATATATTAAGTTTACCTAATTTCAATATCTTTCCCATTATTTGCACGCAAATAATCAAGTCTAAATTCCAGTTCGGCCCAAATACGACGTAACATATCATCATCGATTTCAGCAAACTCCTCTCTTATTCTTTCGCTCAGTTCTTCTTTGATGTTTACCTTATTGGTATACAGGCGCGGATCCACGGGGGGGGGGGAAGTGGAGGAAATTTCCCCCCCCCCCCAAGGCCAATGGTTGGAGTTGCGCGCGCACCCCTGCACCAGCGCCAGCGCTACGTCTGCCCGGCAGCGTCATCTCGACTTGCCATCTGATTGATGCATCGTCAGTCAAATTCATATGCCTGTAATACTACTACAGAGAGTTCACAGACCGGAAATTCCTGAAAGTCGGATAATTTTACGGGAATTTAGGTGAAAATTCGTTAATTTTGTTTTAAAACGTCTTTTTCGGTCATTCTCGTTCATGCGGCTCGGTTGTCGTTCCCCAGCGAGGTAGAAACCATGGAGAGCTCGCCAAATGGACAGAAAACGGTCCGCACATTGTCAGGCTAGACCCAAAGTGTTGGACACGGCAAATCTGCGTAATCCCGAGTGGTGAGCGCGTTGTCGATTACACGCTCCTGTACCTCTTAATAATAATACAACTACAATGAAACTTATATATTCCTTTTCTGCATGAATGTCCGCATCTAACAGTATCAATATATTTTAGTTTAAAATTATGTGTAATTTTTAGGGAATAATTAAAATATTAGAAGGTTGTAAGAACATGACATAAAAAGTCAGTAAGAGAGAAAGTTTTTTATTCCTGAGGTAAAAACAAACTTCCAGCGAGAAAGTTGTAGCTAATTAGTTGATCTTCAAAATGTATCCAAAAACATTTTCGATATAGCTTCTAGTTTCTTCAATAATCCGATATAAATCACGGCTGTGTTCAGTTCTACGCGCGCCGTCGTCGTCGTCGAGGACCACGGCCCCACGCCGTACTACCTCATCAAAATAATCGCTCCTCATTTTACTTAGATTTTTATAAAAAGTAAATATATAAATATACATTTTACTCCATTGAGGTTATTGTTACTTAACACATCTTTCAATTATGACAAAAAAACATTTATCGAGGTGTAATCTGACTCATGATTAAACATTACATATTAAATATTATAAATGAATATGTAATTAAATTAAATGAAAAATAATATGAGACTTATTTGTTGTACGTAGTAAAATGTTATCCAAGAATAAACATATTTGTTTTGTTATAATGTAGTCGTGAAGCAAAAATTCCTCACTAAATACTTTATTTCTCCATTTTCTAATTAAAATACAGGAGTCATTACCTCGATATGTATTGTACTTTATTTGAACATGACTTTGCCTTTTATTTAAACCCTTCTCTCTTTAAAAGTTGAATCACTTAAACATTTTTCCTTCTAGTTCTAGAAGTTATTACATCGTTAAACTAGATTTTATTTAAATGTTACATGTTTTCAGGTTTATAATCCTTAATTTTATGGTCACATTTTATGATTTTAATCGTGAACATTGAAATAGAAGAGAATCAACATCTGTTTACATAATCTTAAGTTATACCTCCCTAACAACTATTTAAATAGACTATAATTTGATTTTGTGTGAATAAATAAGGAATAGATCGGGGAACTGAAATACAAAGTCGTATAAGTAAATATGTGTAGCTAAATATTTAATCAAAATTATGAATGAACTATGGCTTTACGTCGAAACTCAGAACTAAGCCTCTATATCAGCCAATACTATAATAACCAATCCTATAAAAATCATATTGGCGTTAAAAGTTGAGAAAAATGTCAAGGAACTCGAATACGAAAGATACTTAGTTTTGAATAAACTTTCCTACCAAAAATATAAATGCGATAGTATGGAATCAAATTTGTTGTGTAAAAATCAAAACTAAGCCTTTTTAAAAGCCGTACAATTGTTATTAAATAGTTATTTTCACAAAAAGAATTATTGACTAATGTATCAAGTAAATAAAATATGGGAGCCATTGAGTCGTAAATTAATTAATTTCGATGAAAATCTAGGTTGGGTAAGTGAACATCGAGATTTGTATACTAATATTGAAACTTACACGTGTCTTTACGTCATAATTAGAGGTTAAATACATTTGAATCTAGTACCAAAAGATAAAGAATTTATTCAGTAATACGATTCCGAAACCCATTTTACCATAAAAAAATCCCTTACCGGTACGCCGTAAACCTCTTTTAACTGACGACGCGTCGCCAATAACCCATAAGACGATGTACTGAGCGCTGCGACCGAATCCTACACTTTGAGATGTGACCTTGAGCCCGGCCGGATCGAATTTTGGTCTTTCCCGACTACGGGCGCAAGCATGGTCTATCCCGACATGGTTTCTACTTTGCTGTCGTTCCCAGTCAATAAGACAAGTTTTGGTTGTCATTTTCAGACAATAATAAACATTGCCGATCGTCATTTCGGGCCATTAAATGCAACTTAATTCCTGTTTTTGATCTATCCAATGCGGAAAAAGTAGGCGTTCCTTGGCGATAGATCGGGGTCAAATCGCCGACTGTATTCGTAAAAAATACGTTCCGATTGTCGTTCGGGCCTATAAAACGGGATCCGGCTTTATTTTTCGTTGGGGAAATGTGGTCCGATTGCCAATTTTTATGATAAATCACGGTTAGATTGTGATTTTTGGCATATATTGAGGCTCAGTTGTCATTTTCGGTCAATAAACAAGTTGCGGCCGTCGATTTCAGACTTTAAATGCTTGGAAAACGGTTGTTTTCGGCAAATAGAATGAAGTGAAATTGCCTAATTTGTTTAAAAAATTGAATTTTTTCTGTAAAACGCAGACTTTTACGGCCGATAAAATGCGGCTCTTAAATTTTGTTTGAGGTCAATGCTTTTTCCCTACAAATCGCAAAAGGGGTTTGACGGTCAATTGCCTTTTTCGGGTGCTAAAATGAGGTTATATTGCTATTTCCGTGAATAATATGCGGCTCGCTTGCCAATTGAGGCCAATAAAACGTGGTCCAGTCCATTATACTTAAAAAATTCAGTCATTTTGGTGTTTATGACCACCAAGTTGCGGCAAAATTTATGTTTTTACCGATAAAACACGGCCAAATCTCTGATTTTACCCGATAAAATGCGTTTCGGACTTCGCTTTTATATATAAAACACGACCCGGCTTTATTACCGAGAAAATGCGGTCCGATTGCCGTTTTTGAGCGATTAAGTATATTTCTGGTTATTAAGTTATTAAACACGGTTGGTACTCAATTTACGGCCGATAACAAACTTTGCGGTCGTAGTTTTTGGCTAGTAATATTGCTGTAAATTTCCGATAACATTATCAATTTTGGCTGATAACACATACCCGGTCGGTAAATTTGTCTAAAAACACAGTTTGACCGTTTTCTGGCTAAAAATGCGGTCCGATTGACGTTTTAGACAGCAAAATGAGAATATGTAGCTATTTTGGGCCGATAATAATAAATGTATCTTGGGTGTCTTTTAAAATCACCGTATCTCGGCCGATAAAATTTGTTTCGATCTTAGTCTCGGTAAAATCTTTGTTTTTGACGATAACATATACTTTGATACTTCCGCTGGCGGTTGGCCTTTGAATTGCGGTTTGGGTATAAGCTATTGCGGTATTTTTGGCCGATAAACTACGTTCATTTGTCGTTTTTTGTCTAAAAGTTACGGCGACCATGAAATGCGGTCAAATTGCCATTTTTTATCCGAAATAATGGGTACAATTTCTGATTTTGGTCCATGAATTCTATACAGTCGTCTTTTTAGGCCGATAACACACAATTCGGTCAATAAAACGCGTTCTTTACGGCCAATTAAATTATTGATATGGAATTTTTAACAAATTTCCGGGGGTGGAATCCCGGACCTCCTCTCCCAAATCCCCGGTATTTCCCCCCCAACGTGACTCCCTGGATCCGCCCCTGTTGGCATACACCTTATCCTTGACAAAACCCCAAACAAAAAAAAACACTCGGGGTAATATCTGGTGACCTAGGAGGCCAAGATATTGGTCCATCACGGCCAATCCAACGGTTTTGGAATGTTTCATCCAAACAATTTCAAACAAACATACACCAATGTGGGGGAGCACCGCGCCGTCCTGATAAAACATTAAATTTGGCTGAAATTCTTCTAGTTGGGGAAGAGCAAAATTATATCTCGTTCAAAGTCTCCGCTGAACATCAACATCAGACTTTGAATAAACCACTTCAGACACCGTGCTTTAATACGAGCGTCCATTTAGATTCTAATGGGAATTTTTAATTATTTGTTTTTGTTTACCAGGCAACAATATAATTGAGTCAGCTGATTAAACTGCCTGCTGATTAAAACTTTTTGAGCCACTCTTTCGTGTGGTATCATTAGGAAACTTTTATGAACCATAGAACATGAATGCAAGAACATTAAAGTTGTAAAGTTTTTTTATAAACACCCTGTATATACAGTTTCAAACAAATGGTGTTTTTGGGGTCTGGGGACCTCAAAACGAAAAGTTATCATGGTCCCGGGCCGAGGTCTTAACATGCCGACTACGGTAATAGCTTCTTCCCTATAGGGGAAATTCGCTAAAACTGTAGAAAGGCTCTTAATTTTTTTTAATTTTACCGGTACTTTAAAATGAAAATAAATACCCAGGCATCACATAATAATCTAGGGACATTCTTAAATACCCCCGTCGCAGCAAACCTGCGTACTCAGCGAATTTTCAATGCATAATATATGTCTTAATACCATATAAAGCCGCATACCAAGTTTCATAAAAATATATTCATATATAAGCGATATATACAATTTTAATTATTCTCCATAAGAATAGCATTGGTGATGAGTACATAGGTTTGCTGAAACAAGGAACACAAACAATTGGTTTTTATACAAATATAAATACAATTTAACTAGGTGAAGCCACATACCAAGTTTAATCAATATTCATTCATAAGTAAGCACTATATAACATTTTAATTATTCTCCATAAGAATAACATGGGAGATGAGTAAGCAGGTTTGCTGCAACAAGAAACTAAAAAAATGGGTTTTTACGCAAATATCAATATAACTCAACAAGGTGAAGCCACATACCAAGTTTTATTAATTTATGTTCATAATTAAGGGGGTCATTACATTTTACTTATTCTCCATAAGAATAACATGGGGCTGAGTACGCAGGTTCGCTGCTACGGGGATAATCAACAAAAAATCAATTTGTTGTGCAAATATCAATATACCAGTACTACGTGACCCCACGTGCCAAGTTTCATCAATGTACATTCATTAATAATGGAGATATCAAATTTATTTATTCTCCATAAGGATAAAATTGGACAAAGTACTGTGTTTAGCACTTTGAATATCTCTGCAACGGTTAAACGTAGAATCACAATTTAAACACCAAAATGATTTTTTTGTGGAGCTGAGTTGATTGGTAAAAGCAAATGTGAAGGTTACATTAAAATTAACTTAGGAAAAGCCAAAAACCTTTTTCCCGTAAGATTAACATAGGAGATTTTATGAGCAGGTTTTTTTGGATTTTCTCCGCAACCACTTAACCTAGCTTAATAATTCAAGATACCATATTATTTGTTTTTTTAAGCTCTATATCATGGTCTAAACCAAAATTAAGTGTTTTAAAAATTTTAGGGTAAAAAATGCAAAAAACTGATTTTTGGAAAATTTAAAACCCCCATAAACCCCCCTTCCTATGGCCCGATTTTTCTGGTTTTCAAACTTAAAGTCATAAATGTCACTTTACACATTTGAGCCAAATTTCATCGAAATCGGACGTTTTTTTCTCAAGTTATCGCATTCACGGACACACACACACACACACACATATATATATATATATATATATATATATATATATATATATATATACTTATATATAAATTTGAACGAATAGTGTTTTAGTCATCTGGGGACCTAAAAAAAAAATTTGTCATGGTCTCGGGCTTAAATCTTACTATGAGACCTACGGTAATAGCTTCTTCCCTATAGGGGAAATTCGCTAAAAATTCTGAATATGACGGAATTATAAGAATATTCTACGTACACTTCCCAGAACAATCATTTAGAACTTTCTTTTCAAAAATCCTAGAGAATATTCTCAAAATATCGGTTGGCATTAACGTGGTTGGGCCAACGAACCAATTGATGGGTAGCCCGCTTTGGCAAATCCAACCACAGCAGATGTTGGACCATCAAAAGCTATTGTTGGAAAATACTCCTACATTATATTTATATTATTAACTACCAGTGAAAATAAACTATGAAACTTAAAAAGGGTACTTTGTTTGAATCATTTTTACAATGTTAATAAAAGTATATATACAATACATTAATAATATTATGTTTGCTCTTATTATAATTATATTAAATATACTAGTTTGCTGGTAGTTTATCATATTTCATGGCACGAATAGATACATAAATAAAATGAACCAAATTAATATGTTCCAACTTTAATTTATTTTATTTAATTGATTAACACAAGTTGATTCACTTACAAGAATAAAACAAAAGTATTGTACAAGTCGTCTTTGTAGACTGTTTACTGTAGACTACGTAATTTTTATATCCCAGTCCATAAAATTTTTTTATGAGTTAGAATAGCTGAGAGGGTTAAATGTGTGTACTGTAAGTCAAAGATCTTAGGTTCAAGTCTTGAATGAGACACAATCTTTTTGAATCTAAAATCCTTTTTAAAAAATTTGTATTATTGGTTACTAAGAAATTCTATTGAAAAAACATATTTTTTCAAATGAGATAACCATTTAAATAATTTGTTTGGATAAATATTGATTTAGGTTAAAATCTGTATTAAAATTGTTTGAAAACAATATTGATATTGTATTAAAATTGTTTTGAAACAATATTTATATTGTATTAATAATGTTTTAAAACAATATTAATATTAAAAAATACCAAGTTTCGTTATATCAATATGATTTTTATACAAGTTTAAAATTGTTTTAATATTGTTTTGAAATAGTTTAATGCTATTTGGGCAGCCTCAAAACTGGTATAGACGAGTTTTGAAGGTTTTCCTGGGACTAGATGAATTAATGAAATGACACATCATGCATACAATTTACAGTAGATTGATTTTAGCGAATTTCCCCTATAGGGAAGAAGCTATTACCATAGGTGGCATGGTAAGACACCATACCATCACCACCATGGTGGGAGTGGCGCCACTCGGGCCACTCGTTATCTAACATCGAGCATCTGTCTTTGTGGTTGTGTCTGGCTCTGTGACCAACATCCATCCCAATAAATCCTTTGAGGTTATGTGATGTGTATACTTCCATGGGCCGAGACCATGATAACTTTTGTTTTGAGGTCCCCAGATGCCAAAAACACTATTCGTTCAAATTTATATATATATATATATAAATTCCCAATATATATATAAAACATATATATTATGTGTATATATGGGGAATATATATACATATATATATTCCCCATATATATATAAAATCCCCATATATATATATATATATGTGTCCGTTACCGCGATAACTTTTGAAAGAAACGCCTGATTTTGATGAAATTTGGCACAAATGTGTAGAGTAACATTTATGGCTTTAAGTTCGAAAACTAGATTGATCGAACTTTGGGAAAAGGGTTTTATGGGGGTTTTAAATTTTCCAAAAATAAGTTTTTTGAATTTTTCCCCCTAAAATTTTAAAAAAACTCAATTTTGGTTATAGCCATTTTATAGAGCTTAAAAAAACAAATAATTTAGTATTTTGAATCATTAACCTAAGTTTAGTGGTTGTAGAGAAAAGTAAATAAAACGTGTCAATAAAATTGTCCATGTTAATCTTATGGGGAAAAAGGTTTTTGGATTTTCCTCAGATAATTTTACTGGAAACATAACATTTGCTGATACCAATCAGTTCATCTCTACAAAACAATCATTTGGTGTTTTAAGTGTTGTTCTACGTCCAACTGTTGCAGAGATATTCAAAGTGCTAAACACAGTACGTTGTCCAATGTTATCCTTATGGAGAATAAATAAAATTTTATATCTAGATTATTTATGAATGAATATTGATAAATAATCAATAACTTGTGGCTTCGCGTAGTACTGTTATATTAATATTTGCACACTAAATGGATTTTTTGTTGATTATCCCCGTTGCAGCAAACGAGCATACTCGGCCCCATATTATTCATATGGAGAATAAGTCAAGTTTTATATCTCCCTTAGTTATGAACCTAAATTAATAAAACTTGGTATTTAGCTTCACCTGGTTGAGTTGTATTGATAATTGCAAAAATACACATTTTTTATCTTCCTCGTTGTAGCAAACCTGCGTACTCAGCTCTAATGTTATTCTTATGGAGAATAAATAAAATGCTATATATTACTTATTTATAAATGGATTTTTGTGAAACTTGGTAAGTAGCTCTATGTAGTAGTGAGACACATATATATATGCATTGGAAATTCGCTGAGTACGCAGGTTTGCTGTGACGGGGGTATTTATTCATTCAGCATATAAATGAAATAGACCTAACTCCATATAGGCTGTATGTAAGTTTACAGGATGAAAATACAAGATTATATAGATATATTTTTCAGGCCTGCTCTATGTCTAGGACCGAAATTTGGGACTTGGGTAAACTTACCTTGAGAAAGTAGTCTTGAAACAGAACTTCTCAATTCTGGCATTAAGTGGAGAAAAGATATCCCTAATAAGGTACCACCACTAAAACTAATAATACCATTATTGATCCATTGCACCTTTTTTGATTTGACACATTTTTTACAAAATAATGGTCCTACTCCAAATAAAACTGAAAATACAAAAATACTACACACAGACACAGCTTTAGATACGAGAACTGATGTTGATATTTCCATGGTACAGGATAGTTATAATCAAGCAAAAATAATCACATGTGAGTATTTCAGTCCTGTCTTCTATGAATTATTCTCACTGTCACTTGTAAAGAGTAAACAAAGCAAAAGGAAAGAGAATGGAAAAGGAGTTTAAAGTTACATTATCGTTTATTCGCAATTAATGCAAATATTGCATATTGAACCTACAATTCAAAGAAATTGAAATAGCCGCCAAACATCAGGACGTGCAGTGCTATTGTTGAATACAAAAGCAGACGCCCATAATCGAAAGACCAACAGGGAACAGAGTATAATAATTTTCCTGTGGCTGTATCTGAACTTATTCATGGATATAAAACTTGGAACCTATAAATATATTTTTTATAAACACTTTGACGAAATAAAACTGTGTTGGTATCTAAAAAATGATGAAATAAAACTGTGTTAGTATCTAAAAAACAACTTAAATTAAAGTAATAAAAATATTAACAAATATATTAGATATTATAATACTCATTGATGCCATGCCACGGTATTATAGTAGCATAGACTAACTACTGTAGTTAGTCTATGATAGTAGTAAATGGTAGTAGAGTATGCACCATTTTAATGTTCGCAAAAAGTTAACATGTTGCCACTAAGAAATAAATCGACACTTTTTTCCGTCGCCACTCGGGCCACTCGTTATCTAACATCGAGCATCTGTCTTTGTCGTTGTGTCTGGCTCTGTCGACTCTGTGACCAACATCCATCTCAATAAATCCTTTGAGGTTATGTGATGTGTGTTTTTTAGCAACCTAGCCAAGTCACCCTAATATAACTTGGACAGGTAATTCAAATTTATGTTTCATCAACTTTGTAAGTGAAGTTACCATGGGGAAAAAGAAGCAAGCTCAAAGAACCAAAAACAATGTGGTGGTAAGTTAATGTCAGTCATTATTTGATATAAAGTAAGCTTAGGCCATAGCATAGGATGATTTAAAAGTGTATTTAAATATTTTTAATAGCCTATTGTATGACAAACATAGCCTAACTTAAGCCCAAAACGCTGTTGATTAAGGTTTGGTGTTGGTTGGAGCGAAAAGTATACTTTAAAACACAGTTTACAACTTATTTTTAATATCCATAAATCTTCTCAAAACTATGAAAATGTCCTTAGATCAAGCTCTCACCTAAAGGTTACATTCGAATGGCAATTCTAAACAAGTTTCAAAATGCTATTACCGTAACCGGTAATGATATGACAGGCAAAAGTAAAGTTTGGTATGCGACTCGTCTTTCGAGAGCAAGACTTGTGCTGGCCTTCAAATGATGAAGAATTAGTTTCAGTACTGATTAGCCTCCTTTAATTTTGGTTGTAAAGTGTGATAGCCAAACAAATAAGCTTGAATCAGCTTCTGTATTGTACTTGTATACTGTTAGTATCAAGACAAGAGCTGTTAAAGCTACATATTTAAAAAAATTCCTGCTTTTTGTTCACTCTCTTCCTGAAGTTAATACATGGCTCTTTGAGCGCCACAGACTTTTAATTTACCGAATCCAGAAAGACCGACTGTGCCATGCACGTGCATATCAAAAAGCGCCAGTCTGTTTTTAAGAATTTTCCCTTAAAAACACTGTAAAAATAGATTTTCAATATTTTGATAATAAACAATCGAATATATTGAATCGTTGAACTTTCGACTCAATGTTGATATATGGGTTTAAAGTACTCAAGCATTCATTCGTTGCTGTGCATTTACTTTTCGTATACTTTTCGATTGTGACTGCATGCAGATATATCGGCAGTTGGCCTTACTCGCGTTTGCCGCGATGCCGGTATATCGGCAGTTGGCCTTACTCGCGTCTGCCGCGATGTCGATATATCGGCAGTTGGCCTTATTCACATTGGCGACAAAAGCCGATATATTGGCAGTTGGCGCTCAAAGGGTTAAGTTAACCGATGTTGATTTTTTAAATTTAAAAGATAATTTCAAGTTCTAAGTATCTGTCGAGCCAGAATTTTGATTTAGGCCCCAGGGATCTGCCCCACGGGACTTCCAAGTTCCCATGTTATTCATATGGAGGAGACTTTTATTTGGTTTATGTCACATGTGTTTTTTCTTAATTCAATAAACAGCTGATATAAGGATTATACCTGCAAATTTTTGCGGGAGAGCAGCTCGTGTTCAATTAAATTTCTATTCTTCCATTTGATTAAAGTTATTAGAACTTTGAAAGCCCAGGGGGTGGAGTCCTGATGGTGGATGTTTTCCAAACCCTAAAAGCTATATCTAGACGTTGAGGGTTTAAAATAACACATTAACAATCAATTAAGACCTAATAATAGTTTCGCCAGTTGCCTGGTCATAAAAATCAGCTTATTCTTTTTAAGTAAGGTAGATAAGTTACATAGGTACCGAATGTATAATAAGATAAATAAGTATATATAATACTATAATTCACATTTGCCTGTGGCTCCGTGCGTCCGTCGATCTGCGGCTGTTTCGCGAGCTGTAATAGCTCCCAAGCTACGAAAAGATATTTTTTAGGGGTAATAGAGGTCGGGGAAGCTGCAAGTGTCGTTTGTTTTTCTTGAAAAGCAACCTTATTTGAGCTATGGTAGCTTAAAGCTTTTTGTTTTTAGGCCATTTTACCATATATTTGCGGAACCGAGAGTATTCAGCTGTGGATTTCTATTTCTACAAGCTTTGTTCCTGAAACAGCTGATTATTTCCTGTGGTCGCGATAGCGGCCGTCAATACTAGTATATAATATCTAATGAACTACTCTATTGTTTTTTAATCTTTTATTTTAGGCGTATATTTAATAAAGGTAACCCAATAGGTAAATAGTCTAGGGGAAACTAAATTAGTTACCATTCAATTAATTATGTCCAGGTTGAGTAGCTTCATCAGCCTCACTGCCTCAACGTCTTTATCACGTACTTCTAAGCCACATACAGCTTTTGTCCTCTTTTGTAAATTTGTTGATTATATAAGCTATTAGAAATAATTCAATTTGGTATATAAGTTAGCTTAATGTATATGTTTTTTATTGGATAAAAGTTAAGTTTAACTATTTGATTGTTAGTTTATTTATTATTCTGTTTCATAGTCATTTACTAGCAATGTAGATAACCATTAAATATGCAGCAAAAGTATAAGTTAGTAGTAACTTAGGTTAAAGGTTAGTAGTTATTCAAAATAACTAAATTTCATAGATCCCATTGTATTGAAATACCTTAAGGAATTATATTAAACACACAGAAATAAGATGTCTTCCTTATTTAAGAGCATTAGGCACATAGAGTTAAATGTTTTGCATCTTATTTCTGGCATTGAGAAAATATATTTCACTTATTATAAATTAACAATGATACGTTAGTATTTATTGCTTTAAAACTTATGCTGTATGGTAGTGGATATTAAATAAGCTAAACAGCAATGGTTTGTAACCAAACGGATTTTTGTCTCTTTTGATTTGGCTACTAGGCTAGGTTATTTTTGAAATATGAGCTAAACCAGGTAACCCGATTGTTTTATTACAAACTATATGACATTAAACAACAGTTTTATTTGAATTCATTATATTTTTACTTTAATTGTGTTGCCTCCGCTTTCACAGCCAGCCAGCAGTGGCCGCAGTGCAGAGTTGCTACAGTCAACTGCAAGTATTCCTTTTGCGGGGTTCAGCACTTTGAAAGAAGGGGGCTTCATACCAATCCTAACTGGGATAAGTGATGAATTGGATCATTCTATCAGCGAAGACTTTCGTCTTGTTTGGAAGAAGATGAACAAGAAGGACACAACAACAAAGTTAAAGGTAGGCCTAAATCACAATTTTCTTTAAGATTATCATGGGGATTGAACAAAAAAATCTTATAACAGTTCAAAATATATACTCTTACACTTTACTGACTTACAAGACAGTAAATTAAATAAAAAATAGTAAAAGGTAATTGATTTCAACCAGCCACACGGATCATCATCAGGCCCAATGAGAGAATGACAGAGTTAAAATGGCATCCCTGCTTATTGGTTACCAGTACTGAAAATTCTGGAAATAAGTTCCTGTATGTGCTACTTTGTCTTTACAATTTTCTCTATGCTATGAATAAAAAATTCTTCCTAGATTTAAATTTCTGTCTTACAAGTCTTGAGCTTGTTGACATTTTGAAACAAATTTTGAAATATTGATGCGGTCTATCCAGAAATATGGTCAACATGGAGAGGAAGATAATTCAGGTTTTCTTCTACAGGAATATTCCCTAAAAAAGCGTTGCAATTTTTCAATTGGTGATTTGTGTCATTAGATCTTTCCATTTTCTTGATCTACCAAACGGATACAGTTCATCATTTTTTAATCTTTACAAAATTAATTGTTTGGCCAGTAAAAAGAAAATTACAATCATTGCACCTAATTTTGTAAATCCAAGACATATTAGATGTAGGCCTATTACAGTCTTCAATCTCTTAATAAAAATTGTACTTATAGTATTCTGTGTCTTTAATACTACTGAAACTCTCTCAATTCTTTAAACTAATGGGTGATGGTTATTATTGTTTGATGAAGGCGCTAGATGAATTCAAGAAGCTGTGTCAGGAGTCAGACGTGGAGGCATTGAAGCCCGTGCTGCCGTACTGGCCTCGGTTGTTCTCCACGCTGACCACAGACGAGGAACACCGCGTACGGGAGGCGGCCCACAACGCACACCGCGCCTTGGTGAGCAAGGCGGGCCGCAACATTGCACCGTACCTCAAACAGCTGGTTGGACCGTGGTTCACTGGTCAACACGACACTTACCCTCCAGCCGCCTCCACTGCCGAGTCTGCCTTTCAGGTCAGCTGTGTATCAATACTGCTAGGCCTATAGAATAGTTTAGTAGCAGTTTAATTTGGATGCATAATTTAATTGGTCAACTATTTATATTTATAAGGTGACAAGATTGTTTCCAGATGTCCATGTTTTTAGAGAATTCCCTATAGGGAAGAAGCTATTACCGAAGCTGGCATCATAAGACCTAGATGTGGGACCATGATAACTTTTCGTTAGAGGTCCTCAGATAACAAAAACATTCAACAAAATTCAAATTTATAAACTCTACCTATATGTATGTGTTATAGCTTTTGTAAAAAATGCCCGATGAAGAAATATGGTTACAAAATTTGGTTTAAAAATATTTTTCAGGGTAGTGAGTATATTTATTAACAGATCCACCTTATTGTTAACCACTGAACATTTCCATCCAACATTTCAACATAGTTTAACTGGACATTTTTATTTCTTAGGAGACTTTTCCGCCAAACAAGCTGGTGGAAGTGATTGTGTTCTGCCAGTATGAAATCCTGAGCTACATTTGCATCAACTTGCTTGACCAGACGCCTCAGTCCTTAACCAACATCCAGTTAGTAGCAAATTATACTTAACTACGTTTATGTTATGAACATTTAAAAAAATAAAAGTTGGGCTTCTGAATAAGCAAACATTTAAAACAAATATCTTGTGTGTGATATGTGCAGCAAAGGGGTGAGTTATCATAGATAATTGGCCCCGCAACCTCTTGGTGTCTTGCGTTCCAATCTTGTCAGTCTTTCCTACACCATCTGTTGCATAAATCTCTCACAATTTCTTTAACAAACGTTAGGAATATTATAAATGTAAGAAGAAAACTAATCGGTTACCGGTACAGGTTCTCCTTTTAACCAGCGATAGCAAATGTTCACAAAAAAACTCATTACCATTCCAACAGTGATCTAAAACAAAGTAAAGCCTATGACAAGTTGCTGAAGGTGTCACAGTTATTTAAGTTTGCTTCTGTTAGAGATCATAATAATGGTAGGTCTATGCTAGGTTAGCCTATATTATTTTGTTTCACTGACTACATTTTAATCAAGCAGGCCTACATAAATCCTTTGTTTGGTTTGAAGAATATGATTTTAAATTATTTTGTTTACATCATCCATCAGTTGATCTTTGATAAAGTTGTGTTTTGATTTTTTTTAACAAGCAATAATTAGAACTAGCATTCTCCCATAGGTCAAAATTTGACCAAAAATAATTTGACATAAAGCCAAAACAGCACTTACGAATAATGGCTGTTAGGGCCATTAATGTTTTTCTATATCCTGCTGGAGCAGTTAATACAATGTATTTTAACCAGTATCCTTATGCTGAACTTCATGAATAACCTCTCTTTCTCTCTCCCTCCCTCCCTCCCTCTCCCTCTCCCCTTTTCCACTCCATCATCTTCTCCCCCCTCTCACCAGGTTTAATTTGTTTAATGTGGAGTTAAAACGGATAAGAGAAGGGCGTTACCATTAAAGTATTCAGTAGTATTTTGTATCTCCTGAAACATCTGTTCTTGCTGTTGTGTTAGCATTTTTTATTTATAGCAGCTGTCAAATACACAATTCAATTGATTACTGTTCTTCCTTAAGATTAACATTGCAACTTTGAAAGCCCGGGAGGCGTAGCCCTGAGGGCCGATATAAATTATAATGGGTTTCTGCTCATATACAGGACAATACATTTCTAACGGTATGCGTGAATTTCTCCTGCGATGAACACAGCTGAGAAAAAAGGAGGGACAGTTTTGTGCTTGCCTATTAATATAAAGATAATTGAGGTATCTTTGGTAAAATATTAAGTATAGCAAACACAATTGCAAGAAATAAACCATATAATTGTTCAGTATTGAAATATATTTACTCGGTCTTAAATATTGAGAATATTTTAACTTTAATATTAAGGGTGTGCGAGTAGTGATTTTTTTAATCTAGTCGAGTAGTGCCAATTATTTTCGAGTTTTGATTATTTTCAAGCGAGTATTTGCCATCAATTGGTCATTGAAAATAGTGTAATGGGATTTGGATACTACCCTAGATTTGATAATCTAAACATGGTTTCTAACTAATACATGAGTAGCAATACAAAGTTTTGGCCAGTACAATCAAACTGGAATACGTATTGACAAACAAAACACGGTTTGACATTCGTTTCCGGCCGATGAAACAGGGCCCGGTTGTCATTTGGCCAATTTCACTTGGTCCAGACATCGCTTTTAATCAATATTAAATGATGAAATCGTTAGTCACCGCCGAAATTACGCTTGTCATTTTCGGCCGATTTTACGTGATGTAATCGCCTTTTGCGGGCGTTACTAGGCGTTTTGGCCGGTCGCAGTCGTTTGCGGTCATCATTTTCGGCCGATTTTATGTGATGCGATTGCCTTTCACGGCCGTTACTACGCTTTTTGGTTGGTCGTAGTCGTTCGTGGTCGTCATTTTCGGCCGATTTTATGTGATGCGATCACCTTTTGCGGCCGTTACTAGGCGTTTTGGCCTGTCACAGTAGTTCGTGGTCATCATTTTTGGCCGATTTTATGTGATTTGATTGCTTTTTGCGGCCATTACTAGGCGTTTTGGCCGGTCGCAATCGTTAACAATCGTCCGGAAATCGGCGGGAAATACTCGCTGAAACTTTCGAGTAGTTTTCAAAACTTTGAGGCGAGTTCGAGTATTAAAATACTTGGTCGATAACT
The DNA here is from genome assembly GCA_963675035.1 of Allygus modestus. Taxonomy (NCBI): domain Eukaryota; kingdom Metazoa; phylum Arthropoda; class Insecta; order Hemiptera; family Cicadellidae; genus Allygus; species Allygus modestus. The sequence goes on along the minus strand of OY776111.1, from coordinate 376,019,579 downwards.
CAAAGTTTCGAGTACTTGCACACCCCTATTTAATATACAACAGTGTTTCCTGTCGCTTTAAAATGTATTTAAATCTTGAACTGTGAAGGAACTGCAGCCAGGAAGTGAAAGACGCAAGGTACCAGCGAGTGGTGGTGAGTTGCCTGAATGGCTACGCTCTCTACCTGCAACGGCTTCCGGTTGAACATCTACGCAAAGCTGAAGAAGCCAACCTCAAACTGGTCTCCTCTGCCAAGTTTTGGAGGTTCAACAAGGATCCAGCACCGATAGTAAGTTGTTCTTTAATAGTAGTTGGAGGTTGAGTTTAACAGGTAAGGACTCATGTTAGCATTCACACTCACACAATTCTAAAATGTTGTAAAACTACATAATAAACAATATTTATTGATCGTTAAGCAAAGTACGTATAGGTCAAGGGAACTAAATCTAACAATATCTAAATTAAAATAACAAATTTAATTCAGATCATACATGGGCTTTTCCAATAGCCAGGCCCTAACTGATTTCTTGAAATTGATAACTGACATGCTATGAGCATTTGGTGGCAGTTTGTTAAAAAAGGTTATGCCTATTTCTTTATGGGATTTCTTTGTAAAGCTTAACCTACTGAAGTCCCTATTGATAAGAACACTACTTCTCTTGTCATATTTTGTTGTTTGATTTTGTTTATCTGCGCCAGTGGGATTTTTTAACGTTTTGATAGGGAACGGTCCAAACCCTGGTCTTGTTACTATCTAAGGTCAACCTGTTCTTAGAAAGCATAATTAATTAATGTAATAGCCCAATGACAAATGGCAGCTGGGTCCAGTTTTGAACTTTCTTAAAGTGTTGTGATTTTGATCAGGATCGATCTGGCGAACCTCGGATTACGAGACAAGCACGATAACCACTACACTACCCAACCAGTTTAATTTATTTTATTAATGCAGATGCAAATTTAAAGTTAGGTTGCAAAGGTTCTCTTTAATATTAATTACTATAAAATATGATTAGTGGTCTTGAATTACTAAGTTGGTGTGTATCTCCTTTAAAAGTAAATGTAGTAGTTGATAATGTTCCTCGTTACCAATGACTGCTGGTTGGCAGGTGAGAGCTGCCTGGTTCACAGCCCTGGTGGCGCTGTGTGAGAAGGCTCCCTTCCTCCTGGCGCAAGAGGCTAAGCACGCCTGCATGGCTGTCTTCTCCAACATCGATGAGACTGACCCTGCTGTTGTCTCCAGCCTGTGGCAAGCTGCCCTGCTCTCGTTCAATGTTATCGAGGTAAACTAGACTCATGTTGGGAAGAGTTATTTAAGGAGAACTTATTTAATTTATGAAAACCTTTATAGAGAGTTAAAAGCTAGCGTTGGACGGGCCTCAAAATTACTCTTTTTAGGAGGGAGACATGACTAAAAAGAATGACTTGTTTTCCTACAATAGAGTTTTAAGTTCAATCTAATTACGGGACGATTAATTAGGTCGTGCACTTTTTCCATTCATATTGAATGATCAGGTGATTATTCAACCCTTTGAGTCCCAAGCTTGTGAATAGAGTAATTAAGTCTGTTGTTTTGTTATTTTCTTTTATAATTTGGACGCGTGCAAATTTAATATTACAACAAAGTGCTACCGGTAGTCACCGCTTCTCACGTATTTCTGGTAGTAAACACCTGACCCAGATAAGCAACTCACAAAGAATTCATCCATCCCGTAAGCTCAAGCAATGCCAGTCTCGTACACACGAGGCCAGATACTTGGTGTTACTGTATTGTAACAAGGGCCGATTTCGGGAGTTCAAATAATAAAAATGCCGGTTGGGAAACAAAATTATTATTTATTAAATTCTGTTATTTCGCACAGTCAACTTTACAACAACTGATCTAAAACCAATTTATACGTCGTTAACAATAGGTATATCCGCAGTCAAAATACAATAATTATGGTTACATTAAATTTAGAAAAAAACGCCAATTAATAATTTAACAGGGAGAGCCGGCGGCGCAACATGTGTTAATTACATCGTGACTTCCTAGGGACTGGGCCGAGGCCTCCGTCTTCCCTTCCGATGCTGAACCAAACCAGCCAATGATAAACAAGTTAGCACGTGACGTCACGGGAACACTTCGTTGTTCAGTGCTGCCCCCGACGATCACTCACGCCATTACTCAAACTAAGAGACACAAGAATCGTGCACTTAGGGCCGATGGTGACAGTCAAGTTGCTAACGCCGCGCATTCCTGCTGATATCAATGTCTGGCCAGGCCTCTGAGAGCATATAAGTTGAGATTAACTTGGAGTAAATATCCTAGCGTCTGGTGGTTGATTTTATATTTTGTACTAGCCAACTCTTCAAACTGAAATAATAAATGAAATAATGTAGGAGCACCGTTCCTCCTTCCAATTATAGATTTTAGTGACGGTAGGAATTTAATTAAATAGGAACGGAAAATGTAATTATTTAATTAGTGTTGTAATAATGGCTTTTATTACTCTAGGCATTTTTGGGCCATCACACTCCCCTCACCCTAAGACCATGCTGTCCCCAGCTTGAGGTAACAGCAGATTGCCAGGTCACAATGTTCACAATGTTTGGAGAGTACACCTCCGTCTACGTTTGGCTGGTCGGTGATCAGGGAACTTGTAACTCCGGACAGCTAACCTCAACTCTCTCCGCAAATAAAAAAAAAATATTTAACTTCAACTTTTTTTACGAAAAGAAATAAAACTCAAATTGTCGCCGGTCCGCATTTGCCTCTCCCTTTGCAAAGGCTCGACAGAGCCAAAATATATCTCAAAAATATCACAATCAATAAATCTCAAAAGTCAAAGTCAAACGAACAAAACAACACCTCAAAAAAAACTAAAATATCTCATATCGCAAGGACAAAAGTTACCTGAAGTTAAACACAAAAACACAACACACATTCCCACCTAAAAAAAACCATTACAATATTACAGAATACATTGCTCATGAATTTATTCTTCGCTTCACACAGCTATAGGTGAAGTGAAAATATTTACTAGAGGGCATGAACCCACCCTCTCTCTATGACAAGAGTATTCCAGTCGACTCCAAAAAAATCTACCATGGCATCGCTAGAAGATACATCACTGAATTTAATTATGTATATTTAGAACCAATTGGTTAATTTTTCTTAGTATCTGAACAGGGTATGAATTAATATATTTTAAAATTCAGAAGAGGGTAATTGAGTTCAGCAAATTTATGGCAATTTTAGAACACTACTTGCCCACTATGGTGAAGCCGCACGGGTTTTCACTTGGGGCCGGTCTTCACTGTCACCCCTTCGATAGTAACGGATCTTCCAACGTAAGTCAGATATTAGCAAAAGAAAATTTATTACCATCCCAACACACCCTTTCCCAAGCTACAGTGCCTACACTAATTTACTCGTCTACACATGTCAAAATAGCCAATTAACATATTTACACCAAGAATCAACGAATAAAAACTTTTCAAAAATCTAATGATTGTTCATAAATTCCGGTGGTACCCCAACCACTATCGGCCGAAGCCTAAAAACCACTTGAAAATTACCAATAATAAACCACGTATACAATCAAATAATCAATACGGTACAAGGAATTATTAACCAATCTTTAACACAAACTCACGTTCAGTAGGCCTGGTAGCGACAAAACACTGTCTTGCTGACGGGGTCCAGAAAATCCCTCAGCAAGGCATTTTCTGCAGTATTCTTGACTGACTATACACTAACTATACGTAAATTTTGCTGTTAATTTAAATTTTGAAAACTCACTCTGGCTCCCGAGTGTCTACAGTCCAGTTAGGGAGTCAAAAGGAAGGGGGTATTAGGAGTGGGGAGTGCGCGCATTACCTTCCTGTGCACACCAGGTTGGCCGGTGAATTCTTTACCCCTTTCGGGATATGCTACTGGTGTTGGTCGGATTGTGTCGAAGAATTAAAAAAAGTTGTCATTACCAGCCTACGACTATTACACAAATCATTGAAAACACACAACGCATACTGGTACACAAAAATCATCGATAATAACACAATAATCAGAGGGGGATCCCCAGTCCATTCGCCATCGCGTCCTCGCAGAGGCAAGTCCAGAAGTACTCGTTCCTCCACAGCGTAGTACGCAACTTCCTGATCGCAGTCGAAAGTCTATATTTCTTAAGTATACTTCACCTACTTAAAGTGGCCCGGGCCCATAATTCGCTCTTCGTCGCATTTGACCGCACAGTCAGCTTAACATTAGCTGCGCTCGTGGAACTGTCGTGCTCTGCTTCCGGTGCACGTTCTGCTACCAATTTGACAGGAGGGTACCATCTCTCCGAGGTTCTGAAGTGGCGACTCTGTCTGCGTAGTCTGCGGGCGCTGTACGCGGCCTCCCAGGGTGACACGGAGCAGGTCGACAACTCAAACTCTCCACTTCAAACCTACAAAGACAACTGTGATTACCACAATAACTAAAAGGCCGCCCCACATGACCTAGTCAGCTATGTGGGCGCCAGCATAATGGACTCTTAGGTGCTGGAAAGTACTCTCCAAAGAATACCCCTTTACGCTTAAGGTGCCAAGCTGGTCATCTAGTCCCTGCAGGACCTTCAAGGTGGCATTCACATCGATATTCATCAACTTGATATTCGTCAGAGAGCATCGACTTCAAATCAAGGACAAAAACTTTACTCATCTGACCGACATGAGTATTGCTGCCGTGTATACGGGCGGGCACCTTAAAATCGTCACTAATAACGTCGCATTTATATGCTCGGAGATCACTCCAACTCCACTCAACTGCATGGTGGTCAGGTTGATCTTTCCGCCATCCTCATAACAGTTCAGAGTTACTTTACAGGGCTCTGAAGCACTCTGCACCCATCAACCTCGGGAAAACCCATTTTTCCACAGTCGCTGGAATACAAGGAGCTGCCAATAAATCGGGCAGGCACACTGTATCCGTCAGTGATCGAACCACATCGATTACTTCAGTCTCTTCAACAGATAGCATTTGACTTAGAAATATCAGAAATCACAACTTCACATTCCGGTCCGACATGACTGCCATGTACACGGCCAGGCAATTTAAACTCATCACTAATAACAACCCCTCTATACGGGTCAAACACATCACGTTAAACATTGACCACAAATCAAGAACCAGGACTCAAGTTTCCCGGCTTACATGAGTATACTGCTGCCATTTGCACGGGCAGGCAATATTGGACTAATCAGTGGCTACGACAAACACATTTATTTATTATTATTATTTGTTTTTTCCTTGAGGGAGGCCCATTCAACGTCATAATTTCAATGGGGCATTTCCCCCAAAACAAAACTGAATCAGACTACAACAACAGGCCCAGAAGACCATCAGCTGGTTTACTCGTACCATCCCTTAGTAAACACACAACCATCAACCTTCGTTTTACCGGCTGTACAGGCGAATTTCGCTGCACAGGCTGGGCTTTCTACGGAACAGCTTGCCATAGCACAAGCAAAACATTATTTACTCCCCATTCCCGTTTGCTTTTAATGATTTTTCGTTCTCTTCACGGTCTGGCCAAAAATAGCATGAGTTAGCAAGCATATTCCTGGAGCAGAGCACACATTTTAAAATTCTATTTAAAAAAAAAACAAATAACCATAATGTGATTTATAACCACTAGTACATCAGTATACTTAGGTGATAACACTTGTCCACATCAGCAGAATCCATTACAGTAATGGTTACGAATGCACTCCCTCAGCAACTCCACAGGGAGGAAGACCCTCCGGTGTCCCAATCCACAGGGACAGCACAAGAATGGCCTAAAATTACAAATTTCCTGTACAACAAACAGAACAGGTTATCCAGTGAATACATGTTATCACAAGTTAGAGCACAATCCATTAATAACAACATCTTCCTACGAAGAATCACTTATCACTAACTTCACCGGCCTTATATTTCAGATATAAGGGAAGCTAAATGGACTCTTTATGTAAATTTCAAACTAAGTGTGAATGGGCTAAATCATAAATTATCCTATTCACTCCTAATCTCTGGTTTATTATCCAATTAATTACACCGCAAATCGGAGCTCTGACTTCACAATGCTCAGTCCTGGATGAGGGGGTAAAAGTATTAGACATTTTAAATAATACATCGCAAATAATTTCTGTTCATGTTCGGAGTACTGATAATAAAACAGATGCAGCCATACAATTTAAGGAACAGACCACCTCAACCCTCAGGATTGGTGGTGCATTGTGCCGACATGCTGTCTGAAAATGTACTATATCTTTCTGTTTTAATGTAGAATATTTTAGAATGTACTCGACTATAACATTTATATCTAAAATGTATATGAGATTTGCCAGTTAGTTATATGCAAATTTTGAACACTATTTTACAGGCTCTTTATTTCCTAAAGTAGTATTTTGGAACCAGAGAATAGTTATTTGTGAACCATAACAAATTAACACACTTTCATCGCCCCAACTGGACCCATTGCCATTCAAATTGAGTGACAGCCTGCATGTTAACAATGACTAACTACATACTAATAAAAAAAAAATTTATTTTTCTACTTTACAGATGTTTTACAATTTGAACTTCAATTGAAAGCTCAAAGATTTAAATTCTCTCAAGGTATCTCATCAAAACACAAACAAAATAAGAACACTCAAGAACACTTCCAGTGCCCTACCTTAGATTCACTATGAAAGGCTCTATGTACAACGGGGATGACAGTTACATGGACTGCATTCAGCAGCTTTACAGTACCCTCAGTTAAAAAAAATTAAAATTCTCAACCTATCAAACTAGGCAATTTGACATTCACGATTTCAAACTGTACAAAGAAATGTGATCATTGTTTACAAGGCACCTATCTGCAACAGCATTTAAAGCTATCTGCAGATCCTAAAACTGAACCAAATACGCATCACAATTTACTGGCTTCAACTCAAAGCTTTATTAGTTCCCATTTGAATTACTCATTTTTTTCCACCTACTCCTTTAATGGCTATTAACTAAATTCACACAAAGAGAAATACTAAATATCTTCACATTGCTGATTAACTTACATAAAAAAATACAAAGTCCGGTACAACAAACAAACAGTACCACTGCTCTATTGACTGTCATGTTCAGTTGGCCCAACACCAGGAACCAGAACTTAACAATGAGCACAGTATAGCTCAGTTCCCAAAAATCAATGCAGCAACCAAACTGCGATTCGATTTTCTCCTCTATGCTATTTTGTCTCACATATTTTAGAGGGAGAGCGAAACAGCGTTTTTTCCAAAACTGCAAACAAAAGGTTAAATAATTGATTTATTATCCCTTCACAACCGTTACCGAAGGTTACTGCCCATTAATTCTCTCAACATTCAAATTACTGGATCCATCGGTGTAGAACCCTCAATAACCCCCTACTGATGAGAGCTTCTGAAATAATTAAAGTCAAGGTTAATCCCAAGGTTAATCCTAAGGTTAAAACCCAAGGTTAATCACACATGCAAATAAAGTTAGGTTAATTCAGAAAGATTTTATTCTAAAGGTTAATATAATTAATAAATCCTACAAACACTCGTTCTTAAACAAAACAATGTTAAACCAACTAAATAAAAATATAACTTGCTTTAGGAATGTCTATTTCATCTCTCAATAACAACACGTGTGGAACTGTTTAAATTAATCTAGTCAGACATCTGTTTACAAACACAGACAAACATTACTGCCTTCTCAATTACGGCGACGTGACTCTATATGCCACAGCCCTGTTACAACAAATAATATTTACTCAATTTAATTCCCAGATAATTGTATAATTTCACTTTAATCGTCCTCTCCCTGTTCCACGATGAGTTGCAATTAAACTCACTTATTTATACTTCAATTAAGCAAAAGCAAAGATGGCGGATTAGTCCACTCAAAAGAGACGCTTTGACAAGATTGCAAATGGCAGCTCTGAGCTCTTTGCAAACATTAATAGTCTGAAAATAATTCTTTTTAGGAAATAGAAATTACTTTACTGTGATTTAAACAAGTTTATTGGATTGAAAACTACGAGAAAAATATGCTTATTATTTTTAAAACTGAATTAGAGTACTAGCTTTATTCTATGCGTTGAATAAATTCCCTCGAAAATGAATTTCGGCTCCCGGCTGTTTGGCTCGAGTGGTTGACGTTGGCCCATGGGAGACTAAAAAAAGTGGGAAATTTAAACTCAAACTAACTTTGGTACTTTTGAAACCAAAAACCCCACACCTGACACCAATTGTAACAAGGGCCGATTTCGGGAGTTCAAATAATAAAAATGCCGGTAGGGAAAGAAAATTATTATTTATTAAATTCTGTTAGTTCGCACAGTCAACTGTACAACAACTGATCTAAAACCAATTTATACGTCGTTAACAATAGGTATATCCACAGTCAAAATACAATAATTATGGTTACATTAAATTTAGAAAAAAAACACCAATTAATAATTTAACAGGGAGAGGTGGCGCGACGCGTGTTAATTACATCGTGACTTCCTAGGGACTGGGGCGAGGCCTCCGTCTTCCCTTCCGATGCTGAACCAAGCCAGCCAGTGAGAAACAGTTTAGCACGTGACGTCACGGGAACACTTCGTTGTTCAGTGCTGCCCCCAACGATCACTCACGCCATTACTCTAACTAAGAGGTACAAGAATCGTGCACTTAGAGCCGATGCTGAGCGTCAAGTTGCTGACGCCGCGCATTCCTGCTGATATCAACGCCTGGCCAGGCCTCTGACAGCGTATAAGTTGAGATTAACTTGGAGTAAATATCCTAGCATCCGAGGTTTTTATATTTTGTACCAGCCAACTCTTCAAAATGAAATAATAAATGAAATAATTTAGGAGCACCGTTCCTCCTTCCAATTATAGATTTTAGTGACTGTAGAAATTTAATTAAATAGGAACGGAAAACTGTAATTATTTAATTACAGTGTTGTAATAATGGCTTTTATTAGTCTAGGGATTTTTGGGCCGTCACAGTATTATTTCTCTTTACAGGATGTGTGGAAGCACGTGAGCCTAGAGAAGCTGGTGTTACCCAAGCTGTGGAAAGTGCTGCGAGAAGGTGCTGACGGCAATGCCAGTCTCGTGTTCCCCAACCTCCTTCCTCTTCTCAGTAAAATACCAACCACTCAGATCACAGACAAAAACAATTTCTACAAAAAGTACTTCGAGAATCTCCGCTCTGGGTGAGAGGTTTTGCAGATATTGTCTTATCAAGCTGTGTCGTTTTTATAAAATGTTAGGTTTTCTTGAATGAGTGTTGAACACACTATGTGGACACATTTAACTCTCTTGTTGATAATATGGGCACTTTAGCTACCATCAAGTAAAAATATTTTCTAAAATCAAACTGATAAAAATCATATCTTAATCCCATCACCAATTCCTGTGTTCTGAGAACTGGAAAGGTTGATGAAACTTTACGTAAGTTAAGGGAGGATCAGATAGAAGAGCAACATTTATTGGGACAGGAATTCCCTTTTAATGCTAATTATAATTGTCTTGATAAATACACATTCCATGTTAGTTGATGTAAGGAAAATGAAAATATACTTTTAACACAATCACTGCGTCACGAGGTCCCGAGGTATACCATAACCTATATTTGGTGCGCTTGCATAATCCCTCAGATACGGTGTCGATAACTCTATATAAATTGACAGAGACTCTCTTGTTGATAATATGGGCACTTTAGCTACCATCAAGTAAAAACATTTCCTAAAATCAAACTGATAAAAATCATATATTAATCCCATCACCAATTCCTGTGTTCTGAGAACTGGAAAGGTTGATGAAACTTTACGTAAGTTAAGGGAAGATCAGGTAGAAGAGCAACATTTTTTGGGACAGGAATTCCCTTTTAATGCTAATTATAATTGTCTTGATAAATACACATTCCATGTTAGTTGATGTAAGGAAAATGAAAATATACTTTTAACACAATCACTGCGTCACGAGGTCCCGAGGTATACCATAACCTATATTTGGTGCGCTTGCATAATCCCTCAGATACGGTGTCGATAACTCTATATATATTGACAGAGAGAAATAAGATAAATATATAAAGAATATGTCCATAAAGCTTGTTGATTGCTGAATCGTTTGGTAACCATGACAACAAACGAGATCTACAGATCTCGTAACGCACTGCAGTAATAAATTATTACTTTTATACAACACGAGACCCCCGGACCTCGTAACAAAGCTTAGTTGCTCAGAGCGCCGCTTGGAGCTCTTGAGTATGTTCCATTCACAAAATTGCGCCAAAAGTTGTTTGTTGTTATTGCAATAACCTAACTTTATTTGTGGTGCGTTTTGATGTGTTTTTTCTCGTAAATGTGCAGGACAAGATCTCGGTGCCTTGTACTATTGTGTCATATTTAAGTCCTGAGCAGGCTGTAGGTTAGCAACAGTGTGCTAGTTCACAAAATACACCTCTGAGTGCTCGGTTTTTATTAATTTTAATGTTATGATGCGCAAAAGATCGTCTGCGCAATGAGATTTTAAGGTCTCATATCGGACAGCCGTAATCACACCAAACGAGAACCATAGGTCTCGTAACTTACCACCGTAACCACATACAAATTTGCTGTAACGCAGTGAACGTGTTAACATAAAGTAAGTTAAATTGACTAAGATTATGTTTCCTATACCTTCATGTTCAAACCAGCAGGTGAACACGCATTATAGACATTTGAATAGAAAATAGTACACCAATAAATAAAAAGTGGCATACTTTAATATGAGTGTTTTAGTATGAAAAATCAGTAATAATATCTAAATTTTGTCAAACCATTTATGCCAATATTTTTGTAAAAATAATAAAAAGTAGTGATTAAATTACTCTTATTACTTAAATATTTTTTTGTAATTTGTAAGGTTGAAAGTGCGCAACGTGCAGATCAGCGCCAAGGAGACAAGTGCAGTGGTGACCGCCGTGCTAGAGTGTGTGCGTTACCTGGTCAGCACCAACACCGAGGATGAGACACTGTGTTTGGCACTGCTGGAGGAACAGGTTAAACCATAGTTTGTAATGATTGGGTAAAGCCAGCCATTCAGTCTTCTGGCGAGTGCAGTGGTGACAGCTGTGCTAGAGTGTGTGTGTTACGTGGTCAGCACCAACAGCGAGGATGAGACACTGTGTTTGGCACTGCTGGAGGAACAGGGTAAACCATAGTTTGTAATGATTGGGTAGAGCCAGCCATTTAGCCTTGTGGCGAGTGCAGTGGTGATGGCCGTGCTAGAGTGTGTGCGTTACATGGTCAGCACCAATACCGAGGATGAGACATTGTGTTTGGCACTGCTGGAGGAACAGGGTAAACCATAGTTGTAATGATTGGGTAGAGCCAGCCATTTAGCCTTGTGGCGAGTGCAGTGGTGATGGCCGTGCTAGAGTGTGTGCGTTACCTGGTCAGCACCAACACCGAGGATGAGACACTATGTTTGGCACTGCTGGAGGAACAGGGTAAACCATAGTTTGTAATGATTGGGTAGAAGCCAGCCATTTAGCCTTGTGACGAGTGCAGTGGTGATGGCCGTGCTAGAGTGTGTGTGTTACCTGGTCAGCTCCAACACCGAGGATGAGACACTATGTTTGGCACTGCTGGAGGAACAGGGTAAACCATAGTTTGTAATGATTGGGTAGAAGCCAGCCATTTAGCCTTGTGACGAGTGCAGTGGTGATGGCCGTGCTAGAGTGTGTTTGTTACCGGGTCAGCTCCAACACCGAGGATGAGACACTGTGTTTAGCACTGCTGGAGGAACAGGGTAAACCTTAGTTTGTAATTATTGGGTAGAAGCCAGCCATTTAGCCTTGTGACGAGTGCAGTGGTGATGGCCGTGCTAGAGTGTGTGTGTTACCTGGTCAGCACCAACACAGAGGATGAGACACTGTGTTTGGCACTGCGGGAGGAACAGGGTAAACCGTAGTTTGTAATGATTGGGTAGAGCCAGCCATTCAGTCTTGTGACGAGTGCAGTGGTGATGGCCGTGCTAGAGTGTGTGCGTTACCTGGTCAGCTCTAACACCGAGGATGAGACACTGTGTTTGCCACTGCTGGAGGAACAGGGTGAACCATAGTTTGTAATGATTGGGTAGAGCCAGCCATTTAGCCTTGTGACGAGAGCAGTGGTGATGGCCGTGCTAGAGTGTGTGTGTTACCTGGTCAGCACCAACACAGAGAATGAGATACTGTGTTTGGCACTGCTGGAGGAACAGGGTAAACCATAGTTTGTAATGATTGGGTAGAAGCCAGCCATTTAGCCTTGTGACGAGTGCAGTGGTGATGGCCGTGCTAGAGTGTGTGTGTTACCTGGTCAGCTCCAACACCGAGGATGAGACACTGTGTTTAGCACTGCTGGAGGAACAGGGTAAACCTTAGTTTGTAATGATTGGGTAGAGCCAGCCATTCATTCTTGTGACGGGTGCAGTGGTGATGGCCGTGCTAGAGTGTGTGTGTTACCTGGTCAGCACCAACACAGAGGATGAGACACTGTGTTTGGCACTGCGGGAGGAACAGGGTAAACCGTAGTTTGTAATGATTGGGTAGAGCCAGCCATTCAGTCTTGTGACGAGTGCAGTGGTGATGGCTGTGGTAGAGTGTGTGCGTTACCTGGTCAGCTCTAACACCGAGGATGAGCCACTGTGTTTGGCACTGCGGGAGGAACAGGGTAAACCATAGTTTGTAATGATTGGGTAGAGCCAGCCATTCATTCTTGTGACGAGTGCAGTGGTGATGGCCGTGCTAGAGTGTGTGCGTTACCTGGTCAGCACCAACACCGAGGTTGAGACACTATGTTTGCCAATGCTGGAGGAACAGGGTAAGCCATAGTTTGTAATGATTGGGTAGAGCCAGCCATTCAGTCTTGTGACGAGTGCAGTGGTGATGGCCGTGCTACAGTGTGTGCGTTACCTGGTCAGCACCAACACCGAGGATGAGACACTGTGTTTGGCACTGCTGGAGGAACAGGGTAAACCATAGTTTGTAATGAATGGATAGAGCCAGCCATTTAGCCTTGTGGCGAGTGCAGTGGTGATGGCCGTGCTAGAGTGTGTGTGTTACCTGGTCAGCACCAACACAGAGGATGAGACACTGTGTTTGGCACTGCTGGAGGAACAGGGTAAACCATAGTTTGTAATGATTGGGTAGAGCCAGCCATTTAGCCTTGTGGCGAGTGCAGTGGTGATGGCCGTGCTAGAGTGTGTGCGTTACCTGGTCAGCACCAACACCGAGGATGAGACACTATGTTTGGCACTGCTGGAGGAACAGGGTAAACCATAGTTTGTAATGATTGGGTAGAGCCAGCCATTTAGCCTTGTGGCGAGTGTAGTGGTGGTGGCCGTGCTAGAGTGTGTGCGTTACCTGGTCAGCACCAACACCGAGGTTGAGACACTATGTTTGGCACTGCTGGAGGAACAGGGTAAACCATAGTTTGTAATGATTGGGTAGAAGCCAGCCATTTAGCCTTGTGGCGAGTGTAGTGGTGATGGCCGTGGTAGAGTGTGTGCGTTACCTGGTCAGCACCAACACCGAGGTTGAGACACTATGTTTTGCAATGCTGGAGGAACAGGGTAAACCATAGTTTGTAATGAATGGATAGAGCCAGCCATTTAGCCTTGTGGCGAGTGCAGTGGTGATGGCCGTGCTAGAGTGTGTGCGTTACTTGGTCAGCACCAATACTGAGGATGAGACACTGTGTTTGGCACTGCTGGAGGAACAGGGTAAACCATAGTTTGTAATGATTGGGTAGTGCCAGCTATTCAGTCTTAAACCATGGTTGGTATTGATTTGGCGTCTCACTCCAAAAAGGATCACACTCATCACCATTCAGTCTTGTGATGAGAGTGGTTAAATCTCTGGCGTTTTTACTTGTCTCAGGGTCTAGGGAGTTATATGACTTAGTCTAATTTTATAACATAGTAGCCAGGAAATAAACAATAAAATAATAAACTTGATACAGTTCATATATTTATTTAAAAATAGGTTGATCATTGAAGTAATGATTAAATAACTCATCTAAATGAGACACAAACCTAGATTTTATTTTCATCTATTTATCTTGGACCAAATAGGAATGTAAACAGTGACTAAAATAATCAAAACAAAACATGTTTGTGAATGCAATCGTCAGCATATTATCTTGTACTTTGAACAAATTTAAACTGGGATGGATAATTGTACTATGTCTAGTGTCATAAGTGAATATGTACAAATCAGATGCTGTCCATGGTGATATTACTTGCTTCAAGGTGTTCCTAGTATTCAATATTTTAAGTAAAGTTTCGCTTTTCCAGGAGTGTGGTATCTGGATCTTTCAGTGTCCGAACTAATATTGTAAATACACAGATTAAATTGCATTATTTATTTTTTAAAGAACAAAATTTTACCATATTTCCTGGTTGAGATTTTTGGTAAAATTCTTACAAAATGTTAATTTTTGTTTTCAAATTTCCCAAATTCATCTTCCCCCAATATCACCAGGTGTTCCCCATGCTGGAGACTATCATGAGTGACGTGAAGCTGCAGCTGGCGAGACCGAGCATGTTCTCCGGAGTGGCCAGTCTGGCCAACCTGTGGGCCCAACAAGAGTCCCACCTCTACCACAACCTGACCGCGTGCTGCTGGCAACGGTTTGCGGGCCTGTGTGAGGCAGCTCTGCGCGACCACGTCACAGACCACCCCACTCTTGCCAACCACTGCGCCGCATTAGACACACTGCTCACTGCCTTGAGAAATCCACACTCCCAGTCTAAAAAAGGCTTCAAGGTTTGGAATGTACTTGAACATTAAATAGTGATTAGTGATTTGGTAATACTAGGCTAATTGTTTTTATTTCAATTGTAAATGGTTGTATGCTTGTTAATTGGCCCTCATAATCTAACGTCATATAACCAAATATCTGGCCGAATAATGAAAAAGTAGATTTAAGTAAAAACTACTATTATTTTACCTGTGACAATAATACTAGATAAATTATTAATTTTGAATGACATCTTAATGGACCACTAAGTATGAGAACCCATTCACGCCACGCCACTGACAACAGTCTACTTTATCTATGCTTCCGTAATGAGCTGTTGAAGGAATTATTAAGATAGCCAATTAAAGATAACCAGTCTTCGATCAAATCAAATCAAATCTTATCAAAATCATCTTTATTCAAAACTTGTATCAGCATACAAAGAATAGAGTCATCTGTATTTTTGAAACTCATAATAGCGATAGATTTGAATTTATTTTTTGATTTATTTGGACTTTACCTATCGCTTCTAGTGTTTAAAACTACTCTACGTTTCGGGAGGTAAGGAAACTCCTCCCGTTTTCAAGTGAACCCTACTTACATCTAAATATCAAATTCTTACACCTAACTAACCTACATTTTTTGTTTTTTTTATTTTTTAAATATTTTTCTTTTACATTTTAATTTACACTAACACAAAGATAACAAATATATATACAAAAATCGAATACAATACACTAACACAACATTTATATATACACCTAACTAACCTACATTTTTTTGGATTTTTTAAATTATTTTTCTTTTACATTTTAATTTACACTAACACAAAGATAACAAATATATACAATAAATCGAATACAATACACTAACACAACATTTATATATACGAACAAATGGAAAACTGACAATACATTACCTGTTCTGCATCGTAGCCTCCAAGCTGACGGCAAACACGGGAAACTTCAATCTCACGTCCATCCACAACCAAACCGCGCACTCGACTAGTGGCTAGCGGTAGTGGAGGGGGGAGAGCCGTTACCCCCACCTACCGACAGGGGCACGTGACGACACAGCTGTGGCTACCCACACGTCTTTGTCGACGGGAACATGACACGGAAACCAAAAACTGCACGATTCCTCCTAGAATGCTACACGGGCACCAGTACGAAAATATAAGATCTTAACAGCTTTTAAATCGTCAAACATTTTGAGACAGCAACTAACTAAAGTAAAACCGAAAAATGAAGAACAAGCCTCAAAAAACTGTATCTACAGCATCAAATGTGAATGTGAGGGTGAATATATAGGGGAAACTAAAAGGCCGCTAAAAGTTTGTATAAACGAACATAAAAGAAACACAAAAAATGGCGAAACAGTAAAATCTAAATTGGCAAAACACGCCTGGGAAAATGATCATAAATTTAGTTGGGAAGAGGCAAAAATTATACATCATGAGTCTCACTATTATAAAAGAAAGTTGTTCAAGGGGCATTAATTAAATTACATGAAAATCCGATAAGTCAGAGTAGTATTGATGTCAGGCCACTATGGGTTCCCTTAATTAAAAACCATTTCAGTCAAAAATCACCCCACAAACACACGCCAGTTCCTTGTGTTACAGTTGCTCCTCCGTCTAGAGTCCATCCAATGCGGCTACGACACATGCGTCTGTGATCGCCCTTGGAGGAAACACGGCCACCTGATTGCATGACCAGTTCCCAATGCTCACCTTGGAGGCATGCGGTAATCTGTATGAGAATATCGTACTGGTGCCAGTGTAGCATTCTAGGAGGAATCGTGCAGTTTTTGGTTTCCGTGTCATGTTCCCGTCGACAAAGACGTGTGGGTAGCCACAGCTGTGTCGTCACGTGCCCCTGTCGGTAGGTGGGGGTAACGGCTCTCCCCCCTCCACTACCGCTAGCCACTAGTCGAGTGCGCGGTTTGGTTGTGGATGGACGTGAGATTGAAGTTTCCCGTGTTTGCCGTCAGCTTGGAGGCTACGATGCAGAACAGGTAATGTATTGTCAGTTTTCCATTTGTTCGTATATATAAATGTTGTGTTAGTGTATTGTATTCGATTTATTGTATATATATTTGTTATCTTTGTGTTAGTGTAAATTAAAATGTAAAAGAAAAATAATTAAAAAAATCCAAAAAAATGTAGGTTAGTTAGGTGTATATATAAATGTTGTGTTAGTGTATTGTATTCGATTTTTGTATATATATTTGTTATCTTTGAGTTAGTGTAAATTAAAATGTAAAAGAAAATATTTAAAAAATATAAAAAAACAAAAAAAATGTAGGTTAGTTAGGTGTAAGAATTTGATATTTAGATGTAAGTAGGGTTCACTTGAAAACGGGAGGAGTTTCCTTACCTCCCGAAACGTATTGCAGTTTTAAACACTAGAAGCGATAGGTAAAGTCCAAATAAATCAAAAAATAAATAGAGTCATGTTAATTAATCTAAGTAAATACAATTTATATTACATGTCATAAAGTTAAGACTAAATCCTGGTATAGCCTACTTACAATTACTCATTACATTTCAGTGATTTTCCGGATTTAGCTGTTTTTTTTTCCATGAAATTTTCAGTGGAATAGAATCCCGAATTAGAAAGATAGGTTTTTGTTAATTTCAAGAATTTATTTAAGTTTTTTCCGATTTAATATGACCAGGCAAACAGTCAACATATTTTCTTCCCATATATTCGGTGCACTTTTCAAACAAAGCTAACCTGGTTGATCTATTAACAAATCTTTACTACCATGGTACCTACAGTATTTTTATACAGAAATATAATTAAATACATCTTGCAACAGCATCCTTCTACCCTTCATCCTTATTTGTATATTTATTATTTACCGTCTCATTTTTGTGTATAGTATAAAATTTAATATATTTTGAAGTGTTGTAAATCGCCTTGAATTATATTCCACAGATCTGTTATTCCTTATTTTAAAACTGTTTATCTTTTTTTACAAATCATTGCCTAATATGTTCCACTAGGTGAAATTCGTGTCGCCAAGAAAATCCACTGATGAGGAATCAGAAGAGACTTCTCCCTCAGTTGAAGAATCGTCTTTTGCACCATCATACGAGCAGGCTCGAAGTGAGTTTGTGAAGGGACAGATAAGTCTGTGTTTGGAGCTGATGAAGAGCTGCAGTGGCAAGGCGAGGACGCTGCTGATTGGTCACCTGGCCAGGATAGTGGAGGGCTTCGGTAGTGAGGACGTCTATAGACACATCCTGGGTGTGACACATCTCTCGTGGGCTCGTCTGTACCGCCAGGAGCTGGGGCAGTGGCTCAGAGACAACGCCACACCCCTCGACTGCAGCCTCAGGATCATCTTCTCTCTGCTCAAATATGTCGAGGACAAGGATGATGTGCAGTTGGTCTACACTGACTTGAGTGGGGTGAGCTTTATATATCAATTGTTTTACACTGTGAAGAGTTCTTATTACATTATTGTACCAAAACAACTGTTGGTCAGTATAAATCACAGCTGATGTTCCGTTCTCCGCACAGGGATCCAGACGTTTAAAAAATATAATTACAATATTATCAGCTCACTAGATTAAATATAGCTCCATGACATTGATATTGGAACTTTGAAAGCCTATGTGTCAAAGCTCTGAAGGTGGAGATTTTTCAAAACCCCAACAGGCACATCTAGGGAGTAAGAGTTTTTAATTGTTACCAAACATTAACACATGTAATAGTTTTAGGGATCAAAATTGCCGAACAAAAACACACAAATTCTTTTAATAATATAGATATGTACCAGTAATTCTACTTTTTGTTTTTGACCGCAGAAATTATTAAGCTGGTGCACAACAATATTTGTTTAGTGTGCCCCTTTGAAAATACCTATTGTATAATATAATTGGGAAAGAAAACAGGGACTGAAAATTAATACAATAAGTATTCAAATTAATTTGTTTCTAAAAACATAAATGAAACAACAGTGCAATGAAAATATCATGGCATTTAAGAAGCTAGTGTGGCGCCATTGATTGAGATAAAAATTGTTCTCTATCACGGACGGAAAATGTATTTTCACCTACTTCTTCATTAGTTAATTTGGATACTAAGCTAATTTTGAAATTAAAATGATTTTTTGGAGTGTGGTCCTCTTGACTCTTGATTTTTTAATTAGACACCAACAATGTTTTGTTTTCATTTTGTTTTAACAATAATTCAACAAATTTGTAATGTTTTAGGAAGAAACTCTAGCTTTTACTTCCGAAGAGGGAGAAACTCCACTTCAGCCTCTTTATGTAAGTATGAATCATTTATAAGTTGTAGGTTTCCCTTTAGAAAATGTTGAAAATGCTACTGGTTCATATACTCACAAAACCAAAAACAAGAATACATAAATGTATTTTCTTATATCCGCATGCTGTACATTTGGGACATTCTAACTGTTAGTTCTTTCTCCTATATTTGTAGAATATAGTTTCAATGTAAGATATGATTATTCACAACTAAAAAACTTTCAGTTTATACTGAGTGATATACTGGATGTCCAAAAACAAGACTCTTATTAAGGATCGTCCATTAGAGAATGTTATGATTGCTTTATTATAGGCACAGGTCGTATTAGAAAAGTACCATTAGAAAAGTCTTGTATAGTGTATTAACCTCAAACCAGATGTCCGTAGGATAACCGTTTACAAAATAATCACATTTTAAGATTTTGCTAAAATGTAAAATTTGTTTGGCTGCCATTTCTGATTCAGTCATCCGCTTGAGTTTGTGTCAGTGTCTTCTACCAAGAAAGACCTTTAAAAAGAGGTTCATCTCAACCTATTTACATTTAAGACGTTTAAGATTTCCTCCACAGGACGTCCTATACAGCAAAATATGCCCGTTAAATGTATCAAGGAGTATTTAACTAGTGTAAAGATGTATTTCTTAGGTTTCATTGTTGTATATTTATTCATAAAAAAAATATTCAGGCTTTCCTGGACATTTGTTAATGTCAGTGAACAGTCAGCATACAAGTACAAGAAAGTCAGTGGACTTCCAATACCTTCTATGCTTATGTCAGCAGGCATATTGAATTAACAAGTGTTTCCATATTTATTTTTTATCGCGTCTATCTACGCCATGGCATTTTTTAACGTTTCGATAGGGAACGGTCCAAACACCGTCTTGTTACTATCTAAGGTCGACCTATTTTTAGAAAGCATCCCAATTATATTAATATCCCAATGACAAATGGTAGCTAGGTCCACATTTAAAATAAAAGTAAAATAATTATGCATTTTGATGTTTAGTCAATATTATGTTAAGTACTTTGCAAATTAAAACTTAACTTTTGTTGTTTTAGAACTAGCAGTAATGTGATGGTTAATTATTAGTTGCAATACCCTCAAAACCTGGATGCAAGGTACTTGGAGTATTCCCTAGTCCCTAAAACATGGAGTATTAAGTATTGTCCTGATTTATTTAAAATTTATGATTACAAATAAGATATCATGTTGAGTCATGATCATTGTATTTGATTCCTTGCCAAGCAACTCTCAGAAATCCCACGTCCAACACTGAACACATTAAATTAAGCATTGTTTATCAGCGTTACAACCAAGTGCATCGCCAGCACTATGGCAGCAATATTTTTTTGTTTTTGTTTTGTTTTGCTGTTATTTGTTACAATATTTGCAGGTAACCATTTTGAATCTTTTGATAAACCTTTTTGTTTACACTTTATCATTTAAAAAAGCTAATCTATAAGCTTAAATTTAAATTGTCTAGTTTAGTGCAGGTTGTATATTTTAGAGTTGATAGAAAATAGTCTAGCATGTTAGGCTGATGCGACTACAGCTCTAGAGATTAATTTAAGGCATAGGTCTTCTGTATTTGTATGAATAACCTATTCAGTAATTGATACGAGTGGATCTGCTGAAAGGTGGTGTATCTACTGCACTCTTGTGCTTGGTTCCCAAAATAAAACGGAAGAACAACACAAAGCATAAGAATGTAATTGTTAACTTTGCAGGTCAAATGGCAAGAGATTCTAGAATGGGCATTGAAGGCTGAGCACCAGACACCCTGTGTGAGGGAGTGGGTCGTGTCACATGGCGGAGTTTGTAGGTTGGCAGCACTGCTCACGCGTCACGACCCGTGCTACGGCATCCTGCACAACTGCCTTCGCAACCTTCGCCAGATTAGTGAGTCTCCATCAAGTTACTTTTAGCATTTTGGTCTAAGGGAAAAGTGACATAAGTTGTATATTAACTTTTGACCATGTATATTAACTTTTGACCATAGAACTTTCCCAACAACACAGCTGAACAATTCATAATTTTACTAGGCTTATAAAAACATTTTATGATAGTTAAAATCTTTGATAGTTTATAAAATAGATAAACAACACAATTTTTTGCACAAAAAGTAGCACAAAGAAAAGAAACCCAAAATGTGCCTAATAATTGTGTAGGTTGCTTAAAACCATAATACAAATTAGAGGCATCATACAGTGATCGATCCCTTATTTTATTCTAAATAAAGAGGCCTTTGGCATCGCTCCTGACACATTTAAAAAGGGAAAATGATGAATACAGCAAAATTGTTATACAGTAAAACCCTGCTTAACCGGACCTCGCTAAACCAAAACCCGGGTTAACTGGAACGGTCTACAAGAAATGAATAATCAGTAATAGAGAGAATAAGTCCAGCGTATGACTGACAGGACGCCGAGAGACCGCCCGCAGTGGCAGTCTCTGAACTTAGGGGTTGTTTCTACAGGTTTTGTCACATACCTGATCCACCTGCGAGGGGGTGGGGGATTGGCCCATACTGCATTTTCCGCATTCCCAGATCGCACTAAAGTATCAGTGTACCGTGAACTCTCACACTTGCATGTGGTGACAATTCCGTTAATGTTGTGGTTACGTTTTGTCATTTGTCGAAGTTATAAGCTTGTCCAGTACATATTCGGAGAACGATTTTCAAAATGTTTACAAAGAGAAAATGTTTAGTAGGAATATTAGTGATAAGTTGGAAGCTATCAGACGTATAGAATCACAAGTATTTTATACAACCGCTGATTTGGTACTCATAAAAAAATGGCAAGACAAGGTTGCCCGCAACCGCTTTGAAAAAGTGCAGAAAAAGATAGTTGATTACTTCAAGACTTTTTAATGTAGGTACATTTGTAAATATTTCATATTTCTTTAATCTTTCGTTGGAAAAACTGCAAGATGTATGCATATTTTTCTGAAATTAACCTTGAAATACCAAAAGTTGATTACCCGGAAAAATGGGTTATCCGGAACAGTCCCGCCCCCGTTTACTATTTATAGTTGGGAGTAAGCATATAAGTTTATAGTGTTTAGAAGTTGTTTTGTTCAGCTGATACTGTTTCATTTTATGTTATTGATACAGTCGAGTTCACTTCTATTGGATTAAGCAAGTAGAATTCAGTTGATTTGTTTGGCGATACGCTACCTCGGAATAAGCAAGTTTATTGGTCTTATTATGTACTTTCCACTTCTTAGCTTGACTTTAGTACTTCTTACATTTTCATCTTCACTAGAATTAAGTTCAGCTCTTTCGGCGATTCACCACCTCCCCCTCGACAAGTTTTCTTGAAAATGTATAATATCACACGTATTTTAGGAAAATCCTTTGACAACATTCTTCCTTGTTTTATTGGCGTTTGGGTTTTTTCTCTTAAGCTTAAGATATAGTCATTCTTCCACAGTTTCCAGAAGTTGTTCCGATTATTATTACCTCGTTTCCACACGTCCAATAAATGAGGTGAGTCTGAGTCTTCATTTTATTTGTGTTCACTTGAGCAGTTCAGAATGACTTGTTTGGATATTGAAATGAGAGATGTTTCTTCTTGTGAGTGCAGCGAATTAAAGTTTAATAAATTACTGTGACTGGATTTACTTGTTTTTATACTGCATATAGGCAAAGTCTTAACAGAGACAGTTGGTCCTGTTTCTCCCTTTTTATAATCTGATGATTTATTAGGCAATTAATCACAAGAAAACTGTTTGGTACACAAACTTCCATGGTGGTTATTTATTTGTTTACAGTAAATACACCTTTTATTTACATTACATTGTGTCACAGTGTGTCCCTCCTTTAAGCATACAAAACACGTCCCTTTACTCTTATTCTTCTGTTCTTCTACAGTTTGGTATTTGGAGCACTGGTCACTCCAGTGCTTACCATCACAAAATATACAAGATACATTTTAGCGAATTTCCCCTATAGGGAAGAAGCTATTACTGTAGTCCGCAAGGTAAAACCTAGGCCCGGGACCATTATAACTTTTCGTTTTGAGGTCCCCAGTCCCCAAAAACACCATTCGTTCGAAACTGTATAATTATATATATATATATATATATTCTCGTAAAAAAGGTCCGATTTTGATAAAATTTGGTACAAACATGTAAAGTAACAGTTATGACTTATTATATAAGCCATAACATTTATAAGTTCGAAAACCAGACAGATCGACCCAACTGAAGTGGTATTTTGGGGGGGTTTTGCACCCCAAAAATGGGGTTTTTGAAGTTTTTACATGTAATATTTTTAAAAGTAAAATTTTATTCTTTACCATTGGATTCAGCTTTAAAAAACACACAATTTGGTGTTTTGATCATTTCTCTATGTCAATTGGTTACGGAGATATTGAAAGTGCTAAACACATTATGTTGTCCAATGCTATTCGTATGGAGAATAAGAAAAATATGATATCTCGATTATTTATGAAGGTATACTAACGAAACTTGGTATACGGCTTCATCTGGTTGTGGTCTATTGTTATTTGCACAAAAAAGCAATTTTTACCGATAATTCCCATAGCAGCAAACCTGCGTACTCAGCTCCCATGTTATTTTTATGGAGAATAAGTCAAATGTAATGTCTTCCTTAATTATGAACATAAATCAATTAAACTTGGCATGTGTCTTCAACTTGTTGAGTTATATTAATACTTGCATAAAAACCCTTTTTTCTGTTCCTTGTTGCAGCAAACCTGCGTACTCATCCCCCATGTTATTCTAATGGAGAATAATGAAAATTTTATGTATCACTCATTTATGAATGTATACTGATGAAATTTGGTATGTGACTTCACCTAGTTAAGTAATTAATTAGTTAAGTAGTAGTTGTATTGATATTCACATGAAAACCTATATTTTCTGTTCCTTGTTGCAGCAAACCTGCCTACTCATCCCCAATGTTATTATTATGGAGAATAATTGAAATAGTATATTATCGCTTATTTGTGAATATATTTTTATGAAACTTGGAATGCGGCCTTATTTAAGACATATATTATTCATTGGAAATTCGATGAGTACGCAGGTGTGCTGCAACGACGGTATTTATTTCCTACAAGGGCCTGTGTAGTGCAACCTGTCGTCACGTTCTACAGGATATGATGGAAATAATTTAGAAACCTTAAAGTTAGAGTAAGATTTGAAACCAGTTAGTTTTTCCGATCTTTCCCTGGCTGAAATTATGTTCTTAATAAAACTACACAATGTTTTTGCATCCCTTTGTTCTATGTTAATCATTTCCTCAGTTTTCAAAATGACTTCATAAGGAAGTTTGCTGATGATTAAAGTGACGAAATAGTTTGAGGAGATGTCCTCGCCCAAAGACTGAAGACATTGCATTTGTTTTTCAATCATGTCGTAGGCCCACCTAAGTTTAGTCTTGTCATTTGACTTAAAGGGTGTCATTTCCATCAAGTAAAGGCATTGCAGTGTGAATTAGTTAGGATCTGTTTATTGGAAAACCTTTCTTTCAAAAGATTGATATCTATATCATAATTTAGCCCTGTGAGAAGAAGCCCTGCTATACAACATTTGGCTTCACCCCCCAATTGAGAAATTAAGTAATAGAATTTGTCTACATTACTAAGTGAAAGATAGTTATGAATTGAAGACTCAATAGAGTCCCAAAACTTTTGCTAACGCAATGTCTCCATTATTTTGGAAGCCTTATTGACTGATTTGGGAGAGAATATGTGGATGTGGTGAAATTGCCTGTTTATTCATTAGTTTTTGATTTAGTAATCGTCAGGCTGTTTAATCTCACCTCTAGCTTAGCCATCACCTCATCGAAGTCCATCATCGTCCGATGAAATCATTCTCTTTGTTGCCTCCTTCTCTGTCTGCAATTTCCTTATCAGAATTTGGTTCTTGCTCCAGTCGTTCATAAATGTCTTCTATTCTCTTCACAAATCCAGCCAAAGTCTTAATCTTGGTTTTAAGTTTTAGTTTGGAGACCTCATCTCCAATCGTTGGTTGGTTTCATCAGTCGATATCTTTAGTCTATTTAGTGAATATTTTAAGTGGTTTTCCATCTAGTAGTCATTTTGTAGTTTTTTTTTTAGTTTTTTTAGAGCAAAGTTTAGACCAGATAATTAATTAATGGATCTCTTGCTCTGTTACCATGTAGTTGGGAGTGTGCATAAAAGTTTATAGATTTAACTCAATTAAAAGTAAAGTTAAAGTTCAGTTTTAGTAAGTTTAATTTAGTTTATTCTATCATAACATTGATATCTATCATGGCAACCAAAAAGTAAACAAAAAAAAGAAAGTATAAGTTAAAACATATGATCAGCTGTTCAAATATTTGCATTTGGCAACACTGTTTTATGATTTTTGATATTTAAAGAGATTGTGTTGAAATTATCGGTATCCAGACTCCCCTAGGGCTCTTCTATCAAGTGATTATTCTTTCTGTCAGATTGGTTGACCACAGAAGCGCTAGCAGAGTTGGTTCGCAGCCTTTGCCACAATCTAACGGCCCCGTCAGTAGCCGAGGACGTGAAGACATGCTCGTCTGACCTGCTACATGCGATGCTCCAGAACTCTGCCAACCACAGCCTGCTGGCACGCTTGCCAACACGGGACCTGCGAGCACTGCTGCTGGAGCTGTTCACCGCAAGCTTACAGGGCCTGCCTCACTTCCCCCAATGTTGGCAGTACTGCCTGGCTGTGCTTTGCCACACTGACCTCTGCCTGGCCACCGTGTGTGAGACTTGTGTGGACCTGTTGGTCACTGTCATCAGGACCAGGTGAGTGAGTCAAATTAGCGGGACTAAGGTTTGCATGGATATTACAAATTAACCAGAGCTTGTTTAAAAGTCCTTAGCCCTGATTTCTGATTTTCTGTTAAAAGTTGGTAATAAGAGAAACTCATTATAATTTACAAATAAAATAAAACATCAAATTTAATCAAATTTTTTATTTATGCTTGCTTCCTCCTCGATAGTAGTTTGATTCATTTGCTTAATTTTGTATACACTTCCTATAAAGTTAATTTAAGGGAAGGATTTAATTTAATTGAATTTATATATCTATTTAGTGCAAGCACTGTTTATTTTACTCAGTACTGTGAGTCGGTAGAGATCCCCTTCAAGCAATTAGACAAACTTGGATATTTAATGTGCAAGCCTCGTAATGCTCAAATTTCATATGCAATTTTGTTTACTGCTTAACCGTGCATAAACTACGATGCAGGCATCATTGACCTTTTTTTGTTAACAGAATCTATAGTACAGCCATAAATAATGTGTGAATAAATGTAAATACTAGCTTGTATATAAAATGAGAGTAACAGTAGTTTTTACACCTTTTCTACAGCCCGATGGATTTGTGTGAGAGCCAGAAGCTTGTGAGTGTTCTTGAAGACCTGGTAATAGCTGCAGCTGGTGGTCACAGTGCTGCCACTACAGCCGCTACAGGTGGTGACAGTGCTGCCACTACGACCGCTACAGGTGATGACAGTGCTCCCAACCTGCTAGCTGTGGTGCTGAACCGCTTGTCTGCCAGGCTGAGGCCGGATGCTGAGGCAGTGTGGGGTCTTTATGTTGCCTCGGAGACTGTGACAGGGGCCTTGAAGGGGCAGATGCTGCCTTGCCGTCAGTTCTGCTCCTGCTCACCTAAGGACCCACTCGCTGCTGTCCCCTTGCAACAGGTATGTCTGCACTTTTTATAGTTATTCATCATCATATTGTCGATGTCGACATTGTATGTAGCCTAAAACATTTTTATCATAGGCTTTATCTTGGGATGTGTCGGTTGTTAAAGTCGGTTGTCGGTTTTACCGGGTTTTTACAAAACAAAAAAAAAACCGAGAAACAGTGGTCTAATATCGATTTCGTTTTTTCACTGTCAGTAAGTGCTCGTATTGGAAATAAGCTAAACAATGTTTAACAAAATAAGTGGTTAAAATAAGACTCCTCCTGACAACTAATCACTTCCTTTCCAGTCCCAAAATAACTCTCAACTAACACGAAAGTAGAATTGACAGGAGTTCTATTTATGGATGTACGAGAATGAGGAAAACAGATAAGTAAACAAAGCTAGTGGCCCGAGTCGCCCCTACATTTTTCGTCTCGTTCTTAATGGCTAGTCTATTGTTCGGTTTCCGGCCGAGGGTCCCGGTAATTTATTCAAGAGATAACAGTTCCTAGTCCAAAATGCTAAAAACGAAACTAATTGCCGTACAAAGACAAATGACGGCTCATTTTTTTCGTCTGATTACCACAAATAAAATAAAATGTCAATCAAAGTTGTGTGACTTTCAGTTCCAGAGACATGGATAATACAATCGCTGTTTATCAGTTTTATTATTTTCCCGACTATTCAAATGTTTCTATGTTGATTTCCTTCTTTCCCGACATTTTATTTCTTTCTTCTTTCTATTCAAATTCTCCACTTTTCCAACTTTTTTGACTGCTAGACATCTTAAAATGTATTGTTATTCAATTTATTTAAAGTAGGAATTTAAAATTACATTTAAAAACGTTGATCTACAATCATTAAAAAATATTTTTTTAACAAATTTTGCTTTCTAATTTGTATACAAAATTTTAAATCCTAAATTTAATATTACAAATTAATTTTTATCGGTCAAAAATAGTAAACATCCAAAGTGATTGTTTTATAACACAACAAACCTATTTCAACCTATTTCTCTTGAATAGTACCATGGAAGATTTATGTAACTTAAAGCATAACAATTATATGAAAAATAAACATGCAGTTCAACTTATTTTTTTTATATTATGTACTTTGATAAGTTTATTTTATTTTATTAATGAAAAAAATTACCAACCGATTGTCCCTAATTTATTAAATGAAAACCGATTACTGACTAACTTATTGTCTTTAAATAACTTATTACTTTGCTATTTAAACTGTTATTAGGAATCGATGGAATCGGAATCGAGAATCGATTTGTAAGAAACAGAACCGGAATCAGAACAAAAAAAAATTGAAATCTACTCATCCCTAACTTAAACCTTAACATCTTAACAAAGTTTAACTTAAAGATTATTTGGACTAAAAAATTGCCCTAGGCTAACTTGTTATTATTTGGCTAAACAAGGTTTTAAGCCTAGGTGATTAATTAATTTCTTAATGTCCTATAATATTTAATTTCAATCAATTTGATTTGTCTTTGATTGATTACTTGTGAATTTTTAACCAACTCTCCTGCATAGTGTCTCTGCAGCAGTATTTATGTAAACCAGTGAAAAAAAGTATGAAATATGGATTCATAGGTACCGGTATATTATCAATTAAAGTTTTTTTTTAGGCAGAATTTCAGAATCTAGGTAGAAACTTAAATTTAAAGAATGAACGAGACAGTTTTAGGTAAGTTCTTTGAAAAATAACCGAAACTGGCAACCGTTTTTTGTAAAAAACCGAACCGAAAAAAATGCAACCGACCCATCCCTAGCTTTATCAAATGGATCACGAATACTGCACATCTAGTATTAGTGACTCTCGACCAGTCTTTGTGATTGACAAAGTGTACAGGGAATACAAAATGCCTCTTTGAAATGTGAGTTTTATGTATTGAAATTTAAACAATGGCCTTCCTTACCATACATGTATCATTTGACTCATTTATCTCCGTAATAACTTGGTTAAGTTGCTCGGCCTCATTTAAACATCCGACTTTAGTGGAGAACGGATTGTAGGTAGATTGAAAATGAATATATACAGATATAAGTGGATATTTTGTTGGTTTCAGTACGTGACCAGTATGATCCCCTTCCTGATGATGGTGGTCAGACTGCAGACAGCCTCGGACAGTGATGGCGCTCAGTTCCCGTACAGTCAGTTGCGCACGGCTCTGCCTCCCGAGGACATCTGGGACTGGAGCCTGCAGGTGCTGCAGATGCAATCACTCTGTGTCTCCATCAAAACTCACTTTGTCTCTGTGAGTAAACAAGCAACACAATCTTTCTGTTAGGCTACACATATATTGTCAAACCTGGAGATTTATATTGTTGAGGTTGAGTAATGTTTTCTGTTTAGATTTTGTGGTACCATCACCTATTATGAATAAATAGTTGCAACAATTACAAAAGAAAAGATTTATCGTTTCAATGGTAAACGTATTGGGCATGTTTATTCTAAAAATCTCTAAATGTCAGGGAAAACTTTAGAATGAGTATGAATTTACTACACAAGATCTGATTGTGAGTCTTTGGGGCAATGGGAAGTCTGGAAGTCTTTCAAAATTGGGGATAGACAGGATTGGACTTTGTGGTCGAGAAGGGACAGAATTTGTTTACTCTTCTCAAATTTTGGGACGGAAAACTTGTTTGAAACTCCGCAAAAAAATATAAAGATAATTTAGGAATTAAATTGTATTAATTGAAACACTAAGAATATACCCGCTCATATTAATTCACATGAAAAACAATTTTTCTAATGAATTTTAGAACGTTTATAAATTTTATTAAATATTAACTTTTTCTTGAAAATAAAATAAAACATTATATTATAGCAAAAGAATTACAAACTTGAAAGTATTGCTTTTAGAGATGTGTCGGTTCCGTTTCTCAGTTTTATCAGCTTTTGGATTTTTGTTACAGTATCTGACAACCGGATCATGTAACATCGGTTGTAAATGACGATCATACCGCATAGCATCAGCCATTATTGACTGATTCTACTGCATAATATCATATCGGCTGTAAATGACGATATAAACTCCTTAAAAGTTTCAGAGGTATCTGGACTGTAAATTACTATCACATTGCACTAAACATGAAATTAATGATGATCATGCCTCAATTCACTGTTAAAGACGACCGGAACTTGTGATATCAGCTATAGGCCCTACAACACAGCTGCAATACCAACACATGATTAAATGGCGATCGTACTGCTTGATTTTGGCCATAACCACACCCTTTAATTTCTGCTGTAAATTACTTTTTTACCACAGTGCACCGTAAAACATGACTGGGTCCTGCGATATAGGCAGCAAATAATTATCAAACCGCACAATATCAGCTGTAAATGATGATCACACCTTATAATCTCGGTCGTAAATGACGTCACACCGCAATTGGCCGCAACAGATGACTGAGCCACTTTGCTTTTTTAAAATGTTTCATGTAAAAACTTCAAAAAACCCATTTTTGGGGTACAATTCCCCCCAAAATACCACTTCGGATAGGTCGATCTGTCTGGTTTTCGAACGTAGTCATAAATGTTGCTTTACACTTTTTGTACAAAATTGTATCAAAATTGGACTTTTTTTACGAGAGTTTTCGCACCCACGGACACATATATATATATATAGGCCCTACATACATACAGCTTAGAACGAATGGTGTTTTTGGAGTCTGAGGACCTCAAAATGAAAAGTTATCATGGTCCCGGGCTTAGGTCTTACCATGCCGACTACGGTAATAGCTTCTTCCCTATAGGGGAAATTCGCTAAAAACAAAATATTAATATTCATTTATTTTTTTCATGGGTTTATTCTGTAGTATTATAGTTTAAATAGCAGCAAAGCCCGTTGTAAACAAAATTCAACGGTCTCTAGAACAATGTATTTTAAGCTTTTTTATTGTTTTAATGAAAATTTACTCCAGAATCAGTTTTACAAAGATACCCCTTACTTTCGTCGTATATTGCCAAAGATAGATTGCAAATTTGGAGGTTGTATTGATTTATTATCTATATTATTGAAAGAATTTCTTGATTTTTGTTCAGTGATTTTTGACGTATAAAACTATTATTTTTTATACATGTTTGGTATCATTTAAAAGCTTGTAGTCTTTAGATGTGCCTTTTGGAGTGTTAAAAAACCGTCCACTTTCAGAGTTTCGCCCCATACGCTCTGAAATTTCCAGTGATAATCTTATGGATAGGGGTGTGCGAGTACTCGAAACTTTGAGTTTTCGGCCGACTATTTTAATACTCGAACTCGACTCGAAGTTTTGAAAACTACTCGAAAGTTTGAGCGAGTATTTCCCGCCGACTTCTGGATGATCGCCAACGATTGCGACCGGCCAAAACGCTAGTAACGGCCACAAAAGGCGATCGCATCACGTAAAATCGGCCGCAAATGACGACCACGAACGATTGCAACCGGCCAAAACATGCAGTAACGGCCGCAAAAGGCGATCGCTTCATGTAAAATCGGTCGAAAATGACGATCGGGCCGCGTAATTTCGGCCGCAACTAACGATTTCGGCATTTAATATTGATTATAAGCGATGTCTGGACCAGGTGAAATTGGCCAAATGACAACTGGACCCTGTTTCATCGGCCGGAAACGAATGTCAAACCATGTTTTGTTTGTCAATACGTAATCCAGTTTGATCGTACTGGCCAAAACTTTGTATTGCTACTCATGTATTAGTTAGAAACCATGTTTAGATTATCAAATCTGGGGTTGTATCCAAATCCCATTAGACTATTTTAAACTACCAACTGATGGCAAATACTCTCTCGAAAATACTCGAAACTCGAAAATAATTGGCACTACTCGACTCGACTCGACTCGATTATAAAAATCACTACTCGCACACCCCTACTTATGGAGTTATATTTTATGGAGTGATTGAAATATAAATACATTTTTAAAATTTTTGGCCCTATGACTGCTAAATCCCTTTGCGGAGAACGGGTCACCAGCTAGAAGTATAAAAACTGAGAGAACTTCGACCACAACAGATGTTATATTTTGAAGATTACGAAATTTCCTTTAAATCGATGTAAGGCGTTAGCCACAGATCTGTTTCTACAAAAACAAATATTGACTGGATAAAAAACAATAAATTTCTTTACAAATGTCTACTCAGGGTGTCTAGCAGTCGGGAAAGTCGGGGAAGTCAGGAATTTGTATAGAAATTAATAAAATGTCGGGAAAGGCGGGAATTAATATATAAAATTGTTATTAAGTCGGGAAAATGGATAAAACTTATAAACAGTGATATCAAGGTACTAGTATTTATAATCAATGGCAATTGCAACAAGATGTACGTTGTGGAATAACCCAAGCAAGCGCTTGGCCCATAGTTTTTCGGAGAAATTAAGAAAGCCGGTCAAGTACATGCCGTTACTATGGCAACGCGAAAAGGAAGATGAGTCACGAGGGGGAGGAGGGAGAGCGGTGACCTTGAAGGTACCTCTACACTCGCCCGCGTCGTTCGCCATCCCTCGGCTAGTCGGCTAGTGGACTCTGATAGACAAGGTCCGATACATCCGATCCGAGTAGGTATCAAAACTTTGTTTTCGGAACTCTGGGCATCGGTTAACCGATATTATCGTGGTATCGAAAGAAAAGTTGGAGTATCGGTATCGGAAAAATAGTACATTTTTACGTTGTTAAAACATATAGATTAGTTTTTGTTTAATATACTTTCTAGCAAAATAAACACAAATAATAACTTCAAATATAGTTCTTGTAACTTATGATAGAGAGAATCGACTCCAAGCTATCTCCCGCGTTCCTCTTAGAGTACTGTAATGGGTATCAATACTTTGGTTTCGATTCGTAGCGATACCAAATATCGGGTCCAAGCCAGTAGCCCAGTAGTATCGTATCGGAAGTCCCTAGACTCCGACTCTGATTCTCACACGCACACGTCGCGTCGTAGTACCTGCGACCTGCGCAGTTGCGCGCATTGACGCATAGTGGAGCAATTAAACCTGTAGGTTAAGATTATATTGACGAGTGAAGTGAGTTTAAACCGAGATTTGTCCGTAAATATTGAATAATGCCTGCAGATTTAACTATGATCTATTCTTATTTCCCTTTACATTCCAACAATGCTTCAAATTTTGTTCAACGGTGAGCGTGAGCAATACACACTTAAGTTAATATTTTACGTGTTAAAACTTTTAAGTTTACGTTGCAATTTACTTCGAACATGGCCGAATTTCGTCGTCTGCACCGCTTGCACTGTGGCCTGGTTTCCACGGAACGGGGCGAAGTAACTCGCCCGACAGTTGTTAAGTAGTATTAAGTTATACAATTTTATAGTTTTAATTGCAGTTGTTAACTATTTCTCAGATCATCAGAAGACCATTAAACAGTGGCTTAGTGACATTTGAACAATGTCGTAAATAATATAGCCTACTCACTAAACTAATGTGAAGGTATTTGTAGCAATCGAAGCTCCTATAAAATGGGCATTTATATCTTGGAACACCTATATTTTCGCGAATAATAAGTTATGTTTTACCCTCTACTAATATTATTTCAAATTACAACATTTTTTAAATCTGTAAAATAGTTACCCTAGGCTCTATAACGTATTATGCCTATATTTTAACAAAATTTAGTGAACTTTTTCCGAAGTTTGATAATAGGCCTATGCCCATGTTAGGCTGTTAAGCTGGACTAATTAAGTTACTTTACTTCTACCCTTGGAAATATTAAACTGTGGTCTGAACATGTTTACTAATTAACTGTTTATAACATTTAATAAAGTGGTTCTCTGTACAGATAGGCTATATAGGCCTAAATATCAAATAAGCCTAGTCAGTGTAATGTTTTAACTTACCTTTGAAAACATTTTAACTAGGCCAAAGCTTACTATCATCTGGGTAATTTTAAACTTTGATTTAATCACCAAATTATGTCAACATGGGAGAAATTGTAAAAATTTAAGTTAGGCCTAGTTTTTTAAAACTGAACTTAATTAAAATTAATTTAGTTACTGATATAAAAAAATATATAAGTTAGATGACTTCTTAAATATTTTTTTTGGCCAGTGATGAGATCGACAGGCCTAGATTTATGCCTAAATATGTTTTCTAAGTTATGAGTAAAAATTAGTTTTACTTTAGCCTTTTATTTTCATATGCCAACCTATTCGAAATTTTGTATTTGTTGCTGTACATGAACAGGCTACTAAATTACCGATACTGTATTTTATTTTAATCTTCATTGCTTTCCAATGTATAAAGAGGGTACACTTTCATAAGCGGAACGATGTAAAAAACCAAAAGTAATTGTTCATACGGATTATTTAGGTTACAGTTACGTTCAGTCTAAAGAGGTGGAAGATACTTATCGTCTTGAAATTTGTCCAGATAACAAACTTTTTTAGGAATACGTTCCGAGCACATCGCCAACCATCTCTATGTGAATACTTATTTAGAATTAGGGTGAAAAACTCTGGAAAATATCCTTTTATGTTCTTTTAACATGCTGATATTTTATGCCCTTTTAAATTTGTTGACGTTTGAGTTTTGGTTTTGTTAGTGATTTTTCTTCTAAGTGTCATTCTTTTTCACTATTTAAATTTGTTTACCATAGTTTAAATAAACGGTATCAGAAGACTGACACATACTTTCTCCCTTTTAGCCCATCTTTAATGAATAAATTACTTTTTATTTACTAAATATAAAATACTAAGCATGGTTGAATGTACAGAAAATATTGTAAACAAGTTGTTTTCAAAAATATCTACCGAAATCCCTGTTGAGGAGGCACTACAGAATCCATCGCTACACACGTGGTTTTAAGGGGGGAAATGCCCCCTATTACCCCCCCTCAGAGTTATTAAGGGGCAACATATTTCAAATTTCTTCTGATGGTCAGTGCTAACTTGACAAGCATATCAAGTTTGAACTAAATTGATCAACAAATAAGAGAGAAATAGTAATTTTTGTATTCCCCATAAGAATAACATTGGACATCGTACTGTGTTTACTGAAAAATGGAAATTTAAATTTTCTCCGTAACCAGTAATCGTAGAATAGTAATTCAAGATACCAAATTATTTAGTTTTTTGAGCTTTTTTTAATGGTGAATAGTAATATTTTTCACATTTATGTTTTTTTTATGAAAAATCAAAAAAACTGAATTTTTGATATTTTAAGTCTTGTAATTTCTGAACCCGAATTTTTACAGAAATGCGGGTGGTCTCATTTTGTTGGAAAATTAAAGTTCTACTAACGACTAAAGTTTAATCAAAACGTTAGAGCCGTTTTTGATAAATCTAGGTTTTTTGGGGATAATTACCCTTAAAAATCAAAAATTAAAAAAATGAAAAAATACCTGGAGATATCGTGTATTAGTACCTACATACCACCAAATTTCATAAAAATCAAACCATTGGTTAGGGATCTAGCTCTGTACACATACATACAGACAGACAGACACACAGACATCACGTAAAAATCACTTTTTTGGGTTCAGGGAGCACCAAAACAAATTTTTCCACTATCAACTAAATTCAAAAATTTTGACAAAAACAATACTTTCTCCTTATACTATGTATAAGGGGGAGAAAGTAAAAATCCAAAAAGTTGTAAAAACATGATATTTTTACTCTTATGACGTTTGTAGTATATTTGTACTATCTTGCGAAAGTCTGGAAAATTTTGGAAAAAGTCTTAAAAAGTCTGGAAAAAGTCTTGAATTTTGAGATCAAATATCACTAGACACCCTGCTACTGAATTTCTTTAAAATTATATTTTACACTTTTTCCACCATATTACTAAATATGTCAGACTTTCATTATTATCTGACAATCCATGCAATTCAGGGTTTCCAATGAGGGGTTTGACTATTTAAATCCGCCCCTTGGAACTCCAGATTTAGTTGTACAAAGACACCTCTTACATTCATGTGTTTTGCTAGAAGTAGATTGCAAATTTGGAATTCGGTTTGAATTTTTATCTATAATTCAAAAAAGATAGAAAAATTGACCACAACAGATGTTATATTCATGTAACTTATGAAATTTCCTTTCAAATGATATAAGGCGTTAGCTACAAAACTGATACAACAAAAACAAAGGTTGACTGAAAAAAAAATTAATTCCTTTACACATTTTTTTGAATTTCTTAAAAATGTAATACTTTACGCATTTTCTACCACAAATTACTAAATATGTCATACTTTCATAATTATTTGACAATCTACACAATTCAGGGTTTACAATGAATATTTAAATCTGTCCGTTGGAACTTCAGATTTAGTCGTACAAAGATACCCCTTACATTCATGTGTTTTGCTAAAGATAGATTGCGAATTTGGAAGTTGGGTTGACATTTTATCTATAATTGAAAAACGATAGAAAAATCTACCACAACAGATGTTATATTATTGAAGCTTATAAAATTTGCTTTACTTCGATATAAGGCATTAGCTACTAAACTGATAGTACAAAGACAAATGTTTACTGGAAACATCAATTCATTTTCTAAAATTTTGAATGTATTTCTTATAATTTAATATTTCACGCTTTTTACACTATAAATTACTAAAACTGTCAGACTTTCATAATTATTTCATAATCTAGACAATTAACTGTTTACAATGATGGGTTAAACATTAAAATCCGTCTAGTAGAACTTCAGGATCAGTTGTACAAAGATACCCCTTACATACATTGTATTTTTTTAAATATATAACAGCAAATTCCGAGGTCGTTAGATATTTTGCCTGTAACTCAAGAACGATTTAGAAATCGACCAAAGTGGGTGGTGATTTTCTGAAAGTATAGAGAATTTCCTACAAACTGCTATTAGGCATTTCTTGATAAAAGAGATAAACCCCCTAAAAAGTTGGACAGAAAACAACTGTATATATTGTAAATGATTTTGTAAATATGAGACATTTTTCTATATCATGAGCAAATGTTCAACGCTTTTGATATCTTACAAATTGGAGTAATCAGAGGTTTACAATGACGCATCAAACATTAAAATCGGTACATTACAACTCAAAATTTAGTTGTTTAAAGATATCTCTGTTTTCTCAGAGGCGAATAAAATCATTTCTAAAAATCCCCATGTATTTCTTATGGGAAACATCTGATGTTTTTTACACCATAAATCATGAAATATTCACCACTTTCGTAATTTGTTGACCATCTGCACCGCTAGAGGTTTTAAATGTCGCATCAATATGGAAATCGGCCCACTGGAACTCAAGATTTAGGTGTACAAAGAAATTCCTTACTCACTTATATAATAAGATAGTTAAAATATATTGTTATTTTCAGACAAAACAATATTTCTTATTGAGGGATAAAATAACTTTCATTTTGGAGGAGTGTGGATTGTACAGCCAGCTGAGGGTGAAAGATGTCATCAAGCACCTGAACTTAAGGTAGGCTTATATTTGTAATGATGTATTGAAAACGCTTGATCCAAATGTTATCATTTATCTTATGATCTTTACTTTATCTCAATTTATAAAGTTTTAAGCCAAGTTAGATATTGCCTAATATGATGTATAACTTACCCAGATTTTGCTTTGTCATCTTGAGTTCAGACTAATTTAAGGGTTATTATATATAGGCTTTATGCATTAAGGATACAAACATATCTTTCTAAGATTTAATGCTTGCTTGTCTGATTAAGTCCAATATTCACATAGATTTAAACATTGGGACTTCAAAAGGTTTTTGAGTTATAACAAGATTACTTGTATGTATTAAAACTAGGGAAATTAAAATTATTAACACTTAAACCCCGATTGATAGCCACCAGATAATCGGGAGTCGACTTTCCATGACTTTCACTTAACTTTTAGCCTCCCGTCAAATAGCTTTGCATTAATAATGTAGCTCTGCTTTATGCAACAACTGAATATGAAATATGGTCGTACTTTTTTCTGTTCTTTAATGCTGCCAGTGTAAAGTATTAGTTTAGTTATTGAGTAGGATTACATCAAATGTATTACTATATTTGTGTGATAAATGTAATATAAGACTGAAAACTATTATGATTTCAGTAATTTTGAGGAAGGAGCTACTTCCCTCCAGCAGTGTGATGCTTTGTCCAATCTTCAGGCAGAACTGGTTCTGAGAGATTTGAACATGTTATATGATGTGCATCAGATCCAAAAAGAGTTATTCCGATTCAAATGCAAAAACAACATTGTTAAACAGTATTATTTCACTGTAAGTACTTCATTACATCTACATGTCTTTTTGATTCAAACTTATAATGCCTCTGAGGAAATTGTCTTTTAAATGTTCCCGTTTCTAAAAACGGATTAGGCCTAAGTTTATGTATATTAATCTGTCGCAGTATACATTGGCATGAATTACACATTAAAATAACACAATAACTATAAATATTAATAATAATATTTGTATAAAATCAGCTTGTGTTTGTCAGCTTGATTTTGACAAAACACAGGAAAAATAAACATATTTAGGTTTATAAATGATTTATTTATTTCAAACGTAATGCAGTATACCCAAAGAGTTCTCCCTTGTTTCCTTGTTGTGGTATAGGAATCAGTATTAGTAACAATATTTTTCCTATACTAATGAACTCTTAGTTTTAGTTCTAGGTAGTAATATATTTATAGCTGTTACAATTAATAACTGTAAACTGGCATATTTGTACTTACAAATGTAACATCAATTCAGGAAGAAGCTTTAGAAGAAATATGTGGCCACAGTAGCCTGGAGAAGAGGCACTTGCCTGTGATAAACTCATGCCACCGTCGGATGCTGGCCCTGCCCAGAGCGGCCGACGCCATCGACATATCTCTCCTGGACCGGGTGTTCGACTTATATGTGGCGGAGGAGAAGGAAGACAGGTACTGTTTTTAATTTGTAGTTTTAAATTTCCTGTTACAATATTACCTGCTTCCTGCTTCTTCTAATAACATACTGATTTGTATGAATATGGCGTGCCAAGCAAAGTGGATTGTTCTTCACAGGTGAATTATTTATCACCTGACAAATTAATTTAACACTCATAAAAGCCACACATACATAAAAAAGTCAAGCAAAAACCTAGAAGTTAAAAATATTTACCTGGAAAAACCTTGATTTGTCCATGATTTTTTCCTCTCCAACTGAGTAGGGGTGGGTGAGTAGTGTTTTTTTTTAAAATTGAGTCAAGTCGAGTAGTTCTTTAAAAAGTAAAATAAAATTAATTTTAATTTTTGTATTGAAAACAATTTTTTTACATATTAAACTTTAATTATAAACAAAATGTTATTGAATTATTAATGTTACTGTATTGTTAATTTTATTTTAACCTTTATTTTATCATGAATGACTAATGATTTAAATTGTAAAAAACATAATAATAATAATAATTTATTGCATATAACATTACAAAAATGTGTGCAAAATTTCAAAAAAAACAGGAATGATAGAGATCAGTTTGTTGCCTTTGTCTTCTGTATTTCGTTGAATTCATGATCGAGTACATATAAAGGATTTTCTAAATAATATAGTTTTACTTTTTTGATGTCTCTGCTTGAATTAATTTAAATGTTGTGATTTTCCTTTAATTTGTTTAATAATTTGCCGATTGCATAGTAAATAGTTTTTTCATATATTGTTGTTCGATGTATTGGATGTTGGATATAATCTTTTTTTCTTGTGTCATATTGGCTGTGGCATTGCTTGCTAGTAAATTTGTTTTTGTTTTTTAAGTAGTATTTTAGTAATTCTACAACATATAATCCAAATATAGTCAATATTTTGTCTTCTTTGAAATGTCCAAAGCATGATTTGTCATATGACAGATTGTTTATTATTCTAATGGCCCGTTTTTGTAGCCGAAAAATCTTTTTTTTAATTTTCCATTGATGTCGCAAACCAAATTGGGAGACAATAAGTTCAAATACTTTGAAAAAAGGAAAAATATGCAACTTTTAAGGTGGGTTTGTTCACACATTGGGCTAAAACTCTTAAACAAAAACAACAGGAATTAAGTTTTTTTGAAATCTTCTCAATATGATTAGTCCATGTTAATTTTTTGTCAATAATGAGGCCTAGGACTCTAGTGTCGTGAACCGTGTTAATTATATGGTTATCAAATTTGCAGGTAGGTGAATTTTATTGTTGTTTCTTTTTTAAATGGAAATTTAAAATATTTGTCTTAGAACAGTTTAACACCATTCCGTTTACCGAAAACCAGTAATTGAGATCTAAAAGTGAGTGGTTTAACGAGCATTGTAAATTTTCAAATGAGCTTCCAGACACAACAACTCTAGTGTCATCTGCAAATTGAATTGGTTTATTCGATTTTGCATTACATGCAATGTCCGAAACATAAATAATAAACAATAGAGGTCCCAGTATTGACCCTTGAGATACTCCCATTTTTACAATTTCCCAACTAGACTCCTGTTCATA
Source organism: Allygus modestus (assembly GCA_963675035.1). Classification (NCBI taxonomy): domain Eukaryota; kingdom Metazoa; phylum Arthropoda; class Insecta; order Hemiptera; family Cicadellidae; genus Allygus; species Allygus modestus. The sequence continues at coordinate 375,979,467 of OY776111.1, read as the reverse complement.
ATTTTTAAATTGTATTTTAACCTTTTGTTTTCTATTATATAAATATGAACTCATTATTTCTCCTGCTACACCTCTTACTCCAAGTGCTTCTAATTTATCAATCAAGATTTCATGATCGATGCTGTCAAAAGCTTTTGAAAGATCACATTGGATTGATGCCACAAATTTACTCTCTTCAATATTTTTAACCAACAAATCTATGTACTCAGCTAAGGCATCAAGTGTTGACAAGTCTCTTCGAAATCCATATTGTTCAGTATTGATTAAATTTTTTAATATATATACGTGTGTTGTTTTTAACAACCAAACCAAACAAAAGACAAGTATTACAAACATATATCCATACAAAGATTTTAGGTTAGTTTATCAAAACCAGAGCATTTTAACAAGCAAGTGATTTTTTGACCCTGACCCAAACACTCCCTGTGTCTCTCTCTTACTTATCTTAACTCACAGGTATCCATAAATAACCCACCTGTCATTGTCTCCTATCATGAGTTAAAAATAAATTTTAGGCTTATTAGCGAATTTCCCTTATGGGGATGAAGCTATTACCGTAGTTGGCATGGTAAGACCTAGGCCCGGGACCATGATAATTTTTCGTTTTGAGGTCCCCAGACCCCAAAAACACAATTCGTTCGAAACTGTATATATATATATGTGTCCGTGTATGCGATATAACTCCTCATAAAAAAGGTCCGATTTTGATGAAGTTTGGTAAAAACGTGTAAAGCAACATTTATGACGTTACGTTCGAAAACCAGCCACGTCGCTTTATCCAAAGGGGTATTTTTGGGAGTTTTGTACCCCTATAATGGGTTTGTTGAAGTTTTTACATATAATATTTTAGTAAATCCAATTTTAGTTTTCACCCTCAAATTCAGCTTTAAAAACACACAACTTAGAGTTTTGATCATTTCTCTACGTCAATTGGTTACTGAGTTATTGAAAGTGCTAAACACAGTACTTGTACAATGTTTTTCTTATGGAGAATCAGAAAAATTTTATATCTCACTTATTTATGAACGTATGTTAACGAAATTTGGTTTACGGCTTCATCTGGTTGTGGTCTATTGTTATTTGCACAAAAAATCAATTTATACTGGTGATTCCTGTAGCAGCAAACCAGCGTACTCAGCCCCCATGTTATTCTTATGGAGAAAAAGTAAAATGTTATCTCCGTTAATTATGAACATAAATTAATAAAACTTGGTGTGTGACTTGACCTAGTTGAGTTATGTTGATATTTGTATTAAAACGCAATTTTTGTGTTCCTTGTTTCAGCAAACCTGCATACTCAACCGCCATGTTATTCCTATGGAGAATAATTAAAATGTCATAAATCGTTTATCTATGAGTGTATACTAATGAAACTTGGTATGTGGCTTTATGTGGTATTAATATACTTATATATTCATTGGAAATTCGCTGAGTACGCAGGTTTGCTGCTACGGGGGTATTTTTCTTTATTACAGTCACTTATTTTGTTAAACATTATTTTTTGGACACTTATTTTGTTAGCGGCGTAGACGTGGGTTAAAGGCGGGAGTAGCCAACTACTCGACTTAAATTTTCGAGTAGTCTCTAATACTTGCTCGGCCTTTGAGTATTATAAAATACTCAAAAACTCGAGTACTCGCCCACCCCTACAACTGAGTTTGCAACTGTCAATTTTTTTAGATGTTTTAGTGTCACAAGGGTAAGTGGAGGAGAGGGCATGGAGAGAGCATTTAAAACATTGCAAAGGGCTGCTTTAAACAACTGGCAGGTTTGGTGTGGGTCTCGCAAGTTACATGTGGCAGTCATATTGCAATCCTGGCTAGATTCATGATGCGTTTCAAGAGTGTTCATGTCATTGACAATACTGCTTCTGTTTAAATCGGTCCTCTTGCTTATGGCCATCAGCTTAGAATAACAAAATACCAACATTTGACTAGAGGTTTTAGATACACTACTGGATAGACACAAGTTATATGTTGACTTGCACTACAGATCACTGCTGCACTTGTCGGATGAGGAGCTGCTTCATATCGCCGAGGTAGCAGATTTCACAAGCCACGCGTTGGAGCATGCGAGCGTCCATCTGAAACAGTCATCATGGGACGCTTGCCTGGTGGCTGCAGCAGCTCTGTGCCACAGTGTCGCCACTACGCTGGAGGAGTGGCAGGCAGGGTTGGCAACTTTTCCTTCCCCTTCTGCAACCCCTACCGCCGATCCTGTAACTAACACCATATCACAACCCTGGCCCTTCAACCTTCTAGAAGAGAGTGGGTGTACTTCATCAATAGACCAGGAAAAAGAACTTATCCGCTTACCTGTAAGTAAACTATTTCTGTACAAAACAATATTAGACTGTAACTGTACTCAATAAAATATTATAGACCTATTCTCTGAGTTACTTAAATAAGTTATCTTATTTAGAAACAAATTCTAGTTCTTCACTTAAAAACTTGGCATTTTAAATTCTTAATTTTTGAATCCAGAATATTTTGTCACCAGACAAGCAATGGCTTTGAGAATACATTTGAGTATGAAAACTCACATACAATTATTAAATATATCTAAACCCAAAGAATTATTTTAGCTTAGTGTTTTAGCAAATTTTCTCCTCAGGAAAGAAGCTATTAACCTAGTTTGCACCGTAAGACCTAGGCCCAGGACCATGATAACTTTATTTTGAGGACCAATGGTACGACGTTTACTATCAGTGCCAACATCATCTGATCTTGCTCACAGAAATTCTGTACATAATACTCACCAACATAATGACAAACATAAACACATTTTTAATCACTAAAGCTGAAGACTGTGGGAGTCCAAAATAAAGAGGCAAAAAAAAAACAAGTGTTCTGGTACATGCTGGCCCAGTTTGCTCAAGCCAGTGTTACTGTTGTGTTGCTACAGTTGGTGCGAGTGATCTGTTCCGTGTGTCGGCTGTTTGACGTGTTATCAGCCCACCTGGAGGGAGTGGACCCTGAGGACAAGGCTGCCGTCACTCGCCGCACAGAGTGGACTGACGTGTTCCTGCCCGACACCCACTCCGCCCTCACTCGCGCCTGGCTCACCACAGCAGGTGCCTACATGACTATTACTAGTGATTTGGCTAAATAACTAAAGAGGTATTAGAATACACATCAAACAAAAGAGATATATCAGTGAGCGATTCCTTAAATCCGTAAGGATTCTTGCCATTCTGTGAAAATCACTTATAATGAGCTATGGTATAGATAAGAGTATATACATTTTTTCCGTTATGATGTCCAAGGTCATACAATGTATATATCTTGCGTATTGACAAAACCTAGGATTACTTAGCCTTTGAGTATTAATTTAATATTGGAATCAAATTTCCCAGAAATTACACTTACGAGTTTTTGGTTTTGATTGTTTAGCAACACTATCAAACTACAGAATTTTATATTTCTGTGTTCATCTAAAAAGGACATACTACAATAAACACAATAAACCTCACTACATTGTACAATGAGTACAATTTTCAGTAGTAAAATTTCCTCCTAAAAATTTCCTATGTCAAAAGTTTGTGTAATATAAAATAAGCGTATTGAAGTTTATTTTTTAATTTAATTATAGTTTTTTTATTATTAGATAGATAGTTGATTAGATTATTAGTTCTTATACAGGAAATAGATCATGTCACTTCGGTCAACAATGAACTCTATAAATAGCATAGGTTTAGCATGTTTATATTCAGTCCTACTTTAACAAAAATATACTGTAGAAAAAAAGGAAGTTATACATGTGTTTGTGTTCAGAGGTGCCGTGTGAGCGCCCCACCACGGTGTTGCTGGTAGAAGCCCTGAGCTCCTCGGTGGCTCGCTACGTCCAGTACCCCCACTTTGTCCACCACAACGACACGCTCGGCTGTCTGGACACGTGCTGTCGTCTGCTGCAGTCATCCGAGGCAGCTGTGCAGCTGGCTGCCTACCAGCTCCTGCTCAGGTACTGCAAGTGGCATGTAGGGCATGGCAATTGGGGAATATTAGGAGGTAGAAGAAAGCCGCTAGCTCTCTTAATATCAGACATGGCTTTTATTTCTTATGTCAATAAAAAAAATCAATTAGAGTATATTGTTTGTTTGTTAACCCTAGGACTGCCCTGGATTGATTTTGGCTAGATTGCTCGGTGTCCGGGCCTGAAATCCGGCCCTCGCATGTGGGCACCGGCTGTTCAAGGGGTGGAATCCGGCCCTCGGGGTCATTTTTTTTTTAAACTGCTTATAACACATTGAAAATGAACCAGAAACGTAATAATATTAATACCATATTAAAGAGGACATTCTAAACTTTCATTTTCATACAAAAACAAACCTTGTAGCAGTAACAGATCAATACAACTGCTATTATAATTTGAACGAAATTTAGCGTGCGAAACATTTTTGACTCGCGAGCAGCGAAATCTCGTAAAACACGTGTTCTTCAAGAGAATTGCAGTGTCTGTATTTTGGCCCAAACAGGAAACAGTTGGTAGCATTTGAAATAGCATGAGTGGTTGTTTCGTTTCGTAACAAGAACTTTGTCATACGACTTCAGGAAGTCTGAGAAATAATTTTAGAAATCAGCTGTTATGTGAGTTGTTCATTTGCCCCGAGGGCCGGAAATCCGGCCCAGTCTAAATCCAAAATAAATAGCTCGATAAATGATTTAGCTTGACGTAAGTCATACCAATTTGAAGCCAATAAAAGGTTCTTCCTCTTTGTACCACTGACGTACTGTATGGAACGTCAGGTGACTCGTGTAAATAATAACAATTCAAAGATTTTTTCTGCTAGCCAAGCCAAAGTCGTGTGATTCTATAATGCGAGTAGGTCTGTATTTTACGTCGCATATTAGTGTTTTAGTGATAAACTAGTGTATTGTCGTGTAGTGTGTGAGTTATTAGTAATATTTATCTATATTACTATGGGAAAATATTATTATTTATGTTCAAATGTGCATTATTGAAAATATGAGTATTTTCTAGGCTAGGCCTACAAAATTTGGAAATGTTCACTTTTCTTGACTTTATATAAAAGTCTACCTAACCGGGTTTTTATTTATTTTGATATATTATAATTCTCCATTCTTTTGTGAACAAAAAGAGTATGCATATGACAGGGTTATCTTTTATAGTTTGGACACAGACACAGTTTGAAGTAACCTCTGCAGATTTTGCTCAAATATGGGGCTATGCTAAAAATTTAGGTTCAAAAATCATTATGTGCTTATGGAACCTTTATTTGTTCATATTTCTCTATAGATATATATATATTCTTTTTCAGAAATATATTTACTATAAATTAGGGGTGTGCGAGTAGTGATTTTTTTAATCGAGTCGAGTCGAGTAGTGCCAATTATTTTCGAGTTTCGAGTATTTTCGAGCGAGTAATTGCCATCAGTTGGTAGTTTAAAATAGTGTATTGGGATTTGGATACCATCCTAGATTTGATAATCTAAACATGGTTTCTAACTTAATACATGAGTAGCAATACAAAGTTTTGGCCAGTACAATCAAACTGGATATTGACAAACAAAACACGGTTTGATATTCGTTTCCGGCCGATGAAACAGGGTCCGGTTGTCATTTGGCCAATTTCACCTGGTCCAGACTTCTCTTATAATCAATATTAAATGACGAAATCGTTAGTCACGGCCGAAATTACGCGGTCCAATCTCATTTTCGGCCGATTTTACGTTATGCGATCGCCTTTTGCGGCCGTTCCTACGCGTTTTGGCCGGCCGCAATCGTTCGCGGTCGTCATTTTCGGCCAATTTTACGAGATGCGATTGCCTTTTGTGGCCGTTATTAAGCGTTTTGGCCGGTCGCAATCGTTAGCGATCGTCCGTAAATTGGCGGGAAATACTCGCTCAAACTTTCGAGTAGTTTTCAAAACTTTGAGTCGATCTCGAGTATTAAAATACTCGGCTGAAAACTCGAAGTTTCGAGTACTCGCACACCCCTACTATAAATATATGTACCATTTATTATATTATAATAAAGTAAAACAATTATATCTAGCTTCAAATAACTAATTCTGGCTTTCGGCGAAACTCAAATTTTGTTTTTCAACTCACATAAAGTCATAAAAACAGTTATTACTTTGTACAAAAGTTCATTATTTACAGTAACTATTGTTACCTTTGGTAATATAAAAGTTTTAGTACATTATTGTTATACTTTTGATTTTATTTTTATTTTTCAAATGTACAGCGTAAGTTTGTCGATTTTCCCCGGTTTCCATGTTTCTTTTCGTAATTCAGGTAAAAAAAAACTTCAAATAAATCAAACACATTTCCACGTAGGGAAATAAATTACCTACATTGTGTATATCTTTGATTGTCTGTAAAAAAAATAGTGTAAAAATGCTAGGACTCTACTTTTGAAAATTATTTCAAAAATTTGAATAAAATTTAGGTTTTTCACATTTTGCAAAAGAATAACCAACAGGGATTCGTTTTATTTTATTTTATTCATAATCTCCTTCTTTTTCTGAACAAAACGAGTATGCATATGACTACGTTATCAACAGTAGTTTAGGCTCTGCGAATTGTTACAAAAACCTCTGCAAAATGGCCAAAAATGTCAGGGCACCGAGCAGTTTTGCAAATGGCTGCCCGGGGCAGCCAGCGCACACATGGGAGGGCCAGATATCCGGCCTAGGATAGTCCTAGGTTTAAATATGTTCAACATAAGCATAGAAATAAATTAAAATGTTTTGTCTAGATGTAATACTTGTGGATGAAAGGATCTTAACGTTTTATTTTGAGATTTGGTGTCTTTTATGTGGTTGTGGAAATTAATTAATTTTTAGATTTCAATTTATAAATAATTATTCTTTTTAGCGAATTTCCCCTATAGGGAAGAAGCTATTACCGTAGGTGGCATGGTAAGACTTAAGCCCGAGACCATGATAACTTTTTGTTTTGAGGTCCCCAGATGCCAAAAACACTATTCGTTCAAATTTATATATATGTATATATATGAATATATATATATATATATATATATATATATATATATATATATATATATATATATATATATATATATGAGTCCGTTACCGCGATAACTCTTGAAAGAAGCGCCCGATTTTTATGAAATTTGGCACAAATGTGGAGAGTAACATTTATGACTTTAAGTTCGAAAACCAGATCGATCGGTTTATGGGAAGGGGGTTTTATGGGGGTTTAAAATTTTCCAAAAATCAGTTTTTTGAACTTTTTACCCTAAAATTTTAAAAACACTAGATTTTGGTTATAGCCATCTTGTAGAGCTTAAAAAAACAAACAATTTTGTATTTTGAATCATTAAGCTAGGTTTAGTGGTTGTGGAGAAAAGTCAAAAAATGTGTCCATAAAATTTACTTTGTTAATCTTATGGGAATACGGTTTTAGATTTTCCTCAGATAATTTCACTAAAAACTCCAAATTTATTTCTACCAATCAGGTTAGCTCTACAAAACAATAATTTTGGCGTTTTAATTGTTTTACGTCCAACCGTTGCAGTGATATTCAAAGTGCTAAACACAGTACGTTGTCCAATGTTATCCTTATGGAGAATAAATAAAATGTTATATTTTGATTATTTATGTATGTATATTGATGAAACTTGGTATGTGGCTTCAGCTAGTTGTGGTATATTGATAATAGCACAAACAAGTTTTTTGTTGATTTTTCCCGTTAGCAGCAAACCTGCATTCTCGGCCCCATGTTATTCATATGGAGAATAAGTAAAGTTTTATATCTCCCTTAGTTATGAACCTAAATTAATAAAACTTGGCATGTAGCTTCATTTGGTTAAGTCAAATTGATAACTGCATAAAAACACATATCTTATCTTCCTTGTTGCAGCAAACCTGCGTACTCATTTATAATGTTATTCTTATGGAGAATAAATAAAATGCTATGTATCACTTATTAATGAATGTATTTTTGTGAAACATGGTAAGTGGCTCTAGGTAGTAGTGATACCCATATATTTGCATTGGAAATTTGCTAAGTACGCAGGTCTGCTGCGACGGGGGTATTTTATTTTCAAGTCATTACTTTTATACTTTTTATTAATTCCATTTTTGTTAACTATCATCAATTGATTTTGTATCAAAGATAAAGATTTTTTTGTCAAAGATATCTTCATAAATTTTGTTCAACTCAACTGTCCGTCACCATATGCGATTAGGCCTGTGCAGTGATCTAAAGACAGCAAGGTACTGTAACGCAAATAGTCACATGGGCAAGCCATGGGTGTCCGCTTGTGAAAAAGTATCACAGCAGTCAGCTGGCATCGAACCTACGCTTGGTCACAGTTGACTTGTGAGGCCAGCGGTCTACCTCTGAGCTACCGCGTCAGGTATTAAAAAAGTAATAGATCAACGTCGGTTATATCTTGCTATGTGATCCATGCTATTAACCCTCCATTAACCGTGGTAACAGTGTTGCCACTACACCAAATTAAAATCTTCCCAAAATAAACACCTCTATATTGGTTTATTTTAACGGTAGTATGCCGATAAAATGAACTGAGTAATATAGTAAGTAATGGCTTAGAAAAACAACACAAACAAAACTGTCCAAAGTCTAAATTATGTTTACATATTTTAACATACAATAAAATTCCTACAAATCGTCACCTCGGGACCAGGTCTGTGATGGTTAAGTGAATAGACAAGACGGATAACAGAAATTATATAATAAACGTGTAAGGTAACAAAATTTTCATTCCTTTTTGGGTAAAACTGAAAATAAAATGTTATAAATATGTTATAGTCATACAACAACAGTGTACAATAAGAGTGGTACACAATTTTAAGTACTAAATTAAATTGCTTATGTTAGATAGGTAATGAAGTTGATCATGTATGTTAAAATAATCAGTCATTTTCATTTATCTGTGTGAGTCTCAAGCTTTTTGCATAGCAAACAAGACAACAGTCACAGGTCAGAATGGGGATTGGTGTTCAAACTCAAGATCAACAACCATCTTTCTGTTTCAGTGGCGAGTATTACAGTTGCACCCCTATTTTAGTGGTTCTTTGAGAAACAAGGGGCATTTTACAAAACGAACAGTTAATTTTTGTATGATGAATAACAGAAGTGATGGTTGATGAGATGATACTGTATATGCATTCGTCATATGCTTCGATATGTCCCAAATTGGGTAACGTATGTACTCTTCCAACGCTCACTGTGGAAAATGTGGTCCGACGGATATATACATATACGTCAAATGCTCGGGAATGGTTAGGATAAAATATGTTGAAATGTCTTGGAGCAGTTGATCCTACATCAACTAGTAACTAGGTAATGAAGGTTTAGTCTGACCCGTGTGAGTGTGGCTTGACTGTTGTTAACTGATGCAGGCTGATCCCCGCGATGCTCGAGCTGGATATGAAGCAGTGTGAGAGTGACAACATCGCCCTCAGCTGTCAGCACGTGGACCATACCCTGGTCTACACCCAGTCCATCATTGATGTCATCCTGTCAGGGCTCAGGTATACAAGTTGATTGGACACCACCCAATTGTATACAGCAGAGCTGATTATTCGGACTGATTGGGATTGCGAAATATAAGCATTTTCACGTTTTAATCAAAACCAAATATAATAACCATCTATATAACTGCTTAAAACGCTGACAGACACCCGACCATCTATATAACTATTTAAAACGCTGACAGACACCCAACCATCTATATAACTGTTTAAAACGCTGACAGACACCCAACCATCTATATAACTGTTTAAAACGCTGACAGACAACCAACCATCTATATAACTATTTAAAACGCTGACAGACACCCGTCCATCTATATAACTGTTTAAAACGCTGACAGACACCCAACCATCTATATAACTGTTTAAAACGCTGACAGACACCCAACCATCTATATAACTATTTAAAACGCTGACAGACACCCAACCATCTATATAACTATTTAAAACGCTGACAGACACCCGTCCATCCATATAACTGTTTAAAACACTGACAGACACCCAACCATCTATATAACTGTTTAAAACGCTGACAGACACCCAACCATCTATATAACTGTTTAAAACGCTGACAGACACCCAACCATCTATATAACTATTTAAAACGCTGACAGACACCCGTCCATCTATATAACTGTTTAAAACGCTGACAGACACCCAACCATCTATATAACTGTTTAAAACGCTGACGGACACCCAACCATCTATATAACTATTTAAAACGCTGACAGACACCCAACCATCTATATAACTGTTTAAAACGCTGACAGACACCCGACCATCTATATAACTGTTTAAAACGCTGACAGACACCCGACCATCTCTTTAACTATTTAAAACGCTGACAGACACCCAACCATCTATATAACTGTTTAAAACGCTGACAGACACCCGACCATCTACATAACTATTTAAAACGCTGACAGAAACCGACCATCTATATAACTGTTTAAAACGCTGACAGACACCCAACCATCTATATAACTGTTTAAAACGCTGACAGACAACCGACCATCTATATAACTGTTTAAAACGCTGACAGACAACCGACCATCTATATAACTGTTTAAAACGCTAACAGACACCCGTCCATCTATATAACTGTTTAAAACGCTGACAGACAACCGACCATCGCTTTAACTGTTTAAAATGCTGACAGACACCCAACCATCTATATAACTGTTTAAAACGCTGAGAGACACCCGACCATCTATATAACTGTTTAAAACGCTGACAGACAACCGACCATCGCTTTAACTGTTTAAAACGCTGACAGACACCCTACTATCTATATAACTGTTTAAAACGCTGACAGACAACCGACCATCTATATAACTGTTTAAAACGCTGACAGACAACCGACCATCTATATAACTGTTTAAAACGCTGACAGACACCCGTCCATCTATATAACTGTTTAAAACGCTGACAGACAACCGACCATCGCTTTAACTGTTTAAAATGCTGACAGACACCCAACCATCTATATAACTGTTTAAAACGCTGACAGACACCCTACCATCTATATAACTGTTTAAAACGCTGAGAGACACCCGACCATCTAAGTATCAAGTCCATGCAAGTGAAAAACTGAATGAAATAAGTGAAAAATCTTAAAATATTTCTATATTATTAAAGAGAACAATTTAGTTCTAGAACTCTATTTCATAAAATCATTAAAATTTAAATGTAAACTGATATATTTAGACTTGTTTTAAAAAAACTGTATGAACCAATCAAATTGCTGTACTTTTTCCAAAATAACATTTATATTTAAATTTAAGTGCAAAATCTTACATATAGATTTATTTTGAATAGTTGTATTTAAGATAGTAAAGTTGTTAATGTATAATCCAAAGACCACTATGACCATTGACAAATATAAAAAACTAACATTAATTACATTGTTACTTGTGGGATACACAAATATCACATACCGTTAGGGGAATACTCAAGGGGTGGGATATGGCTCAATGATATGCTGGTTTATTGCAGGGAAGGCGAAGACTAGGAGTCAGAGTATTTCAAAACCTCCTTCTGAGATTTTATCCCTGCACATTTCCAGTTTGATTGCATGCATTACAAAATTAGCGTTTTAAATAAAGCTATATGCTGCTTCATATGTTATTGCACTCTAGTTGGTTGCATTTATGGATATGATTTACTCTACATTTTGTAGAGACATTCCTTTCTATTTCTGTAAACAGTTAAAACTATTTTGTTGTGCAAAACAATAAAAAACGCAACTTTATACACAAAATTGGGTTTATACAAATTCAATTGATTAGTTTTTGAACCCAAAAAGGATCAGAAATGCCCGTGGTGTAATATTAATGCATAAACGTTACAACGTAAATAGCCAAACATTTCAAGCCCATTTTCATCATTTATCACAAATATCTATCGAGTTATTAAAAAAAGTAAATTTACCAAACTCAGTATGTTGTCTAATGAGCATTTTAAGTTGTTATTTCAACACCATTTTTAATTTGTAATAGTTTTTAAATTGGGAATTTGGTCCTGTCACGTAAGCGTGCTAACTGATTACACTTACACCTGGTTCTGTCTCAGTTTCGGAGACCTGTGCACCGTGGAGCCGTTCACAGACAGCTACACGTACTCTCGCTGCTACCTGCTGCTGTGGTGCGCTCTGCTAGAGTTGTGCTCGCAGGCCTGCTCTCAGCTGCGAGCCCTCTACACCACCTGGCTCAAGTACGTACTCACCAGCTGTTGCTGCTTCCGTATGTTACAATTACGTTCTTGAATGACAAGATTTGTATGTAATGTGTATGTGTACTTAGTGATTCACTCGCCTCAGGCCAATTGCCGGCCTGTATCGCTTTGTATTTTAACTTTTGTTGTTAAATTTATCCGTCTTGAAGGCACTGATTTGTCTTATTTCTTATTAATTACGTGTATAAATTTCCATGAAAAAACATCAATCAGTAATCTAATTTTATTTGGTACTATCAACATTTTGATCGTGTTTTAAAGTTAAAAAATCACATTTCACTCACATATTTAACTGTAAGCATTACAAGGTTTATAAGAAAAGTATAGTTATTATATTTCCAGTCATCGATGTCTAAACCTCTTGATTAAACTCAAGGATATAATTCAGTTCAAGTTATTTGTACTACCTTTTAATATAACTGAAAAGAATTTTTGTGATGGTTCCCTAAAAACTCTCAGAAAATACCAATCTTTAATGTGATATGTATTTAAGAACTTTTTTTAGACAGCCAGCCTAGAACTTGTGTGTCTGCATGCACAGGTTATTGAGGTCCATGTTAGATTTTTTTATATGACTTAATAGCAGGCACGGTTACAGGAAGGAGGTCATGGGGGTCATGACCCCCCCCCCCAAAAAAAAAAGCCTCAGACCATCACGCATTTTACCCATTTTTCACTGTAAGGTTATGGTATTTTGACAATTTATATTTTTTCCCCTCATGACCCCCCCTAAAACGACGGTCTGTATCCGCCACTGCTTAAAGGTAAACCCTAAATGTAAATATCAAGAATTATTGCATTTTTACTCTCAGGGAGGAGTATTTGCCAGTATTCATGAAGACGGTGTTCTGCCTGATGCCAGAGGCTGCAGTCCATGGGGAGGTGCCCAGCCAGCGAATCGCTCAGCTCTTCTCCAAACCTCCTCAGTTTGACAGAGGTAACTTACCTCAGTTGTTGATGCTGGTTAATGTTATGATTAAACTAATATCTCCTCATCATCGGGTAGACATTATAGCATCATTCTGTTGCATTCATACAACTACTACAAAGTAAGGGAACTGTCAATGTCTTTGATTAAGAATCACCAAAGCTTTTTGCATCAAAAATACATGGACTAATAATCTTTCAGTGTTCAAATGTGTAAATGCCTTCTGTTCATAAAGTGCAGTGTGATACTTTGAGTAACTTGTTGATTTTTATTTAATATCAGTGTGTAAATAGATATATATAATTTAAACAATTTTTGGAATGTTCTAAAATCCTTTAAGGCTTTGCCCAATCAGCCTTTTCAAAATTAATCTGCTGCAGACAATAGACAATATTTATTTATCATTAGGTAACTACATCATACTTCATCACTTAAGCTGTGGCTGGTTACAGAACAAAAACATGTCAAGTCAGAGGCAACATAAATCGATCGTACTTGAAAAATTAACGAAGTTAACAAGTAAGCCTAAAACATCTTTAACATCTTAAAGTAATAAAAAAGTCAAATGGTTTTACAAAGTCAGATGATTTATGTAATATATTTTTGTATCTTCCCAGTGTAACTGGGATTGTCAGTACTAGTTATGAAATAAGCAGTTCAAACTGGCCAGTTATGAATGAAAAAAAAAAATACCATCACTTGAAAAGTTACCATGTATTGTAAATAGTTGGTAGTACTGGTTGTTTGCTTTCGAAGATAAATAGGGGTGTGCGAGTAGTGATTTTTTTAATCGAGTCAAGTCGAGTCGAGTAGTGCTAATTATTTTCGAGCAAGTATTTGCCATCAGTTGGTAGTTTAAAATAGTGTAATGGGATTTGGATACCACCCTAGATTTGATAATCTAAACATGGTTTCTAACTAATACATGAGTAGCAATACAAAGTTTTGGCCAGTACAATCAAACTGGATTACGTATTGACAAATAAAACACGGTTTGACATTCGTTTCCGGCCGATGAAACAGGGCCCGGTTGTCATTTGGCCAATTTCACTTGGTCTAGTAGTGATGGTCAAAACCAGAAATTTCGAATCTCGAAACCGAAACCGAAACTTACAAAATCGAATCTCGAATCTCGAAACTCAAATCACGAAACCCTATTTACTTGCCTGGGTATGGTTATGAAAAATAAATCCAGAAAAATTAATTAAAACAAATTATATATTTTGGTTAGAGTTGATCTTTCAGAAATAAAAAAATCAATAATCCAAAAAAGGTGAAGGTAGACGACCGATGACAGTAGGCTTTTGACCTTTGCATCATTGATTGAAACACGGGCGTGATTTCTGTTAAAAAAACAACAATAAAGACACAAAAAATCTCAGCAGTTTCGAGTTTTGATTCTCGAAACTCACCGATCGAATCTCGAAACCGAAACTTTTCCAAAGTTTTGGTGGTTTTGAGATTCAAGTTTTGGTTTTGACACATCACTATGGTCTAGACATCGCTTTTAATCAATATTAAATGACAAAATCATTAGTTACGGCCGAAATTACGCGGTCTGATCATCATTTTCGGCCGTTTTCACGTGATGCGATCTCCTTTTGCGGCCGTTACTACGCGTTTTGGCCGGTCGCAATCGTTCGCAGTCGTCATTTTCAGCCGATTTTATGTGGTGCGATCGCCTTTTGCGGCCGGTACTACGCGTTTTGGCCGGTACTACGCGTTTTGGCCGGTCGCAGTCGTAATTTTCGGTCAATTTTTCGTGATGTGATTGCCTTTTGCGGCCGTTACTACGCGTTTTGGCCGGTCGCAATCGTTAGCGATCGTCCGGAAATCGGCAGGAAATACTCGCTCGAACTTTTGAGTAGTTTTCAAAACTTCGAGTCGAGTTTGAGTATTAAAACTCGGCCGAAATCTCGAAGTTTCGAGTACTCGCACACCCCTAAAGATAAATGGATTCATTAAATACAGTGTAGTAACTAATAAGTTCTGTCATGACTGCTGTTTACTTGGGTTGTCCTCCGGTGGGAATCAGGACTTGTAATCAAGTTATCACTTTACTTTCAAATTACAGTACTATTTAGTTGCTGTGTTCTGTGACTCATGAAAAGACAAATAGACAATAAAAGAACTAAAATAGCTACTAAAATAACAACATAAAATATTCATTTTGCTATAACTTTCTCGTAGCTAAAAGTAAAATGTTGTATTATATAATCACGTGAACATGTAGATTGTGAGCTAATTACCTGATGTGTATAACTGTCAACACAGTAGTATGGAGCAATGAGCGGCTGGCGCAGTTGAGCTGCGCCATCTGTCAGTGGTGGAACATGTAATTGTCAGCTAATTACCTGATGTGTATGACTGTTGGCGCAGGAGTGTGGAGCAGTGAGCGGCTGGCGCAGTTGAGCTGCTGGGTGTTGTCGTGCAGTCTGCGCCGCCTGCCCGCCGCCATTCGCCAGTGGTGGAACGAGGCGGAGCACCGCGTCTACGCCTTGGTGGAGAACGTCACCGCCACCTACGTCAGCCCGGACCTGTGCGCCGACGAGATGCGGGCGATACAAACGCAGGAGAAGAAGTTTGATAACATGACGGTATTTATGGTTACAAATAGTAAATACTGCAGTACCCCATTTTATTTGGAATTTTTCTGTTCATATAAACACCAAATTAAGAAGAAAATAGTTACCCTGCATAATGAAATCCAAACTTATAAAGCAAATTATCAGGAAAATATAGATAGGACAAGCAGGCTTACCTTGGAAAGTATAGGCATTCTACTGAGCACACTGACACTACAAAACACACATAAAAGAATATTTCAAGGCTACCTGCCTCTTTGTCAACTTGGAAAAGAGAATTAGTTCACAATAGTCAGTAAAATGACAAAAATATTTTTGAAAAACTAATGTAGTGGATTGGACATCGCAGTTGAGAGTTGATTTATATAATTTAACACAAAACCTAATGACTGTATAAAACTAAAAGTTAAAACAGCAGTTATTTTATTTAACACAGGACGATCTGTGAAGTCACCCCCTTTAAAATGGTGTTAAAATTAAACCTGAAACTCTTATAACATTTATTTAAATCAAGTAAATTTATTCAGAAGTGAAGATTTAAATATTAGTAGATTTTATTGTGTGGCATAGTGGTCAGGAAAGGTAGACTTGAATGCCGTATCCTTTCTTATCTTCACCTTTGTACTCCACATACCTCCACAGACAATGCCACCTCTCCCCCCTCCCTTCCAACCCCTTGCCAACGTAATTTATAATTTCAAATTGTATTATATCTCAGAAGCCTTAGGGTAAGTTAATCCGTGTATTTATTTATTAGTTTTAAGATGTTTTAATAGGTTTTCCAATTTTTAAATATTAATTATTTTTCTCAAAAATAAGACATGAGCAAGTAGCAAATTGAATTGTGCAGACATGCAGGTCTGAGCAAATTTTTTCATGAACAGTTCATTAACTTGTGTAGAGTAAAATTAAAGTCATGTGCTCTTGTAATGTTTTTAAATAACTATTTTGGTGAATAATAAAGGCTCAAACAATTAGAATGTTCATACCGATGCAAATTGTACATTAAACTAGTAAGTAATATTTTTGTTATGAGTAAATTCATGTTTAACCAGAGATAGTCATTTCATGACAATATTACATAACTGTTCAGTTATTTGTGACAATGTTTCATGAATTGTATTGATTTGTATAATCACAGCAAGGATCATCAGAGGTATTTACCATGTTAGTTTGGAATATTATTTTTTAGTTAAATATATAAAATGGAGTAAGACCTATGCTGTTTGATAAAAAAAATGTATATAAAGTATTAACATTGTTTTTAGTAATGTGTTAAAAAAATGAAGTTCATGTCATAAATTCAAATGCACATTTTATCTGCTTACTTAAAGTTGATTCATCCAGTTAATTATTCAAGAAAATGATAACTGCTGTTAACTTTAACCGTTCAAATGAGAAATCACATTATTTCACTGAGATTAAAGTTTTATTTCATGTTAACGTTTTATATTTACAAATGAATTCCAGTATTGTAAGCAAACAAAATATTTTGTCAGATTATGTCACACAAAAAACAAGTATTCAGCGTTTCCTGTAAAAACAATTAAACTCAGTATCAGTGGAAAGTTTTCAGGAAAACCATAAATTTATAATTTAAGTACTGGTACTGAAGATTTTAATGTGCAATGGGTTCTTTCAGGCTTTTTTCTGAAGGCACAATCTATAGCTACCATTGAGGAAATTTATTGTCTGCTGCTCATATCGGATTACAAGACATTATCTATGCTATTTGAAGCTATCGATGCCTTTCGCTAATGAAATTAACTGTTGGTAGTATGAAGACATCTGCCACAAGGTAGACGGACTTTAATCATTTTTATGGGTGTGCTCCGGATTTCTTTTCTTCTTCGGCGACTACCTCAACAGGACTTGTAAAATTTTTCGTCTACCATATCGTGCATTTCTAGTGAAGGGTTACTCACATTCGTCTTGGAAGAATAATTTAGAATGTATAATTATTTGGAATGTATAATTTAGATTAATCTTGTACAGCCTATTGTATAGTTGTAATTAGTTGTTTATTTATATCAATTTATATGTTTGTATGTTTTTGCCCATGTTGCATTGGATTCCCAATCCACATTACAATAACTGAGCTCTTGCAAAATAATATTTTCTCAAGAAATCATTAAATTAATTTGGTGATCACCATTTAGATTAGAATCTTTACTCACCTTAATATATTATTGGTATTATTTTGCTACAAGGTAAATTGAGTCTTGAATATAGGCCTAGGTAACATAGTTGATTATTTGAGTATTTCATGTA